>CM062819.1:154211255-155411255 GCA_031772625.1 Pinus tabuliformis
GTCACTAAAAAAATCTCTACACATTGTGATGTGGACACAATGCAATTGAGTCCAAGTACCACCATTTCCCCATCATTGTGATGGCCATGCATGTGATAAGGATAAAATCAAGCTCAAAGTTAGAAGCCAAGCTTCACTTATTGCTCCTCCTAAGACTTTCTTGTTTGCCTTTTTTGTGGACGTTTCATGGCATGGTGCCTTAATTTTTGACAATCATATCATTAATTTTGGACAAACCTTAATCTTTACCCCCTTTGGATGACTTTAGTTTGGATTATATTTCATCCCTTTTCCCTTCTTTCCTTTTTCCAACCATGCAAAGTTTTAATTCAATCCTTTCCCTTGGATGAATTCTCATCTCTCGTATTCTATCCCATTTCCTCCTATACCAAATCAGACAATAAGTGTTCCAAATTCGTTATTTTCTCCCTTCTGTTCACCAAATCTTGATATCTATGGAAACTCTTGGAAGGCATAAAAGGGTTAGGCTTACCAAGTCATATTCTGGAACATTTACACCAACTCCACCAAGTTCATCATGACAGTATGTGAACTTTATCAAATACTAGACAATAGTGTCATTGGTCTGCATCTTAATACTTCAAAGCTTATCCTTGAGTGCCAACTTCCTGTGGTCACTGCTATTCTCTAATAATTTTGTCAGTGCTTTCCACATTGTGAAAAGAGTTTATTTTCCATGGAGATTTTAGACAATCTGATCCTGTACTCCCTCTAATATTATTATCCTTGCCTAAGCTACATCTTTCTTCCACTAAGCAAGGTTATCAACATTATACTCCAGTGGTTTTGCGACATCTATCTTGATGTATTCTAGCAATCCATTGTCATCCAATAGCGACTCCATGTGATGAAATTAGAGGTGTTTTCAAAGGAATACTCTAGCCTCAAACCGTTGAAGGTCATCATCTTAGGCCTAAAGAAATCCTATTGCACTGAACTCCAAATTCAAACCTCCTCAGAAACAACTTTGAAATTCCTGCTATAATGTGAATCTTGCTATGATACCATGTAGAAATTACGATGTAGATTTGCAACTGCTCATGAAGTTTTTAATTAAAATAAAAAGACACAAACCTACTTGCCCAGTCTGTAGAAATAAATTTACAATATAGAATGAAAATATCATATATTCAATAAGAAATAACACACATGCACAGAACATTTTTTCAAGTGAAAGAAATATACTAAAAACCCTAATGTATTCTTGCATTAATATGATGAATAAAGATTAATTACAATTTCTTTTCTCAACTGAGAACAACCTGTAAGTGAATAACCTATCTCTCTGCTCACTAAGAAGCTTTGACCCAAACATAGTCAAAATTTTCTCCTGCTTGACCCCCTATTTCCTTGTGTAGTTCCTTGAGAAATTATGCCCCTATTAGTTAGGAATTTCTCCAAAATGGATTGCGTGATTTCCAAGGTCGATCATATGAATGTGTGCAACACCTCAACACTCAATACTAGTATACAATTGATATTACGTTTCCTTGGAATCTCCACCAAGCTTGGGGAACTTGAATTCTCTGCATGCACTAACTATTTTGGGCTGATTGATCAATTAACTAGATGGTCACTCAGTTTGACTAAATTTGCACTACACAACTAACCTTCCACTATTTCCTTCAACAATTAGAACTAGTTTAAATGAAAATAACCTAAGATAACTCACCTTGATTGATAGAAATTAGCAATCACACATGCTTAACTGAGCTCTAATTCCTTCGACTCAAATTTACTGAGCTAACTTAGTGACAAGAGCCATGTCACCTCAGTTAACTACATCCAAGTTGTATACTAACGTGGAAACTCAAATTTTATCAATTCAATCAAGGAAAAATGAAATTGAAACTTTCTTGTTCGATTTTTCAACATTTTCCTTCTGACTTCATCCACTCATTTAATGGTTGAATATCCTTAAGGTTCGTTTGGATGGGGTTCCCTCGGTCAATTTTGGGGCAAAAGCCCAAGTTTTGGTGTAAAAAAATTTAAAGTCTTCGCAAATTGTGGCCATGGAGCGCATAGGTAGTTAAGAGGCAAAAAGGGGTTTTACCATCCTTTCTGTAAACTTGACTCTATTTTTGAAGATCTACCCATGGTCCACGGATCATGGGATTGTATAAATAGGCGTGTCTTAGAGATTCTAAGGAAAGTAATTGAAGTTTTTCTACGGCTACGATGAAAGGAGTCTAGAGAGTTAGCGCAAGTAAGAGGAAAGGCTCTACAGTTGAGTGCGCAGAGGCCTAGAGTAGTGTTCACAACTGAGTGTGTGAACCCCTATAGCTGAGTGTGCATGGAAGTTCTGAGTCGGTAAACCTTTGCAGAATATCAACAAAGAAGATTGTTACATAAATTCCTTCGTTTAGCCTCTTTACTTATGTTATTTATGAATGCACTATATGCTATGATGAATTAAGGTTTTATGAAATAATGATGTATTGATGCGTGACTCTACTTGATCTGTATTGTCATGTGAATGCAATTAATGTTAAGTCATTATGCGAAGATCATAACACTTTCTGTTAAAGTTATCGAACACTTAGGTAATTCCGAGTAATTTTTAATCTAAGGGTAATCTAAGGCGCACACAAGTAGCTAATTGACCTATTTAGGGGCCACAAAAGCCTGTGATAGACCTTCACTGAGGTCTAGCAGTCGACTAAGGGATGTTATAGAAATAGGTTGTAAGGTCCTAAAGATCTATGCGAAGGAAAATCTAGGTCGTAAAACGGCATCACATTGATCTTTGGGTGCGGAAACGTAGTTGCAACATCCCTTGATACTGCTTCGGGTGAGACTTCAATCTGCATACCACATATTGATGCCGAAAGGGCTAGTAGTGTAGGGATTTGTTTGGTGCAACTAACTCTGAACCTGGGTCAAGACCCCCTAAGCCAAAAAATGGTTTCGTTGTTGGGACCAAGATCTGCATAAAGGGATGTGTGATGTCGTATCACTCGAATCTGACCAAGAATGAAATTAAGAAGTGGTTGGATAGAAAGATCCACAAATTTGCAGTGTAAGAAAATAGAAATCGTTGTCTGAAAAAAGAAAATATGTTGGACAAATATTTATAAAAATAAATACACGAAATCTTCTTTTGCACCTTCCTGATCGAACTATATGAGTGGATCACTAAATTAGCAGAAGGCCAAGGAAGGCGGATGCTTGACAGAATGATAGTGTGGAGTCCAGAACTATTATGGAGGTTGGACACTTCTGAGGACAAGATCAAACGTGTTGTTGACAATTGGCTTGATCGAGTTATAGGAGGATTTGTTATAGAGTTTTCGGTTAATACCTAAGATAGTTACAACGAAGGAGAGCGACACTTCTTGAAGGGACAATGAGGTAAGTATTTGAGATCTTTGAATACCTAGATTAAGATGCTTTTGTGTGAAAAGTAGGTTATGCCATTACCTTGATGTTTGCATCTATGCGAAGTGGATGAAGCTTTAGAAATAAACAAAAGGCAGGTCCTAAGTATATTCCATTGATCAGACCTCCTTGAGTGACGATGAGGGAGTCATACAAGCCTCATCACGGAATGTTGTCCAATTCATAAAGAAGGGTTTCCCAAAAATACATAATCTTTCCATGCCACCTCCACCTTCACCTCCACAACATACACCTTCGCCCACACCACCACCACCACCACCACCGTTCAACATATCGAATACAATGAAGTTGTCCTTTTTCAAGGGCTTAGGAAGTGAGGATCCAGATTAGTTTTGGTTCATTGTGAAGGCTGTGTGTAGAGGACAACGTATTATAGATAATAACATAAAGAAGGCGCGGTTGGTTACTACTCTACAAGATTGCGCGTTGACATGGTACATTAAGTACTGCACTGATAATCCATTGGTGTCATTAGAAGACACTCAGACTGATTTGGACAAAGAATTTGGTAAGTCGAATTCTTAATCATAGTCAGTAGTTAGATTGAAGGAAATCATGATGAGGGTCAGTGAAACACCTTGGGATTTAGATCAAAGACTAAAGTGCATAATTTGCGAAGCTAATATGTATCTCACAGATAGTCAACACCGCAAATGGTTTGTAGCCTCACTCCTGCCCCACCTAAGGGTTGCTTGTCATAACAAAAGATAGGAACTATGGGTTTCTTTGTTTGTAGCCTCACTTCTTTGGGAGTTCAACAGATTCACATGGAGTTGCAGAACCTTTGCCTATAATTGCATAGCTTGAAAAAGGAAAAAGTGGTTTGGTCAGAGGTGCACAAAAAAGTTTGGTGCCTCAAGTGTAAAATATAGGGGCATGATAAAGATCATTGCCCTATCTTCGTGAACTATATTACAAGGGGAGTTCCAATGCCCATGACGCAGGATGCTCCAGCAGGACAAAATATAGGACCCGCGCTATGGTGTGCTATTTGTTAGGTGGCTGGAAAACATGTAACAAATAATTGTCATTTACTGTAAAAGTTTGTGTAGACACCACAACAATTATTCTATGATTTATGTAAATAAGTGGGCCATGATAAATGCCATTACTATAGCTATGAATTAATGACGGAAAGAACACCTACATATTGAATGCAAGCAGAAACTTGGCCTCTCGATCTGAGCACTGGGGGAGTGCATGGAGGATATCAGGGATGCGGATGAGGCTAAGGAGGAGGAAGACTTGGTAGAGGTTGTGCAAAAATAATTTGCTATAATTGTGGAACACCATGGCACTACGCATAGGAGTGTACCAGCCAGACATGCCTATCATGTCGATACTACACTTAGTTTGACCAAATGATAGAAGAATGTTATGTGTTGATAGCTAAGATGTAGGAGAAGAAGGCGCGGCCTCAACAACCTACCCAGAACTTATAGATGATGTGGGTCGAGCCCTGTGAAGAGGATCCAAATGTGAATATCATGCTACGAAGCGAAATTACTATCGGTGATGATAAATAGAAACAACCTAAAGAAAGTGGGTGGATCTACAAGGCCCCAGAAAAGGAGGTTGGGTTTGATTTGGAGTGTGCAAAGGAAACGTTCATGGAAGTGAAGAAAAGCTTCGTTGAGGCCTTTAGCTCAGGAAGTCACGAAAAACTGTCTACAAAGGTTGAACCCTTTGTGCTTACTACCCTCTTGGATACTTGTATGAAATCACTACGTGATCGCAAGGCGGTGAAAGGGATACGAGAAGTGACAAACAAGTGTGATGGTAAGGAAAATTCTCCTGAAGGACACCGTGCAGTTAGAAAGATCGGTAAACATAACACAAGAATAGGGTGAAAAATGAGGCCCACCACGCAAATAGGAGATAATGAGATGGATGAGGTTATTTTGGATCTCAGATCAGATGCGAATGTTTTTCCTGAACAGACATCGGAAAGGATGGGGAGACTTGCGTTGTAGTGGTATTTGATTCAATTGAGGATGGAAAACCAATAGAATATTATCCCTATGGGGCGATTGCATGGAGTGACCATAGATATAGAAGGTGTGAGTGCACTCAATGATTTTGAAGTGATAGAGATTGTTGATGATAGCAATACATAACTCGTGCTCCTGGGAGTTGGTTGGGCTATCGACATGAATGGGGTCATCAATTTGAATAAGTGGACCATGTTGTTTGAAAGGACATTGCTCCACTGTGTAGTACCATTGGACCCTACAGAAGGACCACACTCTACTGAACCGGTCCGTGACTATGAGGAAATTGATGATGATTTGGATCAGATCTATAAAATAACATCATGAGACCTAGATTGGGTTAATCTGACAGCTGATGGATGAATTACATGGGACTGCGAAATCTCATGTACTTCAGATTTAGATGAAGAGTTAGAACATTGGTAGAATAGGTTGCACGAAGTATCTATGATGCACTGCAATATGATGACTAATTTGCTGCACCGCGTGTCGTCAGAGGTAATAAATTTACCTTATTATGATGTTTTAACTAATGTGGATAAGATTTTGGATGCCTTTGAAAGAGAATTACCTGAGCACCATCTCTTTCAAGCACTGGATTTGGTGCTACACGCTACACCCGCACGGTGATGGGGTACGCATAAAGACAACTTTGATGAATGGCACAAGTATAGGATAATGATGAGGTTGCGATTTGGTTGCCCAAAAGTTCGGCTAACTGAGAAATATGTTGGGAGGAATTATCCACGCAATCATTTAGAAAAGTGGACTAAGGTTTA
Organism: Pinus tabuliformis; assembly: GCA_031772625.1. Taxonomy (NCBI): domain Eukaryota; kingdom Viridiplantae; phylum Streptophyta; class Pinopsida; order Pinales; family Pinaceae; genus Pinus; species Pinus tabuliformis. The sequence continues at coordinate 154,217,446 of CM062819.1, forward strand.
TGGAACAGAGCTGCAACCAGAGTGGGTGCATTGATTATGTCATACTTTGGATATAATCCTTATGAATTGGTACCTCGAAATGAAGCTCTGCCACGACACTATGGAGTGGGACATGTTAAGGGAAGGATTTATGATGACCTTCAACTTTTAATATGGGTTTGAAAGCATTGAAGACGTGTCGCAGGAGCTTAAGGCTGCAATCTTCAGAATCCCTTAGGATCCTTTGAAATTAGCTCATCCAAATTGGAGCACCTAGTTGCGCCATGCACTGGAATTCTATAATGTGACTACCGAGGGGGAGGATGAAGATCCAAGGAATATTAAAATCATAGAAGAAGAATTCCACTGCAAAGTTGAGGGACCGCAGATAGAGAATTCAGACATCACTACACCATCGAAAACTAGGCAAGTAAACATTGGTACTGAAGCAAAGCCTAAGTTTGCAAAGATTTGGGATTACTTGGATGACGCCATAAAAGATAAAGTCACTGAGTTGCTCCATGAATACCATTTTGTGTTTCCTACAAAATTTTGGTACTTGAAAGGTATCATAGGAGACTTGGGTGTGATGAAAGTTACCTTGAAGCCACACGTGAAGCTGATTAAGAAAAGACCATATCGCCTTAATCCTAAATATAAAGAAAAGGTTTTCTTGGAGTTGGATAAGATGCTTGAGGTAGCCATTATCAAACCAATCGAGGAATTTGATTGGGTGAGCCCAATGGTAGTCCAAGAAAATAAGCAGAAGGGAGAGATACGGATTTGCATAGATCTTCGGAAGCTTAATGACACTTGTGTCCATGATTCCTTTCTGACACTGTTCAGAGATGAGGTACTGGATAATGTTGGAGGGTAGGAGGCCTACTCATTCACCGATGGGTTCTCTGGGTACCATTAGATTAAGATTGCGCCAGTGGATCAGAGCAAGGCAACGTTCGTGATGGAATGGGGTTGTTGTCAATATATAGTCATCGCGGTGTTTAAAGAGTTTATCGACAAATTCTTAGAGGTATATTTTGACGACTGGACAGTGTTTGGGTTAGTAAAGTGCCATGTAGCCAGTCTATGCTTGATGTTCGATACATGCCGAAGATATTAACTTGTGTTGAACCTGAAGGAGTGCTTATTCTATGTCCCTTTTAGGATTTTGTCAGGTCATGTGGTGTGAAAGAAAGGACAAATTGTGGACCCTGATAATATCACCATCATAGTCAATTTGGAGGCTCCAAGAAGTGTTAAATAGCCACGTGAAATGTTGAGCCATACATGATATTACCAAAATTTCATCAAGGCGTATGCTCAGATTACCACACCTATGGAGAAGCCGCTCAAGAAGGATGCTAAATTTTGTTGGGAAGAAGAATGTCAGTATATTTTGGATGTATTGAAAGAAAAAATAGTCACCACGCTGATCTTGGTCTTCCCGGATTGCAAGAAGGAATTCCATGTGCGCGTTGTTGCCTTGTCTATTACGTTAGGGGCAGTGCTCACACAGGATGGTGAAGGAGAGATGGATCATTCTATAGCATTTGGGAGAAGAAAGTTGTCAAATGCTGAAAGGAATTATTCAACGATAAAGCATGAAGGATTGGTTATGGTGTACGAGCTCCAAAAGTTTAGACACTATCTGTTAGGCGAACATTTCAAGATGTACAAAAACCATTCTGCATTGAAGTATCACGTCAATAAGCTTGTGTTTGGGGGAAAAATACCTAGATGGATGTTGTTATTTCAAGAATATTATTTTTAGGTAACTGTGAAGATGGGAAGGTTGAATGGAGGACCTGACCATCTGTCGCGCATTGAGAGAGGAGAGGAGCCTATTAATTTGGAGGAAGGATTGCCCAACGTGAAGCTCCTCGCAGTGTGAGTAGCGGATAACCACTTTGTGGATATTATCCCCTTCTTGACTACAGGGACAACTCCAGAAGGATACATGAATCAACAGAAAAAGGAGTTGGTAGTGCGCGTGGTATACTTTTCCATAATTGTTGGACATTTATATAAGATCGGATCGAACGAGATACTTCGACGATATGTGCCCAATTTTGAATGAAATAGCATACTCGTTGAAGCTCATGGATGAGCTGCAAGAGGAAATTATGCAGGAAAAGCAACAATGTAGAAGGTTTTGTGCATTGGGTTGTGGTGGCCAATGCTGCATAAAGATTCTAAAGCATATTGTATGGCATGTGATGCATGTCAGAGAACATGTAGGCCATCATGAAAGGATGAGCTTCCTCTGAATCAATAGGTGTCATTGTAGCCATTTGATAAATGGGCAATTTATTTTGTACGACCGATTCATCCCCTAGGCAGGAAAACAAGTGCGTGTTATCTCATCACCACGACCAAATATATGACCAGATGGGTGGATGCACAACCTGTACACGAATTTACAAGGGCAACAACAACAAATTTGTTGTTTGAATATGTGTTGACCAGATTTAGTTGCCTGAAGGTATTGATGAGTGATCGCGATACACACTTCCTCAATGAAACAATCAATGCACTAACAGAAGAGTTCCAAGTTTACCATAAGAAAAGTACACCATATCATCCTGAGGCCAATGGAACAGTTGAGGCCTTCAATAAGATATTGGAGAATGTGTTGATAAATATTTTTAATGTGCAGTGGAATGATTGGGATGTGTGCATACCAGCGGTATTATGGGAATGAAGGACTACTTGCAAAAGTCAAATAGGTCAGACTCCTTTCCATTTGGTCTATGGTGTCGAAGTTGTGATGCCTATGGAATATATTGTGCCTAGTCTCTACATATGAGCACTCATAGGAATGACAGACTGTGGAGCCTTGGAACGACAGCTCTTGTAGCTGATTGAGCTCAAAGAAGATACATTTTCGGCTAGATTCCATTAGTAGGTTCAGAAGGAACGTGAAAAATCTTGTCATGATCTGCACCTCAAACTACACACCTTCAAGGTAAATTACTTAGTTTTATTATATGATAGTAATTTTGCTAAGTTTCGAGGAAAGTTTCAGATGCACTAGCTGGGGCCATTTGTCGTCAAAGAAATTACAATTGGTGGTGTAGTTCAGCTCACGAAGTTGAATGGAGAACCACTTCCGGGAAGTGTAAATGGAAGATGGTTGAAGCCATACACAGGGAATCCAACTCAATGACTACATGATGGTAGCACAATCTTAGTATTCATTGGAGTTGCAAGGGAGCGCAGGAATATAAGCTACACTGCCTAGTTTTTAGAACTACGTGACACAGGGATGTATGAAAAAGGGTGATGTCACAATACTAGAAGCAACGTGAAGGGAGCTATGCTATAGAGGGAGATACCACACACCACAGCCAAAAAATGACCATTACAGTTAGTGTTCATGATTTGACAGCCAGGAGACGGTTAAGAGGAATTGGGGGAGCGGAATTTAAGGCTAAAATATTTGGAGATCTGCAACCAAATCGACATTTATGGATGGATTTTGGGGGGAATGGTCGAATTTGAATTAAAAATCTCTTATAAATTACGCGTACCCATCCAACAAAGAACACTTTTCATCCTTAGAATTTTTTAGCTGTGTTGTACGTCGCTTATGAATCCTCAGTTTTTCACAGATTTGGTTGCAAGCTATGTGTTTTATACTTTACCCGAAGATACCCAAGAGTTCATTCATAGCACTATTTCAAGACGAGAGCAAGACCTTCCACTATGCATGGTTTTTGCTCTCCATTGTTCTAGTTGCTTGGGAGCTACCGGAGGACAGTCAATTTCCTCCCTTGGAGAAAGGATTGCCGGAGGCTACATAGTTTGCCTCCCTTTAGGCCACAAAGGACCCTGCGTGGATCATTGAGACACAAATTTTCTTTGTTTTGATGGAGGCGATCATTCACATGGCCATCAACCAGTACCCGTAGCTATCCCCCGACTGTGTATGAGCAGTTGTCAGAGTACATGGAGTTCACGACAGACTTCCACCACGTGCACATGAGGGCACGAAAGGACCTGCAACAAAAGTGGTTTGATCTTCCATATCTGGCAATGGATGATGCCATTGAGGAAGTTATCAAGTTCTAATTGATAGATTGGAACTCTCCATTCGATATAGACACTCGTACCAGTAAAGGTGCAGAAAATTCCACGAAGAAGAAGAAGGAGGAGGTAGCTAATTAGGCAATCTAGAAGTTGGCAACACAACGAAGGAAAGAGGCCAAGGAGAAGGCCTTGCTTGAAAAGGTGCGTGCTACAAAGCAGCAGGCTAAACAGGAACCACGTGACTCTGAGTGAAGTGGTAAATCTCGTTCGCCCCAAACCAAGGAAGATGAGCAGTTAGATAAGGGCAGTGGTGGTGATGAAGGAGAGAGCAGTCCATTCTGGGTGAAGAGGTATAGGAAACAACATAAGGAGGGGCCCTGAATGAAATCAAATGTGACAAAGCCACCGCTCGATCCCATTACGCTCGTAGAAGATGATCTGGACGAGATTGGGGACAAGATTCATGACACCACTGTTGAATTATTACAACAGTTTGAACAACAACACTTGTAGTCACTAGGAACTATTTAGAAGGATCTGCACAAACTGCAGATCCAGACCAACATGATTTAAGTGGGCGTAGGCCAGGTGAGTGCCACACAGACGAGCTTGGCACTGAGGACCAGTCAGGCTATAGAGATGGCCTGGTCAGTGGATCTATGGGTAGTCGCACTACTAGAAAGGTCTTTGAGCATGGAATTGACTAATGAAAATGTCATCGTGAGTACTTTGAAGAACATAAGCCTCAACCTCGCAGCACTCCCCAATAGATATCTTCACATGCTGCAAACTAGTGTGACAATGATGTTAAGAGCTTAGGAGTGGCACACTCTTAGCCTAATAAGTGAATATCAGGTGAATAATGAGAAATGTTCGTTGAGAAGATGGAGACCCTGAAGGTAAAGGAAATGATCGAAGCACAGAGTGCCCAGCTAGCGATTGCGTTGGGAAAGGCATACATGATAGTGCTGGATTTGTACATACCTGAGGAGGTACTACTTGATGCCAAGATCAGGAAACCTTCTGCGGGTGTCTGTGATGGTAAGATATAGGTGGCAAGAGTTTAGTTTAAGTTGAACACGAAAATCATGGAGTTGGAACTCAAGTCACAACCTTCCACTCAGCCAAAAGTTTAGGAATATCGTGAAGCTGTTGTTAAGGATGGAATAACGTTTGTGGATACTGCACTTGTGGACTACAAAACATTGTTTGATAAGGCCGTAGTGACGACCGTGTAGGAAGATCCTACCCTATAGGTATTAAGTACAGAGATCCACGAGCTGCAACAATAGTATGATGAAGAAAGGGCAACAACACGCTCCATTGCTATAGTGCAGTGCCTCGCCAAGCTATAAGAGGCTAAGCATCTCCTGACACAGGTGGAAGAAATGTAGAAGAAAGAGGTGGTCCTTAAGGCCATGTTGGGGCCTTGGTTGGATGAAGCCTACCTAGTATTAGCCAAGATATAGGAAAAGTTGGTGAACTTACAGACAACACAGTAGAGGATCAAGCGAGCCAGTGAAGGACGAGCCATAGAGTAGCTCGTAGAACAAGTAAAGTAGGCAGCCACGTAGAGCGCAACTGAAGTTGTAGTTATGCAGGTAGATCTTGGGGATCTTCACAGCAAGATCATCGTGCTAGTTGGTTACTCAAGGGCGAGTCATGACCTTTGTGTTGGGGGCCTATTGGGATGGGGTACCCTGGGTTAGTTTTGGTACAGAAGCCCAAGTTTTGGTGTAAAAAGATGTAAAGTCTTCGCAGATTGTGGTCCCGAAGCTAGTTAAGAGTAAAAAAGGGTTTTTACCCTCCTTTATGTAAACTTAAGTCAATTTTTGAAGATCTACCCGTGGTACGTGGAACATGGGATTGTATAATAGGTGTGTCTTAGAGAGTCTAAGGAAAGTAATTCAAGTTTGTCTATGGGTACGAAGAAAGGAGTCTAGAGAGCTAGCACAGGAAAGTAAGATGAGAGGCTCTACAACTCAGTGCATAGAAGGCTAGAGTAGTGTCCACAGTTGAGTGCACGGACCCCTGCAGCTGAGTGCACGGACCCCCGCAGTTGAGTGCATGGACCCTTGTAGCTCAGTGCAGAGGTAATCTTTGAGTTTGTAAACCTTTGCTGAATATTAATAAAGAAGATTTTTACACAAATTCCTGTGTTTAACCTCTTTACTTCTGTTATGTATGAATGTGATATATGTTGTGATGAATGATGGTTTTATGAAATAATTATGTATTTATGCACGCTTCACTTGATCTGTATTGCTATTTGAACACAACTAATGTTAAGTGGCTACACAAAGATCATAACACTTTCTGTTAAAGTTATCAAACACTTAGGTAATAATGAGTAATTACTAATCTAAGGGTAATCTAAGGCAAGTGTAAGTAGCTAATTGACGTATTTAGGGTCCACAAAATCCTATCGTAGACCTTCACAAAGCTCTACTAGTCGACCAGGGGAAGTTACAACAATAGGTCATAAGGGCCTTAATATCTACGCGAAGGTAGATCTAAGTCACAAAATGGCATTACATTGATCTCTTGGTGTGGACAAAATGACATTACATTGATCTCTTGGTGTGAGAATTCAGTCTACACACCACGGATTGATGCGGAGAGGGCTAGTAGTGTAGGGATTTGTTTGGCACAACTAACTTTGAACCTGGGTAAGGACCCCCTAAGCCAACATGGTTATTCATTTGCTCCTAATAGATAATTTTTTTTGTCCAAATATTGATTTTTTGACCATTACCAAGATACCTTGATAGGTGTTCTTTGATCAAATACATGGATGGAAAAAAGAGTTTCAAGATGCAAAAGCAACCCTTTGGAGTGGAAGGAGCTAAAATATTATGGTATTATCCCTTGGGGAAATATTTCCTTCCAAGAGGCATTGTTTCTTGAAATATATCGTGAGACAAGATTTTCCCCAAGGCCACATTCATCATGGTTGGGTCATGAATCCCATAACCCCCATGAGTGTTTGGAGAGTTAACCACTATCTATTTGACCAAGTGGTACTTTTTGTTACTCTATTTTCCACCTTTACATAAGAAATTCCTAACAATGTAATCTAGTTAGTGATCATAAAAAAAAACAACACATTATTCAAAGAAGATTGGCTAGCGTTCATCAAGAAACAATTGCATTATTGAAAGAAATATATTATTGGTAAACCATAAACCACCACTTTCCATGGAAGATGGTTAGTGGTTAAATATAAAAACCACCATCTAAAGAATCCAATACCCCACTGTCATGGGGAAACATCATATGTCAAGCTTCATGTTTCAAAGTATTATCAACATTAAGTCAACAATTAAGAATTCCCACATATATCTTCCTAGAATAAATAAAAATGTTAGAATTCAAAGACAACAATGAAACTATAACAAGAAATTACATATTTGGTTTTGTATGTTAGCATTCCTCTATATATAGTTGATTATATTTATGAAATTTTATTTTTAATAATTAAAATGTAATAGAAAAAGAGATATTTTTTACAACCCCTTAAGCTACATTTAATATTAATGTTGGTGTTTATAACCAGGCTAGAACAATCTTAACTATGGATCAAATCTTCCAAGGTGCAAACCTTTTTTTTGAGTGCAAAAGTTTGAGGAAGGATTTGCACCTCTAGAGATTTGATCCCTTTCTACCCTTAGGAGCTAAGATGATCTAGGAATGGTATTAATGTCTATTAAGTTTTCATATTTACATTTAATTTGAAATATTTTTTTATAATATACTTATTTTAAAAATCATTAACATCTAATTATTTCTATTTATATTTTGTAGAATTGTCCATAATTAACAGACTTGGTTGCTACATGAGGCAATATGAATAGTAACAACATGATATGAGAAAGATAGCGTAATGCATTTTCCATGATGAAATGACCATTGAAGTTTGTCATTCACTAGTTTGCTTCAACAATTTCACTATAAACCCTTAGAAAAGCCATGAACAAATTTTGGAAACTTTTTTTAACCACGTATTCTCAACAATACCACAAAAACCCTAGAAAGGCCAACTTATACACATAAATCATAGAGGAACAAATAGGGAGCTAAATATATGCCAAAACCTCACATTTTTTCCTTGGGGCTGGTGACCCAGAAAAACCATCAATTACAAGATATAAAGAGCTCACTCTTTACCTAAGCCTTATATAGACCATACATCCTAGATTTGGAGATGAAGGAACTATGAATCAGACTAATTCCACCCTATTTAAATATATAATATTATTTGGAAAATTATATATATTTGGTTTATTGAGTAATTTTATTATGTTATTGGGCCAACAATAAAAAATGTTGACATACTAACATTACTTCTCAACCTAGGCCAGACTCTCAACATTTAAAAGATGTGACATACTTACATTACACCTCAACATCTCCCCATACTGAATTGTAGATGGCCTCATAGTGGAAATATTCAAAAACTACTTATAACCCAAATCAAATAAGGAAAAACTATTTATACCACAAATTTAATGTCAATCACATTAAAAGTTGAAAATTATAAAGATAAATAATATATAGAAGTTTTAGAAAGTATAATTACATTACTCCTCAACATAGCCCAAGCTCTAAGCATTTAAAAAATGTTGACATACTTACATTACACGTGAAGATTTCCTCATACTATAAACAGCCTCATAGTGCAAATATTCAAAAACTACTTATAATCCATCTCAAATAAAGTAAAACTATTTATACCACAAATTTAATGTAAACCCCATTAAAAATTCAAAATTATAAAACTAAATGATATATAAAGTTGTTTTAGACAATTTTATAAAAAGAGCCATACATTTTTTTTTTGCCAATAAAGAGCCTCATGAACCATAAAAGTTATAAAAATATAAAACCAATCCTCAAAAGTTATAAAAATATAAAACCAATCCTCATCAGCTCAAAACATCAAGCCTTATGAACAATAAAAACTATAAAAGTATAAAGCCAATACCCATCCGCTCAAAACATCATTTACAAAATGCATAATGATTCTACTAATCAACCTCCTTTATAAATGTAAATAAGCCCAACAAAAATTAGATCAAACTGCTGCATTAAATCTGAGACCTTCAAAAACAGCCCTCCAACTAATGTTGGCATCCATGTATCCGCCTCCTGGACAACCAGGCTGTAGTTGCAGGATGCCAGTGCTGATTGTATATTGCAACATATACTTACTACCCTTCAGCATTAGCCAAATGTGGTCTAAACCATCTCCTACTGCAAGAAAATCAGTACCCTCCGAAGATTCAATCATGGTTTGCATAAATTCAACGGTGACCACTTTCACCAGATTCCATTGTCCTGTGAGCCCATCAAAGTTCCATATACCCAGATCAGAATGGGGGACTATAGGAAGCCTCCCATATACACCTCCAACGCTGTTCTTTCCCTTCAATCTCCCAATCAAAACACGCTGACCTGCATTACAGGGCACCATGGTGGGAAATGTAACATTAATGTGACCTTCCCCGTAAAAATTTTGGATCTCAATTCCTGTGGGTAACCCTTGGCGCGCTAGGCTGGCTGCAGAGAAACAAACAATATCATTATTGTCCCAAAAACTCCGCATAGGGCCTGGAAAATTTGCGGAGTAAAATGGGCCAGGATATCCCATTAGCCAATTTCTTTTTTGAACCCTCCAACTTTTTAGTGTGGAGTAGTATGTAGCAACGTGCAAAAAACTATTGTCATTATCTTCACAATTACCCAACAAAAAAACTCTGTAACTTCCGGTTGCTTCCTCATCGACTGTCATCTCCGCTGTTCCATGAACAATCAGAGATTTCAGAAATCGAACACGTTTGCGAGTGTAGTGTGGGAAAATCCTTGGCAAACTTTTGCACTCACTGGTAAGAGGGTTTACAACAAATAAGGTTAAGTCAGATCTGGCCACCAAAAATAAGCCACTGCAGCTTGCTTTGACACCCAGAGTCCTCATACCGAAGGTGTCCCAATCACAACGGATCTTCATCAGAAACCAACGCCTGGAAATAACACTGAAACCCCATATATCTAAGTTATGGTTGTTCACTACAATGCACTGTTCTATTAGGTCATGCGTACGCTGGAAATATTTGGAATCATAAACTGCATCCCAGTCATGGGATATGGACCGAGAGGTTACCAAATCAGCTGGCTGAAGTCGTAGAACAATGTTCTGCAATATATCAGCGGGAAGATAAATGGCTTCACCATCTTTCTGGACAATTACAGTTTGATCCGATTCGCCTACACGAATTTTTTTGTTGGGTCGGAGATTGGGATATAAACGATCAAACTCCTGAATCAAAAGTTCCATGGGAAGGTTTTCTGCAAAACGTATAGTTGCTTCTCTCCATGCAGGGACGAACACTAAATCTGTAGAGAGCTTCCTCTCTCTTGCTCGTTTCTTATCTTGTCCTCTGTGTGATGCCGAGATAGAGTCTTCTACCATTTCGAAAATTTTTGGGACCCTCGTAGCGTCTTCTTGCTCAGAGAGAGTCACCATTTTGGAATGGAATAATGCCAAAAGGTTTTCACTGCCTCGCAGAAAAATGATGATGACTTTCCTGTGCCATGTGGTTTATATATACAAATCCCACGCCTAAAAATATCTTGGTCCGTGCTTCCTGGAGAAGAGGACGTAGAATTTTAGTGGAGTGGGTCGTAGATTTTTCATGGGCTAAGGTTTCATGGTATTTCTTTAGTATTTAAAAATTTAAATGACGTGGATTCTTTAAAAGGTTTGTTTGAAATTAAATATATATATGATTTATGTATCTTAATAAATTTGTAATTAAATTAAGTATTTATTTTCCATATTTTCTATTTGGTGAAATGGGTAAAGTTTTCTGGTATTTTTATTAGTGTTTAAAATTTTAAATGGTGTGGATGGTTTAAAATGTTTATTTGAATATAAAGATTTATGTTTTTTTAATAAATTTCAAATTTAGGTTATATCATTTTCTATATTTTTTAATTTTTATTTTTATTTTTGTACTTTTATATTATAGAAAATTTAAACTTATAATATAGATCTACGGAATTGTTATTTTTATAATTTATCAACATTTAGAGTTATATTAAATTATGCAAGTGATTTGATCTCTTTTAAAATAATTTATTTTTCTTAATTGTTTAATAAAATATAAATTAGAATGGATTAAATTAATCTAGTTCGCAAATCTCAAGGTGTAAATGAGTAAATTTTGAGTAAATATTTTTTACCTCCAAAAATTTGATTCCTCTCGGATTCCAAAGTTAAAATGAATTTATGATGATTTAATTATTAATTATTAATAATTATAATTAATAATTTTATTTTATTTTATTTTAAAATTATTTTTATTTTTATATATGTGACCAAGTCAAAATGTTTACATCTATTTCATTGTGGATTGGGGATATAATTATTTTATGTGTGACAAACATAGACCCATGTTAACTCCATATCTACGAAGCTACCAGAGGGATCAAATCTCTTGAGATTTAAACTTATTTTGAAGTGAAAAGAGATTTGATCCCTCTCCACCCTTGGTATATCTCGAGTTAAGATCCATCTATGTTGGTTTAATTTCCTCTTTTAAATAGATTATATTCCACATGAATACAAGGGGTCAATAACATGGGCTCTCATAGCTATGTATGTTGGTTTAATTTCCTCTTTTAAATAGACTATATTCCACATGAGGACCATGGGTCAATACCATGGGTTGTGGTTGTCATAAACTTCTCAAAAGCCACATGTAACTCACCAAATCAAGTTTACCTTATTATTTTAATGTAAAGTCATTTTTGTTTTAAATTAGAGTTATTTTTAATTTTCTTTATTTTATTTTTGACAAAGTAAAAATATGAAGGTAGGGTTATTTTTATTTATATTAATAATATAATTATCGATTGTATTATTTTAAATGATTTATTGTGTCATTTTTATTTTATTTGATGGAGCAAAATGTTTATATAATATAACAAGACAAGATAAAGATTTGCACCTTAGAAGACAAGATGTATTTTATTTTTATATTTATTGTTATGTAATTTGACCTAGTCAAAATGCTTACATAACATACCATCACATAACATAACCTTACAACATCTCTTCAATACTTTGTTGGAGCGCTTAATTTATTTTAGACCAACTTAGACCTACCTTAACTCCATATCTACCAAGCACCCGTAAGGGTCAAGTCTCTTGATATGCAAACATTTTTTAAGGTGAAAAAATGGTTTGATCCCAAGTGGTAGATATGGAGTTAAGATGGATCTATTCTCATTTAATTATTATTAATTTTATGCTTTATTTTATTTTTACTTAGTCAAAATGTTAAAAAAGATATTACAACATCTATACCATATTATTGGGCCAAGAGACACTCTCCAACCTATTATGAGGGAGATGTCGTGTAATGTTACCTTCAAAAATAATAAAATTATATTTACATTAACAAATGAAAAAATAGTAATAACAAAACAAATCAATGTGAGACATAAATTAAATATGTCATTTTTCATCTTAATTTACATCAACTTTATAATTTAATTGAAAGTAAAAAAAGTAATTTACCTTTTAGTGTCACCGAGATATGCAATTCCTTCCGTACTTATTATGGACATAATATGAAGTTGACATATGCATGTTAATATTATGTTTAGAAAAAGATTATATGAGAGAGAGTGTCTACCTTTTTATTCTATGAATAACTTCTTTCTAAATCAAGTTATGAAGGAGATTTGTAATACCTTCCAATGTTTAATATGGCTTTTGATATGTAATATTTTAAAAATTCTAATAACAATAATAACAAAAATAATTCATTGTGTACGTTTTCTCTTTGATATTTTGGCATATGAAGCATACATTGTTAAAATATAGATATCTTAATATTTTTAAGGAATGTTCATATATATATATATATATATATATATATATATATATATATATATATATATATAGTAAAAGGTATTTATTAAATATTGTAATTAAAGCATTAAATAAGATTGTTGATTTTAACAAAATTATGAATATTTGTGCCTTGTTGTGCCGAAATACTCATTCTACAACTCAATATGAGGGGATGTGTAAGTCAATTCGTTCGTATGTCCAGGATAAAGAATTCATCATATCAAAATTTTAAGCTTCACTCCATATCTTAGGTCATTGTCTGTCCTAACTTCTGCAGATTTTTTCGAACCTAAAAATACTTAAATCTCCCCACAAACATTGCTTATAATCCTCTTACCAAGCCACACTCATGTCTGAATACAAAATTACTCTTTGTTTACTCCTTTCAGTATTCCCTACATGTCTTCATAATATGCTTCTTTTTCTCTTTTTAAGAAACCTTCGAACCATAATGAATTCTACAATATCATCTATGCAACAATTTTTCTTAGTCAACTTAAATCCTTCTTCCCTTTCGTAGATTCTAGTCTACCTTAGACCTTATTCTCTTACTTGATCAATGAACCAATGACCCTTTGCTTTCACATTCACCTTGTGGTCTAGACAATCTATAACTTTGCCTCTACAAAGGTTTCAGTGCTTAACCTCCTCAAAAATTAGACTCTACAATAACGGATAATGTAGGCTACAACAAGGTTGAATTTAGGCTTGTTTAGGGAAAATCCAAGGTACTACTAAAAAATAGGCTAAATTGAAAACTTTTTTCAATCAAAACGGCCATCTCCATTCACAACATTTAAACACAAGAAATTTACCCCATAGAGATAACTGAGAAAAGAATGTGACCTTACTTTAGTATGCCTTACAAGCATGCGTCATAGTGTTAAGGGAAACGTTCCCCTAGGGTCTTGGGCTGACCCTAGCAGACTGAAAGTTGTCTATACAGAGAAACAAACATTCCATATAGCCATAATGCTAATATAAGCAAACTCTACGATAAGGGGCGTACCTAAGGTCCTATGTTTGAGAAGGTCCTTCCAGGGTCCAAATGCTTCTTAGAGTTTCTTTTGCTCCTTTGACGTGCAAAACAACCAATTCAAGAAAGCACAGAAGTATATGGACTAAACATTATAAAGAAACCATGTTCATATTATAAAGAAAGGTAGTTAGTTATGCACTTAAACAACCATTCAAATATGAATTCTAACTTGAATATCATAAACATGAAGAATATTTATATTAGGAACAAAGACATGTGTTTCTTTTATTAGAGACAAATAAATTACAGAAATGAATAATTTCACCTGAGTTGTCCTTTTGCATGCTCCAAGCGGAACCGTCCTCCAGATTCGTCCAGTCTCAAGCCTTTAACAAACTCCTTCCATGACTTACTCCATGATATCACAAGTAGCAAATGGACATCATCACACAAGGAAACAAGGGTTTCCTGTAAAAATGGGGGAAGTGCAGGAGGCACAAGGATCTTCGGACCTGGTTAGGGAAATCTCAGCATAATAACCTTTCTCTCTCTTCTCTCCTCCCTTAGGCATTCCCATTGAAGCCTTTCTATACTTCTCCCAATGTAGTTTTTTAGTTGGGAATTCGTTGGGGACAGTTGGGCCACGGGCACTAACAGGTGATCAGTAGGTAAAACCTGTGATCTCTGCCCGAAAATAAGGAGATTTAATTTTTTTTAAGTGTTTTAAGACATATACACGGGTTGGGTATACACAGACCCGCGTATACACGTGTTTAGCTCAGGGCAATGTCGCGTATAGGGAATAAAACACTGTTTTTTAAATTTTGGACCAGGTCTGGAAGGAGGGGTTGCTCTAGGCCATGGGTGCAGCATCACAAACCCCAAGAGTGAGATTTGGAGCTATAACAGATGCCCCCTAATATATGAGGTCAGAAGGGGTACATGATGGCCGAAATGTATTAAGCAAGTACGTGGAAAGGAAATCTGTCAAAAACCGAGAAGGACTTCACCAAAGTTCAGCCTGCCAAGCCACAAAAGGAGATCAGAAAGAAACACTGTCTGAGGCGGGCATACCCATTCTCAGAAAAAGTAAAGCATGTCTGCATATCAAGTACAAGCGGATCCACTAAGTATACAAGTATAAAGAACTGGAAAAACATAATGGATCATCTGATCGTGATTGAACAAGTACATGTCTGAATATCATATATAAGAATGTCAATGATGCTGAAGGATGGACCGGATCACTGATATCGAGAACTGATCAAAAAAGGTACCAACATGATGGAATAGGATGGTACTACACTGCAAACTCAGGTGCCAGCATATAGAATGTCGCCATGACTCACTGCAACATACAAGGTGGAATGGTATCAACTAGTAGCAATAGGAGCAACTGTCAAGTGAACCAATGAATGCTGACACAACCTGAG
This sequence comes from Pinus tabuliformis, assembly GCA_031772625.1. NCBI lineage: Eukaryota > Viridiplantae > Streptophyta > Pinopsida > Pinales > Pinaceae > Pinus > Pinus tabuliformis. Next base: position 154,232,786 of record CM062819.1, read on the forward strand.
GTCTTCACCGACCGCCGTGGTACATTTCCACACCATGGGAATAAATGATCTGAAGTCGACCATGTGAGAAATCGTTTGATTACCGGTCATTGATGTATACTGTTAACAAACGTGAGACTACTCGCCGATAATGATAATGAGTGCCAAGGTACCCAATACAATACAACAAGTGTGAATAGATGAGCTGGAGTTGAACACCTATAAGAATCTATTAATCAAGAGACAATGATGGTTTCCCACTATCGATAGCGAAGGATCTGCCACTAATGACTGCAAACACCAACGTAATGCCAAATGGACTCTAGATCTTTGCCCCGGAGCAATGAGTCGGAGTTGATAGGGAAAGATCCACTAGAAGGATGGCATTAAGGCATCCTTCATCAATCTAGCACGAGTGTAACCCGTAGGCCAATAATGTGGAAGGAATCAGACAAAAGAGATGTAGTAACCCAACTGAGGTACGTTTCCGGCGTACACAAGATGTGGCTAGCGCATGACAGAAACCCTCTTAACCAACCAATAATGGAAGGTGACACAGAGGTGAGGTATCCACCAATAGGGTCAAATGGAAACCAAGGTACTGCACGAATCCCAATGTGTGATAATGTAAGCTTATGTTGAACACAAGGGAAACCACTCAGTCAAAGACCCATGATACTGATCGATGCTGAGCACAAGGAGACCTATCAATAATGAAAATAGGGCTAGGGTGTAGCTCTAGGCCTGTCCTCAGAGCAAGATGTTGTCGTCGATAAGGACAAGACCTGCCAGCAAGAAGTCAATGGAGAGCTTGTCAAACCGGCATGAGTAAAGGACCAATATACTGATGTGATGATAGACATGATTTTGACAACCAGGGATGGTGGACTGAAAAATGAGTCAAGAGACACTGCAGAGAGGCCGACTCAAGCTAACTTCCCTTGAACAAAAAGTATGACTCAATGTGACTATGTGGTAGCATATGATGACTTTGTATAAGTTCATCATGTAGGAGGCATGAATGAACCCTCCATATGATTAGAAGAGATAACAAATCGCGGGAGAAATGACTCAATAACAAGGTTAAGGTGTACCTAAGTCAAACTAAATCCTGACCAGACGGAGGAGACTTTTCTTTGAGTGCTTTGTTCAAGGGTGACACGACTGACTCTAGCTGCCAACAATAAATGGAAATGTTGTCCCATTCCCACTCCTTTTTGAAATATATAATTTTTTTGTCTTTTTGTGTTAAGCTGGAAAAAGAATAAAATAATGCTATGGTATAGTGGAAAGAACGAGTGTCGGTGAAACAGATGATCTAGTTCCTCGGAATGGAACATTCCTATGCTCAATGCAGGGAGATGAAAACTGGTCAATCACACTCAAAGGTGTGTTCCTTCCACGGGTCAAGGTGTGTCAAGTTATAGAGGTAAAATATATGGAAGTTTGATTTTGCAGTCATCATGGTCAAAAGTTGACTTAAACACGAGTCCAAGTGAAGCCAGCTCAAGGCCAAAAGGTGCAAACGGTCAAAATGCAATGCAGTGGTGCAACTCAACGCAAAGGAGCCTCTAGGGTATAATGCCAGAACAAAACGAAGAAGCAAAGAGGAATGAGGCTTCATCGCATAAGTCATGGCGGAACTAAAGAGGAATCCCAAGCCTACTCAGATCAGAGTAGCATGGGCAACAAATGTCAGTGAGGTGCTAACTACGATGCCCATGTACAGGATGGCTTTTGCCATCGTGTCATGATTTAAAGAATCGGCAAGTGAAGATAGCTTACAAACCATAACAAGATGGGATTGACCCTATGGCAGATGTATCGACAAATGGAGGCTAGTATGCATAATGCAACGGAAAAATGGCTTCCCTAACCTATATGCCACTGAGAAAATGATACCTGCCATGACGGGTCAGAAGTCATGGAACCGTCTCGAAATTGTCGCAAAATGTCCAAAATGTCCTAAAAATCAAACCATTCTCGACATTCTGAGCTCCCAAGTTAAAAGTCACATGAGGCCAAACAAAATAAAATTTTGAAAAAATTTTGCATTTTCAAAACCTATAAAAGAGTTTTTGGACTCACCATTTTCGCCATTTGAGTTTGAGAGCAAAGTAGTGGAGTGTTGTGCCCTACAACAACCCCCCATTTCATATCATTTTTATTTACAAAGATTTGCATATGGAATGGGTCCCTTTTAAAGTTTGATTGGCATCAATACTTCTGTTGTTCAAAAAGGTCTGATAATCAAATGATCTTATGTATTTAAGCCTTTCGAACAATAGTTTTTCAATAATAAAACAATCTTTTGTTATTGTGATAAAGCGATCGCAAGATCGCATATCGCAATGACATGGGAAACACATTTAAGTGGCACCTTGGTCTCCGCCGATGCGATTTTGCTATCGACGATCGGCGATACTCCATGCACATCTTATAAACACACATAACATAAGCCCCGACGCGACGCGATATCGGCGATCGGCTATCGGCGATGCCTCGTATGTGGTCAAAACACTTTAAGTTATAAACTCCGACCCAATGCGATTTCGCAATCGGCAGTCGGCAACATCCCATACACCCTAATAAGGCGCCCAGGTCTTACCCCCGATGCGATACGATATCGGCGATCAGGGAATCGGAAATTCACTTTAAATGCACCTTGTTATGTTTCTTCACGCTAATCCGATGCGATGTCGCAATTGGCGATCGGCAAGATCCTTCGCTCATGATTGTATAACATCTATTCTCTGAAGCGATGCGATCAACTATCGGCAATCAGCGTTTCAAAAAGCCATGACTTGAATATCTAAAAGTATTATTGATATCCGATTGATAAAGCGCGGATTTCAAAAAAGCCGTTAAATGCAGAGATAAGGTGATGTATTTGTATTTAAAGTTTTGCCCCTTCGGTTAATGATCACCTGCGCTCAACCGCCAAAATATCTATTGCACGCTTAAGGGGGTCATTCAGTCGGATAACGGTGTAATAATCATTTAATGAGTAGCAGGCCTTAAACTGCATTTAATGTATCTGTAATATTTTCCCAGTGATTGGATCCACAGCCATTTTTGAGAATTAATCTCAGCACGCTTCAATTGATATATCTTTCCCGCTATGGATTTTCATTGTTATGTTTCTTTGTTACGGTTTTTCTTGCCTTTGTGTAGAATTCATCTGTCGAGAGAAGCCTGAGCAAGATCGGAAAGAAATCCAAGAGAACCGCAGGTTCCACTGCTACATCTGGTGCAGGACAAGCTGCTGTAGATAAAAAGAAAGGCTTAATATCAGACACTACATGCACGGGTCTTACCAGAGCTACCTGGCAAGGCACTTATAATCTGTTAGAGGCCGAGCAACCAAAAGTAACAATAACGGAAGCTGGTGTAGACTTGCTCAAGAAGTCTGATGCTACTCTCAAAGATTTGGCCGACTCTTTCCTTCACAGGGTAGCGGCCAGAGAACAAATTCTTCCCTACACAGACGTAGTGCGATGGGCAATTGAGGAAATTCCAATCCTCGACAGAACGTTTAGCACCAGAGATGGGAGAATTTTCGGGTCGTTCAAGCCGGAGCACCTAAGGCAAATGTATCATTTGCCCGAGCCAGAGAAGGTGTACAACAAGACTTTCCTGGAGAAATTTGCAGCTGATAATGAAGTGGAATCCGAGCCCATCCAGGATTGGAGGCAGAATCCAGCCAAACACAAGCACGAAACTTCTGGTTAGTACTCATTCGATTCTTTGGCTTCTCCCTATTGCTATGCGGGGATAATGATGTGTAGGCTATGGGGATTACACGACTCTGCTAATTTTACCATAGAAATGGTTCCCCTAATGGAAGCAGCTGTAAATAGCATAATCATGGATTGGGCCACTATTCTCTCTGATAAGTTAGCCGTAGCTGTTCGTGATTTTAGAGCCAATTCCGTGGTCACCGAAAGGAAAATTCCCCCGTTTTATTACAGTGCTTACATTTTAGATACATTATGTTTCAATTCTGAGTTTCCCATCCCCCATTCATATATACCACCAGAAATTGTGGAAGTCCTCTTACAAGGACCATTTGTACCAAATCTGCAATGGTTTTATGGTTCCCATTCATTATTCTATTTTTGATAGGCCCATTCCCAAAATCTCCTATCTAGCTTCCTTTGATTTACCAGCGGTAGCAAGTTGGTTCGGAGAAGAGCGATTTACCTATGTTAGGGTTTTCGGGAGCCAAGCCAATCCGCATGTTCTCCCTTTGTATATTCCAGATAAACTGCTAGCACGAGAAATCTCCTATCAGATTATGGCCGAGAGTACTACACAGACTCTCAAGAAAGAAAAGAAGAGGGGCTGGCCCTCTTTTCCCTTGAGAATTGATGTCTTTACTCTGCATGATATCAAGCATGCAGAAAAGGAAGCCACAAAGATGCAATCTTTAGCCCTGGCCACTATCCCAAATAGACTCTATGATCCAAAGAAAACTGCTTACACTGCATTAGAACAGGCCAAATTGACAAAAGTTGACCATCAAGAGGATATGTTTGATGACCTGTTCGTTGCCTCCGAAACAATAGGTCATGATAAAGAACTCGCTAGGATGAAATACAATGATGAGGGGTTAACTGAGTTCAATAAACTTAGAGAGCAGAGGTTGCAAACTCTGCCTCTAGATTTACTAGCAACAACCCCGGCAACTTCTTCAAGCGAGCCTGGTCGGCAACAATCAAGCCAGCCTCCTGTTACAACAAAAGATCAAAAGAAGCAACAGGAGGAAAGGCAAAAGAGGCTGCAGGCAGAAAGGCAAAGAAAAGAGCAAGCAGAGAGGCAAAAGAAAGAACAGACAGAAAAACAGCAGAAAGCACAAATGGAACAAGAACAGAGAAAGAAGAAAGAGGTAGAGGAACAGCGAAAGAGGGAAGAAGAGGAGAAACAGAAAAAGGAACAGGAAGAAAAACACAGAAAAGAACTAGAGGAGCAGCAGAGGAAAGAACTAGAGGAGCAGCAGAGGAAAGAACAGGAAAAAGAGCGGAGCGAGTCCCAAGCCGAGTAGCACAAACAGACCACCATTGATCCCGAATTGCTTAAGCAATGGAAGAAATTCGATTCCATTATCAGTGGAAAGGAAGGCTCCAAAGATACGGACACCTCCAAAACAAATGATACACCAGATATCACTTCTTCTCAGGTTCTAAGTGGAACCAGCGGCCCACCCATTTCCAAGGATGTTGAGGTAATTCCTAAAGACCCTTCCGATCAAATTGTTCTCCAGGTGGAAGATATTCCTCCCCTGGATGTTTTCTACAGCCCAAGGCATAGAGTAGTTGTTAAGCGATCAAGGAAGAGACGAAAGCTTGATCAACCTTCTATCTTTCCTGAGCAAACAGTCACGGGTAATGTAGTATGGAAGGAAGAATTGGACCCCTCCGATGACCTAACAAAGCTGTCACAGTATGCAAGAGCTTATTCTGCAGCGACTATTGATAAGGCATCAGAGGTAAGTCTTCTATTGAAGACTAAGGACCAGGAAATTTTTGCACTACAGGCAGAAGTGACCGAGGCAAAGAAAAAGGCAGCGTAAGCAGAAGAACAGTTGCTGGAACAACAGCAAGCTAACAGTTTATTAACTCAACAATTGCAAACAGAGAAGCAGAGGATCGACCAAAGCGTGATCCAGAAACAAAAAGAATTATCGGAGGCATTAGCACAGTTAAGAATAGCGAATGAACTAATGATGAAAACGAACGACGAGCAAATAGCTCAATTGTTAGTGCAGCTCGAAGACATAAAGGGCACCCAAAAAGTGGAGGATTTCAGAGCCGAGGCATCTCAAATAAACAATGCATTAATATCTCTGATTAGGCTCCTATGCCAACAACTCACTGAGGCAGAACCATTGTGCGAGCTAACTACATCAGTATGTCAGCAGGTAGAGAAGGCCAGAAATGAGTTAGATCAAGCTGAAGAAACCATAGTCGCATATCTTGATTGGCAAGATTCTGATGTGGGAAAAGCAGCGAATTTGCCCAGAATCCATGAAACATACAAGGACATACTTTTCACGGAATGGCACACTCAAGTGATGAAAGCGGAAAGGGCAGCTTCGAGGTGTAAATTAACTGCCAGCAATATGGTTGATTTGGTCAACAACACACTCTACTTGGAAAACATGATCTCCCAGTGTACACCTGGAAGCATAACAACAGCAAACATGATTGAGCAATCAAGTTATCCTGACTTGGAGGAGAAGGGAAGGTTAATCGCTGGAGTAAATACTTTGACTTCTGAGGCATATTGGCTCTTTCTGATCAAGCCACACACACAAAGGTTGGCCCTCAAGTGTTTAAATGATGCTCTCGGGTGCATAATTCCCGATATTCAAGATGCCACATACGCTGCTTAGCTCAGTTCGCGCCTCAACAAACCGCCTGAAGTAGAGCCAATGCTGGCAATATGTCAGCTCAGGTTTAAAGGCAAAGAGCCTACCTGATGAATCATTGCCGCCAATTGCCAGATCGCCAAGGAAGATGGGAGAAATATTAATTGATGCCGACTTAATAACATTTCAGTTTCTTAGATATTTAGATTAGTTTAGTATTTATAGACCCTTTCATGTTTTTAGAAAGGGTCGTAAAATTTTGTAACAGACTTAAAGACTGAAGTTTGCACTATTGTGCTTCAGCCTATATTCTTTTATGAAACTCGACCAATTGTTCTTAATTTAACGGGAAAGTTGTTTTATGCAATTGCGCACTATTGTCTGTTGTTTGGGATGCTTTCCAAGTTGACGGAAGGACTGCGACATAGCGATTAATATATGGGAGTGTTAAGCAGCTTACATGGTACTTTTATCTGCATCTGTATTCATTCCTTTTATATGAATTGTTGTGTTATTATTTCTTGCTATTATTGAATACATGTATGCGCTGTAACAACAAATCTCTATTTCATTCCACTATTGGATGTTTTGTGATATGCCTTTTCCTTTAATCATGCATGTAACAATGATATAAATGACAAAGTGTAGTAATTCGCTATTATCACTCTGCATAACTATTTATGCACAACAGTCTTGAATGATTTAAATATCTATGTTTTAGCGATAGAGTCATCTATATGCCTGTCTTAAAGCACAGATAATCAAACGCTACGCTTTAGAAATCGATAAGCCCCCGAGGTAGATTATAGTTATTATATTTTTGCTGATATTTTTAGTAATTCGCTTATCGCCAGCATATTTTATAAGTCACTCATCCATCCCGTTTACCTATAAGTGTTGGGAAACTGGTCCCATTATCCCCAGTCGGAGCCACTATTCCAAACGGAAAAGGAGCTATATTAAGGTCCGGACCAGGTGGTTTCCTCAATGTTGTTGCAGTGATTTTCGAGGCATCAACATTTTTGGCGCTAGAAGGAGGGCCCAACTGTGAATGGCAAACAAACCTAAATCTGCAAGCCATTCTAAGAGTAATTCTCCCTCCAAATCCCCTCAGACTTCCCATTCGCATGTTGGTTCGCCAGTATCCGAACAAGAAGAAGAGGAATCAACTACCACTGCTCAAGCCCATCATACTTCAAAACAATTAAGTCTTGAATCACCTGAAGTTCAGTCTCTTATCCATAAACTTCAGAGTTTCTCAATTTCGCCACAGAGATCTGAGGTATCTCACAACAGTGCGACTTCGCAGTTTAAATTACCCCACCCTCTCACCAGACTTCAGAGCGAAAAACTCGGTATTGAACCTACTGAGTTCCCTTTACCGAAAAGGAAAAAGGCAAAGAAAATTACTGAAGGATCTGATAGTGAGGAGCTTTCATCCATATCCTCCATCTCAACTTCTCATCTGCAAAGTCAACCACCCACTCCTCCATCACATACCAATGTTCACCAGGGACTAAGTGCTGTAACATCCCAACCTGCTAACTCCTCAATATTGTTTCCTTCCCAGCCATCTGGAATTTCATCAGTAGTATCAGCTACTACTGCTATTATAATGGCAGACCCATGGTCAAGACCTGGTGCAGTCAATATGCCTGCACCATTGCATCCATTACCAGATCTTCCTGAAAAATGGCTACCCAAGTTTAATCCAGATAATGGGACTCAAGCTGAGGAACATATCAACAATTTCATGTTGGCAGTCAACTTGAAAGGAGTAACAGAAGAAGATGTTGTTGTTAGGCTTTTCCCTTATACCTTGCAAGGATCAGCAAGATCCTGGTATTTTTCTCTACCCTTTGGTTCCATTACCAGTTGGAATACTTGCCAAGAGCAGTCTCTGACCAAATATGGAGATGATCGGTCTTTGGCTACTTTAATAAACGATCTCTCCAATCTGAGAATAGAGCATAGGGAACCAATAAAGGAATTTAATGCTAGATTCAATAAGCTCCTGAACAAAATCCCCACAGCTTCCAAACCAAGTGAAAAAATTCGGAGCGAATGGTATATAACTGCTTTGCCTGCCAATATAGCCATTTTTGTAGACAGGGCTGGGAAACCAACCTTAGACGAAAACATGAAAGAAGCACTGGCTGTGGAAAAGTGCATTAATGCTCTAGAAGAGAAAGCTGCTGTGGAGGACAGAAAAGCCAAAAAAGTCTCCTTTAAAGAGGATTCTAAGAAGAAAACCCCAAAAGACCCATACGACATGGAGGGTTTGCAAAAAGTCCTGAAGACTTTGTCCAACGAAATGGTTGATATAAAGAAGCAGGTAGCCGAAACCTCAAACAAAAGACCATTTAGGACCTATAAGAGAACTGAATCAAAGCCACCAAATGTTATATCTAATGCGGATTCAGAGCAAGAAGAAGAATAGGAGGAAACAACTTCACAAACAGATGATGAAGAAGAAGTAGCTGAATGCCATGGAATGTGGGATTTTATACTCCCCAACTCTGATACTGATAACGAAGAAGAAGCCTTCCCTGTCACTACGAGAAGTAGAAGTACTCCTGACCCTATCCAGGCCGCTTCAAAGAAAAGGAGTGCTGGTGCCGCCACAACAAAGGAAAAAGTACCTCCAAAGAAACCACCTGCAGTAAGTCCCCAAAACCAGCCATCAACTTCTAATTCTCCTTCAAAAACGTTGGTGGTATCCGATTCAATGGAGTATAATATTGTTGATGACATGAAGAAAACTAAAGCAAACATAACCATGTTTGAACTTAGTAAATTAAAACATCAGCAGAAATTACTTCTTAAAGAGTTGAATGATGTTCCTTCTGCACCTCTTCCCACTGCTAAAGCTGCTAATGATTCAGGCCAACCTCCTCCAGGTATGGTTGAAGCTACCGATTCAGTGCTGATTGGGGATAGATCAAACTCTCATACTCCACCATTCCTTCTAACTTATGAGATTTATAATCGAAACCTGCACAACTATTTAATTGACTCAGGGGCATCATCTAACATAATGCCTGCTTCAGTTTGCTCTAAACTGAACATAGAACCCCAGAAGTCTGCCATCCATATTGTACAGTTGGACAGAACCAAAGTACAAGTTGTGGGAGAAATTAATTCCGTAACTATCAGATTGTCAGCTGATCCCAGGATAGTACAAAGAATTGATATCTTAATAGCTGATATACCTGAGTTTTATGGTTTAATTTTAAGTAGGGATTGGTCCGAAAAATTACATGGGTATATTTCAACCGACTGGTCACACATGTGGCTTCCCTATAAGGGAAAGCCAAATCAAATAAGGATCGATCGGGAAAAACATATGACCCATACAGTTACTGAATTTGAACAAGAAAACCCGCCTGTGGCGTTCAATAATAACATTTTGGGGAATTATTCAGCAGAATCATTCTTTGGCAACTTTGTTGCTCAACCTTCACCTTTTTCAGTTAATCATTTTTCATCTCAGATTGTGAATTTTTCACAAACAGATAAATCTAGATGCTTCAATGATGATGAGAAAGATGTAAATATGATTCCTAATTTTCCTTTATTTTGGTCTTTGTATTTTGATGGCTCCAAGTCAAGCGAAGGCTCAGGTGCGGGATGTGTTTTGGTTAGCCCATATGGGGAGAAAACAATGCTGTCTTGTAGATTAGAATTTGAATGCACTAAAAATACGACCGAATATGAAGCCTTAGTCCAGGGGTTATATAAAGTGATCGGCCTGAAGGTACAATACCTTAAAGTATTTGGCGATTCTGAAATAATTGTTAAACAGGTGCGAAATGCAATTCATTGTCTCTCAACTCACCTCAAGCATTACAAATCGCTAGTGCAGGATCTTACATCACATTTCTCAGCATTCAACATTTCCTCAATTCCTAGGTCTCAGAACTCAGCAGCTGACCTACTAGCAAATGTAGCTTCTAAGCTTTTGCCTTCTGAAGACTACAGCCTTGATAGATTTTCTGTAGAATTGATTTTTAGGCCTTCAGTTCCTGATAATGTGACTAACTGGAGAGTGTTCAACCATGATGAGGATATTTTACAATTCTTAACTTTTGAGAAGTCCTATGATAACCAAATCATTGAAGAAAACGAGCATGACTCACAAATGAAAGAATCACCTCAAGGAAATGCAATTCCTAAGCCTGTAGTAAAGCTAGAAGATCTTTATGATATTAAAGACAGGTTTAGACCTGTGATTAATGCAAAGCTCCAAAGCTCTACTCTAAGGTTTGAATTGATAAATTTAGGTACTGAGCAAGCTCCTCAAAATATCAATTTAGGATTAGGACTTTCTTCAAGTGAAAAAGAAGCATTCATTAGATTGTTAAAGAAAAACAAACAAATTTTTGCTTGGAAATACGATGATTTGAAGACTTATGACACATCTATTATCCAACACACCATTCCTATGCTTCCCGATCAAAAAACAATCCAGCAGAAGTTAAGGAAAATACACCCAAATTTAGAAAGTCAAATAAATTCAGAACTTAACAAGCTCCTGAAGGCCAAGATTATTTTTCCAGTCTGACATTCAAACTGGGTTTCTAATATGGTACCAGTCAGAAAGAAAAATGGCGACATTCGCATTTGTATTGATTTCAGGAACTTGAACAAAGCAAGCTTAAAAGACAATTTCCCATTACCCACTATGGAGCAAATACTTCAATCTGTGGCAGGCTCTGAATTGATGTCCTTTCTGGATGGTTTGTCAGGTTACAACCAAGTTCTGGTTCATCCTGAGGACCAACTCAAAACCACATTTAGGACAAAATGGGGAACATATGCATATCAGAAAATGCCTTTTGGACTTATAAATGCAGGAGCGACATTCCAAAGAGCTATGGATACAGCTTTTAAAGGGTTGATTAATAAAACAGTGGTCATCTATTTAGATGATATAACTGTATTCTCTAAAGAGAGGTCTAATCATTTGCATGACTTAAGTCAAATTTTTCAGCGATGCAAAAGGTATGGTATTTCTCTGAACCCTAAAAAGTCATTCTTTGCTCTTGATCAAGGGAAGCTCTTGGGCTTTATTGTATCCAAAAATGGCATTTATATTGATCCCGATCGGATCAAAGAAATCTCTGAAATCCCATTTCCTCACAATAAAAAATCAATGCAGTCATTTTTAGGCCAGATCAATTTCGTTAAAAGATTTGTTCCAGATTTTTCCCAAGTTGTTTTGCCGCTTCAAGCAATGATTAAGAAGAATTCAGTCTTTAAGTGGGGATCAGCAGAAAAGGAAGCTTTTGATCTAATCAAGCAATCAATAATCAGTGCCCCAGCCTTAAGTACTCCAAATTTCTCCAATCACTTTACATTGTACACCATGGCATCCGACTTATCTTATGCTGCAGTACTCACGCAATTAAATGATGACAACTTGGAAGCACCTATCTCATTCTTTAGCTCTAATCTTCAGGGTGCTGAATTGAATTACTCTGACGTAGAAAAAAAGGCCTTTGCAGTATTTAAAGCGGTCAAGCATTACAGACCCTTCCTTCTGAAAACCCACACAAAAGTTATAGTTCCTTTCCCAGCAGTTAGGCAATTATTAATCCAAAGGGAATTGGGTGAAAAAAGAGCAAATTGGGTCACAGCGCTTCAAGAATATGACTTAGAAATTAAAGCAGCAAAGATTGTCAGAGGTCAAGGTTTTTGCAGGATATTGGCAGGAGCATCCAACATTCCAGAATCATGAGATACAAGCCAAGTTGAAGAAATCTATCAGCTAAGTGCCACTGATTCTCAATCACAATATGCAGATTTAATCTTTTTCTTAAAGAATGGCTATGCCCCCACACATTATTCTTACAAAAATAAAAGGGCCATAAGGTTAAAAGCAAAGAATTTCACTCTTATTGATGATGTGCTTTTTAGGCGAAATTATGATTCTATCGTGTTAAGATCCCTTGAGAAACCTGAAGCTCAAAAAGTTTTGCAGGAGCTACATGATGGACCAGCAGGAGGACATTTTGGAGCAGACACAACAGCTCACAAAGTTATTCATGCTCGGTATTATTGGCCTACTCTGTTTAGAGATGCCCATGAATATGTAAGGAAATGTTTCAACTGCCAAACTTCTAGTGGAAGACAACGTAAATCAGTCTTCCCTCTGCAACCAATCAACATTGAACAACCATTTGAGCAATGGGGATTGGATATCATTGGGGAGATTACTCCACCATCTTCCAAACAACATAGGTATATCCTCACTGCTACCGATTATTTTACTAAATGGGTGGAGGCTATTCCTTTGAAGACAACAAATTCAGAGGCAATCATTGAATTCATCGACCAATTCATCATTACTAGGTTTGGTGTCCCAAACGCTCTTGTTTTTGATAATGCTTCCTATTTCTCAGGAAATGCTATATATGATTTTGATACTAAGAGGGGGTTTAAACTAAAGTATTTTGCTAATTATTATCCCCAGGGAAATGGTTTAGCCGAATCTACTAATAAGAATCTGATCAAAATCATTAAACGAACTATTGAACATAATCATAGAAACTGGCACAAATCTTTGATGTTTGCATTATGGGCTGATAGAATAACACAAAAGGCTTCTATAGGATCCTCCCCATTTAATCTGGTATATGGAAAAGAAGCAGTATTGCCTACAAATCTTGTTCTGCCCTCTTTGGCCCTAGTACAGTACATTGAGGAGACTCCTTCCTCTTCTATCCAGCTTAGACATGACCAAATTCTCAAATTAGAAGAAGAGAGAGAAAAAGCTAGAATCACTCATGCCAAACATCAACAAATCATCAAAGCATCTTTTGACTCAGCCTCATCCGGTTCAAAACAGTTGCAAGTTGGCGACTTAGTTCTGAAATGGGACAAAGCTCACGAAGATAAAGGTAAGCACACCAAGTTTCAAAAGATGTGGCTTGGACCATTTCAGATCTTTGAAAAGATAGGCCATTCGACCTTTGTACCACAAGACTTATCAGGGTTGAGAGATTCTCTCCTTGTTAATGGCCTGATCTTGAAGAAATTCTTTAATTGAGGAGGTAATCCCTTCTCCTTTTTGTAGATTTGTGTAGTTTGTAGGATTTGCAGAAAATAAAGTTGTGGAATATCCTCCATTGACCTTTTGCTGTGTTTGAAGAAGTTGTCTCACAAGAGTAATATGAATATTTGCTTTTAGATAATAGAACCCTCAACCAAAAGGGATAATTTCTAGGAAATTAGATATCTTTGTATTCTGAAACCACAATCTAACTTTTGAAGACTCCTCTCAAAATGTTGAAGTTCTGTGAATCATTTTCTGTTTTCAAAATTGGTCTCCAAAGGTTATCCATATTAAGATAGAAGCTAATCCATTTTCAGCACCTTCAACTCTTCACCTGTCATCCATTTGCTCTTAAGGAGAAGATTGTTCACCCCATTCACTAAAGTTTATGATTACTCAGAGTGTAATTCTAAAATATAAAAGATTAAAGATAAGAGGTCTTATTACAAGCCTGCTTACCATGTTCATAGGAAAATAGTTTGACTGACATTACCAATACTGCATATCAAAACAGGGTAATGGCTTGAAATTACAAGACAAGGGGTCTCATCACGAGCCGGCTTGTTCAGTTAAATTACTACCAGTGAATGGCATCGTCAACAGCTGGCCACCAAACCAAGACAATGGCTTTTTAGCTTATCAATAACAAAGAAGAAAAAGGAGATGAAATACAAAATATGAAAAAATGTTTTGGATTCATTCTGTTAGTCACACTCTTAAGTGAATGGAAGAGTGGACAATAGTATGGTTAAAAGGTATCCCTGTCGAGACTATAAACGTTTGCTGGCAATAGAGGCTCTACCTATGACAGAGGGGTTAATTTTAAAAGCTGATTTGGGAAAGTTTTCTGTTTTATCATTATAAACCAACAAAGGCCTATTTTAAAAAACTTAGAATGTATTTATTTTCTTTAAAAAAGGGAGGAAGTTAACAAAATAATTTCACTTTGTTCAGAATGCACATATATCTAGTTATATTAGAATTTTCCCCTTCTGATTGAGACTCTATTTGAAAAAGCTTAAGTGTTTTTATCAGTTCCAGAGATAACTAGTTCTTCCAGTGAATCGCCAATTGTTGTGCCCTACAACAACCCCCCATTTCATATCATTTTTATTTACAAAGATTAACATATGGAATGGGTCCCTTTTAAAGTTTGATTGGCATCAATACTTCTGTTGTTCAAAAAGGTCTGATAATCAAATGAGCTTATGTATTTAAGCCTTTCGAACAATAGTTTTTCAATAATAAAACAATCTTTTGTTATTGCGATAAAGCGATCGCAAGATCGCATATCGCAATGACATGGGAAACACATTTAAGTGGCACCTTGGTCTCCGCCGATGCGATTTCGCTATCGGCGATCGGCGATACTCCATGCACATCTTATAAACGCACATAACATAAGCCCCGACGCGACGCGATATCGGCGATCGGCTATCGGCGATGCCTCGTATGTGGTCAAAACACTTTAAGTTATAAACTCCGACCCGATGCGATTTCGCAATCGGCAGTCGGCAACATCCCATGCACCCTAATAAGGCGCCCAGGTCTTACCCCCGATGCGATACGATATCGGCGATCGGGGAATCAGCAATTCACTTTAAATGCACCTTGTTATGTTTCTTCACGCTAATCCGATGCGATGTCGGAATCGGCGATCGGCAGGATCCTTCGCTCATGATTGTATAACATCTATTCTCCGAAGCGATGCGATCAACTATTGGCAATCGACGTTTCAAAAAGCCATGACTTGAAGATCTAAAAGTATTATTGATATCCGATTGATAAAGCGCGGATTTCAAAAAAGCCGTTAAATGCAGAGATAAGGTGATGTATTTGTATTTAAAGTTTTGCCCCTTCGATTAACGATCACCTGCGCTCAACCGCCAAAATATCTATTGCACGCTTAAGGGGGTCATTCAGTCGGATAACGGTGTAATAATCATTTAATGAGTAGCAGGCCTTAAACTGCATTTAATGTATCTATAATATTTTCCCAGTGATTGGATCCGCAGCCATTTTTGAGAATTAATCTCAGCATGCTTCAATTGATATATCTTTCCCGCTATGGATTTTCATTGTTATGTTTCTTTGTTACGGTTTTTCTTGCCTTTGTGTAGAATTCATCTGTCGAGAGAAGCCTGAGCAAGATGGGAAAGAAATCCAAGAGAACCGCAGGTTCCGCTGCTACATCTGGTGCAGGACAAGCTGCTGTAGATAAAAAGAAAGGCTTAATATTAGACACTACATGCACGGGTCTTACCAGAGCTACCTGGCAAGGCACTTATAATCTGTTAAAGGCCGAGAAACCAAAAGTAACAATAACGGAAGCTGGTGTAGACTTGCTCAAGAAGTCTGATGCTATTCTCAAAGATTTGGCTGACTCTTTCCTTCACAGGATAGCGGCCAGAGAACAAATTCTTCCCTACACAGACGTAGTGCGATGGGCAATTGAGGTAATTCCAATCCTCGACAGAACGTTTAGCACCAGAGATGGGAGAATTTTCGGGTCGTTCAAGCCGGAGCACCTAAGGCAAATGTATCATTTGCCCGAGCCAGAGAAGGTGTACAACAAGACTTTCCTGGAGAAATTTGCAGCTGATAATGAAGTGGAATCCGAGCCCATCCGGGATTGGAGGCAGAATCCAGCCAAACACAAGCACGAAACTTCTGGTTAGTACTCAGTCGATTCTTTGGCTTCTCCCTATTACTATGCGGGGATAATGATGTGTAGGCTATGGGGATTACACGACTCTGCTAATTTTACCATAGAAATGGTTCCCCTAATGGAAGCAGCTGTAAATAGCATAATCATGGATTGGGCCACTATTCTCTTTGATAAGTTAGCCGTAGCTGTTCGTGATTTTAGAGCCAATTCCGTGGTCACCGAAAGGAAAATTCCCCCGTTTTATTACAGTGCTTACATTTTAGATACATTATGTTTCAATTCTGAGTTTCCCGTCCTCGGTTGGAGGTGGACTGCCCAAGACCCCTCACCCATTCATATATACCACCAGAAATTGTGGAAGTCCTCTTACAAGGACCATTTGTACCAAATCTGCAATGGTTTTATGGTTCCCATTCATTATTCTATTTTTGATAGGCCCATTCCCAAAATCTCCTATCTAGCTTCCTTTGATTTACTAGCGGTAGCAAGTTGGTTCGGAGAAGAGCGATTTACCTATGTTAGGGTTTTCGGGAGCCAAGCCAATGCGCATGTTCTCCCTTTGTATATTCCAGATAAACTGCTAGCACGAGAAATCTCCTATCAGATTATGGCCGAGAGTACTACACAGACTCTCAAGAAAGAAAAGAAGAGGGGCTGGCCCTCTTTTCCCTTGAGAATTGGTGTCTTTACTCTGCATGATCTCAAGCATGCAGAAAAGGAAGCCACAAAGATGCAATCTTTAGCCCTGGCCACTATCCCAAATAGACTCTATGATCCAAAGAAAACTGCTTACACTGCATTAGAACAGGCCAAATTGACAAAAGTTGACCATCAAGAGGATATGTTTGATGACCTGTTCGTTGCCTCCGAAACAATAGGTCATGCTAAAGAACTCGCTAGGATGAAATACAATGATGAGGGGTTAACTGAGTTCAATAAACTTAGAGAGCAGAGGTTGCAAACTCTGCCTCTAGATTTACTGGCAACAACCCCGGCGACTTCTTCAAGCGAGCCTAGTCGGCAACAATCAAGACAGCCTCCTGTTACAACAAAAGATCAAAAGAAGCAATAGGAGGAAAGGAAAAAGAAGCTGCAGGCAGAAAGGCAAAGAAAAGAGCAAGCAGAGAGGCAAAAGAAAGAACAGACAGAAAAACAACAGAAAGCACAAATGGAACAAGAATAGAGAAAGAAGAAAGAGGTAGAGGAACAACGAAAGAGGGAAGAAGAGGAGAAACAGAAAAAGGAACAGGAAGAAAAATAGAGAAAAGAACTAGAGGAGCAGCAGAGGAAAGAACTAGAGGAGCAGCAGAGGAAAGAACTAGAGGAGCAGCAAAGGAAAGAACAGGAAAAAGAGCGGAGCGAGTCCCAAGCCGAGCAGCACAAACAGACCACCATTGATCCCGAATTGCTTAATCAATGGAAGCAATTCGATTCCATTATCAGTGGAAAGGAAGGCTCCAAAGACACGGACACCTCCAAAACAAATGATACACCAGATATCACTTCTTCTCAGGTTCTAAGTGGAACCAAAGGCCCACGCATTTCCAAGGATGTTGAGGTAATTCCTAAAGACCCTTCCGATCAAATTGTTCTCCAGGTGGAAGATATTCCTCCCCTGGATGTTTTCTACAGCCCAAGGCATAGAGCAGTTGTTAAGCGATCAAGGAAGAGACGAAAGCTTGATCAACCTTCTATCTTTCCTGAGCAAACAGTCACGGGTAATGTAGTATGGAAGGAAGAATTGGACCCCTCCGATGACCTAACAAAGCTGTCACAGTATGCAGGAGGTTATTCTGCAACAACTATTGATAAGGCATCGGAGGTAAGTCTTCTATTGAAGACTAAGGACCAGGAAATTTTTTCACCACAGGCAGAAGTGACCGAGGCAAAGCAAAAGGCAGGGCAAGCAGAAGAACAGTTGCTTGAACAACAGCAAGCTAACAGTTTATTAACTCAGGAATTGCAAACAGAGAAGCAGAGGATCGACCAAAGCACGATCCAGAAACAAAAAGAATTATCAGAGGCATTGGCACAGTTAAGAACAGCGAATGAACTAATGATGAAAACGAAGGACGAGCAAATAGCTCAATTGTTAGCGCAGCTCGAAGACATAAAGGGCACCCAAAAAGTGGAGGATTTCAGAGCCGAGGCATCTCAAATAAACAGTGCATTAATATCTCAGATTAGGCTCCTATGCCAACAACTCACTGAGGCAGAACCATTGTGCGAGCTAACTACATCAGTATGTCAGCAGGTAGAGAAGGCCCGAAATGAGTTAGATCAAGCCGAAGAAACCATAGTCGCATATCTTGATTGGCAAGATTCTGATGTGGGAAAAGCAGCGAATTTGCCCAGAATCCATGAAACATACAAGGACATACTTTTCACGGAATGGCACACTCAAGTGATGAAAGCGGAAAGGGCAGCTTCGAGGTGTAAATTAACTGCCAGCAATATGGTTGATTTGGTCAACAACACACTCTACTTGGCAAACATGATCTCCCAGTGCACACCTGGAAGCATAACAACAGCAAACATGATTGAGCAATCAAGTTATCCTGACTTGGAGGAGAAGGGAAGGTTAATCGCTGGAGTAAATACTTTGACTTCCGAGGCATATTGGCTCTTTCTGATCAAGCCACACACACAAAGGTCGGCCCTCAAGTGTTTAACTGATGCTCTCGGGTGCATAATTCCCGATATTCAAGATGCCACATACGCTGCTCAGCTCAGTTCACGCCTCAACAAACCGCCTGAAGTAGAGCCAATGCTGGCGATATGTCAGCTCAGGTTTAAAGGCAAAGAGCCTACCTGATGAATCATTGTCGCCGATTGCTAGATCGCCAAGGAAGATGGGAGAAATATTAATTGATGCCAACTTAATAGCATTTCAGTTTCTTAGATATTTAGATTAGTTTAGTATTTATAGACCCTTTCATGTTTTTAGAAAGGGTCATAAAATTTTGTAACAGACTTAAAGACTGAAGTTTGCACTACTGTGCTTCAGCCTATATTCGTTTATGAAACTCGACCAATTGTTCTTAATTTAACGGGAAAGTTGTTTTATGCAATTGCGCACTATTGTCTGTTGTTTGGGATGCTTTCCGAGTTGAAGGAAGGACTGCGACATAGCGATTAATATATGGGAGTGTTAAGCAGCTTACATGGTACTTTTATCTGCATCTGTATTCATTCCTTTTATATGAATTGCTGTGTTATTATTTCTTGCTATTATTGAATACATGTATGCGCTGTAACAACAAATCTCTATTTCATTCCACTATTGGATGTTTTGTGATATGCCTTTTCCTTTAATCATGCATGTAACAATGATATAAATGACAAAGTGTAGTAATTCACTGTTATCGCTCTGCATAACTATTTATTCACAACAGTCTTGAATGATTTAAATATCTATGTTTTAGCGATAGAGTCATCTATATGCCTGTCTTAAAGCACAGATCATCAAACGCTACGCTTTAGAAATCGATAAGCCCCCGGGGTAGATTATAGTTATTATATTTTTGCTGATAGTTTCAGTAATTCGCTTATCGCCAGCGTATTTTATAAGTCACTCATCCATCCCGTTTACCTATAAGTGTTGGGAAACTGGTCCCATTATCCCCAGTCGGAGCCACTATTCCAAACGGAAAAGGAGCTGTATTAAGGTCCGGACCGGGTGGTTTCCTCAATGTTGTTGCAGCGATTTTCGAGGCATCAACATGGAGAAAAAGGAGCAAACTTTCCATATGCCAAATTCAACCATTCAGATTCTTCCAAAATTCCCAGGTAACTCTTGTACTTCTCTTGCAATTGATTGTGACTAGTTTTAGAATTTTTAATTAATGTTTTACCATTGAATTTTTTGCCAAAAATTTCACCGCGGCGTATACGCGGGTTGGTATTATGAAACCCGCGTACATGCGGGCCCTATATGTGACTGTGTGCAAAGGGACCCGCCTATACGCCGCAAACATTTTAAACAAAAAAAACTAACTGGTGAAAATATATTTTTTCTTAAAGATGCCAGGCACTTGGCGAGAAAGAGAGCATACAGCAGTGGATGATGAGGTCATGAACCATCCTGATGCTTTGGATGCCCTACGGGGATGTGGTTTGCTTAAATTCTTCAAACTGCCGAATATCAAAGCAAACACACGTCTTCTTGAGACACTCATTGATTACTGGAATATCGAGGAGGATGCCTTCATGATTGACCAGATGCCACTCAGGATAGAAGTGGAAGATATCTATTTCATCACGGGCCTTTCCCAAAGGGGAGAGGTAGTACATTCCCGGGGCAAGACACAGAGCAGTCTCTCAATCAAGGACTACGTACAGATATATTACCCAAGACATCGAAAAAAGGTTGGAAGTCAAATTTCCATCACACATTTGGTGAGTTTACCACTGAGGATAATCCTATTCACCATAGCTCAAGTGAACGGATCAACTTCTCTGCACCAGGCATCACGACTAACCATGAGCATGGAAGTTGACTATCTCACCACTGTATTTGACTGGTGTACTCCTCTTCTAGCTAGCATGAAGAGCGAACTCACTTCTATCAAGAGGGGGCAGACCAAAAACTTTGGATATGGGACTATTCTGTGTTCTTTATTTTTTGAGAGGGCCCGAGCACTCCGCCCTAGGGTGGCAGTTTCCATCAGCACCCAACGAGATCCACACATGGGCAGGTGGGCCGACCTAATGAAATGTCTAGGGGGTGGGGACATCCCACGGACTACATTTGATGATGACTTCTTTACCTGGTGGGATCAGCAGATCATCGCCATAGATGACTACCCTTATGTTGGGTTGGATTTCCGAGAAGATCTTGATCTAGCGTTACCACCGGCCGTAGCATCGGGCGACATTGGTAAGTATTTTTGATTTTATGATTTTTTTTGGATTCTTCAAATATAATACTGAATTTTAAAAAATGTTTTTGATGGGATTCAAATTACTAATATGATGATCATGTTCCAGATATTGGGCTGGTATGAGCAGATGGGTTCCTGCGGCATGGATGGCGCGGCCGAGGAGCCGAAGAGGTGGTTGCTGATACAATACGGCTTCTACACATAGTTCAGTGACACTTGGTGAGACTGACTCACCGAGTACTGATAGCTGCCATAGAGGACCTTCTTGAGGATATGCATCGTCATGTGGTCAGCATGCCACGTGACTGGGTTCACACTTTTCAGCATGTGGCCAATGCAGTAGTTTCCTACTTAGTCGCTCATCCTGAGCCGGGGCAATAGATATACGGGACATGATTATGGGCATTTGAGTCCCTATTTTCTATATTTTTGGACAGACATATGTACACTCGAGATGCTTTACGATATATATATATATATATATATATATATATATATATATATATATATATATATATATATATATATATATATATATATATATATATATATATATATATACAGTTCGACTTTTTGATGCTTGATTTTATTGTAATGAATGATTGACATGCCAGTCTAATTCTTGATTAGCGATAGAATCTGCTAACCAATTATGAGATCTTGGAATGTGAAAATAATTAATATAAGTAAATGACCTTTGCAACAACCTCACCCTTAAATACTGGTGATATAAACATGGATCCCTTACCCGATAAATTTTGTTCAATTGTGACACTATCAGTTGTGAATCAAGATAAACTGCCAGTGAGTCAATTCCATAAGAAATTGCCTCGGATAGTAAATTAATGATGGTAGTATACTCAACCATGTTGTTTGAAGCGGGACTAATGTATATGCCCCTTGATACCATCAATTGACCAGTTGGATAATAGAGTACCCAAGCTGCGGAAGAAAGATTCCGAGTGTGCCGACTAGCACCATCGGCGAATCCAAAATAGACCAAGTCATCCATCAACACCTGCCACAGCAGACCAAAAGGTGTTGATATCAAAAACTCTCGATGAGATATGTACAAATATACATAATGTACAAAGAATCCATTGCCTAACTCCTACTTAAGCAAAGTACTTCTTTAGGTAGAGCCCGTTTCGGGGCTCTGCCAACTTGTTTCCCTCAAAATTGATTAACTCATACGACCCTTTTTCTAAAACTCATTTAATAATGAAGGGACCGTACCACATAGGCTTAAACTTGCCTGCCCCCAAGGTGTCCTTATCTTGGTCATAGAACAAGACAAGGTCACCTTCAGCAAAGACTCAAGGACGGACAGCTTTATCATATTGCATTTTAACCCTTTTCTTATGAGCCTCATTCATTGTGGCGGCATCTCGACGCTGCTCATCGAGATGTTCCAAATGAAGGAGGTGCTCTTTGAGACTTGAAGTCTCGAGAAGGAGCTCAACAACTAACTTAAGAGATCGAAGTTCACATTCAATAGGGAAGATAGATTCCATCCCATAAACTAACTGAAAAGGTGTAAAACTGGTAGCAGTCTTCACCGGAGGTCCAGTATGCCCAAAGAGCTAGATACAACATAAGATGCCAATTGGATCGATTTTTGTTGATTGTGTGTTGCAGGATTGTCTTAAGAGTTTTGCTAACTACCTCGACCTGTCCATTGGCCTAAGGATAATAAGGAGACGAATGCTCCTGCCGGAAACCCAATTTGAGAGCCAATTCAGACATCAGTTGATTCTGGAAATGACTACCATGATCAGTGACAATCTCTCTCGGGATACCGAATCTTGAGATAATCTGATTAAAAAGGAACAATGTTGTCGTGTCACTATCATTTTTACAAGTGGGCATGGCCTCGGCCCACTTCGTAAAGTAGTCTACAACCATGATAATGTACCTGTGATTCGCCGCTGAAGGTGGACTACAAGTTGTAAAATCAATACCCCACTTAGTAAGGGGACCGACAATGACAACGGGAAAAAGAAGAGCTGGATGTGTGCGCATCTTTAGAGTATAGATTTGACAGGGGTGACAGTGTTTGACCGCTTCAACACAGTCTTTAAAGAGTGAAGGCCAAAAATAGCCGGCACGCAAGATGCGTTGTGCTGTAGCAAGCCCTGATAGATGACCATTTCTGAAGAAAACATATAGAAATAACAAGAACTGAGCATAAGGTGTAGTCAAGCAAAACCTAAGATATTCTTCTTTCTTGCTATTTAGATGGTAACACAATTGTGGCATAAACATATGAAAAGAGTAAACAGAGTTAGGAAAACACCTATTGAGCCATATAGTAGCACAGGAATTCCACAGTCACTCCTTGGCCATTAAATAACACAACAGTCAGTTCCTCATCCAAAGCATTCCAGCAGTCTTTGATTATAGATTTCTCAAAAAATATACAACGCAAGTCTCGAATGAGTATTATCAACCAACCAACCCTTTAAACAATGAATTAGGGTGGTTTATATAGAGAAAATATCCAAAAATATCTATTACAACAGACCTTAAATAGGTCTGAGGGAAATGATTTCTTTAACCTAATCTTGTCCTAAAATTAATGCAAGAAAATATCTTTGAGCTTTGCTGGAGGCAGCTGTATCAAAATGAGTTAATATGGTGTCCTTATGGCTCTGTGTTGTTCATTTAGCCATAATTGTGCTTTGGGCTTTTATCCCCTGCTCTTGAGTGGCTTTGATGTGCATTAATTGTGATCTGAGAGCCTTAAATGGCTTCACCGCTTTCTTTGACTTTGCTTGGGGGCCTTTAATGTTCACCTGCTTTGGTATTGCTGATCTGATACTCTTTGCCACTTCACTGATACTCTTCAATTTAATCTGGGCTTCATCTTTCCTCTGATACTCTTTCACAGTTGATTCGGGCCACTTTCTCTCCCTTGATATGCTTGAAACTATCAAATCACCCCTTCTTTGCCCTTTCAAGGAAAAAGTAGCTGCTGCAAATGTTTTTCGTGGCCTCTAGAATGCTATCGGCGCTCGTCGATTAAATATGAACCTTTATGAAGAAATCCTGTGAAATTTTGAATTTTTGGGTTTTGCAGGTAGCCGAGCAATAGGCAGCCTTCCATTTTGATCATTTTTTCTTAGCAATGCATTGCACATCAAAAACGGCCTCAGTTTTTCATTCCGAGCATCCTTTGCTGCAATTTTCCCGCTTCGCGCCTTTTTCAGTGATGATGTCAGCGGCAGGCCCTGGTACGTTAGTGACGTGGCAGTACGACAGGGTGACGTGTCATAGGACACAGTGGCGGGGCAGGGACGGAGGCAGATGCGGTGGCAGTGACACGTAGTAGTGGGGGGTCGACGCAGAGGTGACGTAGCGCTGACGTGGCATTGACGTCAGGGGCGAAGAGACAGAAGGCGGTTTGTGGTTTTATCGGACTGCCTTCTGTACGAGAGTGGTATTTGTCAGAGTAGCTCCAATGCAATCAAGGGTGGACACCTGTCTTCTGTACGACAGCAAAACCTCCAGGCTATTGGAGGATAACTATCGATCGTCAGGGCGGTTCCGAAATCGCCGAGAGCTGTCGGAACTGGGCGGGCGGATCGGAGGGCTGACAGAGTGCGAAGCTGGCAGCAGGTTTATGTGCGGGGGCCCGCCTGAATATTAAATTAATATTTGCGCGACGGGGGCTTTCAAACTTTGGTTAATGTAGAATTGTGGGTTTTTGAGGCCTCGAAAGGGGTCCGATAACCTCAAAAAAGAATTTCACGCTTAGGAGGAGTTTAAAGGCACTTGAGAGGGGTTTTATGTGCTTTGAGAAGGGTTTATGGCCCAAAAAAGGGGTTTATGCCTTGGGAAAGTTAAAACACGGCCAAAGATGGATTTTATACATTTGGAGGGGAATTTTATGCATAGGAATGAGTCCTAATGCATTTAGAAGATGGTTTGGGAGACAACCGAGTGTTTTTGCTAAGCTTCAGGCAAACTTAGCAATTCCCAAGCATAGTCAAGGTTATCTTTCAACCAGAGGGAGGGGATATGTACATAGGGGAGCTATTTAGTGCTTTTTAGTGAGGGAAAGGTGAAATAGATAGGCATTTACATAATAATGTTAGAAGTTAATATGAAAATGATGAGAAAGTGCTAAGTTAAGAGATCTTAGGCTACTTAAAAGGGGAAAAATGACTTATAGAGTGAATAAGAGTACTCCTAAGCAAAGAAAACCTTTACTTAGGCCAATGATATGACAAATGATGAAACTTAAGAGATATCAAGCAGATCTTGACCTCTTTAGGGAGGTTAGTGAATGATTTTGGGAATAAGAAGAAGGGGGAGTTTAGACATGCCTCGCTTGAGCTCCTCCAAAGGAAAATTGCCTTGTACTTGAGACCTGAATAGATATAACACTTGAAAACATGAAATGGATCACATAGCTTGATTCTGCAACCACAAAACTAATTACCCAGCCTACTTACCTAGCATTTTTTCTTCTTTTTGCATGGGTGCACTTAGACTTGCAAACCCTAATTATCCTCTTTTCTTTTGACTGCCCTCCTATCTAAAATCAACCCTTATCTCTTCCAAGGGCCCAGATTAAGCAGATGGGATCCTTCATTTCTCTACCTAGCTACTCATCTGCCAGGCTTAAGCTGTTTGGACAGATATTCATTCTCTATATTCTTAAAAAAGCAATTTAAACCTAGGGAATCCAAGATTAAGCTGTTTGGCTTTCCGTTAACTATAAAACTCTTCAAAAAGGTTATGATTCTTCAAAAAGGAACTTCTTGGAAATATGGAACCTTGCAGCATGACAAGATGACATATTTGGTATGTAAAATAGTCAATCATGAAATATGAAACCTATTGCAATAGGAGGCTAACAGTGGCTCCACTTGGGGATGGTTTTTCAAGATGAAAAGCCAAGAACAGCAGGTCAGAATGCCTTGATCTTCACCTGTTGCTGTAAACTAAAATTCTCCTTCATCTCAATGCCTTTGACTGAATTCTTGTAAGCTGATATGTAGTATCCTTTTGAGCTGAATTGCAGAAAAATTACAGCTCTGCTTCTTGCCTTTTGAGTGCTTGTAAACATATTGAAATCTGCTTGAGCACTTTTTTGGAATTATTTCAAAAACAGAGATCTAAAATAGAACTTTCTTTCATCTTTCCTTCAAAATTTGCTACGTTGTTCCCTCTTATTGGCCTGCTATAAGAAAAGTGCCAAAAATTCAAATATTAATGTACATATAGTATACAGATCTGTGTTGTATTCAACAAAAGGGATCATGATAGTGCTTTAGCATTCGACCATTGACAGGGCCTTCTTCAGCTGTGCTGCCATCCAATTTCCTCAGAAAATATGTGTTGTTGCCTTGAACAACAGAAATAATAAAGGGGCCTTTCCATAGGAAATCAAACTTTCCATGCTTTCCTTTGTCCTCTCTTCTTGAATCCCATCTTAAGACTTTCTTGCCTAGGCAGAAATCTTCAGCCTTGGTTCTTTTGTCAAACATTTTCCTGAGCTTCTCTTGTAAGATCTGAGCTTTGTCGTATACTTGCTCTCTTTTTTGCTGCAAATGGATGGTTTGGTTTATTCTTCTTTGGATATCATTTGGCTCTGCCTGAATCTCTTGCAGCAATTTGATAACAGGGATTTCCAAAGAAGAGAGGAACTTGGCCTCCATGCCATAAACTAACTCATATGGGCTCATCCCTATGGACCTCTTGGTTGACAATATGTCTGCCCATAGGGAATTTACAAGATTTTTGTGCTAGTTCTTCTTGTTCTCCTCCAAGACTTTCTTAATGATGTTAGTCAGACTCTTGTTGGATAATTTGGCCAAGCCATTCTCTTGAGGGTAATAAGCTGTGGAGTGACCTAAGGTAATGTGGAATTTGTGGCAAAAACTGATCATTTTCTTGGATTTGAAGGCATCAGCGTTATCTGTAATGATCTTCTCAGGATAGCCAAATCTGGACAGAATGTTGGTTTCAAGGAATTGGATGATAGTAGAGTCATTGGCTTGCCTGCATGGGATGGATTCAATCCACTTAGTAAAGTAATATATGGCTGTTAGAATCCACTTATGCTGGCTAGAAGAGGATGGATGGATTTCTCCAATGAAGTCAAGACCCCATTGTTGAAAAGGATTCTCGGTTGAAATGGGCTTAAGGGGCAAGGGCAGAAGCTTTCTTTTGCCTTCAAAGATTTGGCATTTGTGGCATGAAACAACAAACTTTCTCACATCAACAAACAAAGAGGGCCAATAGAAACCAACCCTTAGTATCTTATCAGTAATGGACTTCCAATATAAGTGCCCTCCACAGTCCCCTGCATGGAATTCTTTCATGACACTGTCAGTTTCATTCATAGTTAGACAATTCAGCAATATTCCTTCATGATTTTTCCAAAACAAAGAACTGTCTATAATACAAAACTTTGATGCTTTCATTTTTAAAAATCTCTTTTTGGTTCTGGACAACCCTGGAGGAGCACACAGGTTTAACAATATAAAACATATATCAACATACCATGGGGATTGCAAAAAATCTTGACTGATCTATGGAGTCGCCAGCTCCTGTACATTGTCCAGTTGATTAATGTCTAAGGCTTGAAAATTGGTTTCGGACATCAGTTTGGCTAAACCTTATCCCTTTATCGACTTGGTGGGTTTTATCTCAATGTCATACTCAAGGATATTGGTAATCCATTTGCCTCTTTTGCCTTCTATGCCCTCCTGAGTTAATATGTCTTTTACAACAATAATTGGCACATAAGCAATCACATGTGAATATAAAATGTAAATTCTGAAATCTGTGATTGCTTTAACAAGGGCATATGCTTGCTTCTCCATGATTTGGTACTTCAAGGGTGCATCTCTAAGGGCTCGGCTGAAAAATGCAATTGGCTTTTCATTTCCCTGATCATATTTCTGCAAAAGGACAACAACAATGGTGTGTTCAGATGCAAATGAAAAAATGATGAAATTCTTATCAAATTGAGGACTTGTAAGGACTGGGGCTTGGGTTAAGGTAGATTTTATGCCCTCAAAGGATTGCTTGGCTTCCAAAGTCCATTTTACCTTGGAATCCTTCTTTAACATTTTATTTAGCATTCGTATCACCTCGGCCAAGTTTGGGATAATTCTCCTTAGGAAATTGATCTTTCCTAGGAATGCTTGCAATTCTTTGATGTTTCTCGGATAAGGGATTTGAAGGATGGCTTGAATTCTTTTAGGATCAATTCTAATCCCATCTTTTGAAATGATATGACCTAGAAATTTGCCTTCTTCTAGGCCGAAGAGAGATTTCTTAGGATTTAAGGAAATTCCATATCTCCTACAGGTCAGGAACACTTGTCTCAAATGTTTTAGGTGCTCTTGATCAGATTTTGAGAAAGGAGTAAGGTCATCAAGGTAAACCACTAGGAAATCATGGATTTCCTTGGCAAATGCAATGTCCATGGCCCTTTGAAAGGTAGCACCTGCATTCTTTAGTCTGAAAGGCATCTTCACATATTTAAATGTTCCCCACAGTGTTGTAAAGGTTGTCTTGTCTTGGTCATCCGGGTGAACAAGTATTTGATTAAAACCTGAAATGCCATCTAGCAAAGAAATTCTTGAAGACCCCACTACTCTTTGTAGAATTTGGTCCATTTTTGGCAGTGGGTAGTGATCTTTAAGGGAGACTTGGTTCAGATTTTTTAAGTCCACACATAGTCTAATCTCCCCTATTTTCTTCCTTGTGGGAACAAGATTGGATACCCATTCTGAAAATCTAATGGGTGCTATGATACCAGCTTCAAAAATTCTTTTCACTTCTTTCTCAATCAAAGGGAGAAGCACATGATTGATTCTCCTTAGTTTCCGTTTGAAGGGATTTTGATTTTGTTTTAAGGGAATGGTATGTTGAATAACAGAGGTGGCATAGGACTTAAGGTCCTCATAACTCCAGGCAAATACATCTTGAAACTCTTTAAATAAATCAACATACTTTGGTTTTTGATCGGGAGGCAAAGACTTGGACAGTTTAATCATTTTGGGTTTCTCTGCTGTCCCAATATTATAGTCTTCCACAGCAGCATTTAAGGGTTGAATCTTTGGCCTTTTGGGGACATCGTTTGAATCAAATATGTCTTCTAATGGAGTGAGGCCAGCAGGTAAAAATTGTCTTTTAAATCAATCACTTCAGCCTCTACTTTAGCTATTTCTTCTAAATGCATTTGCTTCAGCTCTTGCATGTTTTTCTCATGAAAAATGGTTGGGTGCAGCATTTGATTTGTTGCTTCAACTATTATAGTTTGTTCATTTTGGCTCATTTGCTGTTGTAGGTCATTTATGGCATCTTCATCAATGTTTAAGCTTGAGAATTCTTGCTGTAAGGTGTTAACACCCAGGTTGTTCCCTATGACTCCCAAGGGAATACGGCCGGGGTAACCACTAACCAATCTTTGGATTACAGTTTCTAGCCAAACTATAATCAGAGAGGGCTCTCTCTTTATGATTTGTCTCTGTTATGGAAGTATTTTAGGCTAGCTATGATGGTCAGGTCTTTTGCTTATGTTTTTGGTTGAAGAATCTCTTTAAATGCCTAGGATGTAATGTTCAAACAGTTGTATTTCATTGGGCAATGGAGTCTAGAGCTGTGAAATGCTTGGAATGCTTTGGTGAGGATGTCAGACTGCAGGGCCTATTGGGTATCTCAATAAACAAGATTTAAATTTAAGTGGTGATGTATGTTTAGCTAATGGAAAGCATTTAAGAATTCTCCATTAAACTGGTGATGTGAAAGTGAAATATATTGCTCAGGAGCACACTTGAATTCCTGAAACTTAGTCCACTGTGAAAGATATATTCTAATAGTGCAGCAATTAAGAATTACACATATCAAGAATATAGCTGAAGAAACATTCCTTAACAACATAGATTGAGCTCAGGGTATTGCGTGAATAAATCCTGAAAGCTATTCTTTTACTTTGTTGCTAAACACTTAGAGATTAGAAACATATATGGATTGTAATAGATTCTAAACACATAACAGAGAGAGTTACAGAAAACTTATTGTATTGTGAGGTACACAGGAATCATGCAGTTTCAAAAACACCAGAACGCATTCAACACTTCAGAACTTTGAGAAATTCCATCATCTTCTGTATTAAACTTCTGAAAAGGATTACAGCCAAGGAACTCTTCCAGAGAGAAAAACAACAACCCTGCAAGCTTGTGCGAGGGGCAAATATATACAAACAGTATTACAAAATATCTAAGGCGTTGAGTCATCTGAGAAATAAATATTGCATTAACTTTGTACAGAACAGCAGATAAGAAGTTAATGTTGTCTTTAATACAACATAAATGTATCTTTCTATCTGTCAGAAGATATTTTGGCTTTTGAAGGCCAACAAGTCGGTTGGAGTAATCTACTTTAATGACAAAAAAATGCGCTTTAGGAGCTGTTCTGCTGTAGCTTTCGGTCCTGGACACCTGTAGCTTCTTGTCTCGCTTTGCTGGCCATAAATTGTGCTGAGTTGGCTCAGCTTTTATTACCAATGCATGCTGATTCTTTTGAACTGTCCTGTGCATGACAGTTTTGTATTCTCTATGAACAAAATTCATTAAATGGCTACCTGTTTACAAGATCTTCTGTATTGCATTTGCCCACCAGTCCTGTGTAGGTAATTGATGCCTGAGAATTGCATCCATAGTTTCCTCTGCTTCTGTATATTTATAAAAATTTGGAGCCACCTCAAACAGGTGATTGATCTCATTCATTATAAAAAATAGACTTTCTACTCTGTTGTAGATAGTCTGTCCTGTGGCTGGCCCTGTTTCCTCTGAGCTGCTGGGCTTTTCATTGATTTGGCTTGTGGCAAATGCATTGACTCTTTTGGCATACTGCTCATGTGTGAACAGTCTCCCTGCGCTGTTCAGTAAGCTAGGGAGCCCTCTGTTTTGCAGTACCAGGAATTTGTCCATGAACCTTTTCACCTCAGTCTGCATGTCTTGGGTTCTTCTCTCTAGTGTCTGCACCAAGTTTCTCAATGTAAGAACCCTTTTGATCAACTGAATGGTCTCAGTTCTGTTTGAAATTCCCATGTTGGCCAGCTGAGTACTTGTTCTATTGTTGAGCACATTGATCATCCTGGTGGCAACTTTAGGCATGTTGCCTAGAGCAACCCTTGACTTATGAATTTCAGCTTGTGCTTTTGGGATGAGCTCTAACTACTCATGGATGGTCTCGATATACTGCCATTGGTCAATAATAGACTGGCCAATATTATCCCATAGCATTGCTTTAAGCCCAGCTATAACTTTATCTAATTTGAGCTCATTTTCTAGCTCTTTGATCCTATCTTTGAGGGCCTTTACCTCCCTGCCCTTCTCTGCCACAACTTGCTTGGATTTATCATATCTGTCATTCACTTTGGCCAATTTATCCCTGGTCTCATTCAGCTCTGTCATTTGAGCTTCCAGGGCTTGAATCTCATTTTTTAGCTTTTGCATATCCAAGCTAGGGGCCTGCTCTGTTGGTGGAGGTGCTGAAGTAGATGGTGCTGCTTGATCAGTCTGTTGAGGAGGAGGAACAATAGTTGGGGCAGCTTCCTCAAGGTTTATGATTTGAGGAGGAGGCTGGGAGGTCTGCCCTTCTTCCCTCTGTTTCAGAGATGCTTGTAATGCTGCCTGTGCAGCCTCTGATTCTCCCAGTTGTTCTTGTGTCTGGATGAGCTGCTTATAGAGAGATATCAGCAGATCTGTGGCATCTTTATCATGCCTTTGTTGGGCCACTTCATCTGTTTGAGGGTGAATTGTGGCTGGGAGTTTGATCTTTCTCCTTAGAGCTGCCATATCTGCATCCCTCAGCTTTAATATCTCTTGTATGCCCTTGATATCTTTGGGATCATGCCCAATTTCTATGATTATATCTTCTAGGGCCCTCATCCTGTTGTCCTTTGCTTGAGAGGAGGCCCTCTCCAACTCAAGCTGAGAAGCTGTATTATTTAGGCTATTTTCTAGCCTGTAGTTGTCCAAGGTCTTGTCTGCCAATGAAGCATAGACCATCTCACCTGTTTGTTTGTGTAATTCAATCTTGTCCATTGGGTGGATGTCCTTGGCCAGGACCTCAAGATTGGTCCTCAGGTAATCAGAAGGGGACTGTGGCTACAAAGTAGTTGGCGTGAAGTGGCTCATGATCATCTTGCCTTCACTTACATCAAAGGCAGACATTAGTCGCTGCTGGTTGGAGGGAGCCATTTTCAATAGATGGTTATACAGTTGTATCTTTATGGGGTCACTTCTCCTCTTTATATCTATGAACTGTTGTTTAATGCTCAGTTCACCCTCTCTCTGCTGGCTAGAGGAGCTGACTTCTCCTCCCACTGTTCTCTCTTGTTCCTGCTGGAAGGAACTTGCAGATGCCTCCATACTGGGTAGGCCCATACCCAAAGATTGCCCTCTAGGCATCTCTTCCTCAGAGAAAGGATTTATTCTCTGTCTTTTCTCACCATGACTTATTGATGTGGTCAAGGGAGTCTCTCTATCCCTTTTTCTGCTTACATCCTCCCTTTGTGGAGTTTGGAGGACTGAGGCTTCATTAGCAGCTTCTTGCCTAGGAGGCACCCTGTTTTGAGCCTGTTGCTCAGTGAGAATTGGGGCCTCAACTGCCCTTTCTTGTTGTGTGGGCTGCTCTTTGTCCTGCTGCCCCTCTCTTTGCTGTGAACCCTGTTGCTGTTGTTGCTCTACGTGCTGCTGCACTTCCTCTTGCTGTTCCATCTCCTTATCTGCTTGATTTTCAGTCATGGGAGGTGGTTGCTCTTGTTCTATCTGCTTTTCTTTGCCTTTGCTGGATGTTTGTTGAGTTTTCATGGTAGCTTGCTGATTTGCTGTGGAAGAAGATGCAGTTGTTCCCACTTGGATGCTTGGAAGAGTAAACACCTGTGCAGAAAGCTCCAAGTCAGCCATCTTTAGAAGATTTTTACGTGCTCTTTCATTCAGCTCTTCTTGTGTAATAGGCTCTTCTAGGGTTCCTCTCCTCCATTTTATTTGGTTTGCATGTTGTTCAATGTGAGGAATCTTCACATGATCATAGCCAGATAGCTTATATTTAAGCCTTCTCAAAGTGATGAAGTGGTTGGGGTCATAAGGTTTCCAGAGGAAACTGGTCTTTAAACCAAGGCCTTCTAACATTCTATCTGCCTCTATCCAGCCTTCCTCCCTTTTATTATAGACAAAGTGGCCAAGTTGGTTCCTGACCTTCAACTGTGCCTTCTTGCCCTTTCCTGAAAAGTGAAGCACATCAACATTGCCAAACTGCCTGAAGTATTCTAGGGCAAAGAGCCTCATAGGCACATATCTGGGCAGTCTGTATGGGGGTAACTCACAGCCATATATTCTAATGACTGTGTGATGTTGGTAAAAATACCAATCCCCAATGCTGTATGCTTTTGACAAGTGAAGGAGTCTTTGCATCTCATCTGTTAATCTTGGAGGAGGTGAGCCCAGAAGCAGAGTCATGGCTGGATGGATGAAGAGATCTATGAACTCACAGTAGGTGTATGGAGAATAGTAACTGCAGTGGAAAGCAGAGGTCCAATACACTACTGACCTCAGATTGCCTTGTGCATCCTCTCTTTTCATAGCAAAAGAGAATTTCTCATGTTGGTGGTATAAAATCAAGTGGTAAATGTAGGAGGTGTATTTGAACACCCTTTCCCTTGATAGGTTCATCAATTGCTCATGCATTTTGTCTGATATGTAAGTGGCATAGTCATAGCAGACTGGATTTTTGCCAGGAGAGAACATGAGCATCATCAGCAGCACAGTTTCATCTACATACTCAATTGAGTCATACCCCAGAATGGGACTGATCATATCAACAAGGTCCCTGCCCAATTGGTTGAGGTAAACATGACAAATGGGAGGATATTTCACAGTATCAGAATCAATAAATAGCTGGTTTAGTTTGGTGATTTGGGCATCTGTCATTTTGGCTCCCTGCCTTATCAGGTTAACCAGTGATAGAGGAACCAACTTCTTCTCTGTTTTGAACTGCAACATCTCTTTGATGGCCTCAGGGGTAATATAGAACAGAACTGTGCCTGAAGGGTCAAGCACAGCCCTCTGGGTGGCATCATACCTATCAGCACATAAGTGAATCAGGTCAGGAAATTGATTGACCTGAGGGAGCTTGAAGATTGGGAGGAAGGAATCCCAAATGCCCAATATGTCTGTTCCAGTCTCATGTTTGATTTTTAATTCATTTAGCAGATGAATGTGGAACTTGCTCTGGCTTAGCATTTCTTCTGAGATTTTATAATCCAGGTCTGCTAATGCCTTCCACTCCAATTCTCTCTGAGGGGCGTTCAAAGGGGAAACATTAAGGGCTATGGGAGCCACTGGTGGGTCCATAATTTCTTTATGGATGGAGTTGCTATGCAGAGCAACACCAAAGAGTTTTCTTCAACGGAAAATGTGAATTGTGTGGAACAGAGGGTATGTGAGACAGCTGCAGCACCTGAAATACTGCCTTGAAGTACAAAATAAGACCAATGTGTGGTCTCAATATGTCTTTTTCAGTAAGTAAGTACAATTTTGAGTAAGTTGTTTCGCGATTGCGCGAACAAAGTGCAGTTTTTTGTGAAAATATGGGTAAACAAGGCTCAGCTGGTGTTTTTCGAGCTCACAGTTGTAAATGGGGGCTAGGCACCAAGATTTCGCCGGTGAATTCTGAGAGTTTTTTGTCGTTTAAGCTCTTTTGAGGGAACTCACAGACAAAGTAGGCATATGAAGGATTTATAATGGAGAATACCTGGAAAAGAGCGAGCAATGGTCACGGATGACTGTGGAAATAGCGCGCTGGACGTCTCCGAGTCGATTTCAGCAAAGGTGGTATAATTTGGACGTAAAATCATGCAGAGAAAGCAACAGCTCTTGCGGCAAAAAGTATGAAAAAACGCGAAAATTGGCCTAAATATGGATTTTTGGCATATTGGCGCTTTTTTTGGATGACGTCAGCATGACGTCATCAGGTGGGGTCAAGGTCGGATGACGTCAGCATGACATCATCGGGGGAGGTGGCAGGCTCTGATTGGTCCACGGGGATGATGAAGTGGCAAGACAGGTCAGCGTGGGGGCGGACGCAGGGGCTGACGCGACGGCAGGGTGGCACTGACGTGGGTATGACGTGGTGGTGACGTTGGCTGGTGGGTTAACCGAAAACCGGGAGCGGTTAGCGGTTTCTCATCGCACCGCTTATGATACGGAAGAAGGATTTGTCAGGCGTACCTCCGATGAGCTGTGGGGATGACGGGTGGCGGAGGCCTGACGTCACCTTCTGACAGATATCGGAAGGTATCTGTCGGACGTCAGGGCCGATTCGATATGGATAAGGACCATCGGATTAATGAGGTCCGATCTGACAGCTGTCGGATCAATGAGGTGCTCGGGCAATACGGAATGGGGCGGGATTATTAAAATACTTATTTTCGGGATCAGTGCTGGGCGGAAACTCTTGGTATATGGTGGGTTTACAAAGGTTTTTCAATGCCCATTCAATATAAAAATATAAAAATAACCCGGCACCCATACTTTGGATAAACGAGAAAAGTGGGTTTTTTGTTCATTTTTGCAAATTGAAGCGGGTATAGGTAGAACAAGGTCTTTTATAAGGTTTTCTTTAGCAAATGAAGCTTTTAAGGGGCCAAATGAATTCAGAAGAGGGAAGGGGGTTAGACTTAGGTTCATCAAAGTGACCAGATGCCATTTGATCCCTGATAGAGAACTTATTGGCTATAATGCCAAGGGGAGGGGATATTTATACAATGCTTGGGGTTTATACACCAGGGTGTTATAATACTAGGGAAAGGGTAACATAGGGGAATTATATAATAGAGTTAGGGTTAATATGAATGAAAGGAGTGGATTAGGGGAAACAATACTAAGTTTATTTGAGAAACACTTAGCTTAGGGAGTAGATCAAAATGAAAAGATTTTTACACAAGAAATGTGGCTTTTAAAGGAACAAGAACCACCATAAAACCTCAGATTTTTTTATCAATCTCCATGGATGAAGGGATGTTAGTATTAAGAGTGGAAGGGGAATTTAGGGAGTTAGACATGCTCCTTTGCCTTGCTTTTCTTATCTTGACCAGCAAGATTCAATCT
Organism: Pinus tabuliformis; assembly: GCA_031772625.1. Taxonomy (NCBI): domain Eukaryota; kingdom Viridiplantae; phylum Streptophyta; class Pinopsida; order Pinales; family Pinaceae; genus Pinus; species Pinus tabuliformis. Next base: position 154,268,883 of record CM062819.1, read on the forward strand.
GAAATGAATACCACTTCTGCAACCCCATCTACTTACCCAGCTACTTTGCCTAGCATTTTTTGTCTCTTCTTGGAGGGTGCATTTGAACTTGTAGACCCTTGTGTGCCTTTTCTTTTCATTGGCTTTTCTTTTGATCACCTATCTAAGACTGCCCTTATTTCTTCCAAGGTCCCAGATTAAACAGTTGGGAACCTTACTTCTCTACCTAAGCTAGTTGTCTGCCAAGATTAAACAGTTGGGAACCTTACTTCTCTACCTAAGCTAGTTGTCTGCCAAGATTAAACAGTTTGGACAGACTTCTCTCTCTATTCTACAACTGGAAATTTAAAACATGGCATGATCCAGATTAGGCTGTTGGATCATCCATCAAAATTGAGTCCTCCTCAAGATATATACACACCTTGTATTCTCTTGGAAATATGTGATCTTTGCATCATCAAAGCAGAGCATATTTGGACCTTTTCATTGCCAATCATGAAATATGAAACCTATTGATATAGGTAGCCAACATAAGGTAAGAAAATTGTAGATTTGAGCATCATCCTCAAACACTTGCCAATATTTGATTGTTAGGGACAGTAGGCCTGTACTTTATCTCAGCAATAAAGTGGTAATTGGGCTCAAAGGGCAGCTTGCAAGTGCTAGCAAAAGTAGATAGACTATGAGCATGCATGTTATGGCCTCTAGAAATTTTAGCAAGCTTGAATTCGGTGAAGGCGTTGAGTATTTCTGTGGCAGCAGACATATAAGCTCTTAGCCTATTGTCATTAGTAACAAAGTTACCTTTCATCTATTGAATGATCAAATCGGAGTCTCCTAGAATGGACACTTTTGCAGCTCCTAGAGCTTTGAGCAGTTTAAGGCCTAAAAAGAGAGCCTCATACTCTGCCATCTTATTGGTACATTTAAAGTTTAGTCTGTAAGCATGACCCTATGCATGGTTGTTATGTGTGTTGTGAATCCATATTCCCACCCCTTCTCCTATCTTATTAACAGAATCATCAAACTCTAAATACCATGTGATTTCTTGCTTGTGGTTAGTATTAAGAGTTTCAGTCATTTTAGGATTGGGTGGACCTAGGTTTTGTGCTTCATGTGGTTCTTCTTGTATGTTGGTTGCACTAATTGTTTTAACAGTTTCACAGGTATGGGTCACTGACTCTTGATTGATACATGTTTCTTGTTCTAAAGGCAACGACTTCTCATCAGTGGGAGGGAAGCTATCATCATTGAACAATATAAAGGAATCCATATCATAATGGATTGAGTAAATGGGAAAGTTTTGGGGTTTTTCCTCACTACTTACCACATAATTCATCAGTGTTTCTCTATACAGTCTCTTTGGTTGCCCAAAGACTGAAATAGTGGCATAGGAGAGGTTTAGTTGGAGAGATCCTTGGAGTTTTGCTCCCCAAGATCTTGATAAGAGCATGCCATACTTTGGTGGAATGTCAGCAACCACCACGTCCATTAGGATCGTTTTGTTGGGAAATTGGACGAAAGACACACAAAGGTATTTGATTAAGCCTAAACACTCGACCTGACTAGAATCAAATGAGAATAAGTCTTTGTAGGGTCTAGTGACATCAAGGTTTAGCTTCTTCATTACAACTTTGGGCATTAGATTGTGTGAATCACTTGAATCAAACATAGTATTGTGCAACACTTTATCATGAATGTGAAAAGTGACATAAAAGGGTAGAACAGCTCCATGTCCTGATTTACCATTGACTTCAGGACCAAAAAGTAATTCAGGTTGATTATCTAAGACATTAACATCATCCCTGTTCTCTGGCATTTGCAGTGATCTTTTGATTTGCTGTCTATACACATCATGTTTGGAAAGCTGAGAGAGAGGAATAGATATCTTTAATTTACCAATTTCTGCTTCTAAATCAAACGGTTTTTCTGACTGTGTTTTAGTATTATGACTGGCAGACTTTCCCTTTTCAATTGTATCTTCAGTGATCTTTTCCGGGTTATCAGTGATTTCTTGAGATTGTTCTGTTTTGGGAAGGCTTTGAGGAGTGCTATTTACATTGTCTTTTGAGGGAAAGGATACAAAAGGCTGGTTATTAGAGGGTTGAATGTCAGATACATCCTCTATGGTCACTTCTTTTAATTTTGGGTCTACTTTATCAGCAAGTTCTATAATAGCTGCCTTGTCCTTTACTTTCTTAGGCTGCTTGGCATCCTTTGGTTTGATGGGATCAGACACATCAATGGTTCTTGTTCTCAATTTGTATTATTTATGGACTTTGTAGACAGCTGAATCATAGCCTTGTTTGAAGTCAAATGTCTCTCCAGACTTGGTCTAAAATTGATTTATATCATGGTCATCTTGGTCTTCTTGGCTTAGAAATACTTGTTGTTCACTTTTCAAACCCATCAAGTTTATGTGAGTGTCCTCTATCTGCTCACTAGATGTGGATGCTTCAGCATAGTTTTCATGAAAAGGAGGTCTTATATCATGGTCAGGACTTTCCCTTCCAACGTTTGAGTTCTGACTTTTTCTAAAGTTTAGATTTCTGATAGGATTTTTTTGTTGCCCTTCCCATGAGGATTTTCTTTCAATAGTTCCCATTCTATTTTCAAAGTTGTCCATACCTTTGATGATTGTGTCCAATTTTTGCTCAAAGGCTGAAGGTTCATCTTTGAAGTTAGTTCTTCTCTCAGCTCTTGCTCTATTTCACTTGGCAATCAGATTTGCCTCCACACTAACAGCTACATTCTGCATGTCTGCTAAGGTTTGACGGGCTCTTTCCCTTAACAGATAAGCCATGTCTAAATCAAATCCATCAGGGAATTTGTATAAAGCAAGATCAGGTGGAGGTCTAAGGTTTTGTGGAATAGCATTGTAAACATTGTTAAACCTGGCACAATAGTCTAAGATAGATTCTTGAGGGCCTCTTTTGATAGTGTCATACTCAAATAATATGTGCAGAGGGTCCTTCTTCTTCTCCCATCTGTTAAGAAATGTTTGGTAAAGGGCCTCTGGGTCAGCTATGGAATTTGCAGCAAGTGCTCTAAACCAGGGCCTTACATCTCCTGTTAAATTTTGGACAAAAATCTTCATTCTTACACTATCATCATCTATTTCATAACTCTCAAAATAGTCATGCATTTTCTTGTTATGTTGTAGGGTTGTGCTAGAACCAGTACCATCAAAATATGTGATTTTGGTTTGATAATCCTGAGGCATAGCCCCTGGATTTGCAGGTAACTGTAAAGGTGCATATCTGTTAGCCATATTTACAGGGATAAGTGGAACGACTGGAACAGCTGGGACAACTGTAATAACAGTGGTGGTAGTGGTAGTATGCGCAGTGAATGGAGGTGTGGAAAAGGTGCTTGGAGAGGTGGATGATGAACAAGGGGAAGTAGGGGTTGAACGAAACAAAACTTTAACAGGGGTTGGAAAATAGCTTGGCTAAACTATTTCAGGACTAGAATCAGCAAATTGTTCTTGTTTTTGTTTGCTAAGGTTTCTAGAGATTAAATTGGGATTTTCAAAAACAACTGGTGGATTTGGGTCTGGATTTGACCTAGTATTACGTGTTTTCTTCTTGGGAGCCAGCTTCTAACTTGTTTTTTGGAATTTTTTTAATAAGGTCCCCAGTGGAGTCGCCAATGATGTTATCACTCAGGTTGTCCCTTGGCTCTTTTAAGGGATACGGCCGAGGTAACCACAAACCAATCTTTGGGCTGCAGGTCCTAGCCTACCTGCAGTCAGAGAGGGCTCTCTCTTTATGTTTTAAATCTGTTTTGGGTTGATTTTAGGCTAGTTATGGTGTGCATGGGTTTTGTTTTGATTTTGGTGGGAAGGAGATGTTTTCAAGCAGAGTTGGGATGCATAGTGTGAGAAGTTCAAACCATTGGGCATGGAGTCATGGATTAGGGCTTGTTGTTGGGTTTTCTTGGTCACGAGAGGAATATGGAGCAGGATAGCTACACATAGAACAATATCAGGCTGGATTAATGATGGAATGAAGGTCAGAGATGAAAGGCAATTAAGACTCTTTCATTAGCCAACAGAGAGGGAAGGTGAATGAAAGCTTGTCTAGGAGCAGTCAAGAATTCCTAAAAAATAGTCATATGTGAAAGAAACAGGGTAAACATGATCATTTAAGTATACATATTCATAACCATTTCTGAAGAAAACATATAGAAATAACAAGAACTGAGCATAGGGTGTAGTCAAGCAAAAACTAAGCTATTCTTATTTCTTTCTATTTAGATGGTAACACAATTGTTGCATAAACATATGAAAAGAGTAAATAGAGTTAGGAAAACACTTATTGAGCCATGTGATAGCACAAGAATTCCACAGTCACTCTTTGGCCATTAAATAACACAACAGTCAGTTCCTCATCCAAAGCATTCCAGCAATCTTTGATTATAGAGTTCTAAAAAAATATACAACGCAAGTCTCGAATGAGGATTATCAACCAACCAACCCTTTAAACAATGAATTAGGGTGGTTTATATAGATAAAATATCCAAAAATATCTATTACAACAGACCTTAAATAGGTCTGAGGGAAATGAGTTCTTTAACCTAATCTTGTCCTGAAATTAATGCAAGAAAATATCTTTGGGCTGCACTGGAGGCAGTTGTATCAAAATGAGTTAATATGGTGTCCTTATGGCTCTGTGCTGTTCATTTAGCCATAATTGTCTTTTGGGCTTTGATCCCCTGCTCTTGAGTGGCTTTAATGTGCATTAATTGTGATCTGAGAGCCTTAAATGGCTTCACCACTTTCTTTGACTTTGCTTGCGGGCCTTTAATGTTCACCTACTTCGGTATTGCTGATCTGATACTCTTTGCCACTTCACTGATACTCTTCAATTTAATCTGGGCTTCATCTTTCCTCTGATACTCTTTCACAGTTGATTCGGGCCACTTTCTCTCCCTTGATATGCTTGAAACTGTCAAATCGCCCCTTCTCTTCCCTTTTAAGGCAAAAATAGCTACTGCAAATGTTTTTCATGGCCTCTAGAATGTTATCGGCACTGCACGATTAAATATGAACCTTTATGAAGAAATCCTATCAAATTGCGAATTTTTGGGTTTTACAGGTAGCCGAGAAAAAGGCAACCTTCCATTTTGATCATTTTTTCTTAGTGATGCATCGCGCATCAAAAACTGCCTCAGTTTTTCATTCCGGGCATTGTTTGCTGCAATTTTCGCGCTTCGCGCCTTTTTCGGTGATGACGTCAGCATGATGTCAGCATGAAATCAGCGATGGGCCCCGGTAGGCAGTGACGTGGCAGGGTGACGTGGCATTACGGTAGGGTGATGTGGCACAAGACATGGTGGCGGGGCAAGGACGGAGGCAGATGCGGTGGCAGTGACACATAGCAGTGGGGGGTCGACGCAGAGGTGACATAGCGCTGACATGGCGCTGACATCAGGGGCGGAGGGACAAAAGGCGGTTTGTGGTTTTATCGGACCGCCTTCTGTATGAGAGCGGTATTTGTCAAAGCATCTCTGATTGCAATCAAGGGCGGACAACTGTCTTCTGTACGACAGCAAAACCGTCAGGCTATCGGAGGATAACCGTCGATCATCAGCGTGGCTCCGAAATCACCGAGAGCCGTCAAATCTGGGTGGGTGGATCGGAGGGCTGACAGAGTGTGGAGCTAGCGGCAGGTTTATGTGTAGGGCCCCGCTTGAATAATAAATTAATATTTGCACGAAGGGGGCTTTCAAACTTTGGTTAACGCAGAATTGTGGGTTTTTGAGGCCTCGGAAGGGGTCCGATAACCTAAAAAAGGAATTTCACGCTTAGGAGGAGTTCAAAGGAACTTGAGAGCGGTTTTATGTGCTTTGAGAAGGGTTTATGGCCCAGAAAAGGGGTTTATGCCTTGGGAAAGGTAAAACACAGCCAAAGATGGATTTTATACATTTGGAGGGGAATTTTATGCATAGGAATGAGTCCTAATGCATTTAGAAGATGGTTTGAGAGGCAACCGAGGGTTCTGGCTAAGTTTTAGGCAAACTTAGCAATTCCCAAGCATAGTCAAGGTTATATTTCAACCAGAGGGAGGAGATATGTACATAGGGGAGATATTTAGTGCTTTTTAGTGAGGGGAAGGGGAAATAGATAGGGATTTACATAATGATGTTAGAAGTTAATATATAAATGACAAGAAAGCACTAAGTTCAGAGATCTTAGGCTACTTAAAAGGGGAAAAATGACTTATAGAGTGAATAAGAGTACTCCTAAGCAAAGCAAACCTTTACTTAGGCCAATGATATGACAAATGATGAAACTTAAGAGATATCAAGCAAACCTTGACCTCTTTAGGGAGGTTAGTGAATGATTTTGGGAATAAGAAGAAGGGGGAGTTTAGACATGCCTCGCTTGAGCTCCTCCAAAGGAAAATTGCCTTGTACTTGTGATCTGAATAGATATAACACTTGAAAACATGAAATGGATCACATGGCTTGATTCTGCAACCACAAAACTACTTACCCAGCCTACTTACATAGCATTTTTTCTTCTTTTGGCATGGGTGCACTTAGACTTGACAACCCTAATTATCCTCTTTTCTTTTGACTGCCCTCCTATCTAAAATCAACCCTTATCTCTTCCAAGGGCCCAAATTAAGCAGATGGGCTCCTTCATTTCTCTACCTAGCTACTCATCTGCCAAGCTTAAGCTGTTTGGACAGATATTCATTCTCTATCTTCTAAAACAAGCAATTTAAACCTAGGGAAGCCAAGATTAAGCTGTTTGGCTTTCCCTTAACTATAAAACTCTTCAAAAATGTTATGATTCTTCAAAAAGGAACTTCTTGGAAATATGGAACCTTGAAACATGACAAGATGACATATTTGGTATGTAAAATAGTCAATCATGAAATATGAAACCTATTGCAATTGGAGGCTAACAGGATCAACCCAAATACCTTCATTAGACACAAGGAACCCTAAAAACTGACCGGACGTAACCATGAAAACACACTTTTTGGGATTCAACCAGATTTTATAAAAATGAAAATGCTCAAAAACCATTTGAAGATGACTAGGGTGATCAGTTCTCTTTTGAGAACGAGCAACAAGATCATCCAAGTATGCTTCGATGATATGTTTAATGTCGTGGAAAGCATATGACATGGCCCGCTGGAAAGTGGCTCCAACATTTTTAACACCAAAAGGCATCTTTCTGTATGCAAAGTTACCCCAGGGACATATAAAGGTTGTCTTATGTTGATCTTCAGGACATATAGAAATTTGATTATAACCGAAAAAACCATCCATGAAGGAAAAAATCTCATTACCCGCACACTCGTCGATAATCTGATTGATGAATGGCATGGGGTAGTTATCTTTCAGACAAGCCTTGTTAAGGTCCCTAAAATCGATGCATACTTGGATTGTTCCTTACTTTTTATCCACAGGGACTGGATTAGAAACCCAATCAGTAAGAGGAATAGGGTATATAAAACCTGCCTTGAGCAGCTTCTCAACTTCAGCTTTAATTGTTGTTGCTTTCCTAGGATTAACTAGTCGAAGCATTTGACGGACCGGTTTGGCGTTTTCATACGTCTCGATCTCATGTTGAACTATAGAAGGATCAATGCCAGGCATTTCTTCATAAGACCAAGCAAATACATCTCAGAATTCCTTGAAAAGGTCTGTGTAAATTTGAATTTCTTCAGGGGAACATTCGATTCCGATGAAGAGATTCTCGATCGCATTAGAGTCCCTAGAGATGTTTATAGATATCCTTTTTGAAATCACCGACATATTACCTTCGGCATGAAAGTGTGCTGGAGCCAAAGGATTTGATACCGTACAAACATCACTAATAAAGAGATCGAAGAATCTAGATTCTACTTCCCACAATGGAGGAAGAAAGTATGAACGATGGTGTAAGTCTTCCCAAGGTCGATCTATACCCATCATTGCTTTGAGGATTGCTTTTTCAGAAGGTAAAACTGAATCTAAGCAGTCCAAGGCAGAGGTAGAATCAAGGCTCCAGACTGGGACCACATCACCATCTAACTCCTCTTCGGAAAAAGGAGTAGAATGGTCGTTTGCAGAGTTAACGATAGGCTGATATCTAAGCTCAGCTGTAGACATAGGGAATGCCGTTCCATTTACTTTTCCTTCAGTGTTATTAAACTAGCTCAAGAAAAGATAGAAAATATAGATCAACGCCTTAGAATTCAGCCTCTTCGAGGGGGCAACCTCCTTTACATTACATGAACGAACAATTCTTGGATGATTCAAATGACAAAACCTCCTTTCTATATATAGGAGTCTAAGGAGTCACAATATAACCCAGCCAACCTAACAATAATAATATAAAGCCACACAAATAACAATAGAGGGATTCTATGGGGCACAGTAAAAACAATATGGGGGCAATAGGGGCACAACAATATTAATAAGGGGTATAACTACAATAGTAATCGGGTAATCACTGGTATTATAGGAACCCAACATGCCCCTCTCCTTCAAAAAAGTGTTGTCCTCAACGCTTGAGTAGTTCTGGATACTTCTGCATAAAATTCTCATCCTCCCATGTGGAATCTTCAGTGGATAAGTTCTTCCACTTGATAAGATACTCTGAAATTGATCGATTTCGTAGCTATCAAGTTCTTGTTTCTGTGACTGCTTCCGGTTCCAATATAATTTTTCCTTCCTCGTCAAGTTGTGGCAATATTGTTTGAATTGGGAGCTTGTCGCCTATAACCTTCTTTAAACATGAAACATGGAAAGCTGGGTGCAATCAAGAAGCTGCAGGAAGCTCCAATTTGTATGCCATAGTACCAATCTTTTGCAACACCTTGTACGGACCATACTACTTTGGTGATAATGTATTATCCTTCTTAGCTTTCTTGAGAGACATTTTCTTATATGGTTGTAGCCGTAGGAATACCCAATCACCTACATCAAAACTTCTTTCATTGCGATGTTGATCTGCCTATTGTTTCATTCTATTCTGTGCCAACACAAGGTTATCCTTTAAGAGTTGGAGGACTTGTTGTTGATGTTCGATGTGATGTTCCACTGCCTGAACCTTAGAATTTTCTCTTAAATATGATGTGATGGATGGTGGTTGATACCCATAAAGTGCCATAAATGGGGTCATTTTTGTTGCTGTATGGAAGGAAGTGTTATACCACCATTCAACCAGAGGCAACCATTTGACCCATTGTGTCTGTTTATCAGATACAAAGCAACGAAGTTATCCTTCCAAACATTTGTTTACTATCTCAGTTCACCCATCAGATTGAGGATGATAAGATGCGCTATGAGCTAACTGAGTACCAAGACAAGAAAATAATTATGTCCAAAAATTTTCAGTGAAAATGTGATCCCTACCACTTACAATAATCTTTGGGTTTCCACGTAGCTTTTTAATTGTTTCCATAAATGCAGTAGAAACTGTACTGGCTTTAAATGGATGTGATAATGCACAAAAGTGTGCATACTTGGTAACTCTGTCAACTACCACCATGATGACACTCTTTCCCTCAGACTTGGGTAAACCTGTGATAAAATCCAGTGAAACCTCCTCCCAACGTTGGCCTGGAATGGATAAAGGTTGTAATAGACCCAGTGTCTTAATTGTTTCAACTTTATTTTGTTGGCAAACCAAACATTTTGCCGCAAAATTTTGAATATCTGATTTAAGGGCATCCCAAAAAATTCCTTCTTAACCCTATGGTAAGTTTTTAAAAATCTTGAGTGCCCACCTAAGGGAGAAGTGTGCAGTTCCATAAGAATCTTTTGTTTTAGTAGGGAATTCTTACAGAGGTATAAGCGATCTTTGTACCATAATGAATCATTTTTCCAGCTAAATGTATCAGACGTACTGGAATCTTGTTGTAACTTTCGAATAAGTGCCCACACTTCTTCGTCATTCTTCCATTCCTCCCTTGCTTCGTTTATCCAATCTGGTTGGATAATAGAAATGGCGCATAATGATGCTTCCACATCCTCATCCTTTCTTGAGAGTGCATTTGCCACCACATTTTGCTTCCCTTTTTTGTAGATGATTTCAAAGTCATAACCCAACATCTTTGTGACCCACTTTTGTTTCTCTTCAGAGGATAATCTTTGTTCTAAAAAGTATTTAAGGCTATCATGATCCGTTTTTACCTTGAAGTGTCTTCCCATTAGGTAGGGTCGCCATTTCTTACGTGCACGGAGTATTGCCAACATTTCCTTCTCATAAATAGCTTTTCTTAAAAACTTTCCCTTGATTAGATGACTTTCAAAAGCAATGGGTCTTTCATCTTGCATTAGAACAGCACCAATTCCATTTCCTGAAGCATCACATTCCACAATAAAGGTTTTTGTGAAGTTCGGTGTAGCTAAGACCGGTGCTTGGCACATTGCCTCTTTAAGATGTTCAAAGGCCTTTGTTGCTTTCGGAGTCCATGAAAATTCATCTTTCTTCAATAATGTTGTTAGAGGTGCTACTGTTCTCCCATAATTCTTAACAAACTTGCGATAATACCCTATCAACCTGAGAAATCCTCACAGATGCTTTATGGATGTGGGGATTTTCCATTCCTTAATGGCTTTAATTTTGCTAGGGTCTACCTTAACTCCTTCATGAGATACAATATGACCCAGATATTCCACCTCCTGGACTCCAAAGAAACATTTGGATCTTTTTGCATATAATTGTTTCTCCTCCAATAGTTGTAGCACCATATCAACATGTTCAACATGATCCTTCCAAGACTTTCCGTAGATTAGTATATCATCAAAAAATACTAACACAAATTTTCTAACGAATGGTTTGAAAATTGAATTCATCAAACCTTGAAATGTTGAAGGTGCATTGGTAAGGCCAAAAGGCATGACCAAAAATTCATAATGACCCTCATGAGTTCTAAATGTTGTTTTCGGAATGTCTTCAGTCTTCATTCTGATTTGATGATATCCTGAACGAATATCCAACTTGGTGAAGTAAATTGATCCATGAAATTCATCCAGAAGTTCATCAATGACAGGAATGGGGAACTTATCTTTAATAGTGAGCTTTTTGAGCTCCCTATAATCTGGACACATGCGCCATGATCCATCCTTCTTGTGCACCAATACTACTTGTTGTGGAGGTAAATCCTCTCTGCGGACAGAGAAGATCCCTACTAGCCCAGACCGGGTCTAGCAACAATCACACAATGCTATCACACAAGTTCCTAATTGCAAATAAAAAGTGGATGGTGAGAACCTACTTGGATTCCAACGCTAGTGTTCATAGAAGAGATGTCACCCTCGTTCCTTTGCCTTGGCCGGTCACGATGCCCATGATCTCCGTGATTGGACACCTGCACATGCAAAGAACAACACGAATACAAGCATAAGATCTAGTAGATGCAATTATATATCAGTCAGAAAAGATATAACTCAACATCAAATATAAGACAATGAGAGTGGAACCATAATGATAGTCATCTATTATTAATAAATAACAAAGAAGAATACAACCATTGTTCTGACGTCAAATCGTCCTTTGGCTGGGTAGTCAGCTACACAAGTCTTTCAAAGCTTGTTGGGATGAGGAACAAGCCTCTCTCTCTTTGCGTGACAAGAATCTCCTTACTTAGATTTGGCCTTATGGGTGCAAAGAAGGCTCTTGCAGCTTCAAACTCTTTATCACTATGCTGGAACTAGAACTATTGTAACTATCTTGCCCAAGGCATAGAGGCAAGCTTTTATAGATAGAGAGGAAAGAGATAGGATCAACCACATTATTCATGGGATTGGCTTTATCACTTGGAAACTTCCATGAAAGGTGGCAAACCACTTTCCCTTCTACGGAGATTCGAAGCCAAGCCATCCTAGCTCAACATAGATTCAGTTGGTGAATGGGTTGAAGGGAACCTTCGGGAGCTTGTTGGTTGAAAAATTTACTCAATTCGGTTGGTGCGAGTGTGAATCTGAGACAGAGCGCCAATGGCACGCCATTTTTAGATGATTTCCCTCATTGGTGCAGGCAGTGAACTGTGTACCCGCGCTAATGCAACAAGACCTGTTTTCATGGGTATTTTGCAGGAGATGTCTTTAGGGCACATAAAGATCATACCTAGAGGAATATGATGCAAGTGGTTTCAGGTCATGTCACTTCTCACAAGTCCCGGAATGAGTCCTCCAGTGTGCGTGTGAGGGGTAACAGGGATGGTGACAAACAGTGACAAATTGCTGTGTAACAGATGCCCCCTAAAGCATGAGGCCCGAGGGAGAGAGAGGGGTGAAATGCTTTACAAGAACATGAGTGACTGAAAACACGGCCGCCAGAGAACCTGCGTAAAGAAATACAACTGATATCTCAAGTACATGATATATGTGGTATGGGCGCAGCCATCCATAGCAGAGTACATAATAATCTAGATCCAAGGTATGGGCGTAGCCATCCAGTGAGGATCGATATAGAGACTTAGGTATGGTCGCAGCCATCCAATGAATGAGTCATGTAATGATCATAATGATCCACAAATCGCAACCTGGATTCCAATAGACAAAATCCAGGGTCTTGCGCTCCATCTCGACCCGAACAGAGTACAAGTCCAAGCATGTGAATACAGGAGTTGAAGTCGAACATGCATGAACATCGTCTGATTACTAGCCAATAGTGAAAGCTGTTAACAGACGCGAGAGGTACCACCAATAATGACAATGGCCCTCAAGGTACTATAGGTACAATCTATGGCGTGCAAATCAATGAGCTGGCGTCGAACACCCGTAGAACCATTCGATCGGAGGCCAATGATGAAAACCTGTCGTCGAACACGAAGAACCTACCATTGAGGCGTGCAGGCTCCAAGGCACCGAAGGGAGTCTCTAGATCAACTTCCTGGATAATGAGCTGAAGTCGACAGGAAGTGACCTTAATCAAAGGTGGGCCATAGTGTTTCCCACATCAGTGACACGAGACAGAGAAAGGATGTTGTGGTGAATCAAAATCATGTGAGGTATCAGAGGAGGTTGTACTACTGCAGAGGTAAACTTCTCTTGAACATATCGGCGGCATGACAGTGGACTTGGCAGTATTTGACATCAAATGAGTAGGAGTCATGGTGACAAGGTAATGAGCAGATTAGAGGTCAAATAGGATAACCCAAACCCACGGAGGCAAGTGTAAAACAAGATGAGATGTCCCCACCCTGACACGAATGCAGACTAGTTCCATGTTCAAGAGTGACATACTGCCGACACGACAACAATTATGGGTCCATTTCCCCCACCATTTCTGGCGAGTACCCCAGTTATTTTTAACAAGCTTGACGGGGATAACATATGCTTGCAGGGTGTCATTACAACAGAATCCGATGTCATTAAGTTTTAACGAGTCTGAAAAAGGAAGAACTCGGCGTCTTTTCCTGTTTAGAGAGTCTGAAACGACAGCAGAAAAGAAAACTCCATGGGGTTCCTTTTTCGTAAAGTTGTGTCCCCGAGCCCGAAAAAGTATAAAACAATGCTTGAAAGAACTGCCCGACCATTATGATCGAGGAGTACTTTTCATTTATAGTGACATCGATCTGAAAAAGTAAAAAAGCGATCAACATCACGTCATTTCGTAACTGTTAACGAACCTGAAATGACAAGGGTCCGACGATCTTTTCGTTTTTACACGGTCGGAAAAGGGTTTGAAGACGACCGCCTCTTATTTACTTTAACGAGTCAAGAGGGGTAACTTGGCAATCTTTTCATTTTTAGCGAGTCAGAAAAGAGCTAAAAGATGACTCCACAATGACTTTTTCGTGTATTTACCGAGTCCGAAAAAGTATAAAATACAACTCGTTTCACCATCGAAGTTGCAAAAAGGACCTGGTATAGCATCAAAAGCAAGCGTAAAATCCATTTTCGACCAAAAATATATTAAAATATTCAAAAAACAACTTTTTAAACCTAATTACAAGGCAAAAGTTTATAAATATGGTGAAAATGTAAAAAATAGAATTACTTTTTACTTTTTACCTCTTGCATAGTAGTAGTGGTCCATTTGGGGAGCAAACTTCGAGCAGTGATTACCGCCAATCCATGCAACCATTTGAGATTCCGCCAGTTCCAGGTAAGAGGTGCTTCCCTTAGCTCCATTTTCATACTCTTTTCATGCATTTTGTTCCCTGATTGAGCCTCCGCAAGGGGAATTTTAAAATTTAGGGTTGTGCCCCATTGGCACGGGTATCCGGCACGGGTCCGAGCCAATGGGGTGATTTGCCCAAAGGTGTCGCGCCATTGGCACGACTGTTTTAGAAAGAGTCGTCCCAACTGTGCGACCTAACTTGTTGTTTCGATTTGCTTATCATTTTTGAAATTTGTCCTGTTTGTAAGCCTACCAGGGTTTCAATAATGATCTATTCATCCTTGTGGGTGCAGGAAACAAGCAAAAATGGTGGTGGAATGGAAAGAACGGGAGCATGATGCCGTAGATGCCTTGGCCATAGCGGATGAGGGATGTATGAATTCTTTGAGAGACTATGGTCTCAAGAAGTTCTTCCTCACCTCTTATCTGCGAGCTCAACCGGAGCTATTACAGTTCATAGTGGATGCTTGAGATGTTGATGACCAAGTATTTCGATTATGGGATCATACCTTAGAGCTGGATGTATCTGATGTGTACTTCATTACTGGGCTGTCACGGAGGGGCGAGCCCCATTTTGACCGGAAGCAGGCCTTCCGGAGAGAAAATAGGTGAAGTGAAGGCCCGAGTGTGTCCAGAGGCACAATTTGGGAAAAACAGTGCCAAGGTGGATATTGCCACCATCCATGACTTGGTTCTTAAGGTGATACTGTTCACCATCACGTGTGCAGCTAGGGTACAGGCGCCCCATGAGGCAAGAAAGAATCATCTGTTACTAGCGACAGAATGCCTCAACCCCACCATTTTTGACTGGGCTACAACGGTGACTACAAATATCAAAAGGCAGCTTACAAAGTGTAAGCGCGGGGGAGTGGAATAGTTCGGGTATGGCTCGATTGTGGTGTCATTATTCTTGGAACGATTACCCCTCCTCCAGTACCAGGGGGCTGTAGTGGCGGACCCATTGCCACGAGAGCCTAGGATGGCTCGCTGGGTAGCATTGATGCCTAGAGGAGGAGGGGGCCAGCAGATGTCTTGGCGGCCCGAGTTCTTCATATGGCTTCACTGTCAGCTGATCATGGTAGAGGATTGGCCATACGCTGGAACCAACTTCATGGGGGACCCAGACCTCCCACTGCCAGAGGGAGAGGAGTGGGAAGAGGAGCTAGGTATGATCTTCTTTTTTGATGCTTTTATGTATTTTCATTTTTTTGTCAATACATGCATGTTCTGATGACAGTTGTATGTATATGCAGATGTGGGCCCAGAGCGACCAGCCGGCTTGTCTCCTATAGCGCGGAGAGGCCAACCTGCAGCTGATCCTCAGGCAAGGGGTGCCGTGGGGGAAGAGCTGGTGCAGAATCTCGAGGGACTTACCCAAGGGATTCCAGGTTATGCGAGATTGGCGGACGTGCCTTTCGCATATCGGAGACACACAGTGGGGGTGCCAACCCGCATCCATCGTCTGTTGAGACGCTTGGTGCGTGCGGTGACATGCTATCATGAGCACCACCACGAATAGACTTCTAGGCTTCTTTCATGCATATTTTTTGAGGGACATGTTGTCCGAGGATGTATCAGGATGAAAATGTATTATTTTTTGGACTTATGTAATGCACGCGGTGCAAAACTTTGTGACACACATATATATATACATATGCCTATGGTTTATTATTGTGCTTTTATGTGCTTGCTTGTATAATGTTTTGATTATAAATTACACAAATGTCTATCTAATACATGATTAGCCAATGCATCAGATAATGTGTTTAATCGTCTTGGAATATGTTGATATGCAATAAAGTCAAAATTCCTTTCTAACAATTTAACACGTAAGTAAAACCTTAAAATGTGACGGTCTCTGATGGAATATCGCCCATTGAGCTGATGGATGACAAGTTGAGAGTCTAGGTTAACAAGCAATGTACGAATACCGAG
Organism: Pinus tabuliformis; assembly: GCA_031772625.1. Taxonomy (NCBI): domain Eukaryota; kingdom Viridiplantae; phylum Streptophyta; class Pinopsida; order Pinales; family Pinaceae; genus Pinus; species Pinus tabuliformis. The sequence continues at coordinate 154,284,877 of CM062819.1, forward strand.
ATTAATTTCCTCGGCTAATAATTAAATAACAGCACTATATTCAGCAACATTGTTTGTAGTATGGCCTAAACACACACCTTGAAGATCTATCAACTCACCGTGAGGATCGTAGATCACCCACGCCGCAGAGGACAAATTACGAGTGCTGCGGCAGGCACCATCAATGAAACCAATGTAAGGTGCACCCGACATCTACACAAGAAGCAAAAAGACAAAATAAGGGGTAATCACGCTTTCACACCAAGCCGAAAACATGAAAACTCACACACACACACACACACGCATGTACAAATCAAAGTGCATGAATCATGCATAATACTTTTTTAAGTACAGCCCATTGCGGGGCTTATCAAGAGGATTGCCTTCGTAGTCAACTAGCACGTACGCCCCTTTTTGCAACACTCTCTTTACAATGTAAGGGCCTAGCCACATGGGCTCGAGTTTGCCTGCCCCCAACTTGTCATTTTCTTGGTCGTATAGCAGGACTAGATCTCCCTCAACAAAGGAACGAGGCTAAATGGTATGGTCAAAATGAGTTTTGACTCTCTTCTTTTGAGCTTCGATGGCTAGAGAGGCTAAGCGACGGGTCTCGTCTAACCGTTCTAGATAAAGAAGGTGTTCCTCTACCGGAGTAGTGTTGGGAAGCAACTCGACGACTATTTTCAACAAAGGAATTTCACGTTCTATAGGAAGGGTAGCCTCCAGTCTGTAAACTAGTTGGAATGGAGTGAAACCGGTGGCATCCTTCACAGAGGTTTGGTAGGCCCACAAGGTGGGAAACAACATCAGGTGCCAATTAGACTTATGCATGTCAACAGTACGTTGAAGCATCGTAACCAAAATCTTGTTAACGGTTTCAACCTGGTCGTTAGACTGAGGATAGTGTAGGGTTAAACTATCATGCCGTAAGCCTAGTTGGGTTGTCAGCTTGGTCATCATGTGATTACGGAAATGCTTTCCGTGATCTGTGACGATGGCCTATGGAACTCCGAACCGCGTAATAACATGACTGAACAAAAACTACGCTGTTGTATGACCGTCTTCATTTAATGTGGGCATTGCCTCGGCCCATTTTGTAAAGTAATCGATGGCAATGATAATAAACCCATGCCCCCCGGTCGAGCAAGGCTTACAAGTTGTATAATCAATGCCCCATTTTGCAAAAGGGCCTACGGCCACTATCGGGTACAGCGGGGCCGGTGGCGCATGCATCTTCCTCTGGTATATCTGGCATGCATGACATGAGCGGACAACAAGAATGCAATCCTTGAAAATGGATGGCCAGAAATAACCAGCGCGAAGGATTTTTTGAGCTGTAGCATATCCGGACATGTGGCCACCACAGGCGCCAGAGTGGCAGTCATTCAAGACTCTCTCAGCTTCCTCGAGGGTAAGACATCGGCGGAGAACGGAGTCAACGCTGAGACGATACAGGGTGTCCCCTATGATACAATAGGGTTGAGATTGATGGTGGATCCGCCACCGAGCATCTTTCGATATAGTGGGGCGGAAAGAGGAAGTTTGTAAATAAACGATAATATCCCCGTACGAGGGATCGAGGGAGCTGATCAGAAAGAAGTTTCGTCCGGGATATGATCTTCTGAAAGAGAGGGTGCAGAAGGAGACGACAATGAACCGAGTAACTAAGCAAAGACCAGGGACTTCTTAGACTTGGCAGTAGTAAATTCCAAGTCAAACTCTTGGAGGATTACGATCCATTTTGAGTATTTTCCCCCCAGCAACTGGCGTGACAAAATGTACATCATAGGGTTGCAATTAGAAATCACGGTCGTGGTGCACAACAGGATATAATGCCGGAAACATTGGACGGCACAAACAAAAGCCAATGCTAACTTCTCGACGTAAGCGTAGCGAGTTTCCATATCCAGGAGGTTGCGACTAAGATAATATATGACATGTTCATTGCCATCATCATCGTCTTGCACGAGAACCATACCGATAGTGGTATCAGCGGCGACTAGATACAGGGTATAATCACGGTGGTAGTTTGGAGGTCGTAATAATGGAGCAGAGACAAGGAGACCCTTGAGTCACTCGAAAGACTCCTGAGCGATAGCATCCCAATGGAAGGGTGTATCTCGCTTCAATAACCGTGTGAAACCCTTAGCCACCTCGGCATAGTTCGGAATGAATCGTCTTAAGAAATTCGCTTTACCCTGCAAACTCTGCAACTGCTGCAAAGAAGCAGGGGGAGTAAGATTCAAAATAGCTTCGACTTTGAGGGCGTCCAGACGGATGCCCTCTCGGGAGACGATAAACCTGAGTAGTTGGCCTGATTCAACGTAGAAGACACATTTATGAGGATTGAGCCTGATACGGTAGTGTCGATAGCGGAGAAAAAATTTCCGAAGATGGGAAGGATGGTCCTGACGCTTGACTGAATGAGCTGGAAGATCATCCAGGTACGGCTGTACAATGTGATGAATGTCATGAAAGGCATAGGACATTGCACGTTGGAAGGTAGCATCAGCATTCTTTAAACCGAAAGGGAGCTTCTTCTAGGCAAAAGTGTCCCGAGGACAGATAAAAGCTGTCTTATGTTGATCAGCGGGCGCAATATTGATCTGGTTATATCCAGAAAAACCATCCATAAACGAGTAGATTTCGCTTCCTGCGCACTCATCAATAAGCTGATCGATGAAAGGTGTGGGGAATTTATCCTTAGGACAGGCGCGATTAATGTCACGATAATCAACACAAACTCGAATAGTACCTTGCTTTTTTTTTACAGGGACTATATTAGAAACCCAATCCATGAGTGGAATGGGGTAAATGAAACCAGCCTTGAGAAGCTTTTCGACTTCTGCTTTAATGGCTGCAGCCTTTCGGGGGTGTACAGGGAGTAGGCGTTGACGAATAGGCTTAGCACCTAGATACGTAGGTATCTCGTGCACCACTATGTTAGGGTCGATGCTGGGCATCTCTTCGTAGGACCAAGCGAAGACATCATGAAATTTGTGAAATAGATTGGTGTAAAGTTGAACTTCCTCTGGAGTGCAAGTGACTCCAATATGAATATGCTCGACAATCCCTGGTTCCACAGAGATGTTGATAGGTTGGGTCTGCGTAATGTTTCCCATATTGCCCTCAGAAGACACTTGGTAAATCTGAATAGGTGCTTGAAGGGGCTAGAATGGGATACACGAAGCAAACCGTTCGAGACATGTGATCATTTCCCGATGGGGAGGGAGAAACGAGGAACGGTGGTGGTGATCTGACTAAGGGGACTCCTCAAGAGACATGGTCTCTATGATGGCTTCATCGGAAGGAAATATTTCCTTTAATGGATCCGAAGTAGCATCATCTCCAAGCCAAGGGAAATGAACATATGAGTCGGGAACACCGCTCGGAAGAGCAGGTTCAGGAGGGGGAGCCGATGCAGCAATGATTTCGACGTAGTTGATCTCGACAGGACTCAACGGCATCATATCGCCCCAGGATTCTATCTGATTAGCAGGAGGAAGGACCCACGGATCAGAACGAACGGAAATCATGTTAATAGGGGCAAGATTCGGAGGTGGAAGGGGAAAGACACCCATTAGGGCAGGATCCTTAAAGAGCCCATCTCCCACACTCTCGAATGATTTGGAGGTATGCTCCACGAAAGGCACATTGCCTTCAGAAGAGGAGGCGAAGAAGGAGAGCTGGTCCACCGTGACAATCTTCCCCTGATGAGGGAAACGAATGACACAGAAAAGGGAGGAAGCCACCGCTTGCATGGCATATGTCCAGCTACGTCCGAGGAGAAGGTTGTAGGTAAGATTAGCGTCGACAACTTCGACCTCCACTTCTACCATCTTCCCTTCCAAGGAGATGGGAAAGCGTTGGAGGATACCGTAAGGACGGGACTCTCTTCCATCAAAGGCTTCTAACGTCGTAGGAGACTGGCTCAATGTTCGAGAACCAATAGCTTTCCAGCAAGCAACAGACATGATTCAAGTTGAGGTACCTTCATCAATGACTATACGATGAATCGTTTTACCATTGATGATGACCTGTATAAGGAAAGCGATTTGGTGAGGCAGTCTCGGCGTATAGCCCTCGAGATCAAAAGAAATCAGATCCGAGTCAGCCGAGTCTATGCCACCGATGGCCGATAGCAAGGACATCCTCTGGGAGGGGCAGCTCTGGAGGAATTCTAGAGCGGACATAGTAGACGGAGCCTGAGCTAAGTCCTCAATGATGCTGTAGTGTTGGGCAGCACGAGCATTAGGGTTGTAAGAAGACTTCCGGAGTACACCTTTTGGAGGGGGTCGGATAGTCGTCTCAGTGCTAGGTCTTTCGATGTGGAGTGGACTAGAACTGGATGGAGGAGCGCTGGAGGGGACCTTTGGCTCTTTCCCGGCATGAGATGGATATCCTTTCGCTCGAGTAGTGACATGGATGGGAATCATCCCAGCCATAAATACTTGAGAGCCGAATGAAGAAGAGGGTTGCGATGGATCTGCCACCATTTGAGTTTGTTGTGAAGGGAAAGGTTCTTTAAGCACAGCAGGAGTCCTAGGAGCACCTTTCAATAATCGACTAACTTCGGACCACCTAGGGTAGTCTTTAGTGTAGTGATCCTCATCACAGACAAGACAAGGATACTTAGGTTTACATTTGGCTCCTTCCTCGGGTGGAGATTTAGGGGAGTCCTGTTTGGGCTGTTCGAATTTATTTTTGGCTTTCCCTTTCTTTTTCCCTTTCGAGGATTTATCTGCCGTGGTCGACTGAACGACGTTAACCTTGAAGGTACTTCCAAAATTAGATGGACCCTGAGAATTGTTTCCATTAGAAGCGTTCTGTTTTTGATTCCCAGGGTTCACGGATGATTTCTTTGAAGACGCTTTTACAGAGCCAATAACTCCGTCAACAGATGGTTTTGGCGGAGCTTTGGATGTTCCGGGTCTCGGGGCGTCTGGCAAATAATCATATAAAGTACCTGATTGAGAATATACTAAGTTGAGGTACTTAGCACGTGCGATAGCTTGCTCTTCAGTTACACAAGCTCCCATGGTGATGTCTCGTGCGATTGCAGGGACAAAGGAAGTCGTGAACCAATCGGTCAGGAGCTGATCAGGAATCCAAAATTTGATCAAGCGACGACGCTGTCTCCATTCATGTATATGATCGGATATATGCGTGGCCATGTCCTGTTTGAGAGACGTAAGGAGATGTGTCCCTGTCTCATACCGAATGGGTAACTGAAAATGAGTTAAGAATGCCATAGCCAGCAAGTTGAAATCTTGAAGTGTTCCGTGATTCAACTCAATATACCACTTAGCGGCCGAGCCGGTGAGAGTCCTTTGGAAGAGGCGGAGCCGGATGGAGTCATCAAGCCATGAGTTGGATGAGCACCAAAGGTGATAGGTCATGACATGGGCTTGAGGGTCCTCACCAGCTTTTCCATCGAATTTCAGGCAATCACCGGGTATCTTAGTTGGAACTGGTGGCCAATATGGATTATGAAGAATGGGGTCATTCATCAACTTGGATACATCTAGGAGTTCCAACATTGCTAAGAAAGGCAACTAAGGATTAAAGGACATTTGTGGCTGTGGAAGAGAGGTAGTACCAGGGTTCCAACCAGGTGGTGGTTGCCCCCATGGACTTTGTCTGGATGGGCCTGGCCCATAAGGGTTCTGCCCATAGGGATTTTTCCCATAGGAGTTCTGTCCATAAGGATTCTATCCATATGGATTATGTCCATAAGGATTCTGTCCATAAGCAGACATTTGACCCTGGGTCTGCCCCCAGCACCCCATGGATTAGCAACTTGACCTGCAGGTGCAACATACTGTTGTTGATAATTCTGGTAAGGAGTGACCTGCATTCGTTGATAATTTTGATAAGGGGTAAATTGAGTTTGCCCCTGGGGTTGCTGCTAGCCATACGATTGCTGAGCTCCATACTGAGCTTGATAAGAAGGCTGTGATTGGTAGGAAGGTTGGGGTTGTGGCCCACCTTGCATTTGATAACCAATTTGAGTCTGGCACCCAAAAGGATGTCCTTGAACAGGTTGAGCTTGGACCATCTGGCCGGAAGGTTGGCCTGGTTGGGTTTGGGATGGACCCGTTTTCCCAGAAGGATGTGCTTTTTGGGTACCAGGTTGTCCTTGAGCAACCAAGGGTTGTCCTTGAGGAACAGATGGTTGTGCGGGCTGGACGACCGGTTGACTTTGAGGTTGGCCAGCCTATCCAGAGGAATGACTTGGCTGGGTAGTGGGTTGGCCTTGAGCAGAAAGCTAACCCGCTTGCCCAGAAGGATGACTAGGCTGAGCAGTGGGTTGGCCTTACTGTATGTAAGGCTACCCCCCTTGCCCAGAACGATACCCCTGTTGGACTGTCGGTTGACCTTGTGGAATATAAGTTTGTCCGGCTTGTCCAGAGGGATAACCCTGCTGGATACTAGGTTGGCCTTGTTGGATGTAAGGTTGTCCTGGTTGTCCAGACGGGCAACCTTGCTGGGTACCAGGTTGCCCCGGGTAACCAGAAGGTTGGGTCAGATAAGTAAAATATGGACCACCAGCGGCCAAAAGTTGTCCCTTATAGGGTTGTCCTTGTAGGCCCCCAAGTTGTCCTGGGTAAGACTGGCCATAATATTGCTGCCCTTGAGGGGTTTGCACATAAGATGGCTGGCCTTGGTTAGGCGGTCCTGAGGCTGTGCAGGCCTTACTTGTCCCCCATGGAAAGTGGTGGTGTTCCAAGTAACGGATAATGGTACCGAAACCTCAACAATAGGTTGAGTAGGCAAGGGTTGAGAAAGCTGAAGGTATTGACCAGTAGAATCATAATAATAGAATGGACCTTGCGTATTCAGATCCTGAACAGCTTTTCCATAGGCATCATATGGCCCCCCTCCTGTGATGGGACTAGAAGAGGGTGGTGCACTTTGTGCAGGATGGATAACTTTAGGTGTGTGTGCCGGCTGGCTGCTGCTCACTTGACCGTGAGGGGGACCAGCACCAGTGTTCAAAGCTGAAGACGATGTGATGGCACTAACAACCGAAGTTGAATGTGCTATACAAACAGTTGGATTTGTCGGAACTGAAGTGACAGGTGTAGTGTGGACTTTTGAAACAATATATCCCGTGGTGGGAGTGATATGAGGGTCCCACATAGTCGAAGCAGGGATCCTGTCACTTACCCTATCCCTCAACGACTGGTAGCGTAGGGGGAGTGGAGAAGTAGCTGGGATGGGAGTGTCGATATTCAAAAACACAGGTGTCTCGCTTACTCTAGGAGATGTCTCATCCATGTGAGAGGTAGACATTGGAGACGAAACACCAGGGGGGGGTAACAGGAATATCGTCCTCATCAGGCTCCCAGATGGGGTTCCAATTGATTTCGTAATCTTCGTCGCCCAGGGCACGAGAGTTGATCGGTTGGATACTCGGGATAACAGGAAGAGTATCACTCACAACCGGTACCTCACGAGCAGCGGAAGACGGAGACCCTTGATCACTCGGAATGGGAGTCGATGGCTCAGCCAGGATGATAAACTTCAAACATGACCTAAGGGAATCTAACGATAAAGGACCCTACTCAAACTAACGCACACAAGATCTAACCGGATAATGTTAATCATGGCCAAATAAATTTTAAGACGCATAGACACAACTTGACCTTTTCATGTTTTAAGAGTCGAGAAAAGGACAAAAAAGTGACTCTAGTCGCCTTCGAATGTTTTGCGAGCCCGAAGTGACAAACTGCTCAAGTGAGCCTTTTCTTTTAAGGAGTCTGAAAAGGATCAAAAGTGACTACTCTGGAGAGACTAGGCAAAGGGTTTACCAAACAAATCTGTAAGACTGCATATACACCTTGGCAGTCATATGAAAACCAAGGAATTCCCATACGGCAGTCAATCTTGCCGATTGCTATGTTCCGTGTGTTATGGCTTGTAAGGCAGCAGACACGGCTTCCTGTGGATAAATGATGATAACATAGTGGGGTCTCCCCTATATATGCGACGGTACGTGGGAGCTCAAGTCCATGCTAGACCACTATCGAGTCACAAAGGAGGAATCACCCAACCGTAGTGTGAAACAAGAGTGAATAGGTTTAACGACGCCGGAGCACGTCTCTAGCCTAGACCTCTAATTAGTGAGCATTATGTTCCAATGCGTTTTTAAGTTCATTTAGTTCATTTTATGGTTGATCTTTAGTTAAGTTTCAATTTCCAGGTCCTACCATATGTAATCTCTCACAATTCCCTAAATGCAAACTATATGCCAAAGAATATCATTTCGTTCGATGAATACTAACTACTAGAGAGTTGAGAATTTTTCAAACAAAATGACCACAAACAATCAAGAACCACTCTAATGCAGCTAATGACAAATAAACGAAACTTTTCTTTGTTTTAGATCGCGTAATCAATGAAAAGCTTCTAATTTCAATTAACTAATGCAACTCAAAAGAGATTGTTCGTTTTCTTTTCAATGGAAAAGTGCACTAAACAAATTTTGAGAGATAGTAACACCGAGCAAAAAAGACCAATTTCACTCAATGAGCACACAATCGAATCCCCAAAACACCAAAACAATCCTTCAAACCAAGAAGAAAACACAAAGACCTCTACGGGCTATATAATCTAAGCCTAAATGAAGTCAAGCGAAATCCAAGCGGAAAAGGAGCAAATCACTTGAATACCAATAAAAGGCTTTGACAACTACTGAGCAAGTGCAAAAATTAATCACAAAGTCGACTGGACGATCAAAGAACCCAAGACTCCTATGGAAGGCTCGACGCACAAAGCCACTAGATGCCCTAGGGCTAAAATGTGAAATCGATAGAAAAAGGCAAACACCCGAACGATGAAGGTCTAAAACCAGTCAAACAAGGATCAAACGCACTCTAGTAATTGACAAAGTCACGGCAAAATACAAATCCAAGCTCAGAGGGCTTGAAGACAAGCGAACTAGAAAAGTTGACAGGCTTGGTGTGACTGTCAGGCTGCAACTCGCGCTTTTATGGGATTGGTGCGGGTTGTCTTTGAGCAACTTGCGCCAATTGGTGCGACTGTAAGGCTAAAAAGTGTGCTAATCGAGTTTGCTAAGTCAAAAACAAAAGCAAGCAATCCAGGGCTTGAAAATAGTATCTAGGTAAACCAGGAAGCAAGAAATAGCAATAAAGCCAACCCAGAAAGCTATCTAAGCAATCAAACGAGAAACCAAAGAGACAAGACTTCCCCAGCGGAGTCGCCAAATTGTTGTGGAGGTAAATCCTCTCTGTGGACAGAGACGATCCCTACTAGCCCATACCAGGTCTAGCAACAATCACACAATGCTATCATGCAAGTTCCTAATTGCAAATAAAAAGTGGATGGTGAGAACCTACTTGGATTCCAACGCTAGTGCTCGTAGAAGAGATGTTGCCCTCGTTCCTTTGCCTTGGCCGGTCACGATCCCCACGATCTCCGTGATTGGACACCTGCACATGCAAAGAACAACACGAATACAAGCATAAAATCTAGTAGATGCAATTATATATCAGTCAGAAAAGATATAACTCAACATCAAATATAAGACAATGAGAGTGGAACCATAATGATAGTCATCTATTATTAATAAATAACAAAGAAGAATACAACCATTGTTCTGACGTCAAATCGTCCTTTGGCTGGGTAGTCAGCTACACAAGTCTTGCAAAGCTTGTTGGGATGAGGAACAAGCCTCTCTCTCTTTGGGTGACAAGAATCTCCTTACTTAGATTTGGCCTTATGGGTGCAAAGAAGGCTCTTGCAGCTTCAAACTCTCTATCACTATGCTGGAACTAGAACTACTGTAACTAGCTTGCCTAAGGCATAGATGCAAGCTTTTATAGATAGAGAGGAAAGAGATAGGATCAACCACATTATTCATGGGATTGCCTTTATCACTTGGAAACTTCCATGAAAGGTGGAAAACCACTTTCCCTTCTATAGAGATTCGAAGCCAAACCATCCTAGCTCAACATAGATTCAGTTGGTGAATGGGTTGAAGAGAACCTTCGGGAGCTTGTTGGTTGAAAACTTTACTCAATTCGGTTGGCGCGAGTGCGACTCTGAGATAGAGCGCCAATGGCGCGCCCTTTTTAGAGGATTTCCCTCATTGGCACGGGCAGTGAACTGTGGACCCGTGCTAATGCAAAAAGAGCTGTTTTCATGGGTATTTTGCAGGAGATGTCTTCAGGGCACATAAAGATCATACTTAGAGGAATATGATGCAAGTGGTTTCAGGTCATGTCACTTCTCCCAGGTCCCGGAATGAGTCCTCCAGTGTGCGTGTGAGGGGTAACAAGGACGGTGACAAACGGTGACAAATTGCTGTGTAACACTACTGGAGTAGAGAAAGAACTTTGACTCGGTTGAATTATACCAGCCTCTAGCATTTCTGCAACCATACTTTCAATTTCACTCTTTTGAACATAGGGATATCTGTACAGCCTGATGTTTGGAGGAACACTTCCTAGAATCAGATGAATAGCATGATCATGATCACGAATAGGTTGGAGACCTTTGGGAGTCTCAAATACCTTGGAATGATTTTCCAGGACTTTTTGGAGATCTGGAGAAATAGATGACTCCAATGTGGAAACATCTAGCAAACATAATTGTGCAATTACACCTCTTTGCTCCTTTTTTAGAAGCTTTGTCATACCATTAGAGCTTATTATCTTTCCTGGTTTCCCTGCAATACCCCTTAATTCAACATCCTTTCCTTCCGTAGAAAATTTGATGAAAATTTCTTGAAAATTAAAAGCTATTGTACCCAAGGATTGTAGCCATTGGACTCCTAGTACAACATCAGCACCTCCCATTGGAATGGAAATCATTGGGCTAGTCAATACATATTCTCCCATGGATAGCTTGATATTATGGCACTTTCCAGAGCAATTTATTGTTCCTCCATTTGTAATCATCACTTGACACTCTGGTGCTGGATATTGGAAGCAATTCAATTCTTTTGCTACCCTACAATGAATAAAATTGTGGGAGCTTCCTGAAGCAATCAACACTATCACCTTTTTCTTCTTGATTTGTCCTTCTATCTTGATGGTTTGAGGAGTGGTAATTCCCGCCAATGCATTACAAGAGATGGTCGGATTTATTTGTTCTTCATCTAGGCTTTGTTCCTGGAACATATCCTGTTCTTTTGACCTTTCTTGCTCCTTTTCTTCTTCCTCTTCACAATCTATGTAGAATAATTTCTTCTCAGCACACTTATGACCTTTAGTGTATTTTCTATCACAACTGTAACAAAGCCCTTTTTCTCTTTTTTCTTCCAATTTTTGTGGTGTCAAAATTATAGTTTGTGGAAGACTATGGGCAACAACACTTCCGTCTTTATAGTTGTCAGTGGTATGCTTCCTGGTTGCCATAATTTTTCTTTCCATTTTTCTTGCTAACCTGAATGCCTTCTCTAATGAATCAGGTTCCCAAAGGTGAACATCATGTTGGATATTATCCTTTAAATACCCTATGAACACATCAATCCTATGCTCCTCTGGAATATCTTTTACCCTTATGTTCAATTTTTGGAACTCCTTAATGTGCTCCATTATTGAACCCTTTTGTTTGAGACTTATCAATTGGCTAAAAAAAGTGTTTCTTTTTGTATCCTCATAATGTGCTATCAACTCTTCTGTAAAAATTGCCCAAGTGATAAATTTTTTATGAGAGAAAATCCATTGATACCATACAAACTGATTTGGTTCCAAATATAAAGTTGCCATACGTACCTTTTGTGTGTTTTGCACATTATTGAGATTGAAGAATTGCTCCATCTGTAATAGCCATGTGGCGGGATCCTTGCCATCAAACTTCCTCATATCGATTTTTGGAATATGGTGAGTCTTCAATCCAACATTAGAGTCTATGGAATCATGATTAACATTTCTTTTGTTCTCATCATGAGTTTCCTGTAGTACCCTTCCACCCTTAGTGACCATTTCTTGTAGCAACTTATTCATATTTATCTTCAATTCTTCCATCTTATCATCCATGCCATCAATTTTAGCATCCATGCCATTCACCTTAGCTTCCATGCCATCTATGTTATCTTCTACACCTTTCTTTAAACCATCCATCTTAACTTCTACATCTTTCCTTAAACCATCCATCTTAGATTCTGTTGCTTTCTGCACAAGTGACACTTGTTTCACTTGTTCTTGTAATTTTGATATATCATATAGAATTTCTTCTTCTTCTTCATGAGTCATGCTAGATCTTTCAGGTTCCTTACTAGGTGTTTGCATTTTCTTTCCTCGGGGCATCAGTTACCGATAATAATGCTCTATTATGCCCTTTGAATTCCTTCAAAATAAATTTTCAAACCAAGCTTAAGCAAAAATTTAAGAAAATCTACACACCTTTTTTCCCTTTGTAGGAGCTCAATATTGCCTCTGATGTATCTTTGTACTTTCCAATCATCTAGTTCTGAATTTGTGACTTGCAGTAGCCCTCTGTGTCCTCTTTCCAATGCCACAATTCTGACCCAAATTGGATTCTCCAAGGAAGAGTGATGCGAAATCTCCCACAGTGACTTGATTATAGACCAGTTCAGTAGAGTGAACTTGTACGACGTACCACGAGTCACTGTTTCGACCTTTGGATCTGAAAAATGCATACAAGAAACTACATTCCATCCTCTTTCTGTAAATTCTTATGAAATTTCAATCTGATCCCCAAAGAGAATGTTATGACGATTTTCCCCAGGTCACCTGTTTGGAATGTAGTTCAGGAGTTTGAAAAAAGACCAATTTCCTCAGATCATATCTCCGCAAATATAGTGCTAAAAGCTCTGAAATTCGGACCCGAGGTTCAGTACGATTTCTTCTCAAATGGTTTTTTTTTGCAACTTCTGAAACATCGTAAAAAAAAAAGTTATAGTGAAAATGCAACGATGACCTATTTGGAGCAGAAAAACCCTAGAATCCAAAGCTCTCATACCAAATGTTATGAAACCAGCTCAAGAAAAGATAGAAAAGATAGATCAGCACCTTAGAATTCAGCCTCTTCGAGGGGGAAAACTCCTTTACATTACATAAATGAACAATTCTTGGATGATTCAAATGACAAAACCTCCTTTCTATATATAGGAGTCTAAGGAGTCACAATATAACCCAGCCAACCTAACAATAATAATATAAAGCCACAAAAATAACAATAGAGGGATTCTATGGGGCACAGTAATAACGATATGGGGGCAATAGGGGCACAAAAATATTAATAAGGGGTATAACTACAATAGTAATGGGGTAATCACTAGTATTATAGGGACCCAACATTCAGCTAATGTGGTCGTAGGTGAAGGCAAGGTCCAAGGGTCTGAAAAATAATGAGTTCGGAAGAACTCTTCTCGAGGAGACTCCTTAGATGATGAAATGACATTGATTCTATCGATAGGAGAGGGAAAATCAAAGGTTACCATCAATGAGGAGTACATCCCAACTCCTAGATTCTTAGTAGGCGGGCGAGGTTTATCCACTAAAGGAACAATAGAGTCAGAAGTTGCTTGAGGATCGACTGGACAATAATGCAATTGATCAACCTTAACGATTTTCCCTTCATGAGGAAAGCAAATGACACGAAACATAGTCGAAACAACGACGTCCATTTCGTATATCCAGTTCCTTCCTAAGAGGAGATTGTAGTCTAGGTTAGCATGAATTACTTATACTTCAACATTGACGATCTTCCCCCCAACACATATAGGAAATGTCGGGATAATCCCATGCGGCTTATGAGAATGACCATCAAATGTAGTTAGGATGGTAGGTGAAGGAATAGCCGAAGGTGATCCAATAGCCTTCCAGCATGACATCAACATGACGCACGTGGAAGCTCCTTCATCAATAATGGTACGAAAAATGTTAATTTTCCGATATGTAGACTTTATTTGGAAATCCATATGATGAGGGAGTCCCTTTTTGACATTTAACATGTCAAAAGTGAGCACTAAAGAGTTAGTTGGATCAACTGCCCCAATCGCGGAAAGTAAGGCACTTCATTGAGCCGGACATGACTGGAGAACCTCTAAAGCAAACATGGCACGCATACTCTGAGCTAGATCCTCAACAATGGAGTAGTTTTGGGCGCCCCTACCATTAGGATTAATAGTCATGTTTTTAGTGGAACCTTTCGGTATCCGTGGTATAGCCTTGACAAGGGGTCGCTCAATATGAAGGTCGGTGTTTCCAGGAGCAATTTTATCCTTGGAATTTTCGGCTTCACCATAATCCCGTGATCGAGTAGCCACATGGACATTAGAACTCATCATGAAAACATTTGATGATTTTTCCCCTTCATGGCTACCCCATGTGGAGGTTCCAGGGTTTGAGCTCGCGCCAGCAAGAAGTTGCTGCCCTTGGGGAAAAGGGTTGGTTAACACAGCCTGAGAGCTAGAAGTCCCTTGTTGCCCTAACAAGTGTTGAGCGTCTTTAATCTTGGGGTAGAGGTGAGTTAAATGGTCTCCACTGCACAACTTGCATGGAAACTTGACTTTCTTTCTAGACTCATTTCTACCACCACCAGCATTATTGCTGGATTTATTTGCATCAGCCTTCCCATCCTAGTTCTTTTTCTTACCTCATCCTTTCTTTTTCCCATTGGAATTTTGATTTCATTTAGGGTTATCAGATTGGACGACATTAATCGAAGAGGGTTGGGAAGCTGGAGGGTTAGACGATGTGACTTGGTTGTTAGGAGCAGTTTGCAAAGACAACTACTGCAATTGGCTCAACAAGTTCACCGCATTTGTGTCTACCGACCCAACGATACCATCTGCATGGGGACTTGGCTTCGACTATGTCAACTTTAGATCCGAGAGCATCTGGAAAGTATTTTTGTAGGATCCCAGAGTGAGAGTAGATCAATTCTAATTGTTGGGCCCTAAAAATGGCTTGCTCCTCTGAATAGACTCCGGACATGGAGACATCCTTAGAGATCTCAGGTTTTAAAGATTTCAAAAACCATTCGAGACAGTACTCCGGAGGTATTTTGGCTTTAATGAGCCTCTTTCTCCGTCTCCATTCCTGAATATGGTCAAAAATGTGAGTTGCCTTATCCTGATGAAAAGTGGCCAGAAGTTCAGTTCCGGCATCATAACAGACAAGCAACTGGATATGATTTAAGAAAATATTAGCTAAGTCAGTGAAAGATTTAAAGCTGCCCCCTGGCAACTCTATATACCGTTTGGCTGCATTACCAATCAAGGTGCGTTGGAAAAGTCTCAACCTAATCAAGTCATCAATAAGGGAGTTTGATGAGCACCACAAATGGAATGTGGTTACATGGTCACCCGGGTCTTTGCCGCTCTTTCCTTCAAATTTTGGAATGTCTGAAGGGAGTTTGGTTGGGACCGGAGGCCGGGCCAGATTGTATTTGATTGGATCGTTTGTTAATTTAGTGAGATCTGGCAAGTTCAAAGTTGCGAGGAACGGAAGCCTAGGAGGACCTTGGGGATTCCACCCAGACTGGGTGGAGCTCCCAAAGTTTTGAAAACATTGGCCTGGATTTTGGAAGGCACTAGGCTGCCCAAAGTAACCAGTAGAACCAGCTGAATCAAAAGGCAAGCCTTGTGATCCAGCAAAATTCGGAGTTTGACCAACTCTGGCCGTAAAGCCTCCATAACCAGTAAAGCTTCCTCCCAAAGGATTATAAGGAGTTAATAACCCTTGATACGGATTCCAAGCAGAAGCTAAGGGAGGAATACTTTGAAATGAACTAATTGTGGAGTACGTCCTATTCCCTTGTTGGCCACAGAACGGATTCCTAGTTCCCATGCCACTAACCGCAAGGTTAGTCCAACTTTGGAAAGGATTGTTGTTTTGTCCTATAGAAGAAAAAGGCATAGATCCTACTGTCGGGTTGGAAAGTGGTATATGACCACTTCCAAAGGAAAACACTGGAATGAAGCCGATCCACCCATCATGGATGTGGCGGCACTAAACGGAACTGGCAGAATACCCTGTGAATGGGTGCCAAATGGGAAGAACCCATAACTAAAAGCATTGGTTTGGGAATTTCCACTCATGGACGGAATGGAGGTAGACCCAACTAAATATGTGCTAGCAAAAGACCCAAAAAAAGAAGTAGAGGAGATGGAAATCGTTCCTCCCCCTTGTACTGATGTTCGAGTCTACATAATTGTAGCACTTGTAATAGAAGCCATGCTGCCAGTAGTGGTCATCGATGGTAAGTGCGTAATGTGACCTGGACTTGATGATCTATGCGTTGGAGTCCCAACGTATTGTAATACTTCCGGATGGCTAGATTGTAGGGGAGAATTCAGAGCCGCTAATGACTCTGAGAGTTCTTCTACCTCTATGTTATTATATTTTTGAAAGAGAACTCAAGAAAGAACTGGAGTATTCCTCTCTTGTTCTGCAGAAGTGCCAAGCCTTACTTGAACACTAATTCCCCCGAGAGGAGGATCAATCCCCAATGTGTCAGCTGCCATGGGATGAAACACAGCAGCAGTATTAACTCTCCGCCTTCTAGGAGAAGGCTCTAAACTTGGTGGTGAAAGACCATGAAGTCTTCGAGACCGTCTAGGTGATCGGTCAACCACTTTGAATTTTTTGTTAAGATCTAACTAAAGACTCAAAAAATTGAAAGCTAGGCCAACTAAGAGTACAAAGCACACACTATAAAGTCCCTAAAGATATCAGCCAGTCAAACAACTTCCAAGTATTTCCGCTCCAAGTGATTATGACCAGACACCAAAATACAAGAAAGTGAATTAAGGGGCCTTCCGAAGATAGTCTGGGATAATGACGGCCCAGTCCTATCAGCAAAGGTAATAGAGGAAGTTACATTGATCTCCTAACAATAGCCTGCGCCGGTGCAAGCCCCTAAGCTTCGCAAGGGTGCCCTCCAGTAGTATCGTTGAGAGTTATACAACATTGATCTCAGGTGCCCCAGGATTCCCCTCCGCAGCCACCTGTGTAGATCCCTAGGAGTAGCAACTATGGATACCAACTCATTGCAGAAGCCAGGAGGAATAATCGTGAGGTAAGATCATAAAAGTAGGAGAGGGAGTATCTCTCTTCCCTGTCTTCAAAAACCCTCGTGCTTAACTCCTAGATCCAGAGCTTTCCTAGTCTCCCTAATGCTAATGGATTTTCACTCACTCTTCAGACTCCTATGTTTGACAGTTTCAATGGCCTTGGAGAGTTATCTCTCCACTCACCTAATCCAAGGCCTTAAAATATCCTAAAACTTGTTGGTGTGTGTAACTTGACAATTATAAAAAGTTCTAGTATATTTTAATTAGCGCTTGTTTTTAAATAGGTTGTTCTTTAAGTCAAGGCATAAGTGGAAGTGAAACTAGTGGTGTTTTGATGCAAAAGAAATTAATAAAAACCAAACTACATGCAAATGCACTTGTTTTCATTTTTTGATGAAAAGAAATTTCTACAGGGTTAAGAGGAACTTCAAGAAAAACAACAAATTTTCTTTTCTTCTCTTTTACTCACGCTTCACACTCACAAAAGTTAACAAAGCTATGGATGCCTAAAAAGGTGTGCAAATCTATCCTAATGCAATAAGTACATGCTGATGCAAGACTTAAGACTACTTTAAATCAAGAAATGAAAGTTATTTGTTTATCAATTTTTATTTTGCCACTTAAAATGTTTAGATGGAATATGAGTTGCTACCATTCATTTCGTCTAAACACTAAAAACAAGTTTCAAGACAAACAAAAATGCACTTTCATTCACTAAAAGGAAACCAAATCAAAACAAATTTCAAGGAAGCAAAACGAAGTTTTTCAAAAAGTTTTCTTCAAAAGAAAAAACAAAAATGTCTTTTCAAAAATGCTCTCAACAAAACTGAAACTTTATGATTGAAGAATAGGCAACAAATACTTTTGCAAGTTGACAACACGCAATGGATGAAAACTCGACAAAAAGAAATGTGTTTAAAGATTATCTTAGCAATCCAAAGCAGCAATGAAAGCTTTGGCAACAAATACCAAAAGATCAAAAAGACAATTTTCAAGAAAGTGTCAATCAACAACTTTCATGAAACAAGAAAAGTAGATGGTCAAAAAAAGCAGTGTTGTCAAGAAAACCAAAAGGTTACCACAAACAAGATTTAACACAAAGGTTGAGATCAATATTCCTACCCTGATGAACCAGAGCAGCGAAGATTCCCAGCAAGAAATCTTGCATGCTTAAGCAAAAAACGATGACGCTTGCAAAAACAAAAACAAGACCAACACTTCTCACAATCAGAGAGAATTTGAAATTAGATACTTGCTATAAAACTAACAACTGACACTGGAAAGTAACTACTCAGGGCTGAATCAAACCAGCAGACAGACCTTCAGAGACAAAAAGATTTAAAAAAACTTGAAAATTGCAAGATATACACGACTATACTAATGTACAGATTGCGTGTATACATGACTGTGCCTAAGGAAACCTGAGTATACGTGGGTTAAATTAAGGAATCATGCGTCTATATGCCACTGTAAGTAAGAAAAAAAACGTATATAAAAGATTTCAAGAAAAAATAAAAAACAGTCTGAAGAAACTGACCAAACTTACAATTCAAGTTCCTACAGGAACAGACTACACAACAACAGTAAGCAAACAGACAGCTGAGCCCTGATTGGCTTGAACACACCCAAACTAGCAACAACAACGGTGTTGTCCCCAGTAGAGTTGGCAATTCTGTTAAGGGAAAATTTCCCCTAGGGTCTTGGGCTGATACCCAAGCAAACTGAAAGTTGTCTATACAGAGAAACACACATTCGATACAACCATAATGCTAATATAAGCAAACTCTACGATAAGGGGAGTACCTAAGGTCCTACGTTTGAGAAGGTCCTTCTAGGGTCCAAACCCTTCTTGGAGTTCCTTTTGCTCCTTTGACCTGCAAAACAACCAATTCAAGAAAGTACAGCAGTATATGTACTAAACATTATAAAGAAACCATCTTCATATTATAAAGAAAGGTAGTTAGTTATGTAATTAAACAACCATTCACATATGAATTCTAACATGAATATCATAAACATGAAGAAGATTTATATCAGGAACAAAGACATGTGTTTCTTTTATTATCGACAAATAAAGTACAGAAAGGAATAATTTCACCTAAGTCGTCCTTTCGCAGGCTCCAAGCGGAACAGTCCTCTGGATTCGTCCAGTCTCAAGCCTTTAACAAACTCTTTCCATGACTTACTCCATGATATCACAAGTAGCAAATGGACATAATCACACAAGGAAACAAGGGTTTCCTGTAAAAATGGGGGAAGTGCAGGAGGCACGAGGATCTTCGGATCGGGCCAGGGAAATCTTAGTATAATAACCTTTCTCTCTCTTCTCTCCTCCCTTAGGCCTTCCCATTGAAGCCTTTTTATACTACTCCCAAAGTAGTTTTTTAGTTGCGAATTCGTTGGGAACAGTTGGGCCATGGGAACTAACAGGTGATCAGCAGGTAAAACCTGCGATCTCTACCCGAAATTAAGGAGATTTAATTTTTTTTAAGTGTTTTAAGACATATACGCGGGTTAGGTATACACAGACCCACGTATACATGCGTTTAGCTCAGGGCAATGTTGCCTATAGGGAATAAAACACTGTTTTTTAAATTTTGGACCAGGTCTAGAAGGAGGGGTTGCCCTAGGCCACGAGTGCAACATCACAAACCCCAAGAGTGAGATTTGGAGCTATAACACCTAGATAAAGGAGGGATAAAACTTCTCCAAAATAAATAGGGATAAAAAGTATATAATAATACAAGAGGATATCCACAAAAAACACCTATTTCAATACCTTCCTTAACAACTCAACAATTTCCCTTTTTTAGCTTGCTATTCTTTAGCTTATCCCTATCTTAACTTGGTCCTCTCCTTCCTTAGCTCAAATATTGTGTCAAATCAACACTCTTCCCTTAGCTTGGATCCATGGTCAAACTCAAAACTCTACCTTCAACTTAGATATATGGTCTGTGTTAGAACTCATTGCTTTCCTAGATCTGCAGATGATCTCAAATGAGCCACACAAGTGGCATATATATAGTGTTTGACATCATATTTTTGGGGGGGAAATTTAGTCAATTTATCTTGTGACCAAATCGTCTATTGGTTGGGTTGACTTATGCAAAACTTGTGAAAATGAGAGGATATTTAAATATATATTATAAACACATTGAAAAATCCATTTATCCTGACATGTGAGGAGTTAGGAGGTGTGCCACCTATCATCGAAAAGGTACCAAAATATGTTATTTGATTATATAACTTTCCCAAGTCTCTTTTACACTCCATTTTTCCTCGTTCCATCTAATAGTTGTTGCATCATCATGACCTTTGATCCCTTGGTGCCAAAATGCTGCCAAACTCCGGAGTCATGTTGTTGATATGTTCAAGAGCTTAATCCTTCTGCAGTTTGTATCCTTACACACCTTCCTCAGGTTCTCTGTCTAATCCACATTCATCTTGTTCCTTTGTCTCGCATCGATGATGTGGGAAACATTATGGCCCTCCTTTGACAGATTGCTTCATGTCAACTTCAGCTCATTATCCGGGAAGTTGATCTAGAGACTCCTTTCTGGTACCTTGGAGCTCGTGTGCCTTAATGGCAAGTTCTTTGCATTCGACAAGAGGCTTCCATTATTGGCCATCGATCGGGTGATTTCACGGGTGTTTGACTTCAGATCATTCTTCACACTTCGTGGATTGTGCTAGCAGTACCTTGAGAACCAGTTACATTATTGGTGGTCTCTCTTGCACTTTTTAATAGTTTACATCATTAACTGGTAATCAAGAGATATTCTAGTATGCTCGACTTCAGCATATTTATTTTCATATTAGAATTTATACCTTGATTGGGGTTTGGATTCAAGAGCTTGGGCTCAAGTTACACAACTGACAGTCAGTAATACACAATTAATTGGAAATTCCACTATCCAAACTATGTCAAGTCCTTGGAACTTAGTTACACATAACATGAGTCGAGCCCCGTACATATCAGTTTCTACCCCTTTGGTGTCTACTCCTAGAAATTCAGCTAGCACTCCAAATAGCATTGTTAGCACACGTCCCTTCATTAATCCCTTTGGATGGAATCCTTTATTTATTTCAAACTCCCAGGTTCAATTGGCATGGGGCATTGTTCCCAAAATGAACATACCAGTAGGGGTCATTATGGTTCCCCCTCTCCTTATGGGAAAATATGGATATTCATTAATTGACGTCAGTCCTACATAATTCGATGAGGTCTCTAGTTATACAAATATATTGTTGTGTTGCTTTCCTCAGTCCATAATTGTAGAGGTAGGCCTTGGTCATGCAACATCGCCACCATTAATCCCACAATGCTACGATTATATCTATCATCCACCCTATTCTACCATGGGTTGTGGGATTCTCTCAACTCTCATCGAATGCCTTCTTTTGCACAAAAATTTTAATAGTCATTTGACACATACTTACCTCCATTATCGCTACTGAGAACCTTCACCTTATTACTGATTTCTTTCTCAACCAATGCCTTCAATTCTATGAACATGGATAATATCTCATATTTTTTCCACATGAAGAAGCTACTACACTTGGTTGAGAATTCATTATTAAAATGACAAAATACGTGTGTCTGATAGTGGAGGCTGTCAAGAAAGGTCCACAGAGATTAGAGTGGATCCTTTTTTGGGACTGAATGTGCTTTTCTATCTAAATCATGGAATGTGGATTTAATGTACTTTCCCAAGGTACATCTTATTTCTCAAGTGATCCTTAGGGAGGTCAGTCATTATTTGTTGCATAATCTTGAGGGCACCATCATGAAAATGACCAAGTCTTCTATGCCAAAGTTCACCAAAATCACGCCAATACACCTACATTGCCTTAGTGATTAATCCAACATAGTCTTCCACATATAACTTATAGATGTTCCTCACCCGAACCCAAATTTGCTTCACCTATCCCATGGCTCTGTGTGTGACGAATGTTTTTCCTTTGCTAAAGATCACATCATAACCATGGTATTCCAAAACTACAACAGAGATGATATTTTTTTGTTAGGCCAATAATGAGCATGACTTCCTTGAGCCTGAGGGGGGAGCTTGACTCCCTCTTAAAGGAGAGTATAACAACCCCTATCGTGTTGTACCTTCTGTCATCCCAAAAATCAATGTGCATCTACAAGTCTTTCTCCTCCAAGTCACTAAAAAAATCTCTACACATTGTCATGTGGAACGATGCAATTGAGTCCAAGTACCACACATTTCCCATAATTGTGATGGCCATGCATGTGATAAGGATAAAATCAAGCTCGAAATTTGAAGCCAAGGCTTCACTTATTGCTCCTCCTAAGACTTTCTTGTTTGCCTTTTTGTGTGGACATTTCGTGGCATAGTGCCTTAATTGTTGACAATGGAATCATTTAATTTTGGACAAACCTTATTCTTACCCCCTTGGATGGACTTTAGTTTGGATTTATATTTCTTCCTTTTTCCCTTCTTTCCTTTTCCAACCAATGCAAAGTTTTATTCATCCTTTCCCTTGGATGAATTCTCATCTCTCGTATTCTATCCCATTTCCTCATGTACCAAATCAGACAATAAGTGTTCCAAATTCGTTATTTTCTCCCTTCTGTTCACCAAATCTTGATATCTATGGAAACTCTTGGAAGGCATAAAAGGGTTAGGATTACCAAGTCATCTTCTAGAAAATTTACACCAACTCCACCAAGTTCATCATGACATTATGTGAAATTTATCAAATACTAGACAATAGTGTCATTGTTCTGCATCTTAATACTTCAATGTTTATCCTTGAGTGCCAACTTCCTGTGGTCACTTCTATTCTCTAATAATTTTGTCAGTGCTTTCCACATTGTGAAAAGAGTTTATTTTCCATGGAGATTTGAGACAATCTGATCTTGTACTCCCTCTAATATTATTATCCTCGCCTAAGCTACATCTTTCTTCCACTAAGCAAGGTTATCAACATTATACTCCAGTGGTTTTGCGACATCTATCTTGATGTATTCTAGCAATCCATTGTCATCCAATAGCGACTCCATGTGATGAAATTAGAGGTGTTTTCAAAGGAATACTCTAGCCTCAAACCGTTGAAGGTCATCATCTTAGGCCTAAAGAAATCCTATTGCACTGAACTCCAAATTCAAACCTCCTTAGAAACAACTTTGAAATTCCTGCTATAATGTGAATCCTGCTATGATACCATGTAGAAATTACGATGTAGATTTGCAACTGCTCATGAAGTTTTTAATTAAAATCAAAAGACACAAACCTACTGTCCCGGTCTGCAGAAATCAATTTACAATATAGAATGGAAATATCATATATTCAATAAGAAATAACACACATGCACAGAACATTTTTTCAAGTGAAAGAAATCTACTAAAAACCCTACTGTATTCTTGCATTAATATGATGAATAAAGATTAATTACAATTTCTTTTCTCAACTGAGAACAACTTGTAAGTGAATAACCTATCTATCTACTCACTGAGAAGCTCTGACCCAAACATAGTAAAAATTTTCTCCTGCTTGACCCCCTATTTCCTTGCGTAGTTCCTGGTAGAGGGAATTACTCCCCTAGGGCTTTTTGGGTGAAACCCTAGCAGACTAAAAGTTGTCTATTTAAAGAAACATGCATTCATACAACCATTATGCTATTATAAGAACATTCTATGATAAGGGTATGTACCTTCGGTCCTACGTTTGAGAAGGCCTTTAGGGTCCAAACCCTTCTTGGAGTTCCCTTCTTCTCTTTTGTCCTGCAAAACAAACTATTCAAAGAACACAACAGTACATGGACAAAAACTTATAAAGAAACCATCTTCATGTTATAAATAAAGGTAGTTAGTTATGAAATCCAAACAACCATTTACACATGAATTCAAAACATGAATATCATTAACATAAAGAAGATTTATTTCGGGAACCAAGACATGTGTTTCTTTTATTATAGACAAATAAAGTACATAAAAAGGAATATGTTCACCTGAGTCACCTTTAGCAGGCTCCAAGCAAAGCTTTCTTCCGGATCCGTTCCAGCCTCAAGCCTTTAACAAAACTCCTTCCATGACTCTCTCCATGATGTCATAAATGGTGGATGAACATCAACACACAAGGAAACAAAGGTTTCCTGTACAAAATGGGGGAAGTGCAGAAGGCACAAGGGACTTCAGACCTGGTCAAGGGAAAAATCTCAGCATAATAACCTCTCTCTCTCTATTCTCTCCCTTAGGCCTTCCCTTTGAGGCTTTTTTATACCATCTCCAAAGTAGTTTTTTAGTTAGGAGTTGGTTGGGAACAGTTGGGCCACGGGCACTAACAGGTGATCAGCAGGTAAAACCCACGATCTCCACCTGAAAAGAAGGAATTTTATATTTTTTTTAAGTGTTTTAATACATACATGTGGGTTGGATATACACAGACCCGCGTATACACGCGTTTAACTCAGGGAAATATCGCGTATAAGGGATAAAACACTATTTTTTAAATTTTAGGACCAGGTCTGGAAGGAGGGGTTGCCCTAGGCCATGAGTACAGCATCACAAACCATAAGAGTGAGATTTGGAGCTATAACAGATGCCCCCTAATATATGAGGTCAGAAGGGGTACATGATGGCCGAAATATATTATGCGAGTACATGGAAAGGAAGTCTGTCAAAAACCGAGGAGGACTTCACCAGATTTCAGCCTGCCAAGCCACCAAAGGAGATCAGAAAGAAACACTGTCTGAGGCGGGCACACCCATGCTCAGAAAAGTAAAGCATGTCCGCATATCAAGTACAAGCAGATCCACTAAGTATACAAGTATAAATGACTGAAAGATACATAATGGATCATCTTGATCATAATGAACAAGTACATTTCTGAATATCACATATAAGACTATCAATGATGCTGAAAGATGCAAAGGATCACTGATATCAAAAACTGATCCCATAAGGTACCAACTGAACATGATGGAATAGGATGGTACTACACTGCAAACTCAGGTGCCAGCATATAGAATGTCGCCATGACTGACTGCAACATATAAAGTGGAGTGGTATCAACTAGCAGCAACAGGAGCAACTGTCAAGTGAACCAATGAATGCTGATACAACCTGAGGTCTTCACCGACTACCGTGGTACATTTCTACACCATGGGAATAAATGATCTGAAGTCGACCATGTGAGAAATCATTTGATTACCGGTCATTGATGTATACCGTTAACAAATGCGAGACTACTCACCGATAATGATTATGAGCGTCAAGGTACCCAGTACAATCTAACAAGTGTGAATAGATGAGCTGGAGTCGAACACCTGTAAGAATCTATCGATCAGGAGACAATGATGGTTTCCCATTGTCGATAGCGAAGGATCTGCCACTAATGACTGCAAACCCCAAGGTACTACCAAATGGACTCTAGATCTTTGCCCCAGAGCAATGAGTCGGAGTCGATAGGGAAAGATCCGCTAGAAGGAAGGCATTAAGGCATCCTTCATCAATCTAGCGCGAGTGTAACCCGTGGGCCAATAATGTGGAAGGAATCAGACAAAAAATATGTAGTAACCCAACCGAAGTACATTTCCGGCGTACACAAGATGTGGATAGTGCACGGCAGAAACCCTCTGAACCAACCAATAATGAAAGCTGACACAGAGGCGAGGTATCCACCAATAGGGTCAAATGGAAACCAAGGTACGGAATGAATCCCAATGTGTGATAATGTAAGCTGATGTCGAACACAAGGGAAACCACTCAGTGAAAGACCCATGATACTGATCGATGCTGAGCACAAGGTGACCTATCAATAATGAAAATAGGGCCAGGTTGCGGCTCTAGGTCTGTCCTCAGAGCAAGGTGTCGTCGTCGATAAGGACAAGACCCGCCAGCAAGAAGTCAATGGGGACCTTCTCAAACTGGCACGAGTAAAGGACCAATATAACTGATGTGATGATAGACATGATACTGACAACCAGGGATGGCCGACTGAAAAATGAGTCAAGAGACACCGCAGAGAGGCTGACTCAGGCTAACTTCCCTTGAACAAAAGCATGACTCAATGTGACTGTGTGGCAGCATATGATGACTCTGTATAAGTTCGCCATGCAGGAGGCACGAACGAACCCTCCATATGATTGGAAGAGATAACCAATCGGGGGAGAACTGACTCAATAACAAGGTTATGGCATACCTAAGTCAAACTAAATCCCACCCATGCGGAGGAGACTTTGTTTTGAGTGCTTTGTTCAAGGGCGACACGACTGACTTTAGCTACCAACAATAAATGGAAATAATGTCCCATTCCCGCTCTTTTTGGAATATTTAATTTTTTTTCGACTTTTTCTGTTAAGCCGGAAAAAGAATAAAAGAATGCTATGGTACAGTGGAAAGAATGAGTGTCGGTGAAACAGATGATCTAGTTCCAGGGAAAGGAACGTTCCTATGCTCAATGCAGGGAGGTGAAAACTGGTCAGTGACACTCAAAGGTATTTTCCTTCCACGGGTCAAGGTGTGTCAAGCTGCAGAAGTCAAAGGTATGCAAGGTTGATTTTGCAGACGTCATGGTCAAAAGTTGGCTTAAACACGAGTCCAAGTGAAGCCGGCTCCAGGCCAAAAGGTGCAAGTGGTCCACATGCAATGCAGTAGTACAACTCAACACAAAGGAGCCTCTAGGGTAAAAGGCCAGAACAAAGCGGAGAAGCTAAGAGGAATGAGTCTTCAACGCTTAAGTCATGGCGGGACTACAGAGGACTCCCGAGCCTACTCAAATCAGAGAAGCATGGGCAACAAATGTTAGTGAGGTGCTAACTAGGATGCCCATGTAAAGGATGGCTCTACCATCGTGTCATGATTTAAAGAATCGGCGAGTGAAGATGGCTTGCGAACCATAACACGATGGGATCGACCCTATGGCAGATGTATCGATCAAATGGAGGCTAGTATTCATAATGCAACGGAAAAATGGTGTCCCTAACCTATATGCCAGTGAGAACACGATACCTGCCATGACGGGTCAGCAGTCATGGAACCGTCTCGAACTGTCGAAAAACGTCCAAAATGTCCTGAAAAATAAACCAATCTCGACATTCCAAGCTCCCAAGTTAAAAGTCACATGAAGCCAAACGAAATAAAATTTTGAAAAAATTTTGCATTTTCAAAACTTATAAAATGCATTTTGGACTCACCATTTTTACCATTTGAGTTTGAGAGCAAAATATTTGGAGCAAAAAGGAGCAAACTTCCCACATCCAGATTCAACCGTTCAAATTCGTCGAATACCTCCAGGTAACCCTTATACTTAGCTTGTAATTGATTGTGACAGTTTTTAAGATTTGTGATTGATGTTTCACCGTTAAACTTTTGTCAAAAATTTGCTCGCGGAGTATACGCGGGTTGGTAATATTGAACCCGCGTATACACGAGCCCTATACGCGACTGTGTGTACAGGGACCCGTGTATACGCCGCAAATTATTTTTAAACAAAAACTAATGGTTTAAACTTGATTTTTTCTCAGGATGCCTATCACATGGTGTGAGAGAGAACATGCAGCGGTAGACAATGAAGTTATGAACAGTCCAGAAGCATTAGATGCACTCGGGGGATGCGGTTTGCTTAAATTTTTCAAATTGCCAAATATGAAAGCGAACACGCGATTGCTTGAGATGCTCATTGATTATTGAGATGTCGATGAGGAAGATTTTATGATCGATTAGATTCCGCTCAGGGTAGAAGTGGAGGACATCTATTTTATCACGGGCCTTTCCAGAAGGGGAGAGGTAGTACAGTCCCGGGGCAGGTCACGGAGTGCCCTCTCGATAGAGGACTATGTACAAATATACTTCCCTGGACATCCCAAGAAGGTTGGGAGCTAGATTTCCATCACACATGTGGCGAGTTTGTCACTTATGATAATCCTGTTCACCATGGCTCGGGTGAACGGATCATCCTCTCTGCATCAGGCATCACGGCAAAACATGAGCGTGGCAGTTGATTGTCTCACTACTGTGTTCGAGTGGTGTACTCCTCTTCTGGCCAACATGAAGAGCCAGCTCACTTCGATTAGGAGGGGTCAGACTAAAAACTTTGGATATGGAAGCATCTTGTGTACTTTCTTTTTCGAGAAGGTTCCCGCACTCCGCCCCAGGGTAGCAGTTTCCATCAGCACCCCACGCAATCCACGCATGGGCCGGTGGGCTGATCTGATGAAATGTCTAGGGGGTCGGGAGGTCCCAAGGACTGCCTTCGATGATGACTTCTTCACCTGGTGGGATCAGCAGATCATCGTCGTGGATGATTACCCCTATGCTGGACTGGATTTCCGAGGATATCCTGATTTAGTGTTACCACCGAGTGCAGCATGGGCAAGATTGGTAAGATTTTTTGATTTTATGATTTTTTGGATTTTTCAAATATAATGATGAATTTTGAAAAATATTTTTTTATGAGATTAAAATGACTGATATGATGATCATGTTCCAGACATTGGGCCTGTACGACCAGATGGATTCCCGCGGCATGGACGGCGTGGCCGAGGAGCCGAAGAGGCGACTGCTGATACATAACGGACTCTAAACAACGTCCAGCGACACTTGGCGAGACTGAGCTGCCGAGTACCGATGGCCGTCATAGAGGACCTTCCTAAGGATATGCAGCATCATGTGGTTGGCATGCCACGTGACTGGGTTTGCATCTTTCGGCGCGTGGCCAATGCTATAGTTACATACTTAGACGCTCATCCTGAGCCGAGGCATTAGATATGCCGGACATGATTATGGGCATTTGAGTCCCAATTTTGTATATTTTTTGGACACACATATGTACACTCGAGACGCTTTACGATATATATATATATATATATATATATATATATATATATATATATATATATATATATATATATAGTTTGACTTTTTGATGCTTGATTTTATTGTGATGAATGATTAATATGCCAGTCTAATGCTTGATTAGCGATAGAATCAGCTAACCGATTATGAGATCTTGGAATATGCAAATAATTAATATAAGTAAATGATTTTTGCAACAACCTCACCCTTAAATACTGGCGATATAAAGGTGGATCCCGTAACCGATAAATGTTATTTAATTGAGACACTATCAATTGAGAATCAAGATAAACTACCAATGAGTCGATCCCATGAGAGATTGCTTCGGATAATAAATTAATAACAACAGTATACTCGGCCATATTGTTTGAAGTAGGACTGATGCACACTCTTGATGCCATCAATTGGCCAGTTGGATAATAGAGTACCCAAGCTGCGGAAGCAAGATTCTGAGTGTGCCGACTAGCACCATCGGCGAACCCAAAATAAACCAAATCATCCATCAACACCTGCCAAAGCAGACCAAAAAGTGCTGATATCAAAAAAATCTTGATGATATATGTACAAATATACATAAAATACAAAGAAGCCATTGCCTGGCCAAAACTAAGCAAAGTACTTCTTTAGGTAGAGCCTGTCAGGGGGCTCCGCCAACTTACTCCTAGGGATGTTTATAGGTACGACGATTGAACCAATCAATATACTCTCTTCGGCAAATGAATGTGTTGGAGCCAAAGGGACCATACAAACATCACTAGTCGAACTGGAGGACCGAGATTCGACTTCATGCACAGGGGAATGAAAGTGTAACCAACGATGTAAATCTTCCAAAGGTCGACCTACAGCCGTCGTTGCTTCGAATACCGCTTCATCCGATGGAAAAACAATATCTGAGCAATCCGATGTAGAGGTGGAATCAAGGGTCCGAAAATGAGCCACATCACCATCTGTCTCCTTCCCAGACAAAGAAGTAGAATGGTTATCTGCAGGGTTATCTATAGATTCACATCTAAGCTCTACTGCAGATATAAGAGATTCTATTCCACCCACCTCGTCATCACCTGATGTGGTCACAGATGAAGCTAAGGTTCCAGGATTCGAAGAATAAGGAGTTTGGATAAACTCTCTCCGTAAAGGATCACTGGAGGATGAAATTGTATCTATACCAGCTGCAGGAGGGGGAAGATTAAACGTACCCATCAATGAAGAGTACATCTCGACTCCTAAACTCTCAGTAGGTGGACGGGGGTTACCCACAAAAGGAATAGTAGATTCAGAGTTTGCTTGAGGATCAACTGGGCAATAGTCCAACTGATCAACCTTAACGATTTTCCCCTCATGAGGAAAGCAAATGACACGAAATAGAGTCGAAACAACGGCGTCCATCTCGTATACCCAGTTCCTTCCTAAGAGGAGATTATAGTCTAGGTTAGCATCTATGACCTCTACTTCAATATTCACGACCTTTCCTCCAACACATATAGGAAAGGCCGGGATAATCCTGTATGGCCTATGAGAATGACCATCAAATGCTGTCAATAGGGTGGGTGAAGGAACAACCGACGATGATCCAATGGCCTTCCAGCATGACATAGACATGACACACGTGGAAGCTCCCTCATCTACAACTGTTCGAAAAATATTCGTTTTCTGGTAGGTAGACTTTATCTGGAAAGCCATGTGATGAGGAAGTCTCTTTTTGACATTACTCATATCAAAAGTGAGAGCTAAGGAATTACTTGGATCCACTGCCCCCATTGCCGATAGCAAGGCACTTCGTTGAGCAGGACATGACTGGAGAACCTCTAACGCGGACATAGCACATGGACTCTGAGCCAGATCCTCAACAATGGAGTAATTCTAGGCTGCCCTAATATTAGGGTTGATAGTCGCGCGTTTTGCGGAACCTTTCGGTACCCGAGGTATAGTCTCAACAAAAGGTCGCTCAATATGAAGCGAGTTGTTAGTTTCAGGCACTGATTTACCCTTGTAAGTTTCACCTTCACCATAATCACGTGACCGAGTGGTCACATTAGTGTGAGCACCCATCATGAAGACATTTGATGACTTGTCCCCTTCCTGGTTGCCTCCTGCGGAGGTACCAGGGTTTGAACTCGCGCCAGCAAGAAGTTGATGCCCGTGGGGAAATGGGTTAGTTAACACAGCTTGAGAACTAGAAGTCCCTTGCTGTCCTAACAAGTGCTGAGCGTCTTCAATCTTGGGGCAGAGATGAGTTAGATTGTCTCCATTGCACAACTTGCATGGAAACTTAACTTTCTTTCTCGACTCATTTCCACCACCACCAGCGTTGTTGCCGGATTTATTTGCATCGGGCTTCCCATCCTGGTTCTTTTTCTTGCCACGTCCTTTCTTTTTCCCATTGGAATTTTGATTTCCTTTGGGATTATCAGATTGGATGGAATTTATTGAAGAAGTTTGGGAAGCGGGGGGATTAGACGATGTGACTTGGTTGTTAGAAGCAGTTTGCAAGGACAACTGCTGCAATTGATTCAACAAGTTCATGGTAGTTGTGTCTACTGACCCGACGATACCATCCACATGCGGACCTGGCTTCGACTTAGCTACATCAACCTTAGATCCAGGAGCATCTGGCAAGTACTTTTGTAGGATCCTAGGCTGAGAGTAGATCAATTCTAATTGCTGGGCCCTAAAAATGGCTTGCTCCTCAGAATACACCCCAGAAATGGAGACATCCTTGGAGATCTCGGGTTGTAAAGACTTCAAAAACCACTCGAGATGGTACTCCGGAGGGATTTCGGTTTTAATAAGCCCCTTTCTCCGTCTCCATTCCTGAATATGGTCAGAAATGTGGTTTGCCTTATCCTGACGAAAGGTGGCCAGAAGTTCAGTTCTAGCATCATAGCGGACAGGCAACTGGAAGTGATTTAAGAAAATATTGGCTAAGTCAGCGAACGATGTAAAGCTGCCCCCTGGCAACTCTATATACCATTTGGCCGCATTATCAGTCAAGGTG
This sequence comes from Pinus tabuliformis, assembly GCA_031772625.1. NCBI lineage: Eukaryota > Viridiplantae > Streptophyta > Pinopsida > Pinales > Pinaceae > Pinus > Pinus tabuliformis. The sequence continues at coordinate 154,316,689 of CM062819.1, forward strand.
CGCTAAAAGAGTCTCAACCTAATCAAGTCATCGATAAGGGAGTTAGATGAGCACCACAAATGGAATGTGGTTACATGGTCGCCTGGGTCTTCACCACTCTTCCCTTCGAATTTTGGAATGTCCGAAGGGAGTTTGGTTGGGACCGGAGGCCAGGCCGGATTGTACTTGATTGGGTCATTTGTTAACTTAGTGAGATCTGGCAAGTTTAACGTTGCCAGAAACAGAAGCCTAGGAGGACCTTGGGGATTCCACCCAGACTGGGCAGAACTCCCAAAGCTCTGAAAAGATTGTCCTGGAATTTGGGAGGCACCAGGCTTCCCGAAGTACCTAGTAGAACCGGCTGAACCAAAAGGCAAGCCTTGTGGTCCAGCAAAATTCGGAGTTTGACCAACTCCAGCCGTATAACCTCCATAACCAGCAAAGTTTCCTCCTAAAGGATTGTAGGGAGTTGATAACCCCTGATACGGATTCCAAGCCGAAGCAAGGGGAGGAATACTTTGAAACATGCTAACCGTGGAGTATGGCCTATTCCCTTGTTGGCCAATAAACGGATTCCCAGTTCCCGCGCTACTAACTCCAGGGTTATTCCAACCTTGGAAAGGATTGCTGCTTTGTCCTACAGAAGAAAAAGGCATGGATCCTACCGTCGGGTTGGAATGTGGTATATGACCACTTCCGAAAGGAAAACCCTGGAATGAAGCCGATCCGCCCATCATGGACGTAGCGGCACTAAACAGAACCGATGGAATACCCTGTGATTGGGTGCCAAAAGGGAAGAATCCGGTACCAAAAGCATTGGTTTGGGCATTTCCACTAATGGACGGAATGGAGGTAGACCCAACTAAAGATGTGCTAGCAAAAGATCCAAACAAGGAAGCGGAGGGGATGGAAATGGTTCCTCCCCCTTGCACCGATGTTGGGGTTTGCATAGTCGTAGCACTTGTAGAAGCCATGCTTCCAGTAGTGGTCATCGATGGTAAGCGCGTAGCATAACATGGACTTGATGGTCTATGCGTCGGAGTCCCAACGTATTGTAATACGTCTGGATGAATAGATGGTAGTGGAGAATTTGGAGCCACTAATGACTCTGAAAGTTCTTCTACCTCTATGTTATTCTCCACTTGAAAGAGAACTCGAGAAAGGACTGGAGTGTCCCTCTCTTGCTCAGAAGTGCCAAGCCTTGCTTGCCGCTAATGCCCCCGAGAGGAGGATCAATCCCCGATGTGTCAACCAGCGTGGGACGGAACCCACCAGTAGTATTGCCTCTGCGCCTTCTAGGAGAAGGCTCTAAACTTGGTGGCGAGAGACCACGAAGTCTTCGAGACCGTCTTGGAGATCGGTCAGCCACTTTGAATTTTTTGTTATGATCTAACTAAAGACTCAAAAAATTGAAAGCTAGGCCAACTAGGAGCACAAAGCACACACTATAAAGTCCCTAAAGATACAGCCAGTCAAATAACTTCGAAGTATTTCCGCTTCGGGTGATTAAGACCGGACACCAAAATACGAGAAAGTGAAATAAAGGGCCTTCTGAAGATAGTCTGGGATGATGAGGGCCTAGTCCTATCAGCGAAGGTATCAGAGGAAGTTACGCTGACCTCCTAACAACAACCTGCGTTGGTGCAAGCCCCCAAGCTTTGCAAGGGTGCCCTCCAGTAGTACTGTCGAGAGTGATGCAACGTCAACCTCAGGTGCCACGGGATTCCCCTCCGCAGCCACCTGTGTAGTTCCCTAGGAGAAGCAACTATGGATACCAACTCGTCGCAGAAGCCAGGTAGAACAGTCGTGAGGTAAGTTCAGACAAGTAGGAGAGGGGGTATTTCTCTTCCCTGTCTTCACAGACCCTCCTGCTTAACTCCTAGATCCGGAGCTTTCCTGGTCTTCCTAACACTGTTGGATTTTCTCTCGTTATTCAGACTCATACGTTTGACGTTTATATGGCCTTGGAGAGTTAACTCTCCACTCGCCTAATCCAAGGCCCTAAAATCCTAATCTTGTTGGTGTAACTGACTAAAACAAAAAATTCTAGTGAATTTTAGTTAGCGCTTGATTTTATTAGGCTGTTCTTTAAGTCACAAGGTAGCAGAAGTGAAACTAGTGGTGTTTTTTGACGCAAATAAAATTAATAAAAACTTAACTACATGCACATGCACTTTTTCGTTTTTTGATGAAGAGAAATTTCTATAGGGTTCAGAGGTACTTCTAATAAAACAAATTTTCTTTTTCTTTTCGTTAATTCACACTTCACACTCACAAAAGCTAACAAAGCTATGTATGCCTAAAAGGGGATGCAAATCTATCCTAATGCACCAACTATATGTGGATGCAAGATTCAAAACTACTCTAAAAACAAAAATGAAAGTTGCTTGCTTATCAAACTTTACCTTGCCACTTAAGATGCCTAGATGGAATATGAGATGTTTCCATTCATTTCGTCTAAACACTAAAAACAAGTTTTAAGACAAACATAAAGCACTTTCACTTCTCTAAAAGGAAACCAAATGAAAAGCAAGTTCAAGAAAGCAAAACTAAGATTTTCAAAAGATTTTCTTCAAAGCAACAAACAAAAAAGTCTTTTCAAAAAATGCTCTCAACGACATTGAAACTTGTGATTGAAGAATAGGCAATTAAACACTTTTTCGAATCAACACCACTTAATGGATGAAAACCCAACAAAAATAAATGTGTTTAAAATCTCTCTTAACAATCAAAAGCAGCAATGAAAGCCAAAAAGATCAAAAAGACAAATTCCAAGAAAGTGTCAAACAACAACTTTCATGAAACAAAGAAGTAGATGGTCACAAAAAGCGATTTTGTCAAGCAAACAAAAAGTCACCAAAAGAAAGATTAACACAAAGATTGAATTCAATCTTCCTACCCTGATGAAACAGAGCAGCCAAGATTCCTAGCAAGAAATCTTGCGTGCTTTAGCCAAAAACGATGACGCTTGCAATCAACAAAAAATAAGACCAACACTCCTTATAATCAGAGAGAATTCAGAACGAGATGCTCGCTGTAAAACAAATAACTGATACTGGAAAATGACTGTTTCAGACTTACTCAAACCACCAGACAAACCTTCAGAGGCCAAAAAGATTTACAAATCTTGAAAATTGGAATATATACGCGACTGTACTGTAGTAGAGATTACGTGTATACGCGACTGTGTTTGAGGAAACCTACGTATATGCGGCTTCAATCAAAGAAACAAGCGTATATACGCCTCTTTATCTAAGAAAAATAGCGTATATGAAAAGCTTCAAGAAAAATAAAAAAGACAAACTGAAGAAACTGGCAAAGCTTAAAGTTCAAGAACAGACCAGACAGTAACAGCAAGCAGACAAGGCAGCTGAGCCCTGCTTGGCTTGAAAAACACCCAAACTAGGAACAACAAGAGTGTTTTCCCCAGTGGAGTCGCCAATTTTGGTAGAGGGAATTACTCCCTTAGGGCTTTTTGGGAGAAACCCTAGTAGACTGAAAGTTGTCTATTTAAAGAAACATGCATTCATATAGCCATTATGCTATTATAAGAAAATTCTATGATAAGCGTACGTACCTTCGGTCCTACGTTTGAGAAGGCCTTTAGGGTCCAAACCCTTCTTGGAGTTCCCTTCTTCTCTTTTGTCCTGCAAAACAAACAATTCAAAGAACACAGCAGTACATGGACAAAAACTTATAAAGAAACCATCTTCATGTTATAAAGAAAGGTAGTTAGTTATGAAATCCAAACAACCATTTACTCATGAATTCAAAACATGAATATCATTAACATAAAGAAGATTTATTTCAGGAACCAAGGCATGTGTTTCTTTTATTATAGACAAATAAAGTACATAAAAAAGAATATGTTCACCTGAGTCACCTTCAGCAGGCTCCAAGCAAAGCTTCCTTCCGGATCTGTTCCAGCCTCAAGCCTTTAACAAAACTCCTTCCATGACTCTCTCCATGATGTCATAAATGGTGGATGAACATCAACACACAAGGAAACAAAGGTTTCCTGTACAAAATGGGGGAAGTGCAGAAGGCACAAGGGACTTCAGACCTGGTCAAGGGAAGAATCTCAGCATAATAACCTCTCTCTCTATTCTCTCCCTTAGGCCTTCCCTTTGAGGTTTTTTTATACCATCTCCAAAGTAGTTTTTTAGTTAGGAGTTGGTTGGGAACAGTTGGGCCACGGGCACTAACAGGTGATCAGCAGGTAAAACCCGCGATCTCCGCTCGAAAAGAAGGAATTTTATATTTTTTTAAAGTGTTTTAATACATACACGCGGGTTGGATATACACAGACCCGCGTATACACACGTTTAACTCAGGGCAATATCACGTATAAGGGATAAAACACTATTTTTTAAATTTTAGGACCAGGTCTGGAAGGAGGGGTTGCCCTAGGCCATGAGTACAGCATCACAAACCATAAGAGTGAGATTTGGAGCTATAACAGTTCCTTAATAAATTATGCCCCTATTAATTAGGAATTTCTCCAAAATGGATTGTGTGATTTCCAAGGTCGATCATATGAATGTGTGCAACACCTCAACACTCAAGACTAGTATACAATTGATATTACGTTGCCTTGGAATCTCCAACAAGCTTGGGGAACTTGAATTCTCTGCATGCACTAACTATTTTGGGCTGATTGATCAATTAACTAGATGGTCACTCAGTTTGACTAAAGTCGCACTACACAACTAACCTTCCATTATTTCCTTCAACAGTTAGAACTAGTTTAAATGAAAACAACCTAAGATAACTCACCTTGATTGATAGAAATTAGCAATCACACATGCTTAACTGAACTCTAATTCCTTCGAATCAAATTTACTAAGCTAACTTAGTGACAAGAGCCATGTCACCTCACTTAACTACATCCAAGTTGTATACTAATGTGGAAACTCAAATTTTATCAATTCAATCAAGGTAAAATGAAATTGAAAATTTCTTGTAGGATTTTTCAACATTTTCCTTCTGACTTCATCCACTCATTTAATGGTTGAGTATCCTTAAGGTTTGTCAGGATGGGGTTCCCTTGGTCAATTTTGGGGCAAAAGCCCAAGTTTTGGTGTAGAAAAATTTAAAGTCTCCGCAAATTGTGGCCATGGAGCGCATAGGTAGTTAAGAGGCAAAAAGGGGTTTTACCATCCTTTATGTAAACTTGACTCTATTTTTGAAGATCTACCCATGGTCCACGGATCATGGGATTGTATAAATAGGCGTGTCTTAGAGAGCATAAGGAAAGTAATTGAAGTTTGTCTATGGCTACGATGAAAGGAGTCTAGAGAGTTAGTGCAAGAGAGTAAGAGGAGAGGCTCTACAGTTGAGTGCACAGAGGCCTAGAGTAGTGTTCACAACTGAGTGTGTGGACCCCTATAACTGAGTATGGAGTCCAGAACTATTATGAAGGTTGGAAACTTCTGACGACAAGATCAAACGTGATGTTGACCATTGGCTTGATCGAGTTATAGGAGGATTTGTTATAGAGTTTTCGGTTAATACCTAAGACATTTACAACGAAGGAGAGCGACACTTCTTGAAGGGACAATGAGGTAAGTATTTGAGATCTTTGAATACCTAGATTAAGATGCTTTTGTGTGAAAAGCAAGTTATGTCATTACCTTGATGTTTGCATCTATGCGAAGTGGATGAAGCTTTAGAAATAAACAAAAGGCAGGTCCTAAGTATAGTCCATTAATGAGACCTCCTTGAGTGACGATGAGGGAGTCATACAAGCCTCACCATGGAATGTTTTCCAGTTGATAAAGAAGGGTTTCCCAAAAATACATCATCTTTCCATGCCACCTCCACCTTCACCTCCACAACATACACCTTCGCCCACACCACCACCACCACCACCACCGTTCAACATGTCAAATACAATGAAGTTGTCCTTTTTCAAGGGCTTAGGAAGTGAGGATCCAGATTAGTTTTGGTTCATTGCGAAGGCTGTGTGTAGAGGAAAACATATTACAGATCATAACATAAAGAAGGCGCGGTTGGTTACTACTCTACAAGATTGCGTGTTGACATGGTACATTAAGTACTGCACTGATAATCCATTGGTGTCATTAGAAGACACTCAGACTGATTTGGACAAAGAATTTGGTAAGTCGAATTCTTAATCATAGTCACTAGTTAGATTCAAGGAAATCATGATGAGGGTCGGTGAAACACCTTGGGATTTAGATCAAAGACTAAAGTGCATAATTTGCGAAGCTAATATGAATCTCATAGATAGTCAACACCGAAAATGGTTTGTAGCCTCGCTCCTGCCCCACCTAAGGGTTGCTTGTCGTAACAAAAGATAGGAATTATGGGTTTCTTTTTTTGTAGCCTCACTTATTTGGGAGTTCAACAGATTCACATGGAGTTGCAGAACCTTTGCCTAGAATTTCATGGCTTGAAAAAGGAAAAAGCGGTTTGGTCGGAGGTGCACAAAAAAGTTTGGTGCCTCGAGTGTAAAAGATAGGGGCATGATAAAGATCATTGCCCTATCTTAGTGAACTATATTACAAGGGGAGTTCCAATGCCCCTGACGCAGGATGCTCCAGCAGGACCAAGTACAGGGCCTGTGCTATGGTGTTCTATTTGTTATGTGGTTGGAAAACATGTAACAAATAATTGTCATTTGCTGCAAAATTTTTTGTAGACACCAAAACAATTATTCTGTGATTTATGTAAATAAGTGGGCCATGATAAATGCCATTACTGTAGCTATGAACTAATGATGGAAAGAACGCCTACATATTGAATGCAAGAAGAACTTGGCCTCCGGATCTGAGCACTGGGGGAGCGCATGGAGGATATCAGGGATGCAGATGAGGCTGAGGAGGAGGAAGACCTGGTAGAGATTGTGCGAAAATAATTTGCTATAATTATGGAACACCATGGCACTACGCATAGGAGTGTACCAGCCAGACATGCCTATCATGTCGATACTACACTTAGTTTGACCAAATGATAGAAGAATGTTATGTGTTGATAGATAAGATGTAGGAGAAGAAGGCGCAGCCTCAACAACCTACCTAGAACTTATATATGATGTGGGTAGAGCCCCGTGAAGAGGATCCTAATGTGAATATCATGCTACGAAGCGAAATTACTACCAGTGATGATAAATAGAAACAACCTGAGGAAAGTGGGTGGATCTACAAGGCCCCAGAAAAGGAGGTTGGGTTTGATTTGGAGTGTGCAAAGGAAATGTTCATGGAAGTAAAGAAAATCTTCGTTGAGGCCTTTAGCTCAGGAAGTCACGAAAAACTATCTACAAAGGTTTAACCCTTTGTGCTTACTACCCTCTTCGAGACTTGTATGAAATCACTGTGTGATCACAAGGCAGTGAAAGGGTTACAAGAATTGACAAACAAGTGTGCTGGTAAGGAAAATGCTCCTGAAGGACACTGTGCAGTTAGAAAGATCAATAAACATAACACAAGAACAGGGCAAAAAATGAGGCCCGTCGCACAAATAGGAGATAATGAGATGGATGTGGTTATTTTGGATCTCAGATCAGATGCGAATGTTTTTCCTAAACAGACATCGAAAAGGATGGGGAGACTTGCACTGTAGTGGTATTTGATTCAATTGAGGATGGAAAACCAATAGAAGGTTATCCCTATGGGGCGATTGCATGGAGTGACCATAGATATAGAAGGTGTGAGCGCACTCAATGATTTTGAAGTGATAGAGATTGTTGATGATAGCAATACATAACTCGTGCTCCTAAGAGTTGGTTGGGCTATTGACATGAATGGGGTCATCAATTTGAAGAAGTGGACAATGTTGTTTGAAAGGACATTGCTCCACTGCGTAGTACCATTGGACCCTACAGAAGGACCACGCTATACTGAACCGGTCCGTGACTATGAGGAAATTGATGATGATTTGGATCAAATCTATAAAATAACATCATGAGACCTAGATTGGGTTAATCTGACAGCTGATGGATGAATTCCATCGGACTGTGAAATCTCATGTACTTCAGATTTAGATGAAGAGTTAGAACATTGGTAGAATAGGTTGCACGAAGTATCTATGATGCACTGCAATATGATGACTAATTCACTGTAGCGCGTGTCGTCAGAGGTAATAATTTTACCTTATTATGATGTTTTAACTAATGTGGATAAGATTTTGGATGCCTTTGAAAGAGAATTAACTGAGCACCATCTCTTTCAAGCACTGGATTTGGTGCTACACGCTACACCCGCACAGTGATGGGGTACGCATAAAGACAACTTTGATGAATGGCACGAGTATAGGAGAATGATGAGGTTGCGATTTGGTTGCCCAAAAGTTCGGCTAACTGATAAATATGTTGGGAGGAACTATCCACGCAATCATTTAGAAAAGTGGACTAAGGTTTATGGAACGGAGCTCCAACTAGAGTGGGTGCATTGATTATGTCATACTTTGGATATAAACCTTATGAATCGGTACCTGGAAATGAAGCTCTGCAACGAAACTGTGGAGTGGGACATGTTAAGGGAAGGATTTATGATGACCTTCAACTTTTAATATGGGTTCAAAAGCATTGACGACGTGTCACAAGAGCTTAAGGCTGCAATCTTCAGAACCCCTTAGGATCCTTTGAAATTAGCTCAACCAAATTGGAGCACCTAGCTGCGCCATGCACTGAAATGCTATAATGTGACTACCGAGTGGGAGGATGAAGATGCAAGGAATATTAAAATCCTAGAAGAAGAATTCCACCGCAAAGTTTAGGGACCACAGATACAGAATTCAGACATCACCACACCATTGAAAACTAGGCAAGTAAACAATGGTACTGAAGCAAAGCCTAAGTTTGCAAAGATTTGGGATTATTGGGATGACACCACAGAAGATAAAGTCACTGAGTTGCTCCGTGAATATCAATATTTGTTTCCTACAAAACTTTGGTACTTGAAAGGTATCATAGGAGACTTGGGCGTGATGAACATTACCTTGAAGCCGCACGTGAAGCTGATTAAGAAAAGACCATATTGCCTTAATCCTAAATATAAAGAAAATGTTTTCTTGGAGTTGGATAAGATGCTTGAGGTAGGCATTATCAAACCAATCGAGGAATTTGATTGGGTGAGCCCAATTGTAGTCCAAGAAAATAAGCAGAAGGGAGAGATACGGATTTTCATAGATCTTAGGAAGCTTAGTGACACTTGTGTCCATGATTCCTTTCTAACACTGTTCAGAGATGAGGTACTGGATAATGTTGGAGGGCAGGAGGCCTACTCATTCACCGATGTGTTCTCTGGGTACCATTAGATTAAGATCGCGCCGATGGATCAGAGCAAGGCAACGTTCGCGATGGAATGGGGTTGTTTTCAATATATAGCGATGTCATTTGGACTTAAGAATCCACCGGTCATATTCTCGTGCATAGTCATCGCGGTGTTTAAGGAGTTTATCGACAAATTCTTGGAGGTATATTTTGACGATTGGACAATGTTTGGGTTAGTAAAGTGCCATGCAGCCAGTCTATGCTTTATGTTCGATACATGCCGAAGATATCAACTTGCGTTGAACCTGAAGGAGTGCTTATTCTATGTCCCTTTTAGGATTTTGTTAGGTCATGTGGTGTGAAAGAAAGGACAAATTGTGGACCCTGATAATATCACCATCATAGTCAATTTGAAGGCTCCAAGAAGCGTTAAATAGCCACGTGAAATGTTGAGCAATACATGATATTACCAAAAGTTCATCAAGGCGTATGCTCAGATTACCACACCTATGGAGAAGCCGCTCAAGAAGGATGATAAATTTTGTTGGGAAGAAGAATGTCAGTGTATTTTGGATGTATTGAAAGAAAAAATAGTCACCACGCTGATCTTGGTCTTCCCGGATTGCAAGAAGGAATTCCATGTGTGTGTTGTTGCCTTGTGTATTATGTTAGGGGCAGTGCTCACACAGGATGGTGAAGGAGAGATGGATCATTCTATATCATTTGGGAGAAGAAAGTTGTCAAAGGCTGAAAGGAATTATTCAACGATAGAGCATGAAGGATTGTTACGGTGTACGCGCTCCAAAATTTTAGACACTATCTGTTAGGCGAACATTTCAAGATGTAAAAAAACCATTCTGCATTGAAGTATCACGTCAATAAGCTTGTGTTTGGGGGCAAAATATCCAGATGGATGTTGTTATTTCAAGAATATTATTTTTAGGTAACTGTTAAGATGGGAAGCTTGAATGGAGGACCTGACCATCTGTCACACATTGAGACAGGAGAGGAGCCTATTAATTTGGAGGGAGGATTGCCCAACGTGCAGCTCTTTGCAGTGTGAGTAGCGGATAACCACTTTGTGGATATTATCCCATTCTTGACTATGGGGACAACTCCAGAAGGATACATGAATCAACAGAAAAAAGAGTTGGTAGTGCACGTGGTAGACTTTTCCATAATTGCTGGACATTTATATAAGATCGGATCGAATGAGATACTTCGACGATATGTGCCCAATTTTGAATGAAATAGCATACTTGTTGAAGCTCATGGATGAGTTGCAAGAGGAAATTATGCAGGAAAAGCAACAATGTAGAAGGTTTTGTGCATTGGGTTGTGGTGGCCAATGCTGCATAAAGATTCTAAAGCATATTGTAGGGCATGTGATGCATGTCAGAGAACATGTAGGCCATCACGAAAGGATGAGCTTCCTCTAAATCAATAGGTGTCATTGTAGCCATTTGATAAATGGGCAATTTATTTTGTACGACCGATTCATTCCCTAGGCAGGAAAATAGGTGTGCATTATCTCATCACCGCGACCAAATATATGACCAGATGGGTGGATGCACAACCTGTACACAAATTTACAAGGGCAACAAAACAACAAATTTGTTGTTTGAATATGTGTTGACCAGATTTAGTTGCCTGAAGGTATTGATGAGTGATCGTGGTACACACTTCCTCAATGAAACAATCAATGCACTAACAGAAGAGTTCCAAGTTTACCATAAGAAAAGTACACCATATCATCCTCAGGCCAATGGAACAGTTGAGGCCTTCAATAAGATATTGGAGAATGTGTTGATAAATATTTTTAATGTGCAGTGGAATGATTGGGATGTGTGCATACCAGCGGTATTATGGGAATGAAGGACTACTTGCAAAAGGCAAATAGGTCAGACTCCTTTCCATTTGGTCTATTGTGTCGAAGCTGTGATGCCTATGGAATATATTGTGCCTACTCTCTACATATGAGCACTCATAGGAATGACAGACTGTGGAGCCTTGGAACGACAGCTCTTGCAGCTAATTGAGCTCAAAGAAGATACGTTTTCGGCTAGATTCCATTAGCAGGTTGAGAAGGAACGTGAAAAATCTTGTCATGATCTGCACATCAAACTACGCACCTTCAAGGTAAATTACTTAGTTTTATTATATGATAGTAATTTTGCTAAGTTTGGAGGAAAGTTTCAGATGCACTAGCTGGGGCCATATGTTGTCAAAGAAATTACAATTGGTGGTGTAGTTCAGCTCACGAAGTTGAATGGAGAACCACTTCCGGGAAGTGTAAATGGAAGATGGTTGAAGCCATACATAGGGAATCCAACTCAATGACTACATGATGGTAGCACAATCTTAGTATTCAATGGAGTTGCAAGAGAGCGCAGGAATATAAGCTACACTGCCTAGTTTGTACAACTACGTGACACGGGGATGTACGAAAAAGGGTGATGTCACAATACCAGAAGCAACGTGAAGGGAGCTACACTATAGAGGGAGATACCACACACCACAGCCAAAAAATGACCATTACAGTTAGTGTTCATGATTTGACAGCCAGGAGACGGTTAAGAGGAATTGGGGGAGCAGAATTTAAGGCTAAAATATTTGGAGATCTACAACCAAATCAACATTTATGGATGGATTTTGGGGGGAATGGTCAAATTTGAATTAAAAATCTCTTATAAATTACGCGTACCCATCCAACAAAGAACACTTTTCATCCTTAGAATTTTTTAGCTATGTTGTACATCGCTTATGAATCCTTAGTTTTTCACAAATTTGGTCGCAAGCTATGTGCTTTATACTTTACCCGAAGATACCCAATAGTTCATTCATAGCACTATGTCAAGAAGAGAGCAAGAACTTCCTCTATGCATGGTTTTTGCTCTCCATTGTTCTAGTTTCTTGGGAGCTACCAGAGGACAGTCAATTTCCTCCCCTGGAGAAAGGATTTCCGGAGGCTACATAGTTTGCCTCCCTTTGGGCCACAAAGGACCCTGCGTGGATCACTGAGACACAAATTTTCTTGGTTTTTATGAAGGCGAGCATTCACATGGCCATCAACCAGCACCCATGGCTATCCCCTGACTGTGTATGAGCAGTTGTCAGAGTACATGGAGTTCAGGACAGACTTCCACCACATGCACATGAGGGCACGAAAGGATCTGCAACAGAAGTGGTTTGATCTTCCCTATCTGGCAATGGATGATGCCATTCAGGAATTTATCAAGTACTAATTGATAGAATGGCACTCTCCATTCGATATAGACACTGGTACCAGCAAAGGTGCAAAAAATTCCACGAAGAAGAAGAAGGAGGAGGTAGCTAATTAGGCAGTCTAGAAGTTGGGGACACAATAAAGGAAAGAGGCCAAGGAGAAGGCCTAGCTTGAAAAGGAGCACGCTACAGAGTAGCAGGCTAAATAGGAACCGCGTGACTCCGAGTGAAGTGGTAAATCTCGTTCGCCCCAAACCAAGGAAGATGAGCAGTTAGATCAGGGCAGTGGTGGTGATGAAGGAGAGAGCAGTCCATTCTGGGTGAAGAGGTATACGAAACAACATAAGGAGGGGCCCCGAATGAAATCAAATGTGACGAAGCCACTGCTCGATCCCATTACGCTCGTAGAAGATGATCTGGATGAGATTGGGGACAAGATTCATGACACCACTATTGAACTATTACAACAGTTTGAACAACAACACCTGTAGTCACTAGGAACTATTCAGAAGGATCTGCACAAACTGCAGATCCAGACCAACAGGATTTAAGTGGGCGCAGGGCATGTGAGTGCCACACAGACGAGCTTGGCACTGAGGACCAATCAGGCTATAGAGATGGCCTGGTCAGTGGATCTACGAGTAGTCGCACTACTAGAAAGGTCTTTGAGCGTGGAATTGACTAATGAAAATGTCATCGTGAGTACTTTGAAGAACATAAGCCTCAACCTCGCAGCACTCCCCAATAGATATCTTCACATGCTGCAAACTAGTGTGACAATGATGTTAAGAGCTCAAGAGTGGCACACTCTTAGCCTAATAAGTGAATATCAGGTGAATAATGAGAAATGTTCACTGAGAATATGGAGACCCTGAAGGTAAAGGAAACGATCCAGGCACAGAGCGACCAGCTAGCGATTGCGTTGGCAAAGGCATGCAGGATAGTGCTGGATTTGTACATACCTGAGGAGGTACTACTTGATGCCAAGATCAGGAAACCTTCTGCGGGTGTTTGTGATGGTAAGATATAGGTGGCCAGAGTTTAGTTTAAGTTGAACACGAAAATCATGGAGTTGGAACTCAAGTCACAACCTTCCACTCCGCCAAAAGTTTAGGAATATCGTGAAGCTGCTCTTAAGGATGGAATAACTTCTGTGGATACTGCACTTGTGGACTACACAACATTGTTTGATAAGGCCATGGAAGTAGTGACGACCCTGTAGGATGATCCTACCCTATAGGTATTAAGTACAGAGATCCGTGAGCTGCAACAATAGTATGATGAAGAAAGGGCAACAACGCGCTCCATTGCTATAGTGCAGTGCCTCGCCAAGCTATAAGAGGCTAAGCATCTCCTAACACAGGTGGAAGAAATGTAGAAGAAAGAGGTGGTCCTTAAGGCCATGTTGGGGCCTTGGTTGGATGAAGCGTACCTAGTATTAGCCAAGATATAGGAAAAGTTGGCGAACTTACAGACTACACAGTAGAGGATCAAGCGAGCCAGTGAAGTACCAGCCATAGAGTAGCTGGTAGAACAAGTAAAGTAGGCAGCCACGTAGAGCGCAACTGAAGTTGTAGTTATGCAGGTAGATCTTGGGGATCTTCACAGCAAGATCATCGTGCCAGTTGGTGACTCAAGGGTGAGTCATGACCTTTGTGTTGGGGGCCTATTGGGATGGGGTAACCTGGGTTAGTTTTGGTACAGAAGCCCAAGTTTTGGTGTAAAAAGATGTAAAGTCTTCACAGATTGTGGTCGCGGAGCTAGTTAAGAGTAAAATAGGGTTTTTACCCTCCTTTATGTAAACTTAAGTCGATTTTTGAAGATCTACCCATGGTACGTGGAACATGAGATTGTATAATAGGTGTGCCTTAGAGAGTCTAAGGAAAGTGATTCAAGTTTGTCTATGGGTACAAAGAAAGGAGTCTAGAGAGTTAGCACAGGAAAGTAAGATGAGAGGCTCTACAACTCAATGCATAGAAGCCTAGAGTAGTGTCCAAAGCTAAGTGCACAGACCCCTGCAGCTGAGTGCACAGACCCCTGCAGTTGAGTGCATGGACCCTTGTAGTTCAGTGCATAGGTAATTTTTGAGTTTGTAAACCTTTGTTGAATATCAATAAAGAAGATTTTTACACAAATTCCTGTGTTTAACCTCTTTACTTCTGTTATGTATGAATGTGATATATGTTGTGATGAATGATGGTTTTATGAAATAATTATGTATTTATGCACGCTTTACTTGATCTGTATTGCTATTTGAACACAACTAATGTTAAGTGGCTACACAAAGATCATAACACTTTCGGTTAAAGTTATCAAACACTTAGGTAATACTGAGTAATTACTAATCTAAGGGTAATCTAAGGCAAGTGTAAGTAGCTAATTGACGTATTTAGGGTCCACAAAAGCCTATCGTAGACCTTCACAAAGCTCCACTAGTCGACCAGGGGAAGTTACAACAATAGGTCGTAAGGGCCTTAATATCTACGCGAAGGTAGATCTAAGTCACAAAATGGCATTACATTGATCTCTTGGTGTGGACAAAATGGCATTACATTGATCTCTTGGTGTGAGAATTCAGTCTACACACCACGGATTGATGCCGAGAGGGCTAGTAGTGTATGGATTTTTTTGGCACAACTAACTCTGAACCTGGGTCAGGACCCCCTAAGCCAACATGGTTATTCGTTTGCTGCTAATAGATCATTTTTTTTGTCCAAATATTGATTTTTTGACCATTACCAAGATACCTTGATAGGTGTTCTTTGATCAAATACATGGATGGAAAAAAGAGTTTCTAGATGCAAAAGCAACCCTTTGGAGTTGAAGGAGCTAAAATATTATAGTATTATCCCTTGGAGAAATATTTCTTTCCAAGAGGCATTGTTTCTTGAAATATATCGTGAGACAAGATTTTCCCCAAGGCCACATTCATCATGGTTGGGTCGTGAATCCCCTAGCCCCCATGAGTGTTTGGAGAGTTAACCAATATCTATTTGACCAAGTGGTACTTTTTGTTACTCTGTTTTCCACCTTTACATAAGAAATTCCTAACAATTTTCGCCATTTCACATAAGATTCCTAAAGGAGAAAGAAGGGCCATAAAATGATAGTGTAAGAAAAGATGATATTGTCTTGATGAGAATATGCTCCCTGGCAATGACCAAGCAGATCACTCCCCATTGCTATAATGTAGCTCTAAATTTTGCTATAACTCCATACCATGCAAGGGAAGTGTGGGACTTTAGAAATATTAGGACCCACAAATACTGGAACTCTTTCAAGAATCTATGGGATTGAATCTAAGAATGACACCCAACTACCTTTGTATATGGGGAGTAATACTCCAAGAATTATATATCTACAATTTTTTATGATTAACAAGGCCACTAGAGGCCAGAATAAACTAAATTGGTCCAATATAGAGTTAAAATGCTCAGCACTAAATGGAAAAAGCATGAAGAAAGTGGGTGGGTCTGCAAGGCCCCAGAAAAGGAGGTTGGGTTTGATTTGGAGCATGCGAAGGAAACGTTCATGGAAGGAAATAAAATCTTTGCTGAGGCTCTAACTCAGGAAGTCAGGACAAACTGTCTACAGGGGTTGACCCCTCTGTGCTTACTACCTTCTTGGAAACTTGTATGAAATTATTGGGTGATAGCGAGGTGGTGAAAGGGCTACAAGAATTGATAAAAAAGTGTGTCAGTAAGGAAAATTCTCTAGAAGGACACCGCACAGTTAGAAATATCAGTAAACATAAGACAAGAACAGGGCGTGAAATGAGGCTCACCGAGCAAATAGCAGATAATGAGATGGACCAGGTTATTTTGGATTTGGGATTGTATGCGAATGTTTTTCCTAAACAAACATGGGAAGGAATGTGGAGACTTGCATTGTAGTGGTATTCTATACAATTGAGGATGGAAAACCAGTAGAAGATTATCCCTATGGGGCAATTGCATGGAGTGACCGTAGATATAGAAGGTGCAAGCGCATTGGATAATTTTGAAGTGATAGAGATTGTTGATGATAGCAATCCATATTTGGCGGTCCAGGGAATTGATTGAGCTATTGACATGCATGGGGTCCTCAATTTGAAGAAGCAGACAATGTCGTTTGAAAGGAAATTGCTCTATGTTGTAGTATCATTGGACCCTCTAGAAGGACCGTGCTATACTGAATCGGTCTATGACTATGAGGAAAGTGATGATGATTTGGATCATATCTATAAAATAATAGCGTGAGACTAAGACTAGGTTATTCCAACAATTAATGGATGAATTACATGGTACTGCGAAAGCTCCTATACTTCATATTCAAATGAAGAGTTAGAACATTGCCAGAATAGGTTGCATGAAGTATCTACACTGTGTTGCAATATGATGACTAATTCCCTATGTTGTCTATCATCAAAGGTAAGAAATTTACCTTATTATTATGGTTTAACTGATTTGGATAAGTTTTTCGATGACTTTGAAAGAGAATTACTTGAGGACCATTGCTTTCAAGAACTGGATTTAGCGCTGTGCACTACGCCCGCACGGTGGTGGGGTACGCATAAAGACAACTTTGATGAATGGCGTGAGTATAGGAGAATGATGAGGTTGCAATTTAGCCACCCAAAATTTCAGCTAACTAAGAAATATGATGGGAGGAATGATCTGTGTGATCATTTACCATAGTGGACTAAGGTTTATGGAATGGAGCCACAACTAGAGTGGGTGCATTTATTCTATCATACTTTGGATATAATCCCTATGAATTGGTACCTGGAAATGAAGCTCTACCACTGAACCACGGAGTGGGACATCTTAAGGGAAGGGTTTTTTATGACGTTTAGCTTTGAACATGGGTTCGAAAGCATTGACGAGGCACCGCAGGAGGTCAAGGCTGCAATCTTCAAAATCCTACAGGATCCTTTGGAATTAGTTAAACTAGATTAGAGCACCCAGTTGCGCCATGCGCTGGAGTGCTATAATCTGAATACCAAGGGGGAGGATGAGGATACAAGGAATATTAACATCCTAGAAGTAAAAGGCCACCATGAAGTTGAGGGACCACAGATAGAGAATCCGAAAATCATCGCACCATTGAAAACTAGGAAAGTAAGCATTGGTACTGAAGCAGAGCCTATGTTTGTGAAGATTGGTGATTACTAGGATAATGCCACAATAGATAAAGTCACTGAGTTTCTCCACGAATACCAGGATTTGTTTCCTACAAAATTTTCAAACTTGAAAGGTATCATAGGAGACTTGGGCGTGATTAAAATTATGTTGAAGCTGCATGTGAGGCCGATTAAGAAAAGACCATATTGCCTTAATCCTATATATAAAGAAAAGGCCTTCTTGGAGTTAAATAAGATGCTTGAGAAAGGCATTATCGAACCAATCAAGGAATTTGATTGGGTGAGCCCAATGGTAGTCTAAGAAAAGAAGCAGAATGGAGAGATATGGATTTGTGTGGATCTTAAGAAGATTAACGATGCCTGTGTCCATGATCCCTTTCCGACACCATTCACAGATGAGGTACTAGATAATGTTTGAGGGCAGGAGGCCTACTCATTCACTGAAGGGTTCTTTGGGTACCGTTATATTAAGATCACACTGGAGGAACGAAGCAAGACAACCTTCACGATGGAATGGAGTTGTTTTCAGTATATAGTGATGTCGTTTGGACTTAAGAATGTGTTGGTGATATTCTCACGCGTAGTCATCGCAACATTTAAGGAGTTTATCCACAAATTATTAGATGTATATTTTCACGACTGGATAGTGTTTGTGTTAGTAAAGTGCCATGTAAGCAGTCTACAATTGATGTTGGATACGTGCCGAAGATATTAGATTACGCTGAACATGAAGAAGTTATTATTTTGTGTCCCTTTTGGGATTTTTCTGGGTCAAGTGGTATGCAAGCAACGACTAATGGTGGACCCTGCTAAGATCACGGTCATAGTCAATTTGGAGGCTCCAAGAATTTTTAAAGAGTTGCGCGTAATGCTGGGACATACATGATATTACTAAAAGTTCATCAAGGCGTATGCTCAGACTACCGCACCTATGGAGAAGTTGCTCAAGAAGGATTCTACATTCTATTGGGATGAAGAATGTCAGTGGTGTCTGGATGTATTGAAAGAAAAAATGGTCACCACGTTGATCTTGGTCTTCCCAGATTGGAAGAAGGAATTCCATGTGCATGTTGATGCCTTATGTATTATGTTAGGGGCAGTGGTGACATAGGATGGTGAAGGAGAGATGGATCATCCTATAGAATTTGCAATCCCCCCACAACCCCACGCGATCCTATAGAATGTACGATCCCCCTTGCGTGGGAAGATCCTACCCTACAGGTATTAATTACATAGATCCACGAGTTGCACCAACAGTATGGCGAAGAAAGTGTGACGACGTGCTCCTTTGCTACAACGCAGCACCTTGCCAAGCTACAGAAGGCTAACCATCTCCTTACACAGGTGGAAGTAGCATAGAAGAAAGAGGTAGTCCTTAAGGCCAAGTTTGGGCCTTGGTTGGATGAAGCCTACCTAGTCTCGACCAACATAAAGGAAAATTTGGCAAACTTATAGGCTACACAGCAGAAGATCAAGTGAGTCGGTGAAGGACTAGCCATAGAGCAGCTGGTAGAGCAAGTAAAGCAGAAAGCCATGTAGAGCGTGACTGAACTTGAAATTGTGAAAGTATAGTTGGGGGATCTTCGCAGCAATATCACCGTGCTAGCCGAGTGACTCGAGGGCGAGTCACGACCTTTGTGTTGGGGGCTTGTTGGGATCGGGTCCCCTGGGTTAGTTTTGGTTCAAAAGCCCAAGTTTTGGTGTAAAAAGATGCAAAGTCTTCACAAATTGTTGTCATGGAGCTAGTTATGAGTTGGAAAGGGTTTTTACCCTCTTTTATGTAAACTTGAGTCAATTTTTTAAGATCTACCCATGGTCTGCGGAGCATAAGATTATATAAATAGGTGTGTCTTAGAGAGTATAAGGAAAGTAATTCAAGTTTGTCTATGGGTACAATGAAAGGAATCTAGAGAGTTAGCAGAGGAGAGTAAGAGGAGAGGATTTGTAGCTCAGTGCACAGAGGCCTAGAGTAGCTTCCACAACTGAGTGCAGGGACCCCTGCAGCTGAGTGCATGGGGAAGTTTCGAGTCTGTAAATCTTTGTCGAATATCAAAAAAGAAGATTGTTACCAAAATTCCTGTGTTTAGCCCCTTTACTTCTGTTATGTATGAATGTGTTATATGTTGTAATGAATGATCGTTTTATGAAATAATGATTTATTGATGCACAAATTTACTTGATCTGTATTGTTATCTGAATGCAATTAATGTTAAGTGGATACGCGAAGATAATAACACTTTCTGTTAAATTTATCGAACACTTAGGTAATACCAAGTAATTACTAATCTAAGGGTAACCTAAGGCATGTGTAAGTAGCTAATTGACCTATTTATGGTCCGTAAAATCCTGTCATAGACCTTCACGAAGGTCTAGTAGTCGACAAGGGGAAGTTACAAAAATAGGCCATAAGGGCTTAAAGATTTGCGCGAAGGAAAATCTAGCTCAAAAAAGGGCATCACACTGATCTCTCATTGTGGAAACTTGGTTCCAACATCCCCCATACTGCTTCAGGTGAGACTTCATCCCGCACACCATGGATTGATGCTAAAAAGGCCAGTAGTGTAGGGATTTGTTTGGTGCAACTAACTCTGAACCTAGGTTAGGACCCCTAAGACAACACGATTATTCGTTCGTTGTTGATTGATAATTTTGTTTGTCCAAATATTGATTAGTTTTCATGGCTATGTAGAAATTGTGCTTAAGACATTAATGTTGATAGTTATTTTCACTTGTTTGTCACTTAATTGAATGTTGTGTTCTCAAATGAAGTACCTAGGTGACTTGGTTTTTAACCCTCAACACTTTGGTGAAAAGAAAATATCAAAATTCCATTTGATTTTTGAATATAAATGATGAATGAAGAAAGCTTGAATAAGTCATAGACAATATGTTACTTTACATCTAATCTACTATCTATGACACTTGGAGAAGCTAAAGATAATATGTTGTCTTACAGAAAAACTACTATCTATAACTTAGAAGAATTGCAGAGGTGTGAAAACTTCTAATATTTTTATTAATCAACAGTTGTATTAGGAATTCACTAGCCTAGTATTCAGGTTCTCCAAAACTCGAACCCCTTCTCTCTAAATTTTCCTCCTTTTATACATTATAAATAGTTGGTGGTTTCCAAAAATTTCAAACTACTTAACTATTTCCCTAACTGTCTAACTAAAAACTATTACAGAATATTACATAGAGGTAAAAAGACACCTCATTCTAAAGAACATAAAATAACAGGAAGTAACAGAATTTAAAAGATGATGGTCGTTCTCTGTTCGAATCTGTATCTTAAGCCTTAACCAAGTAGTGGATGAAGGGTGGAAGGCTTTGGGAGCATAGCAAGGGTTAAAGAGTGTGTGAAAGCATCAACGAGGTTGAACCCCTGCAATTATTTATGGCCACACATTCTGGTCAGACAGGCTAACGTCACGGTCAACTGCAGAGGTCGAGCCCTGATTATCCTTCGTGCTCATTGCTTCCCCCTAGCACACCTTAAAGTGCTTATCAAACTATCACTTGATCACTCTTTTCGAACTTGTATGACATTTAAATGATGGCAGGCCCACGAAACTTAAAAAGTATTAAGACTAATTCATAAAACCTGTCACATCCACCTTTTCAACATGCCTTTGACTCCCTTACGAACCTGATAGGACATAAAACTATATTTAATAATTCATCAATTCCGATATTAAAGAAAGAACTTGATGACTTTGCCAACCTAATCTCCAGACCCAATAGGAAATTAAACTGAATTTGATGATTTATCGGGTCTGATCAAAACATGAAAATTGATCACTTTCCGACCCAATATTGCAACCCCATATCTGACAGATCCCACCTCTTCCGATGGACAACTGAGATTAACCCGGTATTCAGCAAATTTAAATTTTGTTTGATACACTGTCACATCTGATCTTCAAAATAAACCCATTCTAGTTAATGATGTGATTTTCGTTGGATCTGTGGCTTGTTGATAGGATAACCCAGCTCCTCTTATGGGTTTGTCACTTTCAAAACCATTGAAAATATAAAATCAACAATTTCTTTCATATTTTTTTATTTTTCTTCCATTTTACAATAAAAAAGAAAATAAAACTTAAATAACAATGGACAATGAATGCTACAACATCAGTCTCCACCTGGGGATAGTGCTTTTGCCATAGAAGAACTAAGAACTGCAGATCAATGCCTTCACCTCAGGCATGGAGTCATATATTTCTTAATCAATTTAAATTCTATGTAATTTGTACACTGGTTTCACTCTGGTATCTACAATGATACGATGCTTATGCTTCAGAACTGGAAGTAATGCTTGAGGCACTGCCCTAACAGGAAATTATAGAGTTTTGCCATCAAGATTCTCAAGAAGGAAAGTGTTATTGGACCTTGCTTCAACAATTCTAAAAGGGCCATACTAGAGAGGATCAAAATCCCCATGCTTGCCCTTATCTTCTCTTTTGTTATTCCATCTTAATAATAGGTCTGCAACTTTAAAGTCAATCTCCTTGGCTTTTCTGTCAAAAATACTTTTCATATTTGATTGATACATAATCAAGTTGTCTCTTACCTTGTCCCTATTCTCACTTAGTTCCACTACTTTATTTATTCTTCTTATCATGGCATTGGGTTCTTCTTTCGCCTCCTGAATCATTGCAATCACAGGCTTCACAAGTTGACTTGGAAATAGAGCTTGAGTTCCATATTCTAATTCAAAAGGTGATTTTCCTATAGATCTTCTTGTAGTCACTCTAGCAGCCCATAGAGCAAACTTTAACATAGAATCCTAGTCTTTTTGGTTCTCTGCAATAGTTTTCTTAAGGATCTTCATCAAAGTTTTGTTAGTGGATTCAGCTAATCCATTTCCCCGCAGATGATAAGCTATTGAGTGGGACAAAATAAAATTATACTTTTGAAAAAAAGCATTAAACTTACTTGAATAGAAAACTTGAGCATTGTCTGTTATGATTTTGATGGGGCATCCAAATCTGCTAAAAATATTCTCCTCTAAGAACATCATCACCACCTAATAATTTTCCCTCTTAGTAGGTATAGCTTCTACCCACTTGGTGAAGTAATCAGTAGCTATGAGAACCCACTTGTCTTGTCCACTTGAAGGTTGGTTAATCTCTCCCAAAAAGTCCAATCCCCATTGTCTGAATGGTTCCTCTATGAAGATTGGGATCAAAGGCAAGGGAGCTAACCTCTTCTTCTCAGCAAAAAGCTAACACTTCTGACAGCTTCTAACAAACTTATATGTATCACCAGATAAAGTAGGCGAATAAAATCCTGTCTAAAGGATTTTCTGTGCAGTAGCTTTCCAACTGTAATATCCTCCACATAACCCCTCATGATGATCTTTGATTGCCTCTGTAAACTCATCTTCTATTAAACATAGCAATAAAATTCCTATAGGATCCTTCCAATATAATCTGCCTTCCATAATCATATATGGTTGTGCTTTGACCTTTAATACTCTATACTTTCTTCTATCTAAGGATTGGGGATAGGAGAGAAAACACAAATAATGGATTATATGCTTGTACCATTCTGAACATAAAAATTTATACATGGTCTTCATACCTAGGTCTATCTTTTCTTCAATTTCTTCAGTTGTTCCTTCATCCATAGGTGTCAGCAAGTTGATTCTCAATGCCTGAAAGTTTGACTTTGAAAACATTGTTTCCAATCCTTGCCCTTTCACCAACTTCGTGTGTTTTATGTCCAAGTCATACTCTTGGATCTTGGCTATCCATTTTCCTCTTTTGCCTTCTACATCTCCCTGTACTAATACATCTTTTACTGCAACATTTGGCACATAAGAAATGATTTGTGACTGTAGCACATAAGTTCTAAAGGCTTTTAGGGATTTTACAAAAGCATACACCTGCTTTTCAAGAATATTATACTTTAGCTTAGCATCCCTGAGAATCTTGATAAAGAATGCAATAGGTTTCTCCCTCTCTTCATCATTCTTCTGCAACAAAACAACAGCTATTGAAATCGGTGATGCGAATGAAAAAACTTGAAAAAGATTTTGATGGTGAGGACTGATTAGGACCAGAGATGCCTACAATGCTTCTTTAATTCTAGAAAATGATTCTCTAGCTTCCGTGGTCCAAGGCACTTCATTCTCCTTCTTTAGCATATTAGTAATTTCTTTTACAATCTCTACATAATTGGAAAAAAATCTCCTTAAGAAGTTTATTTTCCTAGAAACTTTTGAATATCCTTTTTACTCCTAGGCAGTGGTATTTTTTGCACAGCTTGTACTCTTGCTGGATCTATCTTCACTCCATCTCTAGACACAATGTGCCCTAATAGTTTTCCCTCTTCCAGAGCAAAATTAGATTTCATGGGATTTAAGGAAAGCCCAAATTTCTACATTTTTCAAAAGTCTTTCTCAGATGGTCCAGATGTTCTTCATCAGACTTTGAGAAAATATTAATATCATCCAGATATATTACTACAAACTTATCTCCCAGAAAAGAAATCTCCATAGCCCTCTGAAATGTAGCACTTGCATTGATCAATCCAAAAGGCATTCTGGCATACATAAAGGTTCCCCAGGGAGTTGCGAATGATGTCTCCCTCTGATCTTGTCTATCCACAGCCACCAGGTTATACCCAGAGAATCTATCCAGCATTGACATTCTAAAAGATCATGTTACCTTATGCAGCACGTGATCCATTTTAGGAAATGGATAATTATCTTTTAAGGAAGCCCTATTGATATTTCTGAAGTCCACACATAACCTTATCTCTCCATTTTTCTTTCTTACATGCACTAAATTAGCAACCCAATTGGAGAACTTGAGTGGAACTATTATTTTGGCATCAAGAAACTTTCTGGCCTCTTTTTGAATTGATGGTAGAAGCATAGGATTTATCTGTCTAATCTTTTGTTTAAAGGGTTTAATCCCTCCTTCAAGGGGATCTTGTGTTGAATAATATTTACATCGTATGTCTTGAGATCCTCATAGGACCATGCAAAGACATCAACATAGTCCTTGAAAATTTTAATATATCTCTCTTGATAAATAGGTGAAACTCCATTGAATAATTTTACTAGCCTCGATTTCTCCTGAGTTCCAATGTTACATTCCTGAATGTCTTCATCCTGTGAGTTTTTTCCCGAGTCAACAACCACATCATTGGCGTTAAAAAGCCTTTCAAGAGAGACAAGTCCCTTTGGAAGAATATTATCTTTCAATTGAAATTTTTTTTGATTAGCTATTGAATCTTTTAAACCACTAACTTCTGCAACTTCTATTGTTTCATCTTCATCCTGATCAATCTCTGTGCCCTGAAACTCTTCAACCATATTTAGAAATTATTTAATCTCCTTATCATCTTTAAAAACTTGCCAATATTTAACATTATCAGGAAGATAAGGTTTGTGCCTCATTTCTATCTCATATCTTAGTCTTGGATTAATATGAGGCTTGAAAGTACTAGCAGCTACAACGAATGAATCTGCTAATCTATTCCCATCCCTTGGAATAAATTGAATGTTAAAAGCTTCAAAAAAATTATCAACTCCCATAATTCATTTTTGTATGCCCTAAGCCTAGTGTTTTTTGTCTGATAATGATTTTTAATTTGTTTGATAATCAGCTCAGAATCTCCAAAAGTAGAAATTGAATTAATTCCCATCTGTTTAGTTGTTTCCAGAGCAATAATCAAGTACTCCTATTCCGCCACATTGTTTTTTGCTTCGAACTCTAATTTAAAGGAAAAAGGGAACATATTATCTCTAGGTGCAATTAGAAGGAAACCAGCACCTGTTCCTTCCTTGGAATAGGCTCCATCAAAGAAGCATTTCCACATTCCTTCAGTTTGCAGCTCTATAATTACATCGGCTGAAGAAAGATGCTTTTGATTATCTTTAGCCAATTCTACATTATCATGCAGCGCGAAGCAAGAAAAGTCATCTTTCTCCTGGCTATATACAGGTGAATTACTTGCTCCATTTTTTGTAACTGTTTTTACAAATCTAGTTTCTCTATATAATCTCCTGTCTTTCCCACCAAAATTCGGTATAACAACAAATGTAAAATCTAGTTTCAGAACACCACCCAATTTAGTCCCCCATGACCTCGATAGTAGCATTCTAAATCTAGCATGGATATATGCTACTACTACATCCATGACCAAGCTTTTAGCTGGAATTTGGGCTAATTACACTACCAGATCCTTAATGACCCCTAGACACTTGACTTTGTTTGAATCAAAAGAGTACAAGTCTCTATAGAGTTTGATAACTTGTAGATTTAGTTGCTTCATCATTGACAATGGTATAATACTGTGGGAAGCTCCTGAATCAAACGTACAATTATGCAGGAGGAAATCATGGATCAATAATCAAATATAAAAAGGAGGTGTTGAAGGATCTACTTGTCTACATGTGGACCAAAAACCACTATTGGTTTATCTTCCTGCAAATTTACAGTGTCATTTATATTCACATTCTGTTTCAAATTAATAAACTCAAAAATATCCCTTCGATAAATTGGTGTTTTTGCTAATTCTGTAAGGGGAACTTGAATTCTAACCTTTTCTAACTCTCTAGTAAGACTAAACAAATAACCCTCTTTAGCAATCCTTTCATTTTCATCTTCACCTTTCTTCATGACTGAAATTACTTAGGGAATTGAAACAAGTTTCTCTAAAGGAATTTTTTGACTTTGGTCTTGAGAAGACTCACCTTGAAGTATTTTTGTCTTTCCATTTGCATTGTGTTGTTCTTTTCCTTTATTTACTTTTTTGCAGGCTCAGATTCTTGTGTAATCGCCTTTGGTGAGGAAGCTAGAACTTGCTGCTCACTTTCATTTTCCTAATTTCTTGATCTTTTTCTTGACCTTAAATCATATTTTTTTATGTAGTTATACCGTCATAAAATCAAAGAATTTCTTCCAATATTCATCAATTCTATTTTCATCATAAATGGCATCTATTTCGGCATATTCATATTCTTCTCCTTCAACACCAAGTTCATCTTTATCTACTGCATATAATGTAGAAATTTGATCTTCATGATCCCTAGGGTGCTCTGGTACTTCATCGAGATCTGCCTCTATATACAATGGTGCTTGAATCTGATCTTGATATTTTCTCTCCCTTTGCAAGATTTGCAAAGGTTGTCTTCCATATTGGGGATTAAAGTTCCTATTATACTGTGTTTGCCTCTGAGAATTCTTATTTTCCAACTCTAACTTGATCAATTTATTTGACAAATTTTAATTACATTACTCATATCCTCTAATGTTTGATTTTGAGAGGATTCTATCTTTGCCTTTCCCTTGTCTTGGATAGGTTGTGTCTCTGGTGCTTTGTGTGCGACCACTAGATTTTCTTCTATCTCTAATGCATCTGTTTGGATCTAATCAAGGGTTGGAGATCTTATTTTCCTTAATGTGAATCCAAAATTTGACTCAAAAACCCCTGCAAAATTTATTTTTGCACCAACAGGAGGGGGCTTAATCTCCACTCGAAAACTATTGTACAATTTATTAAATCTTATGACAAATTTAACTACAGTTTCATCATATTTCTTCTTTATAGCATTAAACTCTGTTAGTGAATACCCATGGTGTCTTTTTTCTCCCCATATTTGGGTGAATAGGTGTTCCATGTCTTCCCAAGAAGGAATAGAGTTATTGGGAAGCCCTTTAAACCATTTCCTTGCTTCTCCATCCAAAGATTGAACAAAATTCTTAGAATAACATCTAAATGTTCAACATTTAGGTTTTCTACAAAATTACAAAATATTGATACATGATTCTCTATTGTTTATTCATCTTCCCCTGTAAAACGAGGAAGAATCTTGAGTTATTCTTGTGGCATTTGATTTAACAGTCGTGGAAGTTGAAGAGGTGCACACCTATCTGTCAATAATATAGGAGCTGGCATGTTTGCTCCCAAATTTATTGAACCTTGTTACCAAGAGATGTTGAACCTAACTGAGGATTAAATGGAGTGTGCAGAGGTGGTAATGTAGTTATAGGTTCAAGTTGAAAAATTATAGTAGACAATGGAAAAGTAACAGACTCTAAATACTGCTCTTGATAGTTAGGTTCTTGAAATGAAGATGATGAAAAAGGTGACTCCTGATTAGATGAATGTTTAGGTGAGTTGCTGCCTGATGCAGACAGTGTAGGAATTGGTGTAAGTGGGGTTTTAGACCTTCCAACCTTCTTACAAACTAGCCTTTCCGGATCTGAAAGGGCTTGAAGCTTCTATTGTGAGGTGTCTCATCTTGTATGGGGTCTTCTCGGAGCCAAGGTTATTGCTTTATCCAAAATATACAATAATGTCCTCCTCATTGAACAACCAAAGGAAACTACTGAAAACCTAGGGAAAAGTGTTCATGTCTTCTCTCCCCAGTAAAAGAGCCAATTAATGTTGTACCTTAAGAAACCAATTTTGTGGCTGTGTAGAAATTGTGCTTAAGACATTAATGTTTATAGTTATTGTCACTTAATTGTATGTTGTGTTCTTAAATGAAGGACCTGGGTGACTTGTTTTTTAACCCTCAATACTTAGGTGACAATAAAATATCAGAATTCCATTTGATTGTTGAATATAAATGATGAATGAAGAAATCTTGAATAAGTCATAGACAATATGTTGTTTTACACAAAGTCTACTATCTGTGACACTTGGAGAAGTTAAAGATAATATGTTGTCTTACATAGAAACTACTATCTGTAGCTTATAAGAATTGTAGAGGTGTGAACTTCAAGTATAAGAGTGTTATTTTGAGGGATTTTAACTTCATTTACATAAGAAAATGAAGACCTGCAACTTCATTACCATACTTAAAGTTTGAAAACATAACATGACACATAACAAAGAAGTCACAAAATCATACCCAACAATGTATGGAAAAATTCTGATCTTTTGATTAATCAACAGTTGTATTAGGAATTCACTAGCCTAGCATTCAGGTTCTCCAAAATTCGAATCCCTTCTCCCTAAATTTTCCTCTTTTTATACATTATGAAATAGTTGGTGGTTTCCAAAACTGTCAAACTACTTAACTATTTTCCTAATTGTCTAAGTAAAAACTATTACAGAATATTACACAAAGGGAAAAAGACACCTCATTCTAAAGAATATAAAATAACAAGAAGAAACAGAATTTAAAAGATGATGATCGTTCTCTATTCAAATATATATCTTGAGCCTTAACTGAATAGTGGATGAAGGGTGGAAGGCTTAGGAAGCACCATGGGGGTTAAAGAGTGTGTGAGAGCATCAACAAGGTTGAACCCCTCCAATGATTTCTGGCCACACATTCCAGTTAGCCATGCTAACGTCATGGTTAACTACAGAGGTCGAGCTCTAATTATCCTTTGTACTCATTGCTTCCCTGCATCGCACCTTAAAGTGCTTATCAAACTATCACTTGATCGTGCTTGTTGAACTTGTATGACATTTAAATGATGGTGGGCCCATAGAACTTAAAAAGAATTAACACTGGTTCATAAAACACGTCGCATCCGCCTTTTCAACATGCCTTTGACTACATTACAAGATATGGTCAAATTTATTTGTTCTTCATCTAGGCTTTGTTCCTGGAGTATATCCTCTTCTTTTGACCTTTCTTGCTCCTTTTCTTCTTCCTCTTCACAATCTATGTAGAATAATTTCTTCTCAGTACACTTATGACCTTTAGTGTATTTGCTATCACAACTGTAACAAAGCCCTTTTGCTCTTTTTTCTTCCAATTGTTGTGGTGTCAAACTTATAGGTTGTGGAAGACTATGGGAAACAACACTTCCGTCTTTATAGTTGTGAGAGGTATGCCTCCTGGTTGCCATAATTTTGCTTTCCATTTTTCTTGCTAACCTGAATGCCTTCTCTAATGAATCAGGTTCCCAAAGGCAAACATCATGTTGGATATTATCCTTTAAAGGCCCTATGAACACATTGATCCTATGCTCCTCTGGAATATATTTTACCCTTATGTTCAATTTTTGGAACTCCTTAATGTGCTCCATTATTGAACCCTTTTGTTTGAGACTTATCAACTGGCTAAAAAAGGTGTTTCTTTTTGTATCCTCATAATGTGCTCTCAATTCTTCCGTAAAAAGCCCAACGGATAATTTTTTTATGAGAGCAAAGCAATTGATACCATACAAACTGATTTGGTTCCAAATATAAAGTTGCCATACATACCTTTTGTGTGTTTTTCACATTATTGAGATCGAAGAATTGCTCCATCTGTAATATCCATGTGGCGGGATCCTTGCCATCAAACTTCCTCATATGAATTTTTGGAATATGGTGAGTTTTCGATCCAACATTAGAGTCTATGGAATCATGATTAACATTTCTTTTGTTCTCATCATGAGTTTCCTGTAGTACCCTTTCACCCTTAGTGACCATTTCTTGTAGCAGCTTATTCATATTTATCTTCAATTCTTCCATCTTATCATCCATGCCATCAATTTTAGCATCCATTCCATTCACCTTAGCTTCCATGCCATCCATATTAGCTTCTACACCTTTCTTTAAACCATCCATCTTAGCTTCTACATCTTTCCTTAAACCATCCATCTTAGATTCTGTTGCTTTTTGAGCAAGTGACACTTGTTGCACTTGTTCTTGTAATTTTGATATATCATATAGCATTTCATCTTCTTCTTCATGAGTCATGCTAGAGCTTTCAGGTTCCTTACTAGGTGTTTGCATTTTTTTCCTTGGGGCATCAGTTACCGATAATAATGCTCTATTATGCCCTTTGAATTCCTACAGATTAAATTTTCAAACCAAGCTTAAGCAAAAATTTAAGAAAATCTACACACCTTTTTTCCCTTTGTAGGAGCTCGATATTGCCTCTGATGTATCTCTGTACTTTCTAATCATCTAGTTCTGAATTTGTGACTTGCATTAACCCTCTTTGTCCTCTTTCCAATGCCACAATTCTGACCCAAATTGGATTCTCCAAGGAAGAGTGATGCGAAATCTCCCACAGTGACTTGATTATAGACTAGTTCAGTAGAGTGAACTTGTACGACGTGCCACGAGTCACTGTTTTAACCTTCGGATCTAAAAAATGCATACAAGAAACTACAGTCCATCCTCTTTCTGTAACTTCCTATGAAATTTCAATCCGATCCCCAAAGAGAAAGTTATGACGATTTCCCCAAGTCACCTGTTTAGAATGTAATTCAGGAGTTTGCAAAAAGACCAATTTCCTCAGATCATATCTCCGCAAATATAGCGCTAAAAGCTCTGAAATTTGAACCCGAGGTTCAGTGTGATTTCTTCTCAAATGGGTTTTTTGCAACTTCTGAAACATGACAAAAAAAGTTATTGCGAAAATGCCACGATGACATGTTTGGAGTAGCAACACCCTAGAATCCAAAGCACTCATACCAAATGTTATGAAACCAACTCAACAATAAAAGCTATAAAAATATAAAACCAATCCCCATCAGCTCAAAACATCAAGCCTAATGAACAATAAAAGTTATAAGAGTATAAATCCAATCCCCATCAAGTCAAAACATCATTTACAAAATGCATAATGATTCTACTAATCAACCTCCTTTATAAATGTAAATAAGCCAAACAAGGATAGATCAAACTCTTGCATTAAATCTGAAATCTTCAAAAACAACCCTCCAATTAATGTTGGCATCCATGTATCTGCCTCGTAGACAACCCTACTGTAGTTGTAGGATGTCATTGCTTATTCGATATTGCAACATATACTTACTACCCTTCAACATTAGCCAAATGTTGTCTAAACCATCTCCTACCACAAGAAAATCAGTACCCTCCGAAGGTTCAATCATGGTTTGCATAAATTCAACTCTGATGGCCATCACTAGATTCAGAATGGGGGACTATAGGAAGCTTCCCACATACACCTCCAACACTATTTTTTCCCTTCAATCTCCCAATAAAAACACGCTAACCTAGATTACACGGAACCATGGTAGCAAATGTAACATTAATGTGACCTTCCCTGTAACAACTTTGGATCTCAATTCATGTGGGTAACTGTTATGAAACCAGCTCAAGAAAAGATAGAAAAGATAGATCAACGCCTTAGAATTCGGCCTCTTCGAGGGGGCAACCTCCTTTACATTACATAAATGAACAATTCTTGGATGGTTCAAATGACAAAACCTCCTTTCTATATATAGGAGTCTAAGGAGTCACAATATAATCCAGCCGACCTAACAATAATAATATAAAGCCACAAAAATAACAATAGAGGGATTCTATGGGCACATTAATAACAATATGGGGGGCAATGGAGGCACAACAATATAAATAAGGGGTATAACTATAATAGTAATGGGGTAATCACTAGTATTATAGGGACCCAACATGCCCCTCTCCTTCAAAAAAGTGTTGTCCTCAACGCTTGAGTAGTTCTGGATATTTCTGCATAAAATTCTCATCCTCCCATGTGGAATCTTCAGCGGATAAGTTCTTCCACTTGATAAGGTACTCTGAAATTGATCGATTTCGTAGCTGTCGAGTTCTTGTTTATATAACTGCTTCCGGTTCCAATATAATTTTTCCTTCCTCGTCAAGTTCTAGAAATATTTTTTGAACTGGGAGCTTGTCGCCTATAACCTTCTTTAAGCATGAAACATGGAAAACTAGGTGCAATCGAGAAGCTACAGGAAGCTCCAATTTGTATGCCATAGTACCAATCTTTTGCAACACCTTGTACGAACCATAATACTTTGGTGATAATTTATTATCCTTCTTAGCTTTCTTGAGGGACATTTGCTTATATGGTTGTAGCCGTAGGAATACCCAATCACCGACATCAAAACTTCTTTCACTGGGATGTTGATCTGCCTGTTGTTTCATTCTATTATGTGCCAACACAAGGTTATGCTTCAAGAGTTGGAGGACTTGTTGTTGATGTTCGATGTGATGTTCCACTGCCTGAACCTTAGAATTTTCTCTTAAATATGATGTGATGGATGGTGGTTGATACCCATAAAGTGCCATAAATGGGGTCATTTTTGTTGCTGTATGAAAGGAAGTGTTATACCACCATTCAGCCAGAGGCAACCATTTGACCCATTGTGTTTGTTTATCAGATACAAAGCAACGAAGATATCCTTCCAAACATTTGTTTACTATCTCAGTTTGCCCATCAAATTGAGGATGATAAGATGAGCTATGAGCTAACTGAGTACCAAGACAAGAAAATAATTATGTCCAAAAATTTCCAGTGAAAATGGGATCTCTGTCACTTACAATAATCTTTGGGTTTCCATGTAGCTTTTGAATTGTTTCCATAAATGCAGTAGAAACTGTACTGGCTCTAAATGGATGTGATAATGCACAAAATTGTGCATACTTGGTAAGTCTGTCAACTACCACCATGATGACACTCTTTCCCTCAGACTTGGGTAAACCTGTGATAAAATCCATTGAAACCTCCTCCCAACGTTGGCTTGGAATGGATAAAGGTTGTAATAGACCTGGTGTCTTAATTGTTTCAACTTTATTTTGTTGGCAAACCAAACATTCTGCCACAAACTTTTGAATATCTGATTTAAGGCCATCCCAAAAAAATTCCTTCTTAACCCTGTGGTAAGTTTTTAAAAATCCTGAGTGCCCTCCTAAGGGAGAAGTGTGCAATTCCATAAGAATCTTTTGTTTTAGCTGGGAATTCTTACAGAGGTATAAGCGATCTTTGTACCATAACGAATCATTTTTCCAGCTAAATGTATCAGACGTACTGGAATCTTGTTGTAGCTTTCGAATAAGTGCCCACACTTCTTCGTCATTCTTCCATTCCTCCCTTGCTTCATTTATCCAATCTGGTTGGATGATAGAAATAGCGCACAACAATGCTTCCACATCCTCATCCTTTCTTGAGAGTGCATCTGCCACCACATTTTGCTTCCCTTTTTTGTAGATGATTTCAAAGTCATAACCCAACATCTTTGTGACCCACTTTTGTTGCTCTTCAGAGGATAATCTTTGTTCTAAAAAGTATTTAAGGCTATCATGATCCGTTTTTACCTTGAAGTGTCTTCCCATTAGGTAGGGTCGCCATTTCTTAAGTGCATGGAGTATTGCCAACATTTCCTTCTCATAAATAGCTTTTCTTAAAAACTTTCCCTTGATTGGACGACTTTCAAAAGCAATGGGTCTTTCATCTTGCATTAGAACAACACCAATTCCATTTCCTGAAGCATCACATTCCACAATAAAGGTTTTTGTGAAGTCCGGTGTAGCTAAGACCGGTGCTTGGCACATTGCCTCTTTAAGATGTTCAAAGGCCTTTGTTGCTTCCGGAGTCCATGAAAATGCATCTTTCTTCAATAATGTTGTTAGAGGTGCTGCTATTCTCCCATAATTCTTAACAAACTTGCGATAATACCCTGTCAACCCAAGAAATCCGCGCAAATGCTTTATGGATGTGGGGATTTTCCATTCCTTAATGGCTTTAATTTTGCTAGGGTCTACCTTAACTCCTTCATGAGATACAATATGACCCAAATATTCCACCTCCTGGACTCCAAAGAAACATTTGGATCTTTTGGCATATAATTGTTTCTCCTCCAATAGTTGTAGCACCCTGTCAACATGTTCAACATGATCCTTCCAAGACTTGCTGTAGATAAGTATATCATCAAAAAATACTAACACAAATTTTCTAAGGAATGGTTTGAAAATTGAATTCATCAAACCTTGAAATGTTGAAGGTGCATTGGTAAGGCCAAAAGGCATGACCAAAAATTCATAATGACCCTCATGAGTTCTAAATGCCGTTTTTGGAATGTCTTCAATCTTCATTCTGATTTGATGATATCCTGAACGAAGATCCAACTTGGTGAAGTAAATTGATCCATGCAATTCATCCAGTAATTCATCAATGACAGGAATGGGGAACTTATCTTTAATAGTGAGCTTGTTGAGCTCCCTATAATCCGGACACATGCGCCATGATCCATCCTTCTTGTGCACCAATACTACTGGAGCAGAGAAAGAACTTTGACTCGGTTGAATTATACCAGCCTCTAGCATTTCTGCAACCATACGTTCAATTTCACTTTTTTGGACATAGGGATATCTGTACGGCCTGATGTTTGGAGGAACACTTCCTGGAATCAGATGAATAGCATGATCATGATCACGCATAGGTGGGAGACCTTTGGGAGTCTCAAATACCTTGGAATGATTGTCCAGGACTTTTTGGAGATCTGGAGAAATAGATGATTCCAATGTGGAAACATCTAGCGAACATAATTGTGCAATTACACCTCTTTGCTCCTTTTTTAGAAGCTTTGTCATGCCATTAGAGCTGATTATCTTTCCTGGTTTCCCTGCAATACCCCTTAATTCAACTTCCTTTCCTTCCACCGAAAATTTCATGAAAATTTCTTGAAAATTAAAAGCTATTGTACCCAAGGATTGTAGCCATTGGACTCCTAGTACAACATCAGCACCTCCCATTGGAATGGAAAGCATTGGGCTAGTCAATACATATTCTCCCATGGATAGCTTGATATTATGGCACTTTCCAGAACAATTTATTGTTCCTCCATTTGCAATCATCACTTGACACTCTGGTGCTGGATATAGGAAGCAATTCAATTCTTTTGCTACCCTACAATGAATAAAATTGTGGGTGCTTCCTGAATCAATCAACACTATTACCTTTTTCTTCTTGATTTGTCCTTCTATCTTGATGGTTTGAGGAGTGGTAATTCCCGCCAATGCATTACAAGATATGGTCGGATTTATTTTTTCTTCACCTAGGCTTTGTTCCTGGAATATATCTTCTTCTTTGGACCTTTCTTGCTCCTTTTCTTCTTCCTCTTCACAATCTATGTAGAATAATTTCTTCTCAGCACACTTATGACCTTTTGTGTATTTGCTATCACAATTGTAACAAAGCCCTTTTGCTCTTTTTTCTTCCAATTGTTGTGGTGTCAACCTTGTAGGTTGTGGAAGACTATGGGCAACAAAACTTCCATCTTTATAGTTGTGAATGGTATGCTTCCTAGTTGCCATAATTTTGCTTTCCATTTTTCTTGCTAACCTGAATG
The DNA here is from genome assembly GCA_031772625.1 of Pinus tabuliformis. NCBI lineage: Eukaryota > Viridiplantae > Streptophyta > Pinopsida > Pinales > Pinaceae > Pinus > Pinus tabuliformis. The sequence goes on from CM062819.1 coordinate 154,352,300, forward strand.
CCTTCTCTAATGAATCAGGTTCCCAAAGGCGCACATCATGTTGGATATTATCCTTTAAAGACCCTATGAACACATCAATCCTATGCTCCTCTGGAATATCTTTTACCCTTATGTTCAATTTTTGGAACTCCTCAATGTGCTCCATTATTGAACCCTTTTGTTTGAGACTTATCAATTGGCTAAAAAAAGTGTTGCTTTTTGTATCCTCATAATGTGCTATCAATTCTTCCGTAAAAATTGCCCAAGTGATAAATTGTTTACGAGAACAAAGCCATTGATACCATACAAACTGATTTGGTTCCAAATATAAAGTTGCCATACGTACCTTTTGTGTGTTTTGCACATTATTGAGATTGAAGAATTGCTCCATCTGTAATATCCATGTGGCGGGATCCTTGCCATCAAACTTCCTCATATCAATTTTTGGAACATGGTGAGTCTTCGATCCAACATGAGAGTCTATGGATCATGATTAACATTTCCTTTGTTCTCATCGTGAGTTTCCTTTAGTACTATTTCACCCTTAGTGACCATTTCTTGTAGCAACTTATTCATATTTATCTTCAATTCTTCCATCTTATCATCCATGCCATCAATTTTACCATCCATGCCATTCACCTTAGCTTCCATGCCATGCATCTTAGATTCCATGCCCTTTATCTTAGATTCCACGCCATTTATCTTAGCATCTGTTGGCTTTTGTGAGCGTGACATTTGTTGCACTTGTTCTTGTAATTTTGATATATCATGTAGCATTTCTTCCTCTTCTTCATGAGTCATGCTAGAGCTTTCAGGTTCCTTACTAGGTGTTTGAATTTTCTTTCCTCGGGGCATCAGTTACCGATAATAATGCTTTACTATGCCCTTTGAATTCCTTCAAACCAAGCTTATGCAAAAATTAAAAAAAAAAACTACACACCTTTTTTTCTTTGTAGAATCCTGATATTAAATCTGATGTATCTCTGTAATTTCAAATCATCCAATTCTAAAATTTTGACCTGTAGTAGCCTTCTATGTCCTCTTTCCAATGCCACTAGTCTGATCCAAATTGGATTCTCCAAGAAAGAGTTATGCACAATCTCCCGCAGTGACCTGATTATAGACTAGTTCAGTAGAGCGAACTTGTATGAAGTGCCACGTGTTACTGTTTCAACCTTTGACTCTAAAAAATATATAAAAGAAAACTACAATCTGTCCTCTTTCTTTACCTTCTTACGAAATTTCAATCCGATGCTCAGAAAGAAAGTTATGACGATTTTCCCCAGGTCACCTATTTTGAGTGTAATTCAAGAGTATGCAAAAAGACCAACTTCCTCAGATCATATCTCCGAAAATATCGTGTGACAAGCTCTGAAATTCGGACCCCAGGTTCAGCTCGATTTCTTCTCAAATGGGTTTTGTTTACGACTTCGGAAACATCACAGAAAAAAGGTTATAGCGAAAATGCCACGATGACCTGTTTGGAGCAGTGAAACCCTAGAATCCAAAGCTCTGATACCAAATGTTATGAAACCAGCTCAAGTAAAGATAGAAAAGATAGATCAACGCCTTAGAATTCAGCCTCTTCGAGGGGGCAACCTCCTTTACATTACATAAATGAACAATTCTTGGATGGTTCAAATGACAAAACCTCCTTTCTATATATAGGAGTCTAAGGAGTCACAATATAATCCAGCCGACCTAACAATAATAATATAAAGCCACAAAAATAACAATAGAGGGATTCTATGGGCACATTAATAACAATATGGGGGGCAATGGAGGCACAACAATATAAATAAGGGGTATAACTACAATAGTAATGGGGTAATCACTAGTATTATAGGGACCCAACAGTAACCTATTATGACCACCTTGGCGCGCGCTAGGGTGGCTACAGAGAAACAAACAATAACATTATTATCTACAAGATAACTCTATAGAGGGCCTGGAAAATTTACTGGGGATAATGGGTCGTAGTATCTCATTAGCCAAATTTTTTCAACCCTCCATGTATTTATTGAGGATTAGTATCTAGCAAGGTGCACAAAACTATTGCCATTATCTTCACAATTACACAACAAAAAAACTCTGTAACTTCATATTGCTTCTTCATGGACTGTCATCTCTGTTGTTCTATGAACAATGAGAGATTTCAAAAATTGAATACGTTTGCGAGTGTGCGGGAAAATCCTTGGAAAAATTTTTCACTCACTGGTAGGAGGGTTTACAACAAATAAGGTTAAGTCAGATCTAGCCACGAAAAATAGCCACTGCAACCTAGAGTCTTCATGCCCAAGGTGTCCCAATTACAAGGCATCTTCATTAGAAACCAATGCCTCGAAATAACACTGAAACCCCATATAACTAAGTTATGGTTGTTCACTAAAATTCACTATTCTATTAGGTAATTCTTACGGTGGAAATGTTTGGAATCATAAATTGCGGCCCAGTCATGGGATATGGACCTAGAGGTTACAAAATCAATTGGCTAAAGTCTTAGAACAATGTTCTGCAATATATCAGCTAGAAGATAAATGGCTTCACCATCTTTCTCTTTTTCTTTCTGGACAATTACAGCCAATGAATTTTGATCCGATTTGCCTACATGATTTTTTTTGTTGGGTCAAAGATTGGGATATAAGCGATCAAACTCCTGAATCAAAAGTTCAATGGCAAGGTTTTCTGTAAAACATATAGTTGCTTCTCTCCATGCAGGGACAAAAAAAAATCTGTAGAGAGCTTCCTATTTCTTCCTCATTTGTTATCTTGTCCTCTTTGTGATGTCAAGATATAACTTATACAGGTTCTTCAACCGAACCCCAATCTGCTTCACCTATCCCATGGCTATGTGTCTAAGGAATGATTTTCCTTTGCTAAAGACCACATCATAACCATGGATTAATATGGTGGTGATACATGAATATTAGTCTACCACTTATCAACCATAAGTTAGTTATGCTACTGCTAACATATCATAAGATAACTAAACTTATGTACCATAACATTGCGTGTAAATCTGAAATTTCAATGAAATTTACATCATTGAAAAACTCTAATGACAAAAGACAAGTTTAAACTAATTAAAAGAAGATGAATTTTGACAACTCTATCTTCCTAGAATAAATTAAAATGTTAAAATTTAAGCCTAACAATGAAACTATAACAATAAATTACATATTTGGTTTTGTATGTTAGCATTCCTCTATATAAATTTGATTATATTTATGAACTTTTATTCTTAATAATTAAAATGCAATAGAAAAAATATAATTTTTACAACCCCTTAAGCTACATTTAATATTAATGTTGATGTTTATAAAATGTAGCTTAAGGGGTTGTAAAAGCTTGGAAGTGTTGGAGTTTAGACAGATTAGGACCCACAGATACCGAAACATTTTCGGGAATCTATCGGATGGAATCCAAGAATGACACCCAACTATCTTTGTAGATGGCGAGTAATATTCCAAGAATTATAGATCTGCAATTTTTGATGATTAACAAGGCCACTAGATGTGAGAATAAACTAAATGGTGCAACATTGACTTAAAATGTGTAGGAATAATTTTCGAGTCGAGACCCCCACTCCCACCACTCCCCCTTGAAAAAAATAGATCATGTCATCTAAAAATTAGGATTGATATATGATCTTTTTACTTGAGATGTATCTTACCTCTTGTAAGCTTCCATTTATTCTCTCATGTTCAAGGACCCTCCTTAAGGTGTCAACCATGAAAATATAGAGGAAAGGATAAAAGAACACCCTTGGCACATGCTTCTAGTGGGTTTGGAAAATCTAGAGGAGCAACCATTCACCAAGGGATATATACAAGGCCAATAGATGAAAACCAACACCCATTTTATGAATTTTCTATAAAAACCAAACTCATAGAGAACCTTCAACAAAAAATCTTGATTGACTCAATCAAATGAATTTTCCATGTTAAGTTTTATGAGCGTTCCTTTATCGTTTCTTTAGTTTTTGGAATGGAAAAATTCTTGAACCAAGAGTATATTATCAATTATATATCTCTACCCCATAAAGATCCCTTATTTTTAGGTATGAGCTTGGGAAGGAGTAAATTTAAGTGGTGAAGTAAAACTTTTGAAATGATTTACTAAGAAGACAAATCACCTATCACAAAGATGTCTAAAGTAGAAACATACTAAAAGAAAATTTAATTATGGATAGATAAATTCCTAGAGATGGAATCAAGAAGTGAAGAAATTACATAAGTCTTACTACCTAGTCAAAACAGAGGTAGTCTAAAAGAATGAACAAAGAGAAAATCTTTCAACAAATGATTCCAAAAATAATGTGCTCTCCACACCTTAAGTGGGGATGATAAGCATAACTCTCCTACACCTTTAAGGGTGTTGGGTGTGGAGAATGATTATTTAGAGGTCTTTGCTTCAGCTCGATGTGTACCCTAGCAAGTTTGTACACCCCTCCCGGCAGGGATTTCAGGGGCAGTGCCCCCGAAGCTAAAAACAAATGTAAAATTGCCCTAGAACTTATGTTTAGTTTAGGTTTTCTTTCCCTAGAAGGCAACCCCTCTCTTTGTATGAGGGCATTGTATTGAGGCTATGTAATAGATGTGTATTCTCTGAGCTGTTGGGTGTGGAGCCTGATTATCTTCTATATTCAAAGGTATTGCCACATAGGACCCCAGTTCGAAATGGGGGCGGCAACGTCGCCCGTAAAATATTCGCTGCAGGGGGGGTCTATGGGGGGGTGGCTGCGACCTTTGGGAGCCCCCCCCTGGGCGGGGGGTTTTGGGGGTAGCGCCCCCGAAGCTAAAAACAGCTGTAAAATTGCCTTGTAAAAGTATAGTAACTTATAGTCAATCTGGGTCGTCCATTAGGCGGATCATCTCACGATAGAACTTATGTTTAGTTTAGGGTTGTTTTCCCTAGAAGGCAACCCCGCTCTTTGTATGAGGGTATTGTATTTGAGGCTGTGCGATAGATGTGTATTCTGTGAGCGAGAAACAGAGAGGTGAGACTGTGAGAGAAAATAGAGGATATTACAGCGGATTTGCTGTAGGTTGTGTCTCTTCATTTTGCTAGATAATAGAAAGGAAAGACTGGTTGTTCGGGGTGGATGTAGCCCAAACTAGGTGAACCACATATATCTGTGTCTCTCTTGTTTTGTGTGTTTTCTGTGTTTATATTTCTGCAATATTTTATGTGTTCCATTGCTCCGTAATATATAATTTTCTAACATGAGCGAGAAAGAGAGAGGCGAGAGTGTGAGAGGAAAAGAGGATATTACAACGATCTGCTCTAGGTTGGGTCTCTTCATTTTGTTGGATAATAGAAAGGAAGGACTGGTTGTTTGGGGTGGATGTAGCCCAAACTGGGTGATCCACGTATATCTTTGTCTCGCTAGTTTTATGATTTTTCTGTGTTTATATTTATGCAATATTCTATGTGTTCCACTGCTTTGTAATTTATAATTTTCTAATGAAGGGGGAGTATATTGATGAATTTAAGATGGTTTGTGGTAAGCCATAAACCACCACATTATCCAAATAAATGTAATCTAGTTAGTGATCATAAAAAAAACAACACATTATTCAAAGAATATTGGCTAGCGGTCATCAAGAAACAATTGCATTATTCAAAGAAATATATTATTCGTAAACCATAAACCACCACTTTCCATGGAGGATGGTTAGTGGTTAAATATAAAAACCACCATCTAAAGAATCCAATACCCCATTTTCATGGGGAAACATCATATGTCAAGCTTCATGTTTCAAAGTATTATCAACACTAAGTCAATAATTAAGGATTCCCACATAGAAATTAGTCTCCTTAACATTAAATAATTTCAATTATTCAAGGGAGATGTTTAGATATAGTACGTGATCAATTCTAGAGATTCACATATTGGTAGTTTTGTAGAAATATCTTCACCAAAACATAGTTCAACAAATTCATATTGAAGATAAGAAAGGTTATTGGTACAATTACTCAAACTTGTGATTAAGGAGGGGAATGTTAGACTCTAAGGGGCTAGTTAATCACAAAGTCCTAGAATAGAATTGTTATTCTTAAGTTGATGAGGTATCACAATGATCCACTGATGGTGTGATCTAGATCTAGATATAGAAGATCTAAAAATTCAATGGATGTGTTATAAATTCACATGTTGTGATCAATACAATACATGTAGGCGCTAAGCCTTTTCCACCAATTTGCTTTCTTGTCTCTCTCATGGCTAATTCGTAACACTTTTAGGATTTTCTTTGATCTACAAGTGATTGGATGGTTGACTCCTTGCCATGTGGAGATTATGGGATGTAGTGGCAACACATGAGCACATGAAATGTGACATGTAAGCCACCTCTTAGATGACATGGATTAATATGGTGCTGATACATGGATATTAGATTACCACTTGTCAACCATAAGTTAGTTATCCTACTGCATCATAACATAGCTTATGTCTCATAACATTGAGTGTAAAGCTCAAATTTCAATGAAATTTATATCATTGGAAAACTATAATGTCAAAAGAGAAGTTTAAACTAATTAAAAAAAGAGGAATTTGGACAAATCTATCTTCCTAGAATAAATAAAAATGTTAGAATTCAAAGACAACAATGAAACTATAACAAGAAATTACATATTTGGTTTTGTATGTTAGCATTCCTCTATATATAGTTGATTATATTTATGAAATTTTATTTTTAATAATTAAAATGTAATAGAAAAAGAGATATTTTTTACAACCCCTTAAGCTACATTTAATATTGATGTTGGTGTTTATAACGAGGCTAGAACAATCTTAACTATGGATCAAATCTTCCAACGTGCAAACCTCTTTTTTGAGTGCAAAAGCTTGAGGAAGGATTTGCACCTCTAGAGATTTGATCCCTTTCTACCCTTAGGAGCTAAGATGATCTAGGAATGGTATTAATGTCTATTAAGTTTTAATATTTACATTTAATTTGAAATATTTTCTTATAATATACTTATTTTAAAAATCATTAAAATGGCATTACATTGATCTCTTCGTGTGGACAAAATGGCATTACATTGATATCTTGGTGTGAGAATTCAGTCTACACACCACGGATTGATGCCGAGATGGCTAGTAGTGTAGGGATTTGTTTGGCACAACTAACTCTGAACCTGGGTCAGGACCCCCTAAGCCAACACGGTTATTCGTTTGCTGCTAATAGATAAATTTTTTTGTCCAAATATTGATTTTTTGACCATTACCAAGATACCTTGATAGGTGTTCTTTGATCAAATACATGCATGGAAAAAAGAGTTTCAAGATGCAAAAGCAACCCTTTGGAGTGGAATGAGCTAAAATATTATGGTATTATCCCTTGGGGAAATATTTCCTTCCAAGAGGCATTGTTTCTTGAAATATATCGTGAGACAAGATTTTCCCCAAGGTCACATTCATCATGGTTGGGTCATGAATCCCATAGCCCCCATGAGTGTTTGGAGAGTTAACCACTATCTATTTGACCAAGTGGTACTTTTTGTTACTCTATTTTCCACCTTTACATAAGAAATTCCTAACAATGTAATCTAGTTAGTGATCATAAAGAAAACAACACATTATTCAAAGAATATTGGCTAGCGGTCATCAAGAAACAATTGCATTATTCAAAGAAATATATTATTCGTAAACCATAAACCACCACTTTCCATGGAGGATGGTTAGTGGTTAAATATAAAAACCACCATCTAAAGAATCCAATACCCCACTTTCATGGGGAAACATCATATGTCAAGCTTCATGTTTCAAAGTATTATCAACACTAAGTCAATAATTAAGGATTCCCACATAGAAATTAGTCTCCTTAACATTAAATAATTTCAATTATTCAAGGGAGATGTTTAGATATATTACGTGATCAATTCTAGAGATTCACATATTGGTAGTTTTGCAGACATATCTTCACCAAAACATAGTTCAACAAATTCATATTGAAGATAAGAAAGGTTATTGGTACAATTATTCAAACTTGTGATTAAGGAGCGGAATGTTAGACTCTAAGGGGCTAGTTAATCACAAAGTCCTAGAATAGAATTGTTATTCTTAAGTTGATGAGGTATCACAATGATCCACTGATGGTGTGATCTAGATCTAGATATAGAAGATCTAAAAATTCAATGGATGTGTTATAAATTCACATGTTGTGATCAATACAATACATGTAGGGGCTAAGCCTTTTCCACCAATTTGCTTACTTGTCTCTCTCATGACTAATTCCTAACACTTTTAGGATTTTCTTTGATCTACAAGTGATTGGATGGTTGACTCCTTGTCATGTGGAGATTATGGGATGTAGTGGCAACACATGAGCACATGAAATGTGACATGTAAGCCACCTCTTAGATGACATGGATTAATATGGTGCTGATACATGGATATTAGATTACCACTTGTCAACCATAAGTTAGTTATCCTACTGCATCATAACATAACTTATGTGTCATAACATTGAGTGTAAAGCTCAAATTTCAATGAAATTTATATCATTGGAAAACTATAATGTCAAAAGAGAAGTTTAAACTAATTAAAAAAAAAAGAGGAATTTGGACAAATCTATCTTCCTAGAACAAATAAAAGTGTTAGAATTCAAAGACAACAATGAAACTATAACAAGAAATTACATGTTTGGTTTTGTATGTTAGCATTCCTCTATATATAGTTGATTATATTTATGAAATTATATTTTTAATAATTAGAATGTAATAGAAAAAGAGATATTTTTTACAACCCCTTAAGCTACATTTAATATTGATGTCGGTGTTTATAACGAGGCTAGAACAATCTTAACTATGGATCAAATCTTCCAACGTGAAAACCTCTTTTTTGAGTGCAAAAGTTTGAGGAAGGATTTGCACCTCTAGAGATTTGATCCCTTTCTACCCTTAGGAGCTAAGATGATCTAGGAATGGTATTAATGTCTATTAAGTTTTAATATTTACATTTAATTTGAAATATTTTCTTATAATATACTTATTTTAAAAATCATTAACATCTAATTATTTCTATTTATATTTTGTAGAATTGTCCATAATTAACAGACTTGGTTGCTACATAAGGCAATATGAATAGTAACAACATGATATGAGAAAGATAGTGTAATGCATTTTCCATGATGAAATGACCATTGAAGTTTGTCGTTCACTAGTTTGCTTCAACAATTTCACTATAAACCCTTAGAAAAGCCATGAACAAATTTTGGAAACTTTTTTTAACCACGTATTCTCAACAATACCACAAAAACCCTAGAAAGGCCAACTTATACACATAAATCATAAAGGAACAAATAGGGAGCTAAATATATGCCAAAACCTCACATTTTTTCCTTGGGGCTGGTGACCTAGAAAAACCATCAATTACAAGATATAAAGAGCTCACTCTTTACCTAAACCTTATATAGACCATACATCCTAGATTTGGAGATGAAGGAACTATGAATCAGACTAATTCCACCCTATTTAAATATATAATATTATTTGGAAAATTATATATATTTGGTTTATTGAGTAATTTTATTATGTTATTGGGCCAACAATAAAAAATGTTGACATACTAACATTACTTCTCAACCTAGGCCAGACTCTCAACATTTAAAAGATGTGACATACTTACATTACACCTCAACATCTCCCCATACTGAATTGTAGATGGCCTCATAGTGGAAATATTCAAAAACTACTTATAACCCAAATCAAATAAGGAAAAACTATTTATACCACAAATTTAATATCAACCACATTAAAAGTTGAAAATTATAAAGATAAATAATATATAGAAGTTTTAGAAAGTGTAATTACATTACTCCTCAACATAGCCCAAGCTCTAAGCATTTAAAAAATGTTGACATACTTACATTACACCTGAAGATTTCCTCATACTATAAACCGCCTCATAGTACAAATATTCAAAAACTACTTATAATCCATCTCAAATAAAGTAAAACTATTTATACCACAAATTTAATGTAAACCCCATTAAAAATTCAAAATTATAAAACTAAATGATATATAAAATTTTAGGCAATTTTATTAAAAGAGCCATACATTTTTTTTGCCAATAGAGAGCCTCATGAACCATAAAAGTTATAAAAATATAAAACAAATCCTCATAAATTATAAAAATATAAAACCAATACTCATCGGCTCAAAACATCAAGCCTAATGAACAATAAAAACTATAAAAGTATAAAGCCAATACTTATCGGCTCAAAACATCATTTACAAAATGCATAATGATTCTACTAATCAACCTCCTTTATAAATGTAAATAAGCCAAACAAAGATGAGATCAAACTGCTACATTAAATTTAAATCTGAGACCTTCAAAAACAGCCCTCCAACTAATGTTGGCATCCATGTATCGGCCTCCTGGACAACCCGGCTGTAGTTGCAGGATGTCAGTGCTTATTGTATATTGCAACATATACTTACTACCCTTCAGCATTAGCCAAATGTGGTCTAAACCATCTCCTACTGCAAGAAAATCAGTACCCTCCAAAGATTCAATCATGGTTTGCATAAATTCAACGGTGACGACTTTCACCAGATTCCATTGTCCTGTGAGCCCATCAAAGTTCCATATACCCAGATCAGAATGGGGGACTATAGGAAGCCTCCCATATACACCTCCAACGCTGTTCTTTCCCTTCAATCTCCCAATCAAAACACGCTGACCTGCATTACAGGGCACCATGGTGGGAAATGTAACATTAATGTGACCTTCCCCGTAAAAATTTTGGATCTCAATTCCTGTGGGTAACGCTTGGCGCGCTAGGCTGGCTGCAGAGAAACAAACAATATCATTATTGTCCCAAAAACTCCGCAGAGGACCTGGAAAATTTGCGGAGGAAAATGGGCCAGCATATCCCATTACCCAATTTCTTTTTTGAACCCTCCAACTTTTTAGTGTGGAGTCGTATGTAGCAACGTGCAAAAAACTATTGCCATTATCTTCACAATTACCCAACAAAAAAACTCTGTAACTTCCGATTGCTTCTTCATTGACTGTCATCTCCGCTGTTCCATGAACAATCAGAGATTTCAGAAATCGCACACGTTTGCGAGTGTAGTGTGGGAAAATCCTTGGCAAACTTTTGCACTCACTGGTAAGAGGGTTTACAACGAATAAGGTTAAGTCAGATCTGGCCACCAAAAATAAGCCACTGCAGCTTGCTTTGACACCCAGAGTCCTCATACCGAAGGTGTCCCAATCACAACGGACCTTCATCAGAAACCAACGCCTGGAAATAACACTGAAACCCCATATATCTAAGTTATGGTTGTTCACTACAATGCACTGTTCTATATGCTCATGCATGTTCTATCAAGTTTACCTTATTATTTTAATGTAAAGTCATTTTTGTTTTAAATTAGAGTTATTTTTAATTTTCTTTATTTTATTTTTGACAAAGTAAAAATATGAAGGTAGGGTTATTTTTATTTATATTAATAATATAATTATCGATTGTATTATTTTAAATGATTTATTGTGTCATTTTTATTTTATTTGATGGAGCAAAATGTTTATATAATATAATAAGACAAGATAAATATTTGCACCTTAGAAGACAAGATGTATTTTATTTTTATATTTATTGTTATGTAATTTGACCTAGTCAAAATGCTTACATAACATACCATCACATAACATAACCTTACAACATCTCTTCCATACTTTGTTGGAGAGCTTAATTTATTTTAGACCAACTTAGACCTACCTTAACTCCATATCTACCAAGCACCCGTAAGGGTCAAGGCTCTTGATATGCAAACATTTTTTAAGGTGAAAAAATGGTTTGATCCCAAGTGGTAGATATGGAGTTAAGATCGATCTATTCTCATTTAATTATTATTAATTTTATGCTTTATTTTATTTTTACTTAGTCAAAATGTTAAAAAAGATATTACAACATCTATACCATATTATTGGGCCAAGAGACACTCTCCAACCTATTATGAGGGAGATGTCGTGTAATGTTACCTTCAAAAATAATAAAATTATATTTACATTAACAAATGAAAAAATAGTAGTAACAAAACAAATCAATGTGAAACATAAATTGAATATGTCATTTTTCATCTTAATTTACATCAACTTTATAATTTAATTGAAAGTAAAAAAAGTAATTTACCTTTTAGTGTCACCGAGATATGCAATTCCTTCGGTACTTATTCTGGAAATAATATGAAGTTGACATATGCATGTTAATATTATGTTTAGAAAAAGATTATATGAGAGAGAGTGTTTACCTTTTTATTCTATGAATAACCTCTTTCTAAATCAAGTTGTGAAGGAGATTTGCAATACCTTCCAATGTTTAATATGGCTTTCGATATGTAATATTTTAAAAATGCTAATAACAATAATAACAAAAAGAATTCATTGTGTACTTTTTCTGTTTGATATTTTGGCATGTGAAGCATACATTGTTAAAATACAGATATCTTAATATTTTTTAAGGAATGTTCAATATATATATATATATATATATATATATATATATATATATATATATATATATATATATATATATATAGATATATAGTAAAAGGTATTTATTAAATATTGTAATTAAAGCATTAAATAAGATTGTTGATTTTAACAAAATTATGAATATTTGTGCCTTGTTGTGCCGAAATACTCATTCTACAACTCAATATGAGGGGATGTGTAAGTCAATTCGTTCGTATGTCCAGGATAAAGAATTCATCATATCAAAATTTTAAGCTTTACCCCATATCTTAGGTCATTGTTTGTCCTGACTTCTGCAGATTTTTTCGAACCTAAAAATACTTAAATCTCCCCACAAACATTGCTTATAATCCTCTTACCAAGTCACACTCATGTCTGAATACAAAATTACTCTTTGTTTACTCCTTTCAGTATTCCCTACATGTCTTCATAATATGCTTATTTTTCTCTGTTTAAGAAACCTTCGAACCATAATGAATTCTACGATATCATCTATGCAACAATTTTTCTTAGTCAACTTAAATCCTTCTTCCCTTTCGTAGATTCTAGTCTACCTTAGACCTTATTCTCTTACTTGATCAATGAAGCAATGACCCTTTGCTTTCACATTCACCTTGTGGTCTAGAAAATCTATAACTTGGCCTCTACAAAGGTTTCAGTGCTCAACCTCCTCAAAAATTAGACCCTACAATAAGGGATAATGTAGGCTACAACAAGGTTGAATTTAGGCTTGTTTAGGGAAAATCCAAGGTACTACTAAAAAATAGGCTAAATTGAAAACTTTGTGCAATCAAAATAGCCATGTCCATTCACAACATTTAAACAGAAGAAATTTATCCCATAGAGATAACCGAGAAAAGAATGTGACCTTACTTTAATATGCCTTACAAGCATGCGTCATAGTGTTAAGGGAAACTTTCCCCTAGGGTCTTGGGCTCACCCTAGCAGACTGAAAGTTGTCTATACAGAGAAACAAACATTCCATATAGCCATAATGCTAATATAAGCAAACTCTACGATAAGGGGCGTACCTAAGGTCCTACGTTTGAGAAGTTCCTTCCAGGGTCCAAATGCTTCTTGGAGTTTCCTTTGCTCCTTTGACCTGCAAAACAACCAATTCAAGAAAGTACAAAAGTATATCGACTAAACATTATAAAGAAACCATCTTCATATTATAAAGAAAGGTAGTTAGTTATGCACTTAAACAACCATTCAAATATGAATTCTAACATGAATATCATAAACATGAAGAATATTTATATCAGGAACAAAGACATGTGTTTCTTTTATTAGAGACAAATAAATTACAGAAGGAATAATTTCACCTGAGTCGTCCTTTTGCATGCTCCAAGCGGAACCGTCCTCCAGATTCGTCCAGTCTCAAGCGTTTAACAAACTCCTTCCATGACTTACTCCATGATATCACAAGTAGCAAATGGACATCATCACACAAGGAACAAGGGTTTCCTGTAAAAATGGGGGAAGTGCAGGAGGCACAAGGATCTTTGGACCTAGTCAGGGAAATCTTAGCATAATAACCTTTCTCTCTCTTCTCTCCTCCCTTAGGCATTCCCATTGAAGCCATTCTATACTTCTCCTAAAGTAGTTTTTTAGTTGGGAATTTGTTGGGGACAGTTGGGACACGAGCACTAACAGGTGATCAGTAGGTAAAACCCATGATCTCCACCCAAAATTAAGGAGATTTAAATTTTTTTAAGTGTTTTAAGACATATACACGGGTTGGGTATACACAAACCCGCGTATACACACGTTTAGCTCAGGGCAATGTCGTGTATAGGGAATAAAACACTGTTTTTTAAATTTTGGACCAGGTCTGGAAGGAGGGGTTGCTCTAGGCCATGGGTGCATCATCACAAACCCCAAGAGTGAGATTTGGAGCTATAACAGATGCCCCCTAATATATGAGGTCAGAAGGGGTACATGATGGCCGAAATGTATTAAGAAAGTACGTGGAAAGGAAATCTGTCAAAAATCGAGAAGGACTTCACCGGAGTTCAGCCTGCCAAGCCACAAAAGGAGATCAGAAAGAAACACTGTCTGAGGCGGGCATACCCATTCTCAGAAAAAGTAAAGCATGTCTGCATATCAAGTACAAGTAGATCCACTAAGTATACAAGTATAAAGAACTGGAAAAACATAATGGATCATTTGATCATGATCGAACAAGTACATGTCTGAATATCATATATAAGAATGTCAATGATGTTGAAGGATGGACCGGATCACTGATATCGAGAACTGATCACAAAAGGTACCAACTGAACATGATGGAATAGGATGGTACTACACTGTAAACTCAGGTGCCAGCATATAGAATGTCACCATGACTAACTGCAACATACAAGGTGGAATGGTATCAACTAGTAGCAATAGGAGCAACTTTTAAGTGAACCAATGAATGCTGATACAACATGAGGTCTTCACCGACCGCCGTGGTACATTTCCACACCATGGGAATAAATGATCTGAAGTCGACCATGTGAGAAATCGTTTGATTACCGGTCATTGATGTATACCATTAACAAACACGAGACTACTCACCGATAATGATAATGAGTGTCAAGGTACCCAATACAATTTAACAAGTGTGAATAGATGAGCCGGAGTCGAACACCTATAAGAATCTATTAATCAAGAGACAATGATGGTTTCCCACTATCGATAACGAAGGATCTGCCACTAATGACTGCAAACCCAAAGGTAATGCCAAATGGACTCTAGATCTTTGCCCCAGAGCAATGAGTCAGAGTTGATAGGGAAAGATCCGCTAGAAGGAAGGCATTAAAGCGTCATTCATCAATATAGTGCGACTGTAACCCGTAGGCCAATAATGTGGAAGGAATCGGGCGAAAGAGATGTAGTAACCCAACTAAAGTACGTTTTCGGCGTACACAAGATGTGGCTAGCGCATGACAAAAACCCTCTGAACCAACCAATAATGGAAGCTGACACAGAGGTGAGGTATCCACCAATAGGGTCAAATGGAAACCAAGGTACTGCACGAATCCCAATGTGTGATAATGTAAGCTTATGTTGAACACAATGGAAACCACTCAGTCAAAGACCCATGATAGTGATTGATGCTGAGCACAAGGAGACCTATCAATAATGAAAATAGGGCTAGAGTGTAGCTCTAGGCCTGTCCTCAGAGCAAGATGTCGTCGTCGATAAGGACAAGACCCGCGAGCAAGAAGTCAATGGAGACCTTCTCAAACCGGCATGAGTAAAGGACCAATATAACTGATGTGATGATAGACATGATTCTGACAACCAGGGATGGTGGACTGAAAAATGAGTCAAGAGACACCGCAGAGAGGCTGACTCAGGCTAACTTCCCTTGAACAAAAAGTATGACTCAATGTGACTATGTGGTAGCATATGATGACTCTGTATAAGTTCGTCATGCAGGAGGCACGAATGAACCCTCCATATGATTGGAAGAGATAACCAATCGAGGGAGAAATGACTCAATAACAAGGTTAAGGTGTACCTAAGTCAAACTAAATCCTGACCAGACGGAGGAGACTTTGCTTTGAGTGCTTTGTTCAAGGGTGACACAACTGACTCTAGTTGCCAACAATAAATGGAAATATTGTCCCGTTCCCACTCTTTTTTGGAATATATAATTTTTTTGTCTTTTTGTGTTAAGATGGAAAAAGAATAAAAGAATGCTATGGTACAGTGGAAAGAACGAGTGTCGATGAAACAGATGATATAGTTCCTGGGAATGGAACATTCCTATGCTCAATGGAGGGAGATGAAAACTCGTCAATGACACTCAAAGGTGTGTTCCTTCCACGGGTCAAGGTGTGTCAAGTTGCAGAGGTCAAAGATATGAAAGTTTGATTTTGCAGTCATCATGGTCAAAAGTTGGCTTAAACATGAGTCCAAGTGAAGCCACCTCAAGGCCAAAAGGTGCAAACGGTAAAAGTGCAATGCAGTGGTGCAACTAAACACAAAGGAGCCTCTAGGGTATAATGCCCGAACGAAACGAAGAAGCAAATAGGAATGATGCTTCATCGAATAAGTCATGGCGGGACTAAAGAGGACTCCCAAGCCTACTCAGATCGGATCAACATGGGCAACAAATGTCAGTGAGCTGCTAACTACGATGCCCATGTACAGGATGGCTTCTACCATCGTGTCATGATTTAAAGAATCGGCAAGTGAAGATAGCTTACGAACCATAACAAGATGGGATTGACCCTATGGAAGATGTATCGACAAATGGAGGCTAGTATCCATAATGCAATGGAAAAATGGCTTCCCTAACCTATATGCCAGTGAGAAAATGATACCTGCCATGACAGGTCAGCAGTCATGGAACCGTCTCGAAATTGTTGAAAAAATGTCCAAAATGTCCTAAAAATCAAACCATTCTCAACATTCCGAGCTCCCAAGTTAAAAGTTACATGAGGCCAAACAAAATAAAATTTTGAAAAAATTTTGCATTTTCAAAACCTAGAAAAGAGTTTTTGGACTCACCATTTTTGCCATTTGAGTTTGAGAGCAAAGTAGTGGAGCAAAAGGAGAAAAATTTCCATATGCCAAATTCAACCATTCAGATTCTTCCAAAATTCCTAGGTAACTCTTGTACTTTTCTTGCAATTGATTGTGACTAGTTTTAGAATTTTTAATTAATGTTTTACCGTTGAATTTTTTGCCAAAATTTCACCGCGGCATATACGCGGGTTGGTAATATGTGACCGTGTGCAAAGGGACCTACGTATATGCCGCAAAGATTTTAAACAAAAAAAACTAATGGGTGAAAATCATTTTTTCTTAAAGATGCCGGTCACTTGGAAAGAAAGAGAGCATACCGCAGTGGATGATGAAGTCATGAATGATCCTGATGCTTTGGATGCCCTACGGGGATGTGGTTTACTTAAATTCTTCAAACTGCCGAATATGAAAGCAAACACATGTCTGCTTGAGACGCTCATTGATTACTGGAATATCGAGGAGGATGCCTTCATGATTGACCAAATGCCACTCAGGATAGAAGTGGAAGATATCTATTTCATCATGGGCCTTTCCCAAAGGGGAGAGGCAGTACATCCCCAGGGCAAGACACGGAGCAGTCTCTCGATCAAGGACTACGTATAGATATATTGCCCAAGACATCCAAAAAAGGTTGGAAGTCAAATTTCCATCACACATGTGGCAAGTTTACCACTGAGGATAATCTTGTTCACCATAGCTCGAGTGAATGGATCAACTTCTCTACACCAGGCATCACGACTAACCATAAGCATGGCAGTTGACTATCTCACCACTGTATTTGACTGGTGTACTCCTCTTCTGGCTAGCATGAAGAGCCATCTCACTTCTATCAAGAGGGTGCAGACCAAAAACTTTGGATATGGGACTATTCTGTGTACTTTCTCTTTTGAGAGGGTCCCAGCACTCTGCCCTAGGGTAGCAGTTTCCTTCAGCACCCCACGAGATCCACGCATGGGCAGGTGGGCCGACCTAATGAAACGTCTAGGGGGTGGGGACATCCCACGGACTGCATTTGATGATGACTTCTTTACCTGGTGGGATCAGTAGATCATCGCCATAGATGACTACCCTTATGCTGGGTTGGATTTCCAAGGAGATCCTAATCTAGCGTTACTACCGACCGCAGCATCGGGCGACATTGGTAAGTATTTTTGATTTTATGATTTTTTTTTGGATTTTTCAAATATAATACTGAATTTTGAAAAATGTTTTTGATGGGATTCAAATGACTAATATGATGATCATGTTCCAGATATTGGGCCAGTATGACCAGATGGGTTCCTGCGGCATGGATGGCGCGACCGAGGAGCCGAAGAGGCGGCTGCTGATACAGAACGAATTCTACACATAGTTCAGTGACACTTGGTGAGACTGACTCACCGAGTACTGATGGCTGCCGTAGAGGACCTTCTTGAGGATATGCAGCGTCATGTGGTCAGCATGCCACGTGACTGGGTTCACACTTTTCAGCGTGTGGCCAATGCAGTAGTTGCCTACTTAGCCGCTCATCTTGAGCCGGGGCATTAGATATACCGGACATGATTATGGGCATTTGAGTCCCAATTTTCTATATTTTTGGACAGACTTATGTACACTCGAGATGCTTTATGATCGAGTGGACATAAGTCTATCCAAAAATATAGAAAATTGTGTGTGTGTATATATATATATATATATATATATATATATATATATATATATATATATATATATATATATATATATATATATATATACAGTTCAACTTTTTGATGCTTGATTTTATTGTAATGAATAATTGACATGCCAGTCTAATTCTTGATTAGCGAAAGAATCTGCTAACCAATTATGAGATCTTGGAATGTGAAAATAATTAATATAAGTAAATGATCTTTGCAACAACCTCACCCTTAAATATTGGCGATATAAACATGGATCCCTTACCCAATAAATTTTGTTCAATTGTGACACTATCAGTTGTGAATCAAGATAAATTACCAATGAGTCAATTCCATAAGAAATTGCCTCGGATAGTAAATTAATGATGGTAGTATACTCAGCCATGTTGTTTGAAGCGGGACCAATGCATATGCCCCTTGATACCATCAATTGACTAGTTGGATAATAGAGTACCCAAGCTATGGAAGCAAGATTCCGAGTGTGCCGACTAGCACCATCGGCGAACCCAAAATAGACCAAGTCATCCATCAACACCTGCCACAGTAGACCAAAAAGTGTTGATATCAAAAACTCTCGATGAGATATGTACAAATATACATAATGTATAAAGAAACCATTGCCTAACTCCTAGAGACTTGAAGTCTCGGGAAGGAGCTCAACAGCTAACTTAAGAGATCGAATTTCACATTTAATAGGTAAGATAGATTCCATCCCATAAACTAACTGCAAAGGTGTAAAACTGGTAGCAATCTTCGCGGAGGTCTGGTATGCCCAAAGAGCTGGATACAACATAAGATGCCAATTGGATTGATTTTTGTTGATTGTCTGTTGCAGGATTGTCTTAAGAGTTTTGTTAACTGCCTCGACCTATCCATTGGCCTGAGGATAATAAGGAGACGAATGCTCCTGCCGGAAACCCAATTTGAGAGCCAATTCAGACATCAGTTGATTCTGGAAATGACTACCATGATCAGTGACAATCTCTCTCGGGATACCGAATCTTGAGATAATCTGATTAAAAAGGAACAATGCTGCCATGTCACTATCATTTTTATAAGTGGGCATGGCCTTGGCCCACTTCGTAAAGTAGTCTACAGCCATGATAATGTACCTGTGATTCGCCGCTGAAGGTGGATTACAAGTTGTAAAATCAATACCCCACTTAGTAAAGGGACCGACAATGACAACAGGAAAAAGAGGAGTTGGATGTATGCGCATCTTCAGAGTATAGATTTGACACGGGTGACAGTGTTTGACCGCTTCAACACAGTTTTTGAAGAGTGAAGGCCAAAAGTAGCCGGCATGCAAGATGCATTGTGCTGTAGCAAGCCCTGATAGATGACCACCAAAAGCTCCACTGTGGCAGTCATTTAGCACTGACTCTGCTTCCTCTAAGGTTAAACAGCGTAGAAGGATTGAATCAACCCCTCGACAGTATAATGTATCACCAATGATAACATAATTTTTGGCTAGGTGACGTAATTTGCGACGTTATTCCTTAGAGAAAGTAGAGGGAAACTTCGAAGTCTGGAGATAGACAATGATATCTCCATACCGAGGGTCGAGTGAAGAGATGAGTAATAAATGTTCGTCGAGAAAACTGTCCTCATAAATAGTATCCTCTCCACAAGGCAGCTCTGAAATTAGCTCGGCGAAAACCATGGATTTCTTAGACTTGGCAGACAAGAACTTGAGATCAAATTCTTGCAAAATGACTACCCATCGATTATATTTGCCCCCAATCAGTCACCTACTGAGGACAAATTGAAATGGATTGACCACCACTAAGACAAAATTTTTACGTAGCAGGATATAATGATGGTTTCGTTGCACAACATGAACATCTGCCAAAGCCAACTTCTCAACCGGAGAATAGCAAATTTCAGGACCTATTAAGCCTCGACTCAAATAATAAATCACATGCTCTGTGAGAGCATCGTCTTCCTGAATGAGAACCAATGGTTGATTCTGCTACAGTGAGATATAAAAGGAAGTCCCTACCATAATCCGGTGGACTCAAAAGCAGGGCAGAGACTAATGCCTTTTTCAAAGCATCAAACGACCGCTGCACAAATTCATCCCACATGAATGGAACTCCTTTGCATAGCGAATGCATAAACCCTTTAGTCATCTTGGCATAATTTTCTATAAACTATCTTAGGAAATTAGCCTTCCCTTGAAGACTTTGAAGTTGTCGAACTAAGGACAGGGGAGGCAACCGAACTATTGCCTCAACCTTGAAGGGATCTGTTATCACTCAGGTTGTCCCTTGGCTCCTTTAAGGGATACGGCCGAGGTAACCACAAATGAATCTTTGGGCTGCAGGTCCTAGCCTACCTGCAATCAGAGAGGGCTCTCTCTTTATGTTTTAAATTTGTTTTGGGTTGATTTTAGACTAGTTATGGTGTGCATGGGTTTTGTTTTGATTATGGTGGGAAGGAGATGTTTTCAAGAAGAGTTGGGATGCAGAGTGTGAGAAGTTCAAACCATTGGGCATGGAGTCATGGATTAGGGCTTGTTGTTTCATTTTCTTGGTCACAAGAAGAATACAGAGCAAGATAGCTACACATAGAACAATATCAGGCTGGAATAAAGATGGAATGAAGGTGAGAGTTGAAAGGCAACTAAGAGTTTTTCATTACCTAACAGAGAGGGAAGGTGAATGAATGTTTGTCTAGGAGCAGTCAAGAGTTCCTAAAAAACAGTCATATGTGAAAGAAACAGGGTAAACATGATCATTTAAGTATACATATTCATAACCATTTCCGAAGAAAACACATAGAAATAACAAGAACTGAGCATAGGGTGTAGTCAAGTAAAACCTAAGCTATTCTTCTTTCTTGCTATTTAGATGGTAACACAATTGTGGCATAAACATATGAAAAGAGTAAACAGAGTTAGGAAAACACTTATTGAGCCATATGGTAGCACATGAATTCCACAGTCACTCTTTGGCCATTAAATAACACAACATTCAGTTCTTCATCCAAGGCATTCCAACAGTCTTTGATTATAGAGTTCTCAAAAAATATACAGCGCAAGTCTCGAATGAGGATTATCAACCAACCAACCCTTTAGACAATGAATTAGGGTGGTTTATATAGAGAAAATATCCAAAAATATCTATTATAGCAGACCTTAAATAGGCCTGAGGGAAATGAGTTCTTTAACCTAATCTTGTCCTGAAATTAATGCAAGAAAATATCTTAGAGCTACGCTGGAGGCAGCTGTATCAAAATGAGCTAATATGGTGTCCTTATGGCTCTATGTTGTTCATTTAGCCATAACTGTGCTTTGGGCTTTGATCCCCTGCTCTTGAGTGGCTTTGATGTGCATTAATTGTGATCTGAGAGCCTTAAATGGCTTCACCGCTTTCTTTGACTTTGCTTGGGGGCCCTTAATGTTCACCTGCTTCGGTATTGCCGATCTGATACTCTTTGCCGCTTCACTGATACTCTTCAATTTAATCTTGGCTTCATCTTTCCTCTGATACTCTTTCACAGTTGATTCAGACCACTTTCTCTCCCTTGATATGCTTGAAACTATCAAATCGCTCCTTCTCTGCCCTTTCAAGGCAAAAATAGCTGCTGCAAATATTTTTCATGGCCTCTAGAATGCTATCGACGTTGGCCGATTAAATATGAACCTTTATGAAGAAATCCTATCAAATTGTGAATTTTTGGGTTTTGCAGGTAGTCGAGCAATAGGCAGCCTTCCATTTTGATCGTTTTTCTTAGTGATGCATCGCACATCAAAAACTACCTCAGTTTTTCATTCTTGGCATCCTTTGCTGCAATTTTCGCGCTTCGCGCCTTTTTCGATGATGACGTTAGCATGACGTCAGCGGCAGGCCCCGATATGGCAGTGATGTGGCAGGGTGACGTGGCAGTACGATAGGGTGATGTGGCATAGGACATAGTGGTGGGGCAGGGATGGAGGCAGATGCGATGACAGTGACACGTAGTAGTGGGGGGTCGACGTAGAGGTGACGTAGCGCTGACGTGGCACTGACGTCAGGGGCGGAGAGACAGAAGGTGGTTTGTGGTTTTATCAGACCGCCTTCTGTACAAGAGCGGTATTTGTCAGAGCAGCTCCAATGCAATCAAGGGCGGACACCTATCTTCTGTACAACAGCAAAACCACCAGGCTATCGGAGGATAACCATCGATCGTCAGGGCGGCTCCGAAATCACCGAGAGCCGTCGGATCTAGGCAGGTAGATCAGAGGGCTGATGGAGTGCGGAGCTGGCGGCAGGTTTATGTGCGGGGGCCCGCCCAAATATTAAATTAATATTTACGTGACGGGGGATTTCAAACTTTGGTTAATGCAAAATTGTGGGTTTTTTAGGCCTCGAAAGGAGTCTGATAACCTAAAAAAGGAATTTCACGCTTAGGAGGAGTTCAAAGGCACTTGAGAGGGGTTTTATGTTCTTTGAGAAGGGTTTATGGCCCAAAAAAGGGGTTTATGCCTTGGGAAAGGTAAAACACAGCCAAAGATGGATTTTATACATTTGGAGGGGAATTTTATGCATATGAATGAGTCCTAATGCATTTAGAAGTTGGTTTGGGAGGCAACCGAGGGTTTTTGCTAAGTTTCATTCAAACTTAGCAATTCCCAAGCATAGTCAAGGTTATCTTTCAACCAGAAGGAGGGGATATGTACATAGGGGAGCTATTTAGTGCTTTTTAGTGAGGGAAAGGTGAAATAGATAGGGATTTACATAATAATGTTAGAAGTTAATATGAAAATGAAGAGAAAGCGCTAAGTTCAGAGATCTTAGGCAACTTAAAAGGGGAAAAATGACTTATAGAGTGAATAAGAGTACTAAAAATTCAAATAGTAATGTACAGATAGTATATAGAGCTGTGTTGCATTGAACAAAAGGGATCATGATAGTGCTTTAGCATTCGGCCATTGACAGGGCCTTCTTCAGCTGTGCTGCCATCCAAATTCCTCAGAAAATATGTGTTGTTGCCTTGAACAATAGAAATAATAAAGGGGCCTTTCCATAGGAAAGCATGGCTTTCCTGTGTCCTCTCTTCTTGAATCCCATCTTAAGACTTTGTTGCCTACGCAGGAATCTTTAGCCTTGGTTCTTTTGTCAAACATTTTCTTGAGATTCTATTGTAAGATCTGAGCTCTGTCATATACTTGCTCTCTTGTTTGCTGCAAATGGATGGTTTGGTTTATTCTTCTTTGGATATCATTTGGCTCCGCCTGAATCTCTTGCAGTAATTTGATAACAGGGATTCCAAAAGAAGAGGGGAACTTGGCCTCCATGCCATAAACTAAATCATATGGGCTCATCCCTATGGAACTCTTGATTGACAATCTATCTGCCCATAGGGCATTTACAAGCTTTTTGTGCCAGTTCTTCTTGTTCTCCTCTAAGACTTTCTTAATGATGTTAATCAGACTCTTGTTGGATGATTCGGCCAAGCCATTCTCTTGACGGTAATAGGCTGTGGAGTCACCTAAGGTAATGTGGAATTTGTGGCAAAAATGGATCATTTTCTTGGATTTGAAGGCAACAACATTATCTGTAATGATCTTCTCAGGACAACCAAATCTGGACAGAATGTTGGTTTCAAGGAATTGGATGATAGTAGAGTCATTGGCTTGCCTTCATGGGATGGCTTCAATCCACTTGGTAAAGTAATCTGTGGCTGTTAGAATCCACTTATGCTGGCCAGAAGAGGATGGATGGATTTCTCCAATGAAGTCAAGACCCCATTGTTGAACAGGCTTCTCGGTTGAAATGGGATTAAGGGACAAGGGCAGAAGATTTCTTTTGCCTTCAAAGATTTGGCATTTGTGGCATGAAACAACAAACTTTCTCACATCAACAAACAAAGAGGGCCAATAGAAACCAACCCTTAGTATCTTATCAGTAGTGGACTTCCAATATAAGTACCCTCCACAGTCCCCTGCATGGAATTCTTTCATGACACTGTCAGTTTCATTCACAGTTATACAATTCAACAATATTCCTTCATGATTTTTCCAAAACAAAGAATTGTCTATAATACAAAACTTTGATGCTTTCATTTTTAAAAATCTCTTTTTGGTTCTGGACAACCCTGGAGGAGCACACAGGTTTAACAATATAAAACATATATCAGCATACCATGGGGATTGCAAAAAAGCTTGACTGATCTGTGGAGTCGCCAGCTCCTATTCATTGTCCAGTTGATTAATGTCTAAGGCTTGAAAATTGGTTTCAGACATCAGTTTGACTAAACCTTGTCCCTTTATCAGCTTGGTGGGTTTTATCTCAATGTTATACTCAAGGATATTGGCAATCCATTTGCCTTTTTTGCCTTCTATGCCCTCTTGAGTTAATATGTCTTTTACAACAGCATTTGGCACATAAGCAATCACATGTGAATATAAAATGTAAATTCTGAAATCTTTGATTGCTTTAACAAGGGCATATACTTGCTTCTCCATGATTTGGTACTTCAAGGGTGCATCTCTAAGGGCTCAGCTGAAAAAAGCAATTGGCTTTTCATTTCCCTGATCATCTTTCTGCAAAAGGATAGCAACAATGGTGTGTTCAGATGCAAATGAAAAAATGATGAAATTCTTATCAAATTGAGGACTTGTAAGGACTGGGGCTTGGGTTAAGGTAGATTTTATGCCCTCAAAGTCTTGCATGGCTTCCAAAGTCCATTTTACGTTGGAATCTTTCTTTAAGATTTTATTTAGCATTCGTATCAACTCGGCCAAGTTTGGGATAAATCTCCTTAGGAAATTCATCTTTCCTAGGAATGCTTGCAATTCTTTGATGTTTCTCGGATAATGGATTTGAAGGATGGCTTGAATTCTTTTAGGATCAATTCTAATCCCATCTTTTGAAATGATATGGCCTATTAATTTTCCTTCTTCTAGGCCGAAGAGAGATTTCTTAGGATTTAAGGAAATGCCATATCTCCTACAGGTTAGGAACACTTGTCTCAAATGTTTTAGGTGCTCTTGATCAGATTTTGAGAAAGGAGTAAGGTCATCAAGGGAAACCACTAGGAAATCATGGATCTTCTTGGCAAATGCAATGTCCATGGCCCTTTGAAAGGTAGCACCTGCATTCTTTAGTTTGAAAGACATCTTCACATATTTAAATGTTCCCCACAGTGTTGTAAAGGTTGTCTTGTCTTGGTCATCCGGGTGAACAAGTATTTGATTAAAACTTGAAAAGCCATCTAGTAAAGTTATTCTTGAAGACCCCACTACTCTTTGTAGAATGTGGTCCATTTTTGGCAGTGGGTAGTGATCTTTAAGGGAGACTTGGTTCATATTTCTTAAGTCCACACATAGTCTAATCTCCCATGTTTTCTTCTTTGTGGGAACAAGATTGGATACCCATTCTGAAAATCTAATGGGTGCTACGATACCAGCTTCAAACATTCTTTTCACTTCTTTCTCAATCAAAGGGAGAAGCACAGGATTGATTCTCCTTAGTTTCTGTTTGAAGGGCTTTTGATTTGGTTTTAAGGGAATGGTATGTTGAATAACAGAGGTGTCATAGGACTTAAGGTCCTCATAACTCCAGCCAAATACATCTTGAAACTCTTTAAATAAATCAACATATTTTGGTTTTTGATCGGGAGGCAAAGACTTGGACAGTTTAATCATTTTGGGCTTCTCTGTTGTCCCAATATTACAGTCTTCCACAACACCATTTAAGGGCTAAATCTTTTGCCTTTTGGGGACATCGTTTGAATCAAATATGTCTTCTAATGGAGTGAGGCCAGCAGGTAAAAAATTGTCTTTTAAATCAATCACTTCAGCCTCTGCTTCAGCTATTTCTTCTAAATTCATTTGCTTCAGCTCTTGCATGTTTTTCTCATAAAAAATGGTTGGGTGCAGCATTTTATTTGCTACTTCAGCTGTTATAGTTTTCTCATTTTGGCTCATTTGCTGTTGTGGGTCATTTATGGCATCTTCATCAATGTTTAAGCTTGAGAATTCTTGTTGTAAGGTAAGAAAATTGTTGATTTGAGCATCATCCTCAAACACTTGCCAATCTTTGATATTGTTAGGGACAGAAGGCCTGTGCTTTATCTCAACAGTAAAGTGGTAATTGTGCTCAAAGGGCAGCTTGCAAGTGCTAGCAAAAGTAGCTAGACTATGAGCATGCATGCTATGGCTTCTAGAAACTTTAGCAAGCTTGAATTCAGTGAAGGAGTTGAGTATTTCTGTGGCAGCAGACCTATAAGCTCTTAGCTTATTATCATTAGTAACAAACTTACCTGTCATCTATTGAATGATCAAATCGGAGTCTCCTTGAATGGACACTTTTGCAGCTCCTAGAGCTTTGAGCAGTTTAAGGCCTAAAAAGATAGCCTCATACTCTACCATGTTATTGGTGCATTTAAAGTTTAGTCTGTAAGCATGACCCTCTGCATGGTTGTTATGTGTGTTGTGAATCCATATTCCCGCCCTTGCTCCTAGCTTATTAACAGAACCATCAAACTCTAAATACCATGTGATTTCTTGCTTGTGGTTAGTATTAAGAGTTTCAGTCATTTTAGGATTGGGTGGACCTAGGTTCTGTGCTTCATGCGGTTCTTCTTGTATGCTCGTTGCACTAAATGTTTTAACAGTTTCACAAGTATGGGCCACCGACTCTTGATTGATACATGTTTCTTGTTCTGAAGGCAACGAATTCTCATCAGTGGGAGGGCAACTATGATCATTGAACAATATAAAGGAATCCATATCAGAATGGATTGAGTACATGGGAAAGTTTTAGGGTTTTTCCTCACTACTTACGACATACTTCATCAATGTTTCTCTATATAGTCTCTCTGGTTGCCCAAAGACTGAAATAGTGGCATAGGAGAGGTCTAGTTGGAGAGATCCTTGGAGTTTTGCTCCCCAAGATCTTGATAAGAGCATGCCATACTTTGGTGGAATGTCAGCAACCACCACGTCCATTAGGATCATTTTGTTGGGAAATTGGACTAAAGACACACAAAGGTCTTTGATTAAGCCTAAACACTCGACCTGACTAGAATCAAATGAGAATAAGTCTTTGTAGGGTCTAGTGACATCAAGGTTTAGCTTCTCCATTACAGCTTTGGGCATTAGATTGTGTGAAGCAATTGAATCAAACATAGTATTGTGCAACACTTTATCATGAATGTACAAACTGACATAAAAGGGTAGAACAGCTCCATGTCCTGATTTACCATTGACTTCAGGACCAAAAGGTAATTCAGGTTGATTATCTAAGACATTAACATCATCCCTGTTCTCTGGCATTTGCAGTGATCTTTTGATTTGCTGTCTGTACACATCATGTTTGGCAAGCTTAGAGAGAGGAATAGATATCTTTAATTTACCAATTTCTGCTTCTAAATCAAACGGTTTTTCTGACTGCATTTTAGTATTGTGACTGGCAGACTTTCCCTTTTCAATTGTATCTTCAGTGATATTTTCTGGGTTATCAGTGATTTCTTGAGATTGTTCTGTTTTGGGAAGGCTTTGAGGAGTGCTATTTACATTGTCTTTTGAGGGAAAGGATACAAAAGGTTGGTTATTACAGGGCTGCATGTCAGATACATCCTCTACAGTCACTTCTTTTAATTTTGGGTCTGTTTTATCAGCAGGTTCTGTGATAGCTACCTTGTCCTTTACTTTCTTAGGCTGCTTGGCATTCTTTGGCTTGATGGGATCAGACACATCAATGGTTCCTGTTCTCAATTTGTATTATTTGTGGACTTCGTAGACAGCTGAATCATAGCCTTGTTTGAAGTCAAATGACTCTCTAGACTTGGTTTGAAATTGATTTATATCATGGTCATCTTGGTCTTCTTGGGTTAGAAATACTTTTTGTTCACTTTTCAAACCCATCAAGTTTATGTGAGTTTCCTCTATCTGCTCACTAGATGTGGATGTTTCAGCATAGCTTTCATGAAAAGGAGGTCTTATATCATGGTCAGGACTTGCCCTTCCAACGTTTGAGTTCTGATTTTTTCTAAAGTTTGGATTTCTGATAGGATTGTTTTGTTGCCCTTCCTGTGAGGCTCTTCTTTCAATAGTTCCCATTCTATTTTCAAAGCTATCCATGCCTTTGATGATTGTGTCCAATTTTTGCTCAAAGGCTAAAGGTTCATCTTTGAAGTTGGTTCTTCTCTCAGCTCTTGCTCTATTTCACTTGGCAATCAGATTTGCCTCCACACTAACAGCTACATTTTGCATGTTTGCTAAGGTTTGATGGGCTCTTTCCCTTAACTGATAAGCCATGTCTAAATCAAATCCATCAGGGAATTTGTATAAAGCAAGATCAGGTGGAGGTCTAAGGTTTTGTGGAATAGATTTGTAAACATTGTTAAACCTGTCACAATAGTCTAAGACAGCTTCTTGAGGGCCTCTTTTGATAGTGTCATACTCAGATAATATGTGCAGAGGGTCCTTCTTCTTCTCCCATCTGTTAAGAAATGTTTGGTAAAGGGCCTCTGGGTCAGCTATGGAATTTGCAGCAAGTGCTCTAAACCAGGGCCTTACATCTCCTGTTAAACTTTGGACAAAAATCTTCATTCTTACACTATCATCATCTATTTCATAACTCTCAAAATAGTCCTGCATTTTCTTGTTATGTTGTAGGGCTGTGCCAGAACCAGTACCATCAAAATATGTGATTTTGGTTTGATAATCCTGAGGCATAGCCCCTGGATTTGCAGGTAACTGTAAGGGTGCATATCTGTTAGCCATATTTACATGGATAAGTGGAACAATTGGAACAGTTGGGACAGCTGTAATAATAGTGGTGGTAGTGGTAGTATGCGCAGTGAATGGAGGTGTGGAAAAGGTGCTTGGAGAGGTGGATGATGAACAAGGGGAAGTAGGGGTTGAACGAAACAAAACTTTAACAACAGTTGGAAAATAGCTTGGCTGAACTGTTTTAGGACTAGAATCAGCAAATTGTTCTTGTTTTCGTTTGCTAAGGTTTCTAGAGATTAAATTGGGATTTTTCAAAAACAGATGGTGGATTTGGGTCTAGATTTGACCTACTATTACGTGTTTTCTTCTTAGGAGCCAGCTTCTAACTTGTTTTTTGGAATTTTTTGAATAAGGTCCCCAATGGAGTCGCCAATGATGTTATCACTCAGGTTGTCCCTTGGCTCCTTTAAGGGATGCGGCTGAGGT
This sequence comes from Pinus tabuliformis, assembly GCA_031772625.1. Lineage (NCBI taxonomy): Eukaryota > Viridiplantae > Streptophyta > Pinopsida > Pinales > Pinaceae > Pinus > Pinus tabuliformis. The sequence goes on from CM062819.1 coordinate 154,382,106, forward strand.
AACCACAAACCAATCTTTGGGCTGTAGGTCCTAGCCTACCTGCAGTCAGAGAGGGCTCTCTCTTTATGTTTTAAATTTTTTTTGGGTTGATTTTAGGCTAGTTATGGTGTGCATGCATTTTTTTTTTTATTTTGGTGGGAAGGAGATGTTTTCAAGCAGATTTGGGATGCATAGTGTGATAAGTTCAAACCATTGGGCATGGAGTCATGGATTAGGGCTTGTTGTTGCGTTTTCTTGGTCACAAGAGGAATACGGAGCAGGATAGCTACACATAGAACAATATCAGGTTGGATTAAAGATGGAATGAAGGTTAGAGATGAAAGGCAACTAAGAGTCTTTCATTAGCTAACAGAGAGGGAAGGTGAATGAAAGTTTGTCTAGGAGCAGTCAAGAATTCCTAAAGAATAGTCATATGTGAAAGAAAAAGGGTAAACATGATCATTTAAGTATACATATTCATAACTATTTCTAAAGAAAACATATAGAAATAACAAGAACTGAGCATAGGGTGTAGTCAAGCAAAACCTAAGCTATTCTTCTTTCTTGCTATTTAGATGGTAACACAATTGTGGCATAAACATATGAAAAGAGTAAACAGAGTTAGGAAAACACTTATTGAGCCATGTAGTAGCACAGGAATTCCACAGTCACTCTTTGGCCATTAAATAACACAACAGTCAGTTCCTCATCCAAAGCATTCCAGCAGTCTTTGATTATAGAGTTCTCAAAAAATATACAGCGCAAGTCTCGAATGAGGATTATCAACCAACCAACCCTTTAAACAATGAATTAGGGTGGTTTATATAGATAAAATATCCAAAAATATCTATTACAGCAGACCTTAAATAGGTCTGAGGGAAATGAGTTCTTTAACCTAATCTTGTCCTGAAATTAATGCAAGAAAATATCTTTGAGTTGCGCTGGAGGCAGCTGTATCAAAATGAGTTAATATGGTGTCCTTATGGCTCTGTGCTGTTCATTTAGCCATAACTGTGCTTTGGGCTTTGATCCCCTACCCTTGAGTGGCTTTGATGTGCATTAATTGTGATCTGAGAGCCTTAAATGGCTTCACCGCTTTCTTTGACTTTGCTTGCGGGCCTTTAATGTTCACCTGCTTTGGTATTGCCGATCTGATACTCTTTTCCGCTTCACTGATACTCTTCAATTTAATCTGGGCTTCATCTTTCCTCTGATACTCTTTCATAGTTGATTCGGGCCACTTTCTCTCCCTTGATATGCTTGAAACTGTCAAATCACCACTTCTCTTCCCTTTCAAGGCAAAAATAGCTGCTGCAAATGTTTTTCGTGGCCTCTAGAATGCTATCGGCGCTGGCCGATTAAATATGAACCTTTATGAAGAAATCCTGTCAAATTGCGAATTTTTGGGTTTTGCAGGTAGCCGAGCAATAGGTAGCCTTCCATTTTCATCATTTTTTCTTAGTGATGCATCGCGCATCAAAAACAACCTCAGTTTTTCATTCCAGGCATCCTTTGCTGCAATTTTCGCGCTTCACACCTTTTTCAGTGATGATGTCAGCATGACATCAACGACGGGCCCCGGTAGGCAGTGACATGGCAAGGTGACGTGGTAGGGTGGCGTGGCAGTACGGCAAGGTGACGTGGCACAAGACACGGTGGCGGGGAAGGGACGAAGGTAGATGCGATGGCAGTGACACGTAGTAGTGGGGGTTCGACGTAGAGGTGACGTAGCGCTGACATGACGCTGACGTAAGGGGCGAAGGGACAGAAGGCAGTTTGTGGTTTTATCGGACCGCCTTCTGTACGAGAGCAGTATTTGTTAGAGCAGCTCCGATGCAATCAAGGGCGGACACCTGTCTTCTGTACGACAGCAAAAACACCAGGCTATTGGAGGATAACTGTCGATCGTCAGGGCGGCTCCAAATTCACCGAGAGCCGTCGGATCTAGGCGGGCGGATCGGAGGGCTGACGGAGTGCGGAGATGGCGGCAGGTTTATGTGTAGGGGCCCACCCGAATATTAAATTAATATTTGCATGACGGGGGCTTTCAAACTTTGGTTAACGCAGAATTGTGGGTTTTTGAGGCCTCGGAAGGGGTCCGATAACCTAAAAAAGGAATTTCACGGTTAGGAGGAGTTCAAAGGAACTTGAGAGGGGTTTTATGTGCTTTGAGAAGGGTTTATGGCCCAAAAAAGGGGTTTATGCCTTGGGAAAGGTAAAACACAACCAAAGATGGATTTTATACATTTGGAGCGGAATTTTATGCATAGGAATGAGTCCTAATGCATTTAGAAGATGGTTTGAGAGGCAACCGAGGGTTCTGGATAAGTTTCAATAAAACTTAGCAATTCCCAAGCATAGTCAAGGTTATCTTTCAACCAGAGGGAGGGGATATGTACATAGGGGATCTATTTAGTGCTTTTTAGTGAGGGGAAGGGGAAATAGATAGGGATTTACATAATAATGTTAGAAGTTAATATGAAAATGAAGAGAAAGCGCTAAGTTCAGAGATCTTAGGCTACTTAAAAGGGGAAAAATGACTTATAGAGTGAATAAGAGTACTCCTAAGCAAAGAAAACCTTTACTTAGGCCAATGATATGACAAATGATGAAACTTAAGAGATATCAAGCAAATCTTGACCTCTTTAGGGAGGTTAGTGAATGATTTGGGGAATAAGAAGAAGGGGGAGTTTAGACATGCCTCGCTTGAGCTCCTCCAAAGGAAAATTGCCTTGTACTTGTGATCTGAATAGATATAACACTTGAAAACATGAAATGGATCACATAGCTTGATTCTGCAACCACAAAACTACTTACCCAGCCTACTTACATAGCATTTTTTCTTCTTTTTGCATGGGTGCACTTAGACTTGCAGACCCTGATTATCCTCTTTTCTTTTGACTGCCCTCCTGTCTAAAATCAACACTTATCTCTTCCAAGGGCCCAGATTAAGCATATGGGCTCCTTCATTTCTCTACCTAGCTACTCATCTGCCAAGCTTAAGCTGTTTGGATAGATATTCATTCTCTATCTTCTAAAACAAGCAATTTAAACCTAGGGAAGCCAAGATTAACTGTAAAACTCTTCAAAAATGTTATGATTCTTCAAAAAGGAACTTCTTGGAAATATGGAACCTTGAAGCATGACAAGATGACATATTTGGTATGTAAAATAGTCAATCATGAAATATGAAACCTATTGCAATATGAGGCTAACAGGATCAACCCAAATCCCTTCATTTGACACAATGAACCCTAACAACTGACCGGACATAACCAGGAAAACGCACTTGTTGGGATTCAATCAGATTTTATAAAAATGAAATCGCTCAAAAACCATTTGAAGATGACTAGTTGATCAGTTCTCTTTCGAGAATGAGCAGCGAGATCATCCAAGTATGCTTCGATGATATGTTTAATGTCGTGGAAAGCATATGACATGGCCCGCTGGAAAGTGGCTCCAGCATTTTTAAGACCAAAAGGCATATTTCTGTATGCAAAGGTACCCCAGGGACATATAAAGGTTGTCTTATGTTGATCTTCAGGACGGATAGAAATTTGATTATAACCGAAAATACCATCCATGAAGGAAAAAATCTCATTACCCGCACACTCGTCGATAATATGATCGATGAATGGCATGGGGTAATTATCTTTCGGACAAGCCTTGTTAAGGTCCCTAAAATTGATGCATACTTGGATTGTTCCTTGCTTTTTATCCACAGGGACTGGATTAGAAACCCAATCAGTAAGAGGAACGGGGTATATAAAACCCGCCTTGAGCAGCTTCTCAACTTCAGCTTTAATTGTTGTTGCTTTCCTAGGATTAACCGGTCGAAGCCTTTGACGGACCAGTTTGGTGTTTTCATACGTCTCGATCTCATTTTGAACTATAGAAGGATCAATGCCAAGCATTTCTTCATAAGACCAAGAAAATACATCTCGAAATTCCTTGAAAAGGTCGGTGTAAATTTGAATTTCTTCAGGGGGACATTTGATTCCGATGAAGAGATTCTCGATCACGTTAGGGTCCCTAGAGATGTCGGCACGAAAGTTTGCTGGAGCCAAAGGATTTGATACCGTACAAACATCACTAGTAAAGAGCTCGGAGAATCTAGATTCTACTTCCTACAATGGAGGAAGAAAGTATGAATGATGGTGTAAGTCTTCCCAAGGTCGATCTATACCCATCATCGCTTTGAGGATTGCTTCTTCAGAAGGTAAAACCGAATATAAGCAGTCCAAGGCAGAGGTAGAATCAAGGCTCCAGATTGGGGCCACATCACCATCTAACTCCTCTTTGGAAAAAGGAGTAGAATGGTTGTCTGCAGAGTTAATGATAGGCTGATATCTAAGCTCAACTGTAGACATAGGGAATGCCATTCCATTTACTTTTCCTTCAGTGTTATGAAACTAGCTCAAGAAAAGATTGAAAAGATAGATCAACGCCTTAGAATTCAGCCTCTTCGAGGGGGAAACCTCCTTTACATTACATGAATGAACAATTCTTGGATGATTCAAATGACAAAATAACAATGGAATCATCAGTGGATAAGTTCTTCCACTTGATAAGATACTCTGAAATTGATCAATTTCGTAGCTCTCAAGTTCTTGTTTCTGTGACTGCTTCCGGTTCCAATATAATTTTTCCTTCCTCGTCAAGTTCTAGCAATATTGTTTGAATTGGGAGCTATCGCCTATAAGCTTATTTAAACATGAAACATGGAAAACTGGTTGCAATCGAGAAGCTGCAGGAAGCTCCAATTTGTATGCCATAGTACCAATCTTTTGCAACACCTTGTACGGACCATAATACTTTGGTGATCATTTATTATCCTTCTTAGCTTGCTTGAGGGAAATTTTCTTATATGGTTGTAGCCGTAGGAATACCCAATCACCTACATCAAAACTTCTTTCACTACGATGTTGATCTACCTATTGTTTCATTCTATTATGTGCCAACACAAGGTTATCCTTTAAGAGTTGGAGGACTTGTTGTTGATGTTCGATGTGATGTTCCACTGCCCGAACCTTAGAATTTTCACTTAAATATGATGTGATGGATGGTGGTTGATACCCATGAAGTTCCATAAATGGGGTCATTTTTGTTGCTGTATGGAAGGAAGTGTTATACCACCATTCAACCAGCAGCAACCATTTGACCCATTGTGTCTGTTTATCAGATACAAAGCAACGAAGATATCCTTCCAAACATTTGTTTACTATCTCAGTTCGCCCATCAGATTGAGGATGATAAGATGAGCTATGAGCTAACTGAGTACCAAGACAAGAAAATAATTCTGTCCAAAAATTTCTAGTGAAAATGGGATCCCTGTCACTTACAATAATCTTTGGGTTTCCATGTAGCTTTTGAATTGTTTCCATAAATGCAGTAGAAACTGTATTGGCTTTAAATGGATGTGATAATGGACAAAAGTGTGCATACTTGGTAACTCTGTCAACTACCACCATGATGACACTCTTTCCCTCAGACTTGTGTAAAACTGTGATAAAATCCATTGAAACCTCCTCCCAACGTTGGCCTGGAATGGATAAAGGTTGTAATAGACCCGGTGTCTTAATTGTTTCAACTTTATTTTTTTGGAAAACCAAACATTCTGCCACAAACTTTTGAATATCTGACTTAAGGCCATCCCAAAAAAATTCCTTCTTAAACCTGTGGTAAGTTTTTAAAAATCCTGAGTGCCCTCCTAAGGGAGAAGTGTGCAGTTCCATAAGAATCTTTTGTTTTAGCTGGGAATTCTTACAGATGTATAAGAAATATTTGTACCATAACGAATCATTTTTCCAGCTAAATGCATAAGATATACTGGAATCTTGTTGTAACTTTCGAATAAGTGCCCACACTTCTTCGTCATTCTTCCATTCCTCCCTTGCTTTGTTTATCCAATCTGGTTGGATAATAGAAATGGCGCACAACGATGCTTCCACATCCTCATCCTTTCTTGAGAGTGCATCTGCCACCACATTTTGCTTCCCTATTTTGTAGATGATTTCAAAGTCATAACCCAACATCTTTGTGACCAACTTTTGTTGCTCTTCAGAGGATAATCTTTGTTCTAAAAAGTATTTAAGGCTATCATGATCCGTTTTTACCTTGAAGTGTCTTCCCATTAGGTAGGGTCGCCATTTCTTAAGTGCATGGAGTATTGCCAACATTTCCTTCTCATAAATAGCTTTGCTTAAAAACTTTCCCTTGATTGGAATACTTTCAAAAGCAATGGGTCTTTCATCTTGCATTAGAACAGCACCAATTCCATTTCCTGAAGCATCACATTCCACAATAAAGGTTTTTGTGAAGTCCGGTGTAGCTAAGACCGATGCTTGGAACATTGCCTCTTTAAGATGTTCAAAGGACTTTGTTGCTTTCGGAGTCCATGAAAATGCATCTTTCTTCAATAATGTTGTTATAGGTGCTTCTATTCTCCCATAATTCTTAACAAACTTGCGATAATACCCTGTCAACTCAAGAAATCCTCGTAGATGCTTTATGGATGTGGGGATTTTCCATTCCTTAATGGCTTTAATTTTGCTAGGGTCTAACTTAAATCCTTCATGAGATACAATATGACCCAGATATTCCACCTCCTGGACTCCAAAGAAACATTTGGATCTTTTTGCATATAATTGTTTCTCCTCCAATAGTTGAGCACCCTGTCAACATGTTCAACATGATCCTTCCAAGACTTGTTGTAGATTAGTATATCATCAAAAAATACTAACACAAATTTTCTAAGGAATGGTTTTAAAATTTAATTCATCAAACCTTGAAATGTTGAAGGTGCATTGGTAAGGCCAAAATGCATGACCAAAAATTCATAATGACCCTCATGAGTTCTCAATGTTGTTTCTGGAATGTCTTCAGTCTTCATTCTAATTTGATGATATCCAGAACGAAGATCCAACTTGGTGAAGTAAATTGATCCATGAAATTCATCCAGTAATTCATCAATGACAGGAATGGGGAACTTAGCTTTAACAGTGAGCTTGTTCAGCTTCCTATAATCCGGACACATGCACCATGATCCATCCTTCTTGTGCACCAATACTACTGGAGTAGAGAAAGAAATTTGACTCGGTTGAATTATACCAGCCTCTAGCATTTCTGCAACCATAACTTCAATTTCACTCTTTTCAACATATGGATATCTGTACGGCCTGATGTTTGGAGGAACACTTCCTGGAATTAGATGAATAGCATGATCATGATCACGCATAGGTTGGAGACCTTTGGGAGTCTCAAATACCTTGGAATGATTGTCCGGGACTTTTTGGAGATCTGGAGAAATAGATGACTCCAATGTGGAAACATCTAGCAAACATAATTGTGCAATTACACCTCTTTGCTCCTTTTTTAGAAGCTTTGTCATACCATTAGAGCTTATTATCTTTCCTGGTTTCCCTGCAATACCCCTTAATTCAACTTCCTTTCCTTCCATAGAAAATTTGATGAAAAGTTCTTGAAAATTAAAAGCTATTGTACCCAAGGATTGTAGCCATTAGACTCCTAGTACAACATCAACACCTCCCATTGGAATGGAAAGCATTGGGCTAGTCAATACATATTCTCCCATGGATAGCTTGATATTATGGCACTCTCCAGAGCAATTTATTGTTCATTTGAAATCATCACTTGACACTCTGGTGCTGGATATAGGAAGCAATTCAATTCTTTTGCTACCTTACAATGAATAAAATTGTGGGTGCTTCCTGAATCAATCAACACTATTACCTTTTTCTTATTGATTTGTCCTTCTATTTTGATGGTTTGAGGAGTGGTAATTCCCGCCAATGCATTACAAGATATGGTGGGATTTATTTGTTCTTCATCTAGGCTTTGTTCCTGGAGTATATCCTCTTCTTTTGACCTTTCTTGCTCCTTTTCTTCTTCCTCTTCACAATCTATGTAGAATAATTTCTTCTTAGCACACTTATGACCTTTAGTGTATTTGCTATCACAACTGTAACAATGCCCTTTTGCTCTTTTTTCTTCCAATTTTTGTGGTGTAAAACTTATAGGTTGTGGAAGACTATGGGCAACAACACTTCCGTCTTTATAGTTGTGAGTGGTATGCTTCCTGGTTGCCATAATTTTTCTTTCCATTTTTCTTGCTAACCTGAATGCCTTCTCTAATGAGTCAGGTTCCCAAAGGCGAACATCATGTTGGATATTATCCTTTAAAGACCCTATGAACACATCAATCCTATGCTCCTCTGGAATATCTTTTACCCTTATGTTCAATTTTTGGAAATCCTCAATGTGCTCCATTATTGAACCCTTTTGTTTGAGACTTATCAATTGGCTAAAAAAATGTTGCTTTTTGTATCCTCATAATGTGCTATCAATTATTTTGTAAAAATTGCCCAAGTGATAAATTGTTTACGAGATCAAAGCCATTGATAGTATATAAACTGATTTGGTTCCAAATATAAAGTTGCAATACGTACCTTTTGTGTGTTTTGCACATTATTGAGATCGAAGAATTACTCCATCTGTAATATCCATGTGGCGGGATCCTTGCCATCAAACTTCCTCATATCGATTTTTGGAATATGGTGAGTCTTCGATCCAACATTAGAGTCTATAGAATCATGATAAACATTTCTTTTGTTCTCATCATGAGTTTCCTGTAGTACCCTTTCAACCTTAGTGACCATTTCTTGTAGCAACTTATTAATATTTATCTTCAATTCTTCCATCTTATCATCCATGCCATCAATTTTAGCGTCCATGCCATTCACCTTAGCTTCCATGCCATCCATCTTAGCTTCTACACCTTTCTTTAAACCATACATCTTAGCTTCTACATCTTTCCTTAAACCATCCATCTTAGATTCTGTTGCTTTTTGCGCAAGTGGCACTTGTTGCACTTGTTCTTGTAATTTTGACATATCATATAGCATTTCTTCTTCTTCTTCATGAGTCATGATAGAGCTTTCAGGTTCCTTACTAGGTTTTTGCATTTTCTTTCCTCAGGGCATCAGTTACCGATAATAATGCTCTATTACGCCCTTTGAATTCCTTCAAAATAAATTTTCAAACCAAGCTTAAGCAAAAATTTAAGAAAATCTACACACCTTTTTTCCCTTTGTAGGAGCTCGATATTGCCTCTAATGTATCTCTGTACTTTCCAATCATCCAGTTCTGAGTTTGTGACTTACAGTAGCCCTCTGTGTCCTCTTTCCAATGCCACAATTCTGACCCAAATTGGATTGTCCAAGGAAGAGTGATGTGAAATCTCCCACAGTGACTTGATTATAGACTCGTTCAGTAGAGTGAACTTGTACGATGTGCCACGAGTCACTGTTTCGACCTTTGTATCTGAAAACTGAATAAAAGAAACTACAGTCCATTCTCTTTCTATAAATTTTTATGAAATTTCAATATGATCCCCAAAGAGAAAGTTATGACGATTTTCCCCAGGTCACCTGTTTGGAATGTAATTCAGGAGTTTGTAAAAAGACCAATGTCCTCAGATCATATCTCTGCAAATATAGTGCTAAAAGCTCTGCAATTTGGACCCGAGGTTCAGCGCGATTTCTTCTCAAATGGGTTTTTTTTTGCAACTTCTGAAACATCGCAAAAAAAAAGTTATAGAAAAAATTCCACGATGACCTGTTTGGAGCAGCAAAACCCTAGAATCCAAAGCTCTCATACCAAATGTTATGAAACCAGCTCAAGAAAAGATAGAAAAGATAGATCAGCGCCTTAGAATTCAGCCTCTTCGAGGGGGAAAACTCCTTTACATTACATAAATGAACAATTCTTGGATGATTCAAATGAAAAAACCTCCTTTCTATATATAGGAGTCTAAGGAATCACAATATAACCCAGTTGACCTAACAATAATAATATAAAGCCACAAAAATAGCAATAGAGGGATTCTATGGGGCACAGTAATAACAATATGGGGCCAATAGGGGCACAACAATATTAATAAGGGGTATAACTACAATAGTAATGGGGTAATCACTAGTATTATAGGGACCCAACATTCAGCTAATGTGGTCGTAGGTGAAGGCAAGGTCCAAGGGTCTGAAAAATAATGAGTTCGGAAGAACTCTTCTCAAGGAGACTCCTTAGATGATGAAATGACATTGATTCTAGTGATAGGAGAGGGAAAATCAAAGGTACCCATCAATGAGGAGTACATCCCAACTCCTAGATTCTTAGTAGGCGGGCGAGGGTTATCCACTAAAGGAACAGTAGAGTCAGAAGTTGCTTGAGGATCGACTGGACAATAATCCAATTGATCAACCTTAATGATTTTGCCTTCATGAGGAAAGCAAATGACACGAAACAGAGTTGAAACAATGGCGTCCATTTCGTATACCCAGTTCCTTCCTAAGAGGAGATTGTAGTCTAGGTTAGCATCAATGAATTATACTTCAATATTAACGACCTTCCCCCCAACACATATAGGAAATGTCGGGATAATCCCATGCAGCTTATGAGAATGACCATCAAATGCAGTCAGGATGGTAGGTGAAGGGACAGCCGAAGGCGATCCAATAGCCTTCCAACATGACATCGACATGAAGCAAGTGGAAGCTCCTTCATCAATAACGGTACGAAAAATGTTAATTTTCTGGTATGTAGACTTTATTTGGATATCCATATGATGAGAGAGCCCCTTTTTGACATTTAACATGTCAAAAGTGAGCACTAAAGAGTTAGTTGGATAAACTGCCCAAATCGCAGAAAGTAAGGCACTTCATTGAGCCGAACATGACTGGAGAACCTCTAAAGCAAACATGGCGCACAGACTCTGAGCCAGATCCTCAACAATGGAGTAGTTTTGGGCGGCCCTAGCATTAGGATTAATAGTCGTGTGTTTAGCGGAACCTTTCGGTATCCGTGGTATAGCCTCGACAGGGGGTCGCTCAATATGAAGGTCGGTGTTTCCGGGAGCAGTTTTATCCTTGGAAGTTTCGGCTTCACCATAATCCCATGACCGAGTAGCCACATGGACGTTAGAACTCATCATGAAAACATTTGATGATTTTCCCCTTCATGGCTACCCCCTGTGGAGGTTCCAGGGTTTGAACTCGCGCCAGCAAGAAGTTGCTACCCTTGGGGAAAAGGGTTGGTTAACACAGCCTGAGAGCTAGAAGTCCCTTGCTGCCCTAACAAGTGCTGAGCATCTTTAATCTTGGGGCAGAGGTGAGTTAAATGGTCTCCACTGCAAAACTTGCATGGAAACTTGACTTTCTTTCTAGACTCATTTCTACCACCACCAACATTATTGTCGGATTTATTTGCATCAGCCTTCCCATCCTGGTTCTTTTTCTTACCTCATCCTTTTTTTTTCCATTGGAATTTTGATTTTATTTAGGGTTATCACATTGGACGACATTAATCGAAGAGGGTCGGGAAGCTGGAGGGTTAGACGATGTGACTTGGTTGTTAGGAGCTGTTTGCAAAGACAACTGCTGCAATTGGCTCAACAAGTTCACCACATTTGTGTCTACCGACCCAACGATACCATCCGCATGGGGACCTGGCTTCGATTTAGCTATATCAACTTTAGATCCAGGAGCATCTGGCAAGTATTTTTGTAGGATCCCAGACTGAGAGTAGATCAATTCTAATTGTTGGGCCCTAAAAATGGCTTGCTCCTCTGAATAGACTCCGGACATGGAGACATCCTTAGAGATCTCAGGTTCTAAAGATTTCAAAAACCATTCGAGACGGTACTCTGCGAGGATTTTGGCTTTAATGAGCCTCTTTCTTTGTCTCCATTCCTGAATATGGTCAAAAATGTGAGTTGCCTTATCCTGACGAAAAGTGGCCAGAAGTTTAGTTCCAGCATCATAACGGATAGCTAACTATAAATGATTTAAGAAAATATTAGCTAAGTCAGCGAAAGATTTAAAGCTGCCCCCTAGCAACTTTGTATACCATTTGGTTGCATTACCAATCAAGGTGCGTTGAAAAAGTCTCAACCTAATCAAGCCATCAATAAGGGAGTTTTATGAGCACCACAAATGGAATGTGGTTACATGGTCACCTGGGTCTTTGCCGCTCTTCCCTTCAAATTTTGGAATGTCCGAAGGGAGTTTGGTTGGGACCAGAGGCCAGGCCAGATTGTATTTGATTGGATCGTTTGTTAATTTAGTGAGATCTTGCAAGTTCAAAGTTGCCAGAAACGGAAGCCTAGGAGGACCTTGGGGATTCCACCCAGACTAGGTGAAGCTCCCAAAGTTCTAAAAAGATTGGCCTGGATTTTGGAAGGCACTAGGCTTCCCGAAGTAACCAGCAGAACCAGTTGAACCAAAAGGCAAGCCTTGTGATCCAGCAAAATTTGTAGTTTGACCAACTCCGGCCGCAAAGCCTCCATAACCAGTAAAGCTTCCTCCTAAAGGATTATAAGGAGTTAATAACCCCTTATACGGATTCCAAGCAGAAGCTAAGGGAGGAATACTTTGAAACGAACTAACTGTGGAGTATGTCCTATTCCCTTGTTGGCCGAAGAATGGATTCCCAGTTCCCATGCCACTAACCGCAGGGTTAGTCCAACTTTGGAAAGGATTGCTGCTTTGTCCTGTAGAAGAAAAAGGCATAGATCCTACTGTCGGGTTGGAATGTGGTATATGACCACTTCCAAAAGGAAAACCCTGGAATGAAGCCGATCCACCCATCATGGATGTGGCGGCACTAAACGAAACTGGCAGAATACCCTGTGAATGGGTGCCAAATGGGAAGAATCCAGAACTAAAAGCATTGGTTTGGGAATTTCCACTCATGGATGGAATGGAGGTAGACCCAACTAAAGATGTGCTAGCAAAAGACCCAAACAAAGAAGCAGAGGAGATGGAAATCGTTCCTCCCCCTTGTACTGATGTTGGAGTCTGCATAATTGTAGCACTTGTAATAGAATCCATGCTTCCAGTAGTGGTCATCGATGGTAAGTGCGTAATGTGACCTGGACTTGATGGTCTATGCGTTGGAGTCCCAACGTATTGTAATACTTCCAGATGGCTAGATGGTAGGGGAAAATTCGGACCCACTAATGACTCTGAGAGTTCTTCTACCTCTATGTTATTCTCTGTTTGAGAGAGAAATCGAGAAAGAACTGGAGTGTTCCTCTCTTGTTCTGTGTAAGTGTCAAGCCTTACTTGAACACTAATTCCCCTGAGAGGAGGATCAATCCCCGATGTGTCAGCTGCCGTGGGACGAAACACAGTAGTAGTATTACCTCTGCGCCTTCAAGGAGAAGGCTCTAAACTTGGTGGTGAAAGACCATGAAGTCTTCGAGACCGTCTAGGTGATTGGTCAGCCACTTTGAAGTTTTTTTGTTAAGATCTAACTAAAGACTCAAAAAATTGAAAGCTAGGCCAACTAAGAGTACAAAGCACACACTATAAAGTCCCTAAAGATATCATCCAGTCAAACAACTTCCAAGTATTTCTGCTCCAGGTGATTATGACCAGACACCAAAATACAAGATAGTGAATTAAGGGGCCTTCCGAAGATAGTCTGGGATAATGACGGCCAAGTCCTATCAGCAAAGGTAATGGAGGAAGTTACATTGATCTCCTAACAATAGCCTGCGCCAGTGCAAGCCCCTAAGCTTCGCAAGGGTTCCCTCCAGTAGTATCGTTGAGAGTGATGCAACATTGATCTCAGGTGCCATGGGATTCCCCTCTATAGCCACCTGTGTAGATCCCTAGGAGTAGCAACTAAGGATACCAACTCATTGTAGAAGCTAGGCGGAATAGTCGTGAGGTAAGATCAGACAAGTAGGAGAGGGAGTATCTCTCTTCCCTGTCTTCAAAAACCCTCGTGCTTAACTCCCAGATCCAGAGCTTTCCTGGTCTCCCTAATGCTAAAGGATTTCCACTCACTATTCAGACTCCTATGTTTGACAGTTTAAATGGACTTGGAGAGTTATCTCTCCACTCACCTAATCCAAGGCCTTAAAATATCCTAAAACTTGTTGGTGTGTCTAACTTGACAATTATAAAACATTATAGTATATTTTAATTAGCGTTTTTTTTAAATAGGTTGTTCTTTAAGTCAAGGGATAAGCGGAAGTGAAACTAGTGGTGTTTTGACGCAAAATAAATTAATAAAAACCAAACTACATGCAAATCCACTTGTTTTCATTTTTCGATGAAAATAAATTTCTATAGGGTTAAGAGTAACTTCAAGAAAAACAACAAATTTTCTTTTCTTCTCCTTTACTCACGCTTCACACTCACAAATGTTAAAAAATCTATGGATGCCTAAAAAGATGTGCAAATCTATCCTAATGCAATAAGTACATGTTGATGCAAGACTTAAGACTACTCTAAATCAAGAAATGAAAGTTACTTGTTTATCAATTTTTATTTTGCCACTTAAAATGTTTAGATGGAATATGAGTTGCTACCATTCATTTCATCTAAACACTAAAAACAAGTTTCAAGACAATCACCAATGCACTTTCATTCACTAAAAGGAAACCAAATCAAAACAAAGTTCAAGGAAGGAAAACCAAGTTTTTCAAAAAGTTTTCTTCAAAAGAAAAAACAAAAATGTCTCTTCAAAAATGCTCTCAACAAAACTGAAACTTTATGATTGAAGAACAGGCAACAAACACTTTTGCAAGTTGACAACACACAATGGATGAAAACTCAACAAAAAGAAATGTGTTTAAAGATTCTCTTAACAATCCAAAGCAGCAATGAAAGCTTTGGCAACAAATACCAAAAGATCAAAAAGACAATTTTCAAGAAAGTGTCAATCAACAACTTTCATGAAACAAGAAATGTAGATGGTCACAAAAAGCAGCTTTGTCAAGAAAACAAAAAGGTCACCAAAAAAAAGATTTAACACAAAGATTGAGATCAATATTCCTACCCTAATGAACCAAAGCAGTGAAGATTCCCAACAAGAAATCTTGCGTGCTTAAGCAAAAAAAGATGACGCTTGCAAAAACAAAAACAAGACCAACACTTCTCACAATCAGAGAGAATTTGAAATTATATACTTGCTATAAAACTAACAACTGACACTGGAAAATTTCTTTGGGCTAAATCAAACCAGCAGGCAGACCTTCAAAGACAAAAAGATTTAAAAAATCTTGAAAATTGCAAGATATACACAACTGTACTAATGTACAGATTGCGTGTATACATGACTGTGCCTAAGTAAACCTAAGTATACGCGGGTTAAATTAAGGAAACATGCATCTATACGCCTCTGTAAGAAAGAAAAACAACGTATATAAAAGATGTCAAGAAAAAATAAAAAACAGTCTGAAGAAACTGACCAAACTTACAATTCAAGTTCCTACAGGAACAAACTACATAGCAACAGCAAGCAAACAGACAGCTGAGCCCTGATTGGCTTGAACACACCCAAACTAGGAACAACAACGGTGTTGTCCCGAGTGGAGTCGCCAATTATATTAAGGGAAAAGTTTCCCTAGGGTCTTGGGCTGATACCCAAGCAAACTGAAAGTTGTCTATACAGAGAAACACAAATTCCATACAGCCATAATGCTAATATAAGCAAACTCTACGATAAGGGGCGTACCTAAGGTCCTACGTTTGAGAAGGTCCTTCTAGGGTCCAAACCCTTCTTGGAGTTCCTTTTGCTCCTTTGACCTACAAAACAACCAATTCAAGAAAGTACAATAGTATATGCACTAAACATTATAAAGAAACCATCTTCATATTATAAAGAAAGGTAGTTAGTTATGGAATTAAACAACCATTCACATATGAATTCTAACATGAATATCATAAACATGAAGAAGATTTATATCAGGAACAAAGACATGTGTTTCTTTTATTATCGACAAATAAAGTACAGAAAGGAATAATTTCACCTGATTCGTCCTTTCGCAGGCTCCAAGCGGAACAGTCCTCCGGATTCGTCCAGTCTCAAGCCTTTAACAAACTCCTTCCATGACTTACTCCATGATATCACAAGTAGCAAATGGACATCATCACACAAGGAAACAAGGGTTTCCTATAAAAATGGGGGAAGTGCAGGAGGCACAAGGATCTTCAGACCGGGTGAGGGACATCTCAGCATAATAACCTTTCTCTCTCTTCTCTCCTCCCTTAGGCCTTCCCATTGAAGCATTTTTATACTTCTCCCAAAGTAGTTTTTTAGTTGGGAATTCATTGGGAACAGTTGGGCCATGGGCACTAACAGGTGATCAGCAGGTAAAACCTGCGATCTCTACCCGAAATTAAGGAGATTTAATTTTTTTAAGTGTTTTAAGACATATACGCGGTTTGGGTATACACAGACCCACGTATACATGCGTTTAGCTCAGGGAAATGTCGCTTGTAGGGAATAAAACACTGTTTTTTAAATTTTGGACCAGGCCTGGAAGGAGGGGTTGCCCTAGGCCATGGGTGCAGCTTCAAAAACCCCAAGAGTGAGATTTGGAGCTATAACACCTAGATAGAGGAGGGATAAAACTTCTCCAAAATAAACAGGGATAAAAAGTATATGAAAATACAAGAGGATATCCACAAAAATCACCTATTTCAATACCTTCCTTAACAACTCAACAATTTCCCTTTTTTAGCTTGCTATTCTTTAGCTTATCCCTATCTCAACTTGGTCCTCTCCTTCCTTAGCTCAAATATTGTGTCAACTCAACACTCTTCCCTTAGCTTGGATCCATGGTCATACTCAAAACTCTACCTTCAACTTAGATTTATGGTATGTGTTAGAACTCATTGCTTGCCTAGATCTGGAGATGATCTCAAATGAGCCACACAAGTGGCATAAATATAGTGTTTGACGTCATGTTTTTGGGGGGGAAATTTAGTCAATTTATCTTGTGACCAAATTGTCTATTGGCTGGGTTGACTTATACAAAACTTGTGAAAATGAGAGGATATTTAAATATATATTATAGACACATTGAAAAATCCATTTATCCTCACATGTGAGGAGTTAGGAGGTGTGCCACCTATCATCAAAAAGGTACCAAAATATGTTATTTGATTATATAACTTTCCCAAGTCTCTTTTACACTCCATTTTGCCTCGTTCCATCTGATAGTTGTTGCATCATCATGACCTTTGATCCCTTGGTGCCAAAATGCTGCCAAAATCCGGAGTCGTGTTGCCGATATGTTCAAGAGCTTAATCCTTCTGCAGTTTGTATCCTTACACACCTTCCTCAGGTTCTCTGTCTCATCCACATTCATCTTGTTCCTTTGTCTCGCGTCAATGATGTGGGAAACATTATGGCCCTCCTTCGAATGATCACTTCATGTCGACATCAGCTCATTATCCGGGAAGTAGATCTAGAGACTCCTTTCTGCTACCTTGGAGCTTTTGTGCCTTAATGGCAAGTTCTTTGCATTCGACGAGAGGCTTCAATTATTGGCCATCGATTGGGTGATTTCACAGGTGTTTGACTTCAGATCGTTCTTCACACTTCGTGGATTATACTATCAGCACCTTGAGAACCAGTTACATTATTGGTGGTCTCTCTTGCACTTGTTAATAGTTTACATCATTAACTGGTAATCAAGAGATATTCTAGTATGCTCGACTTCAGCATATCTATTTGCATATTATAATTTCTACCTTGATTGGGGTTTGGATTCAAGACCTTGAGCTCAAGTTACACAACTGACAGTCAGTAATACACAACTAATTGGAAAGTCCACTATCCAAACTATGCCAAGTCCTTGGAACTTAGTTACACATAACATGAGTCGAGCCCCGTACATATCAGTTTCTGCCCCTTTTGTGTCTACTCCTAGAAATTCAGCTAGCACTCCAAATAGCATTGTTAGCATACGTCCCTTCAGTAATCCCTTTGGATGGAATCCTTTATTTATTTCAAACTCCCAGGTTCAAATGCCATGGGGCATTGTTCCCAAAATGAACATACCGGTAGGGGTCATTATGGTTCCCCCTCTCCTTATGGGAAAATATGGATATTCATTAACTGACGTCAGTCCTACATAATTCGATGAGGTCTCCGGTTATACAAATATATTGTTGTGTTGCTTTCCCCAGTCCATAATTGTAGAGGTAGGCCTTGGTCATGCAACATCGCCACCATTAATCCCATAATGCTATGATTATATCTATCATCCACCCTATTCTACCATGGGTTGTGGGATTCTCTCAACTCTCATTGAATGCCTTCTTTTGCAAAAAAAAATTAATATTCATTTGACACATACTTACCTCCATTATCGCTACTGAGAGCCTTCACCTTATTACTGATTTCTTTCTCAACCAATGCCTTGAATTCTATGAACTTGGAGAATATCTCATATTTTTTCCGCATGAAGAAGCTACTACACTTGGTTGAGAATTCATTATTAAAATGACAAAATACATGTGCCTGATAGTGGAGGCTGTCAAGAAAGGTCCACAGAGATTAGAGTGGATCCTTTTTAGGACTGAATGTGCTTTTCTATCTAAATCATGGAATGTGGATTTAATGTACTTCCCCAAAGTACATCTTATTTCTCAAGTGATCCTTAGGGAGGTCAGTCATTATTTGTTGCATAATCTTGAGGGCGCCATCATGAAAATGGCCAAGTCTTCTATGCCAAAGTTCACCAAAATCACGACAATACACCTACATTGCCTTAGTGATTAATGCAACACAGTCTTCCACATATAACTTATAGATGTTCCTCACCCGAACCCAAATTTGCTTCACCTATCCCATGGCTATGTGTGTGATGAATGTTTTTCCTTTGCTAAAGATCACATCATAACCATGGTCTTCCAAAACTACAACAGAGATGATATTTTTTTGTTAGGCCTATAATGAGCATTACTTCCTTGAGCCTGAGGGGGGAGCTCTACTCCCTCTTAAAGAAGAGTATAACAACCCCTATCGTGTTGTACCTTCTATCATCCCAAAAATCAATGTGCATCTACAAGTCTTTCTCCTCCAAGTCACTAAAAAAATCTCTACACGTTGTCATGTGGAACGATGCAATTGAGTCCGAGTACCACACATTCCCCATCATTGTGATGGCCATGCATGTGATAAGGATAAAATCAAGCTCGAACTTTCAAGCCAAGGCTTCACTTATTTCTCCTCCTAAGACTTTCTTGTTTTCCTTTTTGTGTGGACGTTTTGTGGCATAGTGCCTTAATTGTTGACAATGGAATAATTTAATTTTGGACAAACCTTATTCTTACCCCCTTGGATGGACTTTAGTTTGGATTTATATTTCTTCCCTTTTCCCTTCTTTCCTTTTCCAACCAATGCAAAGTTTTATTCATCCTTTACCTTAGATGAATTCTCATCTCTCGTATTCTATCCCATTTCCTCGTGTACCAAATCGGACAATAAGTGTTCCAAATTTGTTATTTTCTCCCTTCTATTCACCAAATCTTGATATCTATGGAAACTCCTGGAAGGCATAAAAGGGTTAGGCTTACCAAGTCATCTTCTGGAAAATTTACACCAACTCCACCAAGTTCATCATGACATTATGTGAACTTTATCAAATACTAGACAATAGTGTCATTGTTCTGCATCTTAATACTTCAAAGTTTATCCTTGAGTGCCAACTTCCTGTGGTCACTGCTATTCTCTAATAATTTTGTCAATTCTTTCCACATTGTGAAAAGAGTTTATTTTCCATGGAGATTTGAGACAATCTGATCCTATACTCCCTCTAATATTAGTATCCTCGCCTAAGCTACATCTTTCTTTAACTAAGCAAGGTTATCAACATTATACTCTAGTGGTTTTGCGACATCTATCTTGATGTATTCTAGCAATCCATTGTCATCCAATAGCGACTCCATGTGATGAAATTAGAGGTGTTTTCAAAGGAATACTCTAGCCTCAAACCGTTGAAGGTCATTATCTTAGGCCTAAAGAAATCCTATTGCACTGAACTCCAAATTCAAACCTCCTCAGAAACAACTTTGAAATTCCTGCTATAATGTGAATCCTGCTATGATACCATGTAGAAATTACGATGTAGATTTGCAACTGCTCATGAAATTTTTAATTAAAATCAAAAGACACAAACCTACTGTCCCGGTCTGTAGAAATCAATTTACAATATAGAATGAAAATATCATATATTCAATAAGAAATAACACACATGCACAGAAAATTTTTTCAAGTGAAAGAAATCTACTAAAAACCCTAATGTATTCTTTCATTCATATGATGAATAAAGATTAATTACAATTTCTTTTCTCAACTAAGAACAACCTGTAAGTGAATAACCTATCTCTATGCTCACTGAGAAGTTCTGACCCAAACATAGTCAAAATTTTCTCCTTCTTGACCCCCTATTTCCTTGCGTAGTTCCTTGAGAAATTATGCCCCTATTAATTAGGAATTTCTCCAAAATGGATTGCGTGATTTCCAAGGTCGATCATATGAATGTGTGCAACACCTCAACACTCAAGACTAGTATACAATTGATATTACGTTGCCTTGGAATATCCAACAAGCTTGGGGAGCTTGAATTCTCTGCATGCACTAACTATTTTGGGTTGATTGATCAATTAACTAGATGGTCACTCAGTTTGACTAAAGTCGCACTACACAACTAACCTTCCACTATTTCCTTCAATAGTTAGAACTAGTTTAAATGAAAACAACCTAAGATAACTCACCTTGATTGATAGAAATTAGCAATCACACATGCTTAATTGAACTCTAATTCCTTCGACTCAAATTTACTGAGCTAACTTAGTGACAAGAGCCATGTCACCTCAGTTAACTACATCCAAGTTGTATAATAATGTGGAAACTCAAATTTTATCAATTCAATCAAGGCAAAATGAAATTGAAAATTTCTTGTTGGATTTTTCAACATTTTCCTTCTAACTTCATCCACTCATTTAATGGTTGAATTTCCTTAAGGTTTGCTGGGATGGGGTTCCCTCGGTCAATTTTGGGGCAAAAGCCCAAGTTTTGGTGTAAAAAAATTTAAAGTCTCCGCAAATTGTGGCCATGGAGCGCATAGGTAGTTAAGAGGCAAAAAGGGGTTTTACCATCCTTTATGTAAACTTGACTCTATTTTTGAAGATCTACCCATGGTCCACGGATCATGGGATTGTATAAATAGGCGTGTCTTAGAGAGCCTAAGGAAAGTAATTGAAGTTTGTCTATGGCTACGATGAAAGGAGTCTAGAGAGTTAGCGCAAGAGAGTAAGAGGAGAGGCTCTACAGTTGAGTGCGCAGAGGCCTAGAGTAGTGTTCACAACTGAGTGTGTGGACCCCTATAGCTGAGTGTGCATGGAAGTTCTGAGTCGGTAAACCTTTGCAGAATATCAATAAAGAAGATTGTTACATAAATTCCTTCGTTTAGCCTCTTTACTTATGTTATGTATGAACGCACTATATGCTATGATGAATTATGGTTTTATGAAATAATGATGTATTGATGCGTGACTCTACTTGATATGTATTTTTATGTGAACGCAATTAATGTTAATTCATTATGCGAAGATCATAACACTTTCTGTTAAAGTTATCGAGCACTTAGGTAATTCCGAGTAATTTTTAATCTAAGGGTAATCTAAGGCGCACGCAAGTAGCTAATTGACCTATTTAGGGTCCGCAAAAGCCTGTGATAGACCTTCACTGAGGTCTAGCAGTCGACTAGGGGATGTTATAGAAATAGGCTGTAAGGGCCTAAAGATCTATGTGAAGGAAAATCTAGGTCGTAAAATGGCATCACATTGATCTTTGGGTGTGGAAACGTGGTTGCAACATCCCTTGATACTGCTTCGGGTGAGACTTCAATCTGCATATCACAGATTGATGCTGAAAGGGCTAGTAGTGTAGGGATTTGTTTGGTGCAACTAACTCTGAACCTGGGTCAAGACCCCCTAAGCCAAAAAATGGTTTCGTTGCTAGGACCAAGATCTGCATAAAGGGATGTGTAATGTCGTATCACTGGAATCTGACCAAGAATGAAATTAAGAAGTGGTTGGATAGAAAGATCCACAAATTTGCAGTGTAAGAAAATAGAAATCCTTGTCTGACAAAAGAAAATATGTTGGAAAAATATTTATATAAATAAATACACGAAATCTTCTTTTGCACCTTCCTGATCGAACTATATGAGTGGATCACTAAATTAGTAGAAGGCCAAGGAAGGCGGATGCTTGACAGACTGATAGTGTGGAGTCCAAAACTATTATGGAGGTTCGACACTTCTGAAGACAAGATCAAACGTGCTGTTGACCATTGGCTTGATCGAGTTATAGGAGGATTTGTTATAGAGTTTTTGGTTAATACCTAAGACAGTTACAATGAAGGAGAGCGACACTTCTTGAAGGGACAATGAGGTAAGTATTTGAGATCTTTGAATACCTAGATTACGATGCTTTTGTGTGAAAAGCAGGTTATGCCATTACCTTGATGTTTGCATCTATGCGAAGTGGATGAAGCTTTAGAAATAAACAAAAGGCAAGTCCTAAGTATAGTCCATTGATCAGACCTCCTTGAGTGACGATGAGGGAGTCATACAAGCCTCACCACGGAATGTTGTCCAGTTGATAAGGAAGGGTTTCCCAAAAATACATCATCTTTCCATGCCACCTCCACCTTCACCTCCACAACATACACCTTTGCCCACACCACCACCACCACCACCACCGTTCAACATGTCGAATACAATGAAGTTGTCCTTTTTCAAGGGCTTAGGAAGTGAGGATCCAGATTAGTTTTGGTTCATTACGAAGGTTGTGTGTAGAGGACAACATAATATAGATCATAACATAAAGAAGGCGCAGTTGGTTACTACTCTACAAGATTGCGCGTTGACATGGTACATTAAGTACTGCACTGATAATCCCTTGGTGTCATTAGAAGACACTCAGAATGATTTGGACAAAGAATTTGGTAAGTCGAATTCTTAATCATAGTCAGTAGTTAGATTCAAGGAAATCATGATGAGGGTCGGTGAAACACCTTGGGATTTAGATCAAAGACTAAAGTGCATAATTTGTGAAGCTAATATGAATCTCACAGATAGTCAACACCGCAAATGGTTTGTAGCCTCGCTCGTGCCCCACCTAAGGGTTGCTTTTCATAACAAAAGATAGGAACTATGGGTTTCTTTGTTTGTAGCCTCACTTCTTTGGGAGTTCAACAGATTCACATGGAGTTGCAGAACCTTTGCCTAGAATTGCATAGCTTGAAAAAGGAAAAAGCAGTTTGGTCGGAGGTGCACAAAAAAGTTTGGTGCCTCAAGTGTAAAAGATAGGGGCATTATAAAGATCATTGACCTATCTTCGTGAACTATATTACAAGGGGAGTTCCAATGCCCCTGACACAGGATGCTCCAGCAGGACCAAGTACAGGGCCTGCGCTATGGTGTGCTATTTGTTAGGTGGATGGAAAACATGTAACAAATAATTGTCATTTGCTGAAAAAGTTTGTGTAGACACCACAACAATTATTCTGTGATTTATGTAAATAAGTGGGCCATGATAAATGCCATTACTGTAGCTATGAATTAATGACGGAAATACGCCTGCATATTGAATGCAAGCAGAAACTTGGCCTCCAGATCTGAGCACTGGGGGAGTGCATGGAGGATATCAGGGATGCAGATGAGGCTAAGGAGGAGGAAGACCTGGTAGAGGTTGTGCAAAAATAATTTGCTATAATTGTGGAACACCATGGCACTACGCATAGGAGTGTACCAGCCAGACATGTCTATCATGTCGATACTGCACTTAGTTCGACCAAACAATAGAAGAATGTTATGTGTTGATAGCTAAGTTGTAGGAGAAGAAGGTGCGGCCTCAAAAACCTACCCAGAACTTATATATGATGCAGGTCGAGCCCTGTGAAGAGGATCCAAATGTGAATATCATGCTACGAAGCGAAATTACTACCGGTGATGATAAATAGAAACAACCTAAAGAAAGTGGGTGGATCTACAAGGCCCCAGAAAAGGAGGTTGGGTTTGATTTGGAGTGTGCAAAGGAAATGTTCATGGAAGTGAAGAAAAGCTTCGTTGAGGCCTTTAGCTCAGGAAGTCACGAAAAACTGTCTACAAAGGTTGAACCCTTTGTGCTTACTACCCTCTTGGAGACTTGTATGAAATCACTGTGTGATCACAAGGTGGTGAAAGGGATACAAGAATTGACAAACAAGTGTGCTGGTAAGGAAAATGCTCCTGAAGGACACCGTGCAGTTAGAAAGATCGGTAAACATAACACAAGAACAGGGCGAAAGATGAGGCCCACTGCACAAATAGGAGATAATGAGATGGATGAGGTTATTTTGGATCTCAGATCACATGCAAATGTTTTTCCTGAACGGACATCGGAAAGGATGGGGAGACTTGCGCTATAGTGGTATTTGATTCAATTGAGGATTGAAAACCAATAGAAGATTATCCCTATGGGGCGATTGCATGGAGTGACCTTAGATATAGAAGGCGTGAGCGCACTCAATGATTTTGAAGTGACAGAGATTGTTGATGATAGCAATACATAACTCATGCTCCTCGGAGTTGGTTGGGCTATCGACATGAATGGGGTCATTAATTTGAATAAGTGGACCATGTTGTTTGAAAGGACATTGCTCCACTGTGTAGTACCACTGGACCCTACAGAAGGACCACGCTATACTGAACCGGTCCGTGACTATGAGGAAATTGATGATGATTTGGATCAGATCTATAAAATAACATCATGAGACCTAGATTGGGTTAATCTGACAGCTGATGGATGAATTACATGGGACTGCAAAATCTCATGTACTTCAGATTTAGATGAAGAGTTAGAACATTGGTAGAATAGGTTGCACAAAGTATCTATGATGCACTGCAATATAATGACTAATTTGTTGCATTGCGTGTCGTCAGAGGTAATAAATTTACCTTATTATGATGTTTTAACTAATGTGGATAAGATTTAGGATGCCTTTGAAAGAGAATTACCTGAGCATCATCTCTTTCAAGCATTGGATTTGGTGCTACATGATACACCCGCACGGTGATGGGGTACGCATAAAGACAACTTTGATGAATGGCACGAGTATAGGAGAATGATGAGGTTGCGATTTGGTTGCCCAAAAGTTCGGCTAACTGAGAAATATGTTGGGAGGAATTATCCACGCAATCATTTATAAAATTGGACTAAGGTTTATGGAACGGAGCTGCAACCAGAGTGGGTGCATTGATTATGTCATACTTTGGATATAATCCTTATGAATTGGTACCTAGAAATGAAGCTCTGCCATGACACTGTGGAGTGGGACATGTTAAGGGAAGGATTTATGATGACCTTCAACTTTTAATATGGGTTCGAAACCATTGACAACGTGTCGCAGGAGCTTAAGGCTGCAATCTTTAGAATCCCTTAGGATCCTTTGAAATCAGCTCAACCAAATTGGAGCACCTAGCTGCACCATGCACTGGAATGCTATAATGTGACTACCGAGGGGGAGGATGAAGATCCAAGGAATATTAAAATCCTAGAAGAAGAATTCCACCGCAAAGTTGAGGGACCGCAGATACAGAATTCAGACATCACCACACCATTGAAAACTAGGCAAGTAAACATTGGTACTGAAGCAAAGCCTAAGTTTGCAAAGATTTGGGATTACTGGGATGACGCCACAGAAGATAAAGTCACTGAGTTGCTCCGTGAATATCAGTATTTGTTTCCTACAAAATTTTGGTACTTGAAAGGTATCGTAGGAGACTTGGGCGTGATGAAAGTTACCTTGAAGCCGCACATGAAGTTGATTAAGAAAAGACCATATCGCCTTAATCCTAAATATAAAGAAAAGGTTTTCTTGGAGTTGGATAAGATGCTTGAGGTAGGCATTATCAAACCAATCGAGGAATTTGGTTGGGTGAGCCCAATGGTAGTCCAAGAAAATAATCAGAAGGGAGAGATACGAATTTGCATAGATCTTAGGAAGCTTAATGACACTTGTGTCCATGATTCCTTTCTAACACTATTCAGAGATGAGGTACTGGATAATGTTGGAGGGCAGGAGGCCTACTCATTCACCGATGGGTTCTCTGGGTACCATTAGATTAAGATTGCGCCGCTGGATCAGAGCAAGGCAACGTTCACGATGGAATGGGGTTGTTTTCAATATATAGTGATGTTGTTTGGACTTAAGAATCCGCCGGTCATATTCTCACGCATAGTCATCGAGGTGTTTAAGCAGTTTATCGACAAATTCTTGGAGGTATATTTTGACGACTGGACAGTGTTTGGGTTAGTAAAGTGCCATGTAGCCAGTCTATGCTTGATGTTCGATACATGCCGAAGATATCAAATTGCGTTGAACCTGAAGTAGTGCTTATTCTATGTCCCTTTTAGGATTTTTCAGGTCATGTGGTGTGAAAGAAAGGACAAATTGTGGACCCTGATAATATCACCATCATATTCAATTTGGAGGCTCCAAGAAGTGTTAAATAGCCTCGTGAAATGTTGAGCCATACATGCTATTACCAAAAGTTCATCAAGGCGTATGCTCAGGTTACTACACCTATGGAGAAGCCGCTCAAGAAGGATGCTAGATTTTGTTGGGAAGAAGAATGTCAGTATATTTTGGATGTATTGAAAGAAAAAATAGTCACCACGGTAATCTTGGTCTTCCCGGATTGCAAGAAGGAATTCCATGTGCGCGTTGTTGCCTTGTGTATTACGTTAGGGGCAGTGCTCACACAGGATGGTGAAGGAGAGATGGATCATTCTATAGCATTTGGGAGAAGAAATTTGTCAAATGTTGAAAGGAATTATTCAACGATAGAGCATGAAGGATTGGTTATGGTGTACGCGCTCCAAAATTTTAGACATTATCTGTTAGGTAAACATTTCAAGATGTACAAAAACCATTCTGCATTGAAGTATCACGTCAATAAGCTTGTGTTTGGGGGAAAAATATCCAGATGGATGTTGTTATTTCAAGAATATGATTTTTAGGTAATTGTGAAGATGGGAAGGTTGAATGGAGGACCTGACCATCTGTCGCGCATTGAGACAGGAGAGGAGCCTATTAATTTGGAGGAATGATTTCCCAACGTGCAGCTCTTCACAATGTGAGTAGCGGATAACCACTTTGTGGATATTATCCCCTTCTTGACTACAGGGACAACTCCAGAAGGATACATGAATCAACAGAAAAAAGAGTTGGTAGTGCGCGTGGTAGACTTTTCCATAATTGTTGGACATTTATATAAGATCGGATCGAACGAGATACTTCGCCGATATGTGCCCAATTTTGAATGAAATAGCATACTCTTTGAAGCTCATGGATGAGCTGCAAGAGGAAATTACGCAGGAAAAGCAATAATGTAGAAGGTTTTGTGCATTGGGTTGTGGGAAACAACAAAAAATTTGTTGTTTGAATATGTGTTGACCAGATTTAGTTGCCTGAAGGTATTGATGAGTGATCGCGGTACACAGTTCCTCAATGAAACAATCAATGCACTAACAGAAGAGTTCCAAGTTTACCATAAGAAAATTACACCATATCATCCTCAGGCCAATGGAACAGTTGAGGCCTTCAATAAGATATTGGAGAATGTGTTGATAAATATTTTTAATGTGCACTGGAATGATTGGGATGTGTGCATACTAGCGGTATTATGGGAATGAAGGACTACTTGCAAAAGGAAAATAGGTCATACTCCTTTCCATTTGGTCTATGGAGTCGAAACTGTGATGCCTATGGAATATATTGTGCCTAGTCTCTACATATGAGCACTCATAGGAATGACAGACTGTGGAGCCTTGGAACGACAACTCTTGCAGCTAATTGAGCTCAAAGAAGATACGTTTTCGGCTAGATTCCATTAGCAGGTTCAAAAGGAATGTGAAAAATCTTGTCATGATCTGCACATCAAACTACGCACCTTCAAGGTAAATTACTTATTTTTATTATATGATAGTAATTTTGCTAAGTTTCGAGGAAAGTGTCAGATGCACTGGCTGGGGCCATATGTCGTCAAAGAAATTACAATTGGTGGTGTAGTTCAGCTTATGAAGTTGAATGGAGAACCACTTCTGGGAAGTGTAAATGGAAGATGGTTGAAGCCATAGATAGGGAATCCAACTCAATGACTACATGATGGTAGCACAATCATAGTATTCAATGTTGTTGCAATGGAGCGTAGGAATATAAGCTACACTGCCTAGTTTGTAGAACTACGTGACACGGGGATGCACGAAAAAGGGTGATGTCACAATACCAGAAGCAACGTGAAGGGAGCTACACTATAGAGGGAGATACCACACACCACAGCCAAACAATGACCATTACAGTCAGTGTTCATGATTTGATAGCCAGGAGACAGTTAAGAGGAATTGGGGGGGGCAGAATTTAAGGCTAAAATATTTGGAGATCTGCAACCAAATCAACATTTATGGATGGATTTTGGGGGGAATGGTCGAATTTGAATTAAAAATCTCTTATAAACTATGCATACCCATCCAACAAAGAACACTTTTCATCCTTAGAATTTTTTAGTTGTGTTGTATGTCGCTTATGAATCCTCAGTTTTTCACAGATTTGGTCGCAAGTTATGTGTTTTATAATTTACCCGAAGATACCCAATAGTTCATTCATAGCACTATGTCAAGACGAGAGCAAGACCTTCCACTATGCATGGTTTTTGCTCTCCATTGTTCTAGTTGCTTGGGAGCTACCAGAGGACACTCAATTTCCTCCTTTGGAGAAAGGATTGCTGGAGGCTACATAGTTTGCCTCCCTTTGGGCCACAAAGGACCCTGCATGGATCACTTAGACAAATTTTCTTGGTTTTGATGGAGGCAAGCATTCACATGGCTATCAACCAGCACCCATGGCTATCCCTCGACTGTGTATGAGTAGTTGTCAGAGTACATGGAGTTCAGGACATACTTCCACCATGTGCACATGAGGGCACGAAAGGATCTGCAACAGAAGTGGTTTGATCTTCCCTATCTGGCAATGGATGATGCCATTGAGGAAGTTATCAAGTTCTAATTGATAGATTGGCACTCTCCATTCGATATAGACATTGGTACCAGCAAAGGTGCAGAAAATTCCACGAAGAAGAAGAAGGAGGAGGTAGCTAATTAGGCAGTCTAGAAGTTGGCGACACAACAAAGGAAAGAGGCCAAGGAGAAGGCCTAGCTTGAAAAGGAGTGCGCTACAAAGCAGCAGGCTAAACAGGAACCGCGTAACAAAGTGAAGCGGTAAATCTCGTTTGCCCCTAACCAAGGAAGATGAGCAGTTAGATCAGGGCAGTGGTGGTGATGAAGGAGAGAACAGTCCATTCTGGGTGAAGAGGTATAGGAAACAACATAAGGAGGGGCCCTGAATGAAATCAAATGTGATGAAGCCACCGCTCAATCCCATTATGCTCGTAGAAGATGATCTGGATGAGATTGGGGACAAGATTCATGACACCACTATTGAACTATTGCAACAGTTTGAACAACAACACCTATAGTCACTAGGAACTATTCAGAAGGATCTACACAAACTACAAATCCAAAATAACAGGATTTAATTGGGCGTAGGCCAGGTGAGTGCCACACAGACGAGCTTAGCACTGAGGACCAGTTAGGCTATAGAGATGGCCTGGTCAGTGGATCTACGGGTAGTCGCACTACTAGAAAGGTCTTTGAGCGTGGAATTGACTAATGAAAATGTCATCGTGAGTACTTTGAAGAACATAAGCCTCAACCTCGCAGCACTCCCCAATAGATATCTTCACATGCTTTAAACTAGTGTGACAATGATGTTAAGAGCTCAGGAGTGGCACACCCTTAGCCTAATAAGTGAATATCAAGTGAATAATGAGAAATGTTTGCTGAGAAGATGGAGACCCTGAAGGTAAAGGAAACGATCCAAGCACAGAGCACCCAACTAGCGATTGCGTTGGCAAAGGCATGCAGGATAGTGCTGGATTTGTACATACATGAGGAGGTACTAATTGATGCCAAGATCAGGAAACCTTCTGCGAGTGTCTGTGATGGTAAGATATAGGTGGCCAGAGTTTAGTTTAAGTTGAACACAAAAATCATGGAGTTGGAACTCAAGTCACAACCTTCCACTCCGCCAAAAGTTTAGGAATATCATGAAGCTGTTGTTAAGGATGGAATAACTTCTGTGGATACTGCACTTGTGGACTACACAACATTGTTTGATAAGGCCATGGAAGTAGTGACGACCCTGTAGGAAGATTCTACCCTATAGGTATTAAGTACAAAGATCCACGAGCTGCAACAATAGTATGATGAAGAAAGGGAAACAATGTGCTCCATTGCTATAGTGCAGTGCCTCGCCAAGCTATAAGAGGCTAAGCATCTCCTGACACAGGTGGAAGAAATGTAGAAGAAAGTGGTGGTCCTTAAGGCCATGTTGGGGCCTTGGTTGGATGAAGCCTACCTAGTATTAGCCAAGATATAGGAAAAGTTGGCGAACTTACAGACTACACAGTAGAGGATCAAGCGAGCCAGTGAAGGACCAACCATAGAGTAGTTGGTAGAACAAGTAAAGTAGGCAGCCACGTAGAGCGCTACTGAAGTTGTAGTTATGTAGGTAGATCTTGGGGTTCTTCACAGCAAGATCATCGCGGCAGTTGGTGACTCAAGGGCGAGTCATGACCTTTTGTTGGGGGCCTATTGGGATGGGGTACCCTGGGTTAGTTTTGGTACAGAAGCCCAAGTTTTGGTGTAAAAAGATGTAAAGTCTTCGCAGATTGTGGTCACGGAGCTAGTTAAGAGTAAAAAAGGGTTTTTACCCTCCTTTATGTAAACTTAAGTCAATTTTTGAAGATCTACACATGGTATGTGGAACATGGGATTGTGTAATAGGTGTGCCTTAGAGAGTCTAAGGAAAGTAATTCAAGTTTGTCTATGGGTACGAAGAAAGGAGTCTAGAGAGTTAGCATAGGAAAGTAAGATGAGAGGCTCTACAACTCAGTGGATAGAAGACTAGAGTAGTGTCCACAGTTGAGTGCACGGACCCCTGCAGCTGAGTGCACAGACCCCCACAGTTGAGTGCATGGACCCTTGTAGCTCAGTGCACAGGTAATTTTTGAGTTTGTAAACCTTTGTTGAATATCAATAATGAAGATTTTTACACAAATTCCTGTGTTTAACCTCTTTACTTCTGTTATGTATGAATGTGATATATGTTGTGATGAATGATGGTTTTATGAAATAATTATGTATTTATGCACGCTTTACTTGATCTGTATTGCTATTTGAACACAACTAATGTTAAGTGGCTACACAAAGATCATAACACTTTCTGTTAATGTTATCGAACACTTAGGTAATACTGAGTAATTACTAATCTAAGGGTAATCTAAGGCAAGTGTAAGTAGCTAATTGACGTATTTAGGGTCCACAAAAACCTATCGTAGACCTTCACAAAGCTCTACTAGTCAACCAGGGGAAGTTACAACAATAGGTTGTAAGGGCCTTAATATCTACGCGAAGGTAGATCTAAGTCACAAAATGGCATTACATTGATCTCTTGGTGTGGACAAAATGGCATTACATTGATCTCTTGGTGTGAGAATTCAGTCTACACACCACGGATTGATGCCGAGAGGGCTAGTAGTGTAGGGATTTGTTTGGCACAACTAACTCTGAACCTGGGTCAGGACCCCCTAAGCCAACATGGTTATTCGTTTGCTGCTAATAGATAATTTTTTTTGTCCAAATATTGATTTTTTGACCATTACCAAGATACCTTGATAGGTGTTCTTTGATCAAATACATGGATGGAAAAAATAGTTTCCAGATGCAAAAGAAACCCTTTGGAGTGGAAGGAGCTAAAATATTATAGTATTATCCCTTGGTGAAATATTTCTTTCCAAGAGGCATTGTTTCTTGAAATATATCGTGAGACAAGATTTTCCCCAAGGCCACATTCATCATGGTTGGGTCATGAATCCCCTAGCCCCCATGAGTGTTTGGAGAGTTAACCACTATCTATTTGACCAAGTGGTACTTTTTGTTACTCTGTTTTTCACCTTTACATAAGAAATTCCTAACAATTTTCGCCATTTCACATAAGATTCCTAAAGGAGAAATTCCTAACAATTTTCCCCATTGCTATAATGTAGCTCTAAATTTTGCTATAACTCAATACCATGCAAGGGAAGTGTGGGACTTTAGAAATATTAGGACCCAGAAATACTGAAACTCTTTCAAGAATCTATGGGATTGAATCCAAGAATGACACCCAACTACCTTTGTATATGGGGAGTAATACTCCAAGAATTATATATCTACATTTTTTTATGATTAACAAGGCCACTAGATGCTAGAATAAACTAAATTGGTCCAAGATAGAGTTAAAATGCTCAGCAATAAATGGAAAAAACATGAAGAAAGTGGGTGGTTCTGCAAGGCCCCAGAAAAGGAGGTTGGGTTTGATTTGGAGCATGTGAAGGAAACGTTCATGGAAGGAAATAAAATCTTTTCTGAGGCCTCTAACTCAGGAAGTCAGGACAAACTGTCTACAGGGGTTGACCCCTCTGTGCTTACTACCTTCTTGGAGACTTGTGTGAAATTATTGGGTGATAGCGAGGTGGTGAAAGGGCTACAAGAATTGATAAAAAGTGTGTCAATAAGGAAAATTCTCCAAAAGGACACTGCACAGTCATAAATATCAGTAAAAATAAGACAATAACAGGGCGTGAAATGAGGCTCACCGAGCAAATAGCAGATAATGAGATGGACCAGGTTATTTTGGATTTGGAATTGTATGCAAACGTTTTTCCTAAACAAACATGGGAAATAATGGGGAGACTTGTATTATATTGGTATTCTATACAATTGAGGATGGAAAACCAATAGAAGATTATCCCTATGGGGCAATTGCATGGAGTGACCGTAGATATAGAAGGTGCGAGTGCATTGGATAATTTTGAAGTGATAGAGATTGTTGATGATAGCAATCCATATTTGGCACTCCAAGGATTTGATTGGGCTATCGACATGCATGAGGTCATCAATTTGAAGAAGCAGGCAATGTTGTTTGAAAGGAAATTGCTCTATGTTGTAGTACCATTGGACCCTCTAGAAGGACCGTGCTATACTGAACCGGTCTATGAGTATAAGGAAAGTAATGATGATTTGGATCATATCTATAAAATAATAGCATGAGACTAAGACTAGGTTATTCCAACAGTTAATGGATGAATTACATGGTACCACGAAAGCTCCTATACTTCATATTCAAATGAAGAGTTAGAACATTGGCAGAATAGGTTGCATGAAGTATCTACACTGTGTTGCAATATGATGACTAATTCCCTATGCTGTCTGTCATCAAAGGTAAGAAATTTACCTTATTATTATGGTTTAACTGATTTGGATAAGATTTTGGATGACTTTGAAAGAGAATTACTTGAGGACCATTACTCTCAAGCACTGGATTTAGCGTTGTGCACTACGCCCGCACGGTGGTGGGGTACGCATAAAGACAGCTTTGATGAATGGCGCGAGTATAGGAGAATGATGAGGTTGCGATTTAGCCACCCAAAATTTCAGTTAACTAAGAAATATGATGGGAGGAATGATCTGCGTGATCATTTACCAAACTGGACTAAGGTTTATGGA
The DNA here is from genome assembly GCA_031772625.1 of Pinus tabuliformis. Lineage (NCBI taxonomy): Eukaryota > Viridiplantae > Streptophyta > Pinopsida > Pinales > Pinaceae > Pinus > Pinus tabuliformis. The sequence continues at coordinate 154,415,624 of CM062819.1, forward strand.
ACGGAGCCACAACTAGAGTGGGTGCATTTATTCTATCATACTTTGGATATAATCCCTATGAATTGGTACCTGGAAATGAAGCTCTGCCACTGAACCACGGAGTGGGACATCTTAAGGGAAGGGTTTTCTATGAAGTTTAGCTTTGAACATGGGTTCGAAAGCATTGACGAGGCGCCGCAGGAGGTCAAGGCTGCAATCTTCAAAATCCCACAGGATCCTTTGGAACTAGCTAAACTAGATTAGAGCACCCAGCTGCGCCATGCGCTGGAGTGCTATAATGTGACTACCAAGGGGGAGGATGAGGATACAAGGAATATTAACATCCTAGAAGTAAAAGGCCACCATAAAGTTGAGGGACCACAGATAGAGAATCCGAAAATAATCGCACCATTGAAAACTAGGAAAGTAAGCATTGGTATTGAAGCAGAGCCTATGTTTGTGAAGATTGGTGATTACTAGGACAATGCCACAATAGATAAAGTCACTGAGTTTCTCCACGAATATTAGGATTTGTTTCCTACAAAATTTTCAGACTTGAAAGGTATCATAGGAGACTTGGGCATGATTAAAATTACATTGAAGCTGCATGTGAGGCCGATTAAGAAAAGACCATATTGCCTTAATCCTATATATAAAGAAAAGGCCTTCTTGGAATTAAATAAGATGCTTGAGAAAGGGCAGAAGGGAGAGATATGGATTTGTGTGGATCTTAGGAAGACTAACGATGCATCTGTCCATGATCCCTTTCCGACACCATTCACAGATGAGGTACTAGATAATGTTTGAGGGCAGGAGGCCTACTCATTCACTGAAGGGTTCTTTGGGTACCATTATATTAAGATCGCACTGGAGGAACGAAGCAAGACAACCTTCACTATGGAATGGAGTTGTTTTCAGTATATAGTGATGTCGTTTGGACTTAAGAATGTGTTGGTTATATTCTCGCACATAGTCATCACAACATTTAAGGAGTTTATCCACAAATTATTGGATGTATATTTTGACGACTGGATAGTGTTTGTGTTAGTAAAGTGCCATGTAAGCAGTCTACACTTGATGTTGGATACGTGCCGAAGATATTAGTTTGCGCTGAACTTGAAGAAGTTATTATTTTGTGTCCCTTTTGGGATTTTGCTGGGTCAAGTGGTGTGCAAGCAAGGACTAATGGTGGACCCAGCTAAGATCACGGTCATAGTCAATTTGGAGGCTCCAAGAAGTTTTAAAGAGTTGCGCGCAAAGCTGGGACATACATGATATTACTAAAAGTTCATCAAGGCGTATGCTCAGATTACCGCACCTATGGAGAAGTTGCTCAAGAAGGACGCTACATTCTGTTGGGATGAAGAATGTCAATGGTATCTGGATGTATTGAAAGAAAAAATGGTACCCACGCTGATCATATTGGAAGAAGGAATTCCATGTGCATGTTGATGCCTTATGTATTATGTTAGGGTTAGTGGTGACACAGGACGGTGAAGGAGAGATGGATCATCCTATAGAATTTGCGATCCCCCCCGCAACCCCACGCGATCCTATAGAATGTACGTTCCCCCTTGCGTGGGAAGATCCTACCCTAGAGGTATTAAGTACATAGATCCACGAGTTGCACCAACAGTATGACGAAGAAAGTGCGACGACGTGCTCCATTGCTACAACGCAGCACCTTGCCAAGCTATAGGAGGCTAACCATCTCCTTACACAGGTGGAAGTAGCATAGAAGAAAGAGGCAGTCCTTAAGGCAAAGTTGGGGCCTTGGTTGGATGAAGCCTACCTAGTCCTGACCAACATAAAGGAAAATTTGGCAAACTTGTAGGCTACATAGCAAAAGATCAAGTGAGTCGGTGAAGGACCAACCATAGAGCAGCTGGTAGAGCAAGTAAAGCAGAAAGCCACGTAGAGCGTGACTGAACTTGAAATTGTGCAAGTATAGTTGGGGGATCTTCGTAGCAATACCATAGTGCTAGCTGAGTGACTCGAGGGCGAGTCACGACCCTTGTGTTGGGGGCTTGTTGGGATTGGGTCCCCTGGGTCAGTTTTGTTTCAAAAGCCCAAGTTTTGGTGTAAAAAGATGCAAAGTCTTCACAAATTGTTGTCATGGAGCTAGTTACGAGTTGGAAAGGATTTTTACCCTCTTTTATGTAAACTTGAGTCAATTTTTTAAGATCTACCCATGGTCTGTGGAGCATGGGATTATATAAATAGGTGTGTCTTAGAGAGTATAAGGAAGTAATTCAAGTTTGTCTATGGGTTCAATGAAAGGAATCTAGAGAGTTAGCAGAGGAGAGTAAGAGGAGAGGCTTTGTAGCTCAGTGCACAGAGACCTGGAGTAGCTTCCACAACTGAGTGCAGGGACCCCTGCAGCTGAGTGCATGGGGAGGTTTTGAGTCTGTAAATCTTTGTCGAATATCAAAAAAGAAGATTGTTACCGAAATTCCTGTGTTTAGCCCCTTTACTTCTGTTATGTATGAATGTGTTATATGCTGTAATGAATGATGGTTTTATGAAATAATGATTTATTGATGCACAAATTTACTTGATTTGTATTGTTATCTGAATGCAATTAATGTTAAGTGGATACACGAAGATAATAACACTTTCTGTTAAAGTTATCGAACACTTAGGTAATACCAAGTAATTACTAATCTAAGGGTAACCTAAGGCATGTGTAAGTAGCTGATTGACCTATTTATGGTCCGTAAAATCATGTCATAGACCTTCACGAAGGTCTAGTAGTCGATGAGGGGAAGTTACAAAAATAGGCCATAAGGGCTTAAAGATTTGCGTGAAGGAAAATCTAGCTCAAAAAAGGGCATCACATTGATCTCTCATTGTGGAAACTTGGTTCCAAGATCCCCCCATACTGCTTCAGGTGAAACTTCATTCCGCACACCATGGATTGATGTTGAAAAGGCCAATAGTGTAGGGATTTGTTTGGTGCAACTAACTCTGAACCTAGGTTAGCAGCCCTAAGGCAACACGATTATTCATTCGCTGCTGATTGATAATTTTGTTTGTCCAAATATTGATTAGTTGTCCTTTGGTACCTTAAGAAACCAATTTCCTGGCTATGTAGAAATTGTGCTTAAGACATTAATGTTGATAGTAATTGTCACTTGTTTGTCACTTAATTGTATGTTTTGTTATCAAATGAAGTACCTGGGTGACTTGGTTTTTAACCCTCAACACTTTGGTGAAAAGAAAATATCAAAATTCCATTTGATTTTTGAATATAAATGATGAATGAAGAAATCTTGAATAAGTCATAGACAATATGTTGCTTTACATAGAACCTACTATCTATGACACTTGGAGAAGTTAAAGATAATATGTTGTCTTACACAGAAACTACTATCTATAACTTAGAAGAATTGCAGAGGTGTGAAAACTTCTAATATTTTGATTAATCAATAGTTGTATCAGGAATTCACTAGCCTAGTATTCAGGTTCTCTAAAAATCGAACCCCTTCTCTCTAAATTTTCCTCTTTTTATACATTATTAAATAGTTGGTGGTTTCCAAAAATGTCAAACTACTTAACTATTTCCCTAACTGTCTAAGTAAAAACTATTACAGAATATTACATAGAGGGAAAAAGACACCTCATTCTAAAGAACATAAAATAATAGGAAGTAACAGAATTTAAAAGATGATGGTCGTTCTCTGTTCGAATCTGTATCTTAAGCCTTAACTGAGTAGTGGATGAAGGTTGGAAGGCTTTGGGAGCACCGCAGGGGTTAAAAAGTGTGTGAAAGCATCAACGAGGTTGAATCCCTGTAATTATTTATGGCCACACATTCTGGTCAGCCAGGCTAACGTCATGGTCAACTGCAGAGGTCGAGCCCTGATTATCCTTCGTGCTCATTGCTTCCCCGTAGCACACCTTAAAGTTCTTATCAAACTATCACTTGATCACTCTTGTCGAACTTGTATGACATTTAAATGATGGAAGGCCCAAGAAACTTAAAAAGAATTAAGACTAGTTCATAAAACCTGTCACATCCACCTTTTCAACATGCATTTGACTCCCTTACGAACTTGATAGGACATAAAACTATATTTAATAATTCATCAAGTCCGATATTAGAGAAAGAACCTGATGACTTTGCCAACCTGATCTCTAGACCCAATAGGAAATTAAACTGAATTTGATGATTTATCGAGTCTGATTAAAACATGAAAATTGATCACTTTCCGACCCAATATTGCAACCCCATATCTGACGGATCCCACCTCTTCCGATGGACAGCTGAGATTAACCCGGTCTTCAGCAAATTTAAATTGTGTTTGATACACTGTCACATCTCATCTTCGAAAGAAACCCATTCTAGTTAATGATGTGATTGTCATTGGATTTGTGGCTTGTTGATCGGATAACCCATCTCTTCTCGTCGGTTTGTCACTTTCAAAACCATTGAAAATATAAAATCAACTATTTCTTTCATATTTTTTTATTTTTCTTCCATTTTGTAATAAAAATGAAAATAAAACTTAAATAACAATGGACAATGAATGCTACAACATCAGTCTCCACCTGGGGATAGTTCTTTTGCCATAGAAGAACTAAGAACTGCAGATCAATGCCTTCACCTCGGGCATGGATTCATATATTTCTTAATCAATTTAAATTCTATGTAATTTGTACACTAGTTTCACTCCAGTATCTACAATGATACGATGCTTATCCTTCAGAACTGGAAGTAATGCTTGATGCACTGCCCTAACAGGAAATTATAGAGTTTCTCCATCAAGATTCTCAAGAAGGAAAGTGTTATTGGACCTTGCTTCAACAATTATAAAATGGCCATACCAGAGAGGATCAAAATTCCCATGCTTGCCCTTATCTTCTCTTTTAGTATTCCATCTTAATAATAGGTCTGCAACTTTAAAGTCAATCTCCTTGGCTTTTCTGTCAAAAATACTTTTCATCTTTGATTGATACATAATCAAGTTGTCTCTTACCTTGTCCCTATTCTCACTTAGTTCCACTACTTTATTTTTTCTTCTTATCATGGAATTGGGTTCTTCTTTCGCCTCCTGAATCATTGCAATCATAGGCTTCACAAGTTGATTTGGAAATAGAGCTTGAGCTCCATATTCTAATTCAAAAGGTGATTTTCATATAGATCATCTTGTAGTCACTCTAGCAACCCATAGAGAAAACTTTAACATAGAATCCTAGTCTTTTTGGTTCTCTGCAATAGTTTATTAAGGATCTTCATCAAATTTTTGTTAGTGGATTCAGCTAATCCATTTCCCCGTGGATGATAAGCTATTGAATGGGACAAAATAAAATTATACTTTTGACAAAAAGCATTAAACTTACTTGAATAGAAAACTTGAGCATTGTCTGTTATGATTTTGATGGGGCATCCAAATATGTTGAAAATATTCTCCTCTAAGAACATCATCACCACCTAATCATTTTCCCTCTTAGTAGGTATAGCTTCTACCCACTTGGTGAAGTAATCAATAGCTATGAGAACCCACTTGTCTTGTCCACTTGAAGGTTGGTTAATCTCTCCAACAAAGTCCAATCCCCATTGTCTGAATTGTTCCTCTATGAATATTGGGATCAAAGGCAAGGGAGCTAACCTCTTCTTCTCGACAAAAAGCTAACACTTCTCACAGCTTCTAACAAACTTATATGTATCATCAAATAAATTAGGCGAATAAAATCCTGTCTAAAGAATTTTCTGTGCAGTAACTTTCCAACTGTAATATCCTCCACATAACCCCTCATGACGATCTTTGATTGCCTTTGTAAACTCATCTTCTGTTAAACATAGCAATAAAGTTCCTATAGGATCCTTCCAGTATAATCTGCCTTCCACAATCATATATGGTTGTGCTTTGATCTTTAATACTCTATACTTTCTTCTATCCAAGGATTGGGGACAAGAGAGAAAACACAAATAATGGATTATATGCTCGTACCATTCTGAACATAAAAATTTATACATGGTCTTCATACCTAGGTCTGTCTTTCCTTCAATTTCTTTAGTTGTTCCTTCATCCAAAGGTGCCAGCAGGTTGATTCTCAATGCCTGAAAGTTTGATTTTGAAAACATTGTTTCCAATCCTTGCCCTTTCACCAACTTTGTGGGTTTTATGTCTAAGTCATACTCTTGGATTTTGGCTATCCATTTTCCTCTTTTGCCTTCTACATCTCCCTATACTAATACATCTTTTATTGCAACATTTGGCACATAAGAAATGATTTGTGACTGCAGCACATAAGTTCTAAAGGCTTTTAGGGATTTTACCAAAGCATACACCTGCTTTTCAAGAATATTATACTTTAGCTCAGCATCCCTGAGAATCTTGATAAAGAATGCAATAGGTGGTGGGCTCCAGTATTGTAGCAATAATGCTACAACTCCTGGGGCTTCCTATCTCTAATTTTATCAACCCGGTAGTTCGTACAAACTTGGAAGTGACGGTGTTGTATGCACAAGTACTAGCTCTTGTCATAGCTGTCACTTGGTCAGCTGGCACAAGTCCGTTAGGGCTCAAGCCAACTTCTATATGCTCTCAGAAGAAGCTTGCTAAATGATGGACGAAGGCTATCTCAAGGGAAATTAATCTACTTTGCAAAAATGAACTGAAAGCCAACCAAAACATGGAAACCCTAGTAAACCCTAATCTGACTAGCTTAACCTCTATGATGCAATGGTGGGAGTGCAAGTGTCTGGAAATGATGCCATTACTTCTAATGATGTGAAATGCATGAACTTAAACTACTTCTATTGAAAAGAACATGTTTTTGTATTTTTGCCTAAATGGTTGGAGTGATTATGATTTTGTTTCTTATTAGGGTTTGGCTGTGCAGAGGTGGTGCGAAGGGAAGGAAAGCTTGGGAAAGGTCAGGGGGCTAGGAGAGGTCCCAGGGGATCCCTAGCATCAGTCCACAGAATTCCACAACGTTCAGGTGCTCGGCAACCGAGTTTGCAGGCTTCTACAGGATGTCTGCAGGGGATCCTACAGGAAACTCAGGAATTCTACAGGAAGTCTGCTAACTTCTACAGGATGTTCTACCGTGGGAGTTTTGGGCGATGGTGAAGTGATGGAGCAGTATGGGTGGATAGGTAAGATGGAGATGGAGTTGCGATGGCTCAGGGGCAGAGAAATAAGATGGAGAAAGAGTGCATGAAGTTGGTTGGTGGATAGAAGGATGGAAGCAACGAAAGGTCAAGAAAATGGAGCTACGTGGACAATGGAAGAGTTGGAAGGTAAACGAGCTGAACAGAGGTCGAGTAGGTGGCTTTAGGCGTGGTTTAGAAGAATAAGAAGGAAATGGAATGATGCTGAGTAGTGTAAATACAACAAATTGCTTATGTCTTGCACCAAAACGAGAATTCATTAACCTGTGCTATTAAACAAATGAACATAAATGTAAATCGTGAAGAGAAGTTGTGCATGGAGTTGGAATGAAGAAGTATGGTTCAAGATCAAAGTACATGGATGGATCTATAATTAAAATGACTGTGTTGCAGCTTGCATGAAAGTAAAAAGACTGCGTTTTTGGTGGTTGGTATAGACTGCACCCCAATCTATAAACAGAGATGGCAGTGAAGGCACTATCAACCTTTTCTTGGAGCTCCAATGGATTACAATCCTCCTATTCTAATCTAAGCAACTGAAAGCGTTTTAACCAGAAGCTAATCCTACTCCATCTCATTAAAGAAACCAAATCAGCAGACTGTAAATTCTAAATGCATGTCAAACAGAGGAAATAAAGTGCTGCAAAGAAAGGCAAATAACACTACAAAGAAGAGGAGGTCTATTGCTCTCAGGTTGGGCCCTAACTTGAGAGCTATAGCTCCCTTAAAAACTCAGAATTAGATCCAAATCTGCTTGCCTTTATTCATAATCAAGAGTCTAATGTCATGCCAAAACTGGCTTACAAAAACAAACACCGAGCTGTAACTCGTGCTCAGAAATTACAATAGTACTTCAAAAGTTCAAAAAGCTCCTATCAAAGGCTACGACCCTCATATTTATACACAATGGAGATCAAGTTGGCTTCCTCCATTCGTGGAGCTTGGCTGTCCAACTATAAGCTAAACTGCTGATCTTGTAGAATCTGTTGGCTGCCTTTAAGCTCGGTGGGGAGAGCTGTTGGAGCTCGGAGTTACGGTGAAAATCACGAGGGAAGTCATTTAAGGCTGTAGAAAACCTCCCTATAAACCTGCAATGCCACCTTTGCTGTCTCCTTGTCTCCTTCTGCGTGGTCTTTTTCTCTCTTTAATGCCAAAAACTTGAAATCATCATGTATTAGCCACATAGATATCATGCCTGCCCTTCTTCCTACAAATAACACAAATATACTAAGAAATGAATGCATAAGTGATAAAAGATGAATGGTTGAGCAAGGTAAGTAGGCCCAATGAGCCCAAATTGTACCAAAAATTGGGGCTCATCATCACCCCCCAGCTAAAACATTTGCTCATCCTTGAGCAACTAGTCCAACTCTTCATCCTTCATTGCTTTGGCTGCTACCCTTACATCCCAAGCCTCTGTGGTAGTGTGCTCCTTGCTGATATGAAACCCAACTTTCCTGTTCACCTCTTCCCATTGTTCACTGTCATCCTTCTCTGTGCTACCTTCAGCCAATCTTAGCAAGAGTTGTGGGCTAAGTTTAAGGCCAATCCAGCTGGCCTGGAGGCTTTGCATGGATTTCTTGTAAAGGTCTACCCTTACCAAAGCTTCCCTCATCCGAGTTGGGGTATGGTACTCTCGGATTTTCAAACTGTGTGCCAAGGTATTCCATCTGCGTGCACATGCTTGGGCAGCAGTTTCTCCTAACAGTCTATCCATGTCTTCAAAATGAGCTATGGCTTGGGCCTGTTGGTCCATAAATCTCAAGGAAGCTGTGGGATTAGTAGACAAGTGTTGGTGTGCTGAGATGAGTGCTACTGGATCCTCCGGTTCCGCTCGAATGAGCAATGGTTCGTTCACTTCTCGACTCATGACCGATTTTTCTTCTGCTGCTCTTTGATCCTAATGGTTCAACCATGAAGCGAACGCCATTAATTGCATATCACCCAAGGCAGTATTGGGATCCCAGGAAGCTTCATTAGGCAAGACCAAATTGTGGAGGTAGAACTCTGCTAATTTAGCCTTATTCTCTGACGAACTAGTACTGCATAATTCAGAAAATTGCTGTGGGTTTTGGATCTGAGAAATACCTCTTTGTGCCAAGGTGTTTATTTGGAACTGCAGCCATTGGTCTTTCAAGTACAAACCATAGGATTTTGTAGGTTGTCTACACCTTATTGCCTCCATGGACCAACTGGCCATGCAGGCCAATTGTGCTTCCTTTTGCTACAGCTGTTCTTTTAGAGCTTGCACTTCAATTTGGGCTTGTTGTTCTGCTTCCTGTAGAAGTGTCATTGGCTCCTCAAGACTGGTGGTCAGCTCCTTTTTTCCCTTTTGTTCTTCTGTGGTGTCTCTGGAGGATGCACCTGCCCCTGCCCTTAGCTCCTGTAGCTGCAATCTCAGCTTCTGGTTTTCTTCCTGTAGAAGCACACGTTGGCAGTTAGCCACATGCTTAGCCATGGAGAATTCACTCCTGACCTCCTTGAGTTTCTCTTGTAAGGGACCTATGTCCACCACACCCTTTGACTTGGCGATCTGCATCCATGTGTGGGTACGGACTCTTTCTTCCTCTAATGCAAAAAATAGAGGCACAGTAAATTTCTGCAGTATGATTTTGCCCGCCTCTAAAAAGGTGTAGTATGAACTCAGACTAGGCGAAGGGCTAGGTTCTGGTATATGTTCTTTTTCTACCTCTTCAGGTGGCTCTACCTCACCCTCCCTTGGTGGTGATGAGGGTCCTTCTTCTTCCCTCCTTTCTATTTCCTGTAGCCAGGTCATAGTTTCCTGTAGAACATTTTCAGCTTCCTGTAGCCGAGCTTTTTCGGTCAACAGGTCTAACCTTTCTTGCCACTTAGTCTTCTTTGGGCTCCCCTTCTCATAGATGACTGTGATCCTTGAGGGAGACTTTTCATTGGGTGAAGTAGGGGTATCTTCAATAACAATCGGGCTGCTGGACGGAGGCTGTGGTTTGCCTGTCTTTATTCGGACACTTCTTCGAGCTTTAAAGTATAGAGGGGCCTCCCTCTTTCTTTTCTCTTTGGGCTTAGGTGGCGTGCTGAGGGCGGCCAGCACAGCTGCTACCTCCCTCTCACGAATATCAACCTTCCTCTCCTTGGGTTTCACTTTATCAGGGCTTCCTGTAGGAGACCCTGTTTTAGCACTCTTCGGGCTTCCTGTAGAAGACCCTTTTTCAACAGCTTTCGGGCTTCCTGTAGAAGACCCTTTCCCAATAATTTTCGGGCTTCCTGTAGAAGACCCTTTCTTTGTTTTCAGGCTTCCTGTAGAAGCCTGTTTCTGCTTTCCTGTAGACACAAGTGTCGCCACCTTGGCTTGCTTTGCTGCCTGGGTTTTGCTTTTTGGTTTGGTTGCAGGTGCTGATGAGGTACTTGCGCTGATGTGGACCTTCTCAGCTTTGTCCGTTCTGCTATGCAACCTCTTCTCTCTTGCTGACAAGATGGGTGTGTCACCTTTTTCTTAGTCATCCTTTTTCTCATGCTTCTTCTTTTGTTCTTTCTTCTACACTGTGGTCGGGGTCTTCTGGCCTGTTTCTCTCTTTCCATCGGCCACTGATTCCTTTTCCTCACTGCTGGAGGAACCACTTTCTTCAGTCAGCATCCTTACGTCTCCATCTTTTGTTAAATTCCTGAATGATTCCCATGAGAGGGGAACCTTATATGAATGAAGTGCATCCTCCACAAGAATTTTGATCAACCCATGGTGGGCTACCTGATCTGGTATGCCTTCTTTTAGCTTTGTGGCACACTCAATTAAAGACTGTAGCAGGAAATAAGGAATGCTCAGTTTCTTTTCTACAAGAAGATCAATCCGGTGCCTCAATTTAGTGAGCAACCGAAAGTGATACCCATACACGATGCTATAACGGCCTTCACAGGTTATATACTTCATGATTTGCAGGCTAACTTTGTTTCATGGTGGCAACAAACTTGTTCTTCACACCCCATTTTTGTCCTCCGAGAATTCCTCCTCAGGTGGAAATAATTCTTTCTTGGCTTGCTGGCTCAACTTCCTTTCTTCCTTATCCCACGGCAGACCCATTAGGAGTTCAGTAATTCGACTGATATATTGCGGGGTGAGCTTGAGGCTTAGGCCCCTGAAGTTTACTGTGGCCAGTGTCTTGGATTTCGGCCTCAGAGCCTGCAAGAATTCTTCTGCCACTTCATCGTCGTAACCCTGCAGCTTGTCACAAAAGGATATCCATTGTGCTCGTGTGAAGAGCTCCACCACCTCCTGATTTTCCCTTAACTTGGCTAAATCAGTGGGTTCTCGTCTAATAAACCCACCCGGCATGATAAAACAGTTTCTTTAACCAGAGGTGGTGATTGTGGAAGAAATTTGGTCTACTAAGGCAGAGCGTAGAATTACGCTTCTGTCATGCACATAATCCACAAAACTTATCCCTGAGGAACTTAACACGGTTTAATTACCCTGACATCCTGTAGAATGACAGTATAGGCACAACAGACAATAATTTCACCAATTTTTTATGACCCGACTGTGGACGACGATTCTGCCACCTTTAAAAACCAATTGCATGAGGAGTTCAGGGTTACCTTTTAATTTGCCACCTTTTTACGTGAGGCACCCGCCTTCCTGTAGAAACTGCGTTCCTGTAGGAGCAGCTTTCCTGTAGAAGCAGCGCGTGATTCCTGGGGAAGACTGCAGTTGGTCTGCACTCTCGGTGGTGCTTCTCAGCCGTTCTGATAGCCAAAGGCTCGGAGTTTCGAACTGCAGAGGGATCTGAATGTTCACTCGAGGTTCAAACGGCGAATGATAAATGCATGCGGTCAATCTAGCCGATTAGATTTGAACCGGCGGAATCCGTGGCGCGGAGGTGAGCTGTCCCCGCCGGACCGTTGGATGACGTCGTCCCATCATTTGTCTGCGAGTTCACTTACTACCGCATCATCCCTTCAGCAGATCCGCCGCCGTTTCTTCTGCTAAATCCGTTTTTTCTGACGGGGATTGTTCTCACGTGTGTGCTGATCATTCCTTTTGTCACGGCCACCACCCAAACATCTGACTGGACCATTAACCGGTCGACGTGGCCAGTCAACTGGCCATACAGCCGCTCAACCCATTCACCTTTACACTTTGCAATCAATTCAAAGTAAAATTCATGCGATCTGATGGAAGGAAGGGTCGAGACACTTACCTGCGCAGCTGCACACGATGTTTCGGTTTTTGGACAATGATGAGTGGATCTACCTGCTGCTGGCGAACTTACATAGGCCCGGAGGTTCACGGTTACAGGCTGCCAACGATGGATTTGATGCTTGGCTGCATGCGTCCGCGTTCACTGCATATGGCCAGCGCTGTGAAGAGTATACACTCTAGTGGGCTCAACTGTTACAGGACTCCCGCAGGATGTCTGGTAACAGTTCTTCCTCCTTGGGTGCATGCTGCATGACGAAGGATCTGGCCTCCCGATCACGCTCTCAGGGCTTCTGGATGACTGAGATGGATATGGTATGAGATCTCCAGCGTTTTTTTCATTTAAAACTTGCTTTTTCTTGAGAACTCATCGATCTGCTTTGCTGGTGCAGGTAACTTCGTTGCATGTCGACAAGGATGGCAGGACGAGGTGACAACAATGTGCAAGGGAGATAATAACAGCTTGCATGCGTCCAAACCGATCCTTAGTCGTTAGATCTCCTCATAAAATGGATTCTGGGCCATTCTGATCGTCTACAGGAAGTTTCCTGTAGAAATACAGAGCTTCCTATAGAAAGGTTGTGTTTCCTGTAGAGAGTCTGCACCTTCCTGTAGAAAATCTGCATCTTCCTGTAGAAAATCTGCGTCTTCCTGTAGAAGAATCAAGCTGTAATAAAATTGCACATACCTTGGAGGAAATGAGTATTCCTGGAGGAGGTGCTAGTGAGGTGTCTTGACAGCATGATGAGGACCTTTGGCTTTGAGTTGAGAGGCTTCCTCTCCTCCATAGACACCTGCAACCTGCATGCAATTTTACAATATGAACTTGCTAACCTTGTTTTTTCTTCTTTTCTCTTTTTCTTTTTCTTTTTTTTTTTTCTTTTTTTTTTTTTTTTTTGAAAGATAACAGGGGCGCCTCAATGAGGTTTTCACCCTTGCCATCTGCCCTGAGCGCCTCAGAGAGGTTTTCACTCAAGGATCTTTTCAAATCTTTATCTCTTTTTTTTTGAAAGACAATAGGGGCGCCTCAATGAGGTTTTCACCCCTACCACCTGCCTTGGGCGCCTCAGAAAGGTTTTCACCCAAGGATCTTTATTATTTATTTTTTGTTTTTTTTAGATTCTTTAGGGTATGCCCAAAGCAGAGGCAGAACCCTTCTCTATGACCAACACTGACTTCTCCATAGTTTTGATGAACTCTTGTCTTGAGAGAGGCTTCTTGTAGATCTTCAATTGATGCCCATTGACAACCATGGGGATGGCTTCCTCATCAATGGTCCAAATAAGAACAGATCTATTGTCATGACATTTTTCCACTGCATATGGCCCTAGCCATCTGGTTCTCATCTTCCCCTTGAAATCTTTATATCTAGAGTCATACAACAAGGCCCAATCTCCCGGCTGGAATTGCTTGTCATGGAGGTGTTGGTCATGCCACACCTTTCTTTGAAGTTGAACCACTTCCGAGTGAAGGAGGGCCTGCATCCGGTGCTCATCCAGTCCATTCAACTGCAATAACCTCTCTTGTTGTGCATGGTTGAGATCTAGGTCCAGCTGAGCTGCCATCCTCAAAGTGTTGTATTCAAATTCAATGGACAGCAAAGCTTTCTTCCCATAGACCACCTCATAAGGTGTGAAGCCGGTTGTGGTCTTCCAAGTGGTGTTGTAAGCCGATGTGGCTTCAACCAGGCGATCTGCCCAGTCTTTTCTGCTGCTGCTCACCACCTTAGTCAAGATCCCTTCTAATGCTCGATTGGTGACTTCCACCTGCCCATTTGCTTGAGGGTGATAGGGGGTGGAATTCCTATGCTTGATCTTGTGATGAGCTAGTAGATCTTCAACCAGGTTGGATGTGAACTGGCTCCCTTGATCGGTGACCAACTCTCTTCGATAGCCAAACTTATAGAGGATGTTTTCTCTTAGGAACTCGGCCACCTTTTCTTCTGTTTCTGCTTTGATTGCTTTAGTCTCTGCCCACTTTGTCAAGTAGTCATTACACACAATGATGTAAGACCTTTGCCTCGAAGGAGGGTTGATTGGGCCCACAAAGTCCATACCCCACTTCTCAAATGGCTCAAGAGTCACCTGAGGTTGGAGAGGCATCTCATCCCTTTGGGTCGGTTTCCCCATTCTTTGGCATTGGTCACACTGGCTGACATATCTTCTGACATCTTGATGAAGTGTGGGCCAATAGTAGCCTGCTTGCAGGATTTTGAAAGCAGTTCTCTTTGCTGCAGAATGTCCTCCACAAGGCCCATCATGATAGGTGAGGAGGATATCAAAGACTTCCTCCTCCCTTACACAACGCCTTAAGATCTGATCGGGGCCAAGCTTGAACAGATTGCCCCCGATCCAAGTAAATGAGGCACTTTTTCTGATGATTTTGCTTTTCTCTCTTGAAGATAGGTGCGGAGGGAACTGTGCTGAGACAAGGTAGTTTGCTATATCAGCAAACCATGGAGAGAGTACTGAAATAGCGAACAGATGTTCATCGAGCATCTGGTCATCCACTGTTCCATCCTCATCTGCAGACAAATCCAATCTAGATAAAAAGTCAGAAACAACATTTTCTCTACCTGGTTTGTCAACAATGGTCAAATCAAACTGCTGCAAAAAAAGTAACCATCTAATAATACGAGCATTCACATCTCGTTTATTCATTAAATATCTAATTGCAGCATGGTCAATATGTACAAATGTTTGATAGCCAGTGATATAATGTTGGAACTTGTTCAGTGCATGGACCACAGCCAAGAATTCTTTCTCGGTTACAGTGTAATTCAGCTCAGCTTTGTACAAGTTTTTGCTAACAAAGTAAATGGCATATGGAAGTTTTTTCTCAACTTGTCCTAAATCTGCACCTATGGCTTTGTTCGAGGCATCAGTGTGGATGTGGAAAGGTAGGGCCCAGTTTGGACCTCTCAGGATATGGGCTGACACCAACTTGTCTTTTAATTCATTCAAACTCTTCTGACAATCGTCAGTCCATTTAAACTCCACATCTTTTGCCAACAGGCCAAACAATGGCGAGGCTAGCTTGCTGAAGTCTTTAATGAATCTCCGGTAATATCCTGCTAATCCCAAGAAACTCTGAACATCCCTTACCTTTTGAGGAGGTGGAACCTTCTTGATGAGAGCAATTTTGTTAGGATCCACCTGTAACCCTTGGCAAGAAATGGTATGGCCTAGCACGGTCCCTTCAGTCATTAGGAATTCACATTTTTCAGGACTGAGGGACAAGTTCATCTCAATGCATTTGGTTAGGACTTTTCCCAGATTGGACAATGCTTCCTGGAAGTTGGCCCCATAAGGAGTAAAGTCATCCATATAGATTTATACTGCATCATGGACCAGCTCCGAGAAGATGCTCAAGACAGCTCTCTGGAAGGTAGCAGGAGCATTGCATAGCCCAAAGGGAAGAACTCGGTAGGCAAAGGTACCCCAAGGACAAGTGAAGGTGGTCTTATCTTGGTCTTCCGGGCTGATTTGGATCTGGTTGTACCCGCTAAACCCATCCAGGAAAGAGAAGAACTTCTTTCCTGCCAGTCCATCCAACACTTGATCTATGAAAGGTAGAGGGAAATGGTCTTTCTTGGTAGCTTTGTTTAGTTCTCGGTAGTCCACACAGATTCTCCATTTCCCATTTTTCTTGGGAACCAACACCAGAGGGGACACCCATTCACTATCTGAGATGGGGTAAATGAATCCGGCATCCAACAGTTTTTGCAATTCTTCCTTGACAATGTCCTTAAGGGCTGGATTCATTCTCCTCTGAGGTTGCCTAACCGGTTTACAATCCTCTTTGATGTATATATGATGGGTACAGACCGAAGGATGGACTCCTTTCATCTCCTTATAGCTCCAAGAAAAAGCATCTAGGTGGCTGGCCAACAGGCTACACAGCTCCTTTTCCTGGGAAGGAGATAGGGAGGAGCTGATCTTTAACGCTCTCTCAGGGCCGAAATCCACATTCTTGACTCTGGGAGTAACAGGGTTGGTTGTACAAAGATCCACTAAGGTGCTAGCTTGGGCATCCTCCACCAATTTCTCTAAGGATAGTGCACTGGAAGGTGGATTCTGGATCAAGGTCTCGATCAAGTCATCCTCGGTTAGGGGGTCTCTTCTAGTGGTATCTAGGGTGCACAGAGGTGCTCAGTACACCTCGTCTTCCTCTCCTTCCTCCAACCAGAGTGGTAAGTCATGCTCTAAGGAGGGTTGGGCAGGAGGGTATAGGACTAGCTGCTTGGACATGGGACCATTTTTGATGGTCATGTTTCCTGCACGACAACTTATGTAAGCATCTGCAGTAGCTAACCAAGGCCTTCCTAAAATGAGAGGATATCCAGTAAGCTTTGCCTTTGGTTGCAGAACCATGAAGTCTGCAAGGTATTCCCAAGAGTCAATAGAGACCAAGACATCCTCCACAATCCCTTCGGGAGTCACGGTGGAGTGATCTGTTAGTTGCAGTACTGTCGAGGTCTTCCTCAAGGAACCCTGAAGATTGACTTTGAGCATGGTATCCCTGGTCATCACATTAATGGCAGCCCCCAGATCAATCAAGATGTGAGGTATGATGGTGCCATTGATGTGGACATCTACTACAGGACTTCCAGGATCTAGGTACTTTGGGCAGATGACTTGTCCTAACATAAGGTCAGACAGTTTTCCTATGACATTGATGGTTGAAGCATCTTTCTTCCGCCTGCCTGGGTGTTTGAAGCACTTTTCCTTAACCAGTTTGTTGTATATTGGCACATCCTTGATGGCTTGGATAAGTGGTATTTTCACACACAACTGCTTGAGCTCACCCAGAAGCTCATCCTCCTCTGGGTTGGGTTGTGTGGTGGCTGTTAGTCTCTCAGGAAAGGGTGGAATAGCCTTTGGTTCACTCTCCTGTTTATCTTCCTCATCCTCTGGGGGAGGAGGTTGGCGATCTGGAAGAGTCTTTCTAGATCGAAGATTGATCTCCTGGATCTCCACAGCATAAGTAGGGCATGATGTTTCCCCAGTGTATACCTGCTGAGCCTGTCTATTGTTGGGGTTCGGGTTCGGTTGAGCAGGCATTTGAGGTTGCCTTGGAGGAGCAGGAGGTAAAGGCTGAGGTTGAACAGGTGGTGGAGGCAAAATGGCAGGAGGAGTGTTGTATTGGGGCCTCCACCCCGACTGAGGTGCATTCCACTGAGGCTGCGGCTGGGCATGTGAATGATATGAATGAGAAGTAGGTTGAGTAGGGTACTGAGGTGGATAAGACCATGGAGGAGGCATGGACCAGGAAGGATGAGCAGGGGGACCCCAGGAAGGCATAGGAGTCGATTGGTTGGGGCTGTAATAAGCTTGAGGTGCCCCTTGCATTCCCTGCTGATAAGGTCTAGATCCTTGTGGCCTCCTTTGGTTGATGAAATAGAGAGGTTCAGTGGGGGCTTTTGTCCCTTCGTACATGGCTTTAAACCCAGGTAAGGTTGGACACTGATTTGTGGGATGGTCCTCCTCACAAACGAAACACACTTCAACCGAATGCAATGGGCATTCGTTCTTAGGGTGTCTCCTTGTGCACCTAGGGCAGAAGACAGCCAAGGCTCTCTCAGCTTCTCCTTTCTTCTGCTGGATCCTGAATGTGTCCAGCTGCATGGCAATGGTCTGTCTCACCTCACTCTTAATATCTTCTAATTGATTTGCAAGCTCATGTTTGGAGAAAGGGACACCAGTTGAGAGGAGGTTTCCTCTACCTCGTTTCCATGCTGCCCTGGAGTGGTTTCTAAACACAGTCTTGATGTCCTCATAAGGCAGTTGGTAAATGTCCCCCCCAGCTAACATGTGAAGGGTATCTAAGAGGTCTTCAGGGACTCCTCGGAGCAGAACAAACTTGAGGGATTCAGGGTCAAGTGTGCACCTGGCCCGCTTATAGCTTAGTTGGAACCTCTCCTCATAATCCTCTAAGGACTCATCATTTCCCATGGTCATCCGAAAGATTTCTCCCTTGGTTTCCTTGGACCTACAATAATCTCGGTACTTGGTATTGAAAGCTTGCTGCATCTGAGCCCAAGTAGTGATACTATTCCCAGGTAAGCCCATGAACCAGCGTAATGCTACATCCTTAAGAGTTGAAGGGAAGAGTTTCAGCTTTTGCTCATCTTCAGTATAGTCATAGGTTCTACAAAGGACAGCGAACTCAAACAGGAAGGTATCAGGATCTTCAGTGGTCAGTCCATGGAAGTGAGGTAAAGCAGAGGGGCTAATGTTCTTCATTTTCATCTCTCCATTGGTCTCTCAGATGGGGAAGGCACCCTCTATTCTCTCATCTTCTCCTCTATTGTCAGCCATAGCTTCAGATGGATTGGTCTCTAACTCTTCTTCTTCTATAGGATCTTTGTATATCTCAGGATGTTCACCTATAGGTTCTTCTGGGTCACTGTCACCAAAGAAGAGAGAAGGGTGACTCAGTGATGTGGTGGGGGTGTTGGGTAGGAATTTGCCTGATTTATCTCGGTTCCTACGAGGCATGAAATGGAAAAAAACTTCTTTTTGATTCCTTTTGATTTTTTCTTGGTACCTGCAAAACTGAAACAGATTGATCTACAACTAACTATCTTACTGAAATAAAGATGCAGAATTGAATTGAAAGCAGGAAAGAACTAGTCTACTTTGCTCAAATGAAATTGCAGGAATGGAAATGCTAATCTACGCTTGCAGAATTGAAATTGCGGAATTGAAAGGCTAATCTATGAAAGCAGGAAGTGCTAATCTATGAAAGCAGGAAACACTAATCTATGAAAGCAGAAAACACTAATCTATGAAAGCAGGAAATGTCTATGCTACTTTTGCAGAATAGAAATGAAATAAACTACTGAGCAGAAGGTAAGAGTAAGAAAATAGAAGAAAAGCAACAATCACTAATACTCTGACGCTTCCCCGGCAACGACGCCAAAAAGATGGTGGGCTCTAGTATTGTAGCAATAATGCTACAACTCCTGGGGCTTCCTATCTCTAATTTTATCAACCCGGTAGTTCGTACAAACTTGGAAGCGACGGTGCTGTATGCACAAGTACTAGCTCTTGTCGCATCTATCACTTGGTCAACTGGCACAAGTCCGCTAGGGCTCAAGCCAACTTCTATATGCTCTCAGAAGAAGCTTGCTAAATGATGGACGAAGGCTATCTCAAGGGAAATTAATCTACTTTGCAAAAATGAACTGAAAGCCAACCAAAACATGGAAACCCTAGTAAACCCTAATCTGACTAGCTTAACCTCTATGCTGCAATGGTGGGAGTGCAAGTGTCTGGAAATGATGCCATTACTTCTAATGATGTGAAATGCATGAACTTAAACTACTTCTATTGAAAAGAACATGTTTTTGTATTTTTGCCTAAATGGTTCGAGTGATTATGATTTTGTTTCTTATTAGGGTTTGGCTGTGCAGAGGTGGTGCGAAGGGAAGGAAAGCTTGGGAAAGGTCAGGGGGGCTAGGAGAGGTCCCAGGGGATCCCTAGCATCAGTCCACAGAAGTCCACAACGTTCAAGTGCTCGGAAACCGAGTTTGCAGGCTTCTACAGGATGTCTGCAGGGGATCCTACAGGAAACTCAGGAATTCTACAGGAAGTCTGCTAACTTCTACAGGATGTTCTACCGTGGGAGTTTTGGGTGATGGTGAAGTGATGGAGCGGTATGGGTGGATAGGTAAGATGGAGATGGAGCTGCGATGGCTCAGGGGCAGAGAAATAAGATGGAGAAAGAGTTCATGAAGTTGGTTGGTGGATAGAAGGATGGAAGCAACGAAAGGTCAAGAAAATGGAGCTACGTGGACAATGGAAGAGTTGGAAGGTAAACGAGATGAACAGAGGTCGAGTAGGTGGCTTTAGGCGTGGTTTAGAAGAAGAAGAAGGAAATGGAATGATGCTGAGCAGTGTAAATACAACAAATTGGTTATGTCTTGCACCAAAACGAGAATTCATTAACCTGTGCTACCTGTGCTATTAAACAAATGAACAGCAATGTAAATCGTGAAGAGAAGTTGTGCATGGAGTTGGAATGAAGAAGTATGGTTCAAGATCAAAGTGCATGGATGGGTCTATAATTAAAATCTGTGTTGCAGCTTGCATGAAAGTAAAAAGACTGCGTTTTTGGTGGTTGGTATAGACTGCACCCCAATCTCTATACAGAGATGGCAGTGAAGGCACTATCAACCTTTTCTTGGAGCTCCAATGGATTACAATCCTCCTATTCTAATCTAAGCAACTGAAAGTGTTTTAACCAGAAGCTAATCCTACTCAATCTCATTAAAGAAACCAAATCAGCAGACTGTAAATTCTAAATGCATGTCAAACAGAGGAAATAAAGTGCTGCAAAGAAAGGAAAATAACACTACAAAGAAGAGGAGGTCTATTGCTCTTAGGTTGGGCCCTAACCTGAGAGCTATAGCTCCCTTAAAAACTCAGAATTAGATCCAAATCTGCTTGCCTTTATTCATAATCAAGAGTCTAATGTCATGCCAAAACTGGCTTACAAAAACAAACACCGAGCTGTAACTCGTGCTCAGAAATTTCAATAGTACTTCAAAAGTTCAAAAAGCTCCTATCAAAGGCTACGACCTTCATATTTATACACAATGGAGATCAAGTTGGCTTCCTCCATTCGTGGAGCTTGGCTGTCCAACTGAAAGTTAAACTGCTGATCCTGTAGAATCTGTTGGCTGCCTTTAAGCTCGGTGGGGAGAGTTGTTGGAGCTCGGAGTTAAGGTGAAAATCACGAGGGAAGTCGTTTAAGGCTATAGACAACCTCCCTATAAACCTGCAATGCCACCTTTGTTGTCTCCTTGTCTCCTTCTGCGTGGTCTTTTGCTCTCTTTAATGCCAAAAACCTGAAATCATCATGTATTAGCCACATAGATATAATGCGTGCCCTTCTTCCTACGAATAACACAAATATACTAAGAAATGAATGCATAAGTGATAAAAGATGAATGGTTGAGCAAGGTAAGTAGGCCCAATGAGCCCAAATTGTACCAAAAATTGGGGCTCATCAATAGGTTGCTACCTCGCTTCATCATTCTTCTGCAGCAAAACAACAACTATTGAAATCGGTGATGCGAATGAAAAAACTTGAAAAAGATTTTGATAATGAGCACTGATTAGGACCAGAGCTGCCTACAATGCTTCTTTAATTCTGGAAAATGATCCTCTAGCTTCCGTGGTCCAATGCACTTCATTCTCCTTCTTCAGTAAATTAGTAATTTCTTTTACAATCTCTACATAATTGGAAACAAATCTCCTTAAGAAGTTTATTTTCCTAGAAAATTTTGAATATCCTTTTTACTCCTAGGCAGTGGTATTTTTTGCATAGCTTGTACTCTTGCTGGATCTATATTCACTGCATCCCTAGACACAATGTGCCCCAATAGTTTGCCCTCTTCCAGAGCAAAATTAGATTTCATGGGATTTAGGGAAAGCCCAAATTTTCTACATTTTTCAAAAGTCTTTCTCAGATGGTCCAAATGTTCTTCATCAAACTTTGAGAAAATATTAATATCATCCAGATATATTACTACAAACTTATCTCCCAGAAAAGCAATCTCCATAGCCCTCTGAAATGTAGCACTTGCATTGATCAATCCAGAAGGCATTCTGGCATACATAAAGGTTCCCCGGGGAGTTGTGAATGATGTCTTCCTCTGATCTTGTCTATCCACAGCCACCAGGTTATACCCAGAGAATCTATCCAGTATTGACATTCTAAAAGGTCATGTTACCTTATGCAGCACGTGATCCATTTTAGGCAATCGATAATTATCTTTTAAGGAAGCCCTATTGATATTTTTGAAGTCCACACATAACCTTATCTCTCCATTTTTCTTTCTTACATGCACTAAATTAGCCACCCAATTGGAGAACCTGAGTGGAAATATTATTTTGGCATCAAGAAACTTTCTAGCCTATTTTCGAATTGATGGTAGAAGCATAGGATTTATCTGTCTAAGCTTTTGTCTAAAGGGCTTAATCCCTCCTTCAAGGGGATCTTGTGTTGAATAATATTTACATCGTATGTCTTGAGATCCTCATAGGACCATGCAAAGACATCAACATAGTCCTTGAAAATTCTAATATATCTCTCTCGATAAATAGGTGAAACTCCACTGAATAATTTTACTAGCCTGGGTTTCTCTTGAGTTCCAATGTTACATTCCTGAATGTCTTCATCCTGTGAATTTTTTCCCGAGTCAACAACCACATCATTGGCGTTAAAAATCCTTTCAAGAGAGACAAGTCCCTTTGGAAGAATATTATCTTTCAATTGAAAAACTTTTTGATTAGCTATTGAATCTTTTAAACCACTAACTTCTGCAACTTCTGTTGTTTCATCTTCATCCTGATCAATCTTTGTGCCCTGAAACTCTTCAACCATATGAAAAAATTATTTAATCTCCTTATCATCTTTAAAAACTTGCCAATATTTAACATTATCAGGAAGAGAAGGTCTGTGCCTCATTTCTACCTCATATCTTAGTCTTGGATTAATAGGAGGCTTGAAATTACTAGCAGCTACAACGAATGAATCTGCTAATCTATTCCCATCCCTTGGAATAAATTGAATTTTAAAAGCTTCGAAAAAATTCTCAACTCCCATACTTCATTTTTGTATGCCCTAAGACTAGTGTTTTTTTTCTAATAATGATTTCTAGTTTGTTTGATAATCAGCTCCGAATCTCCAAAAGCAGAAATTGAATTAATTCCCATCTGTTTAGTTGTTTCCAAAGCAATAATCAAGTACTCATATTCCGCCACATTGTGTTTTGCTTCGAACTCTAATTTAAAGGAAAAAGGGAACATATTATCTCCAGGTGCAATTAGAAGGAAACCAACACCTGTTCCTTCCTTGGAATAGGCTCCATCAAAGAAGCATTTCCACAATCCTTCAGTTTGCAACTCTATAATTACAACGGCTGAAGCAATATGCTTTTGATTATCTTTAGCCAATTCTACATTATCATGCAGCATGAAGCAAGAAAAGTCATCTTTCTCCTGGCTATATACAGGTGAATTACTTGCTCCATTTTTTGTAATTGTTTTTACAAATATAGTTTCTCTATACAATCTCCTGTCTTTCCCACCAAAAGTCGGTATAACAACATATTTAAAATATAGTTTTAGAACACCACCCAATTTAGTCCCCCATGACCTCGATAGTAGCATTCTAAATATAGCATGGATATATGCTACTACTACATCCATGACCAAGATTTTAGCTGGAATCTGGGCTAATTACACTACCATATCCTTAATGACCCCTAGACACTTGACTTTGTTTGAATCAAAAGAGTACAAGTCTCTAAAGAGTTTGATAACTTGTAGATTTAGTTGCTTCATCATTGACAATGGTATAATATTGTGTGAAGCTCTTGAATCAAACGTACAATTATGCAGGAGGAAATCATGGATCAATAATCAAATATAAAAAGGAGGTGTTGAAGGATCTACTTGTCTACATGTGGACCAAAAACCAGTATTGGTTTATCTTCGTGTAAATTTATAGTGTCATTTATATTCACATTCTGTTTCAAATTAATAAACTCAAAAATCTCCCTTCGATAAAATTAAGGGGAACTTCAATTCTAACCTTTTCCAACTCTCTAGTAAGACTAAACAAATAACCCTCTTTAGCAATCCTTTCATTTTCATCTTCACCTTTCTTCATGACTAAAATTACTTAGGGAATTGAAACAAGTTTCTCCAAAGGAATTTTTGACTTTGGTCTTGAGAAGACTCACCTTGAAGTATTTTTGTCTTTCCATTTGCATTCTGTTGTTGTTTTCCTTTATTTGCTTGTTTTGCAGGCTCAGATTCTTGTGGAATCGCCTTTGGTGAGGAAGCTAGAACTTGCTGCTCACTTTCATTTTCCTAATTTCTTGATCTTTTTCTTGACCTTAAATCATATTTTTTTATGTAGTTATACCGTCATAAAATCAGAGAATTTCTTCCAATATTCATCAGTTTTACTTTCATCATAAATGGCATCTATTTCGGCATATTCATATTCTTCTCCTTCAACAACAAGTTCATCTTTATCTACTGCATATAATGTAGAAATTTGATCTTCATGATCCCTAGGGTGCTCTGGTACTTCATTAGGATCTGCCTCTATATACAATGGTGCTTGAATCTGATCTTGATATTTTCTCTCCCTTTGCAAGATTTGCAAAGGGTGTCTTCCATATTGGGGATTAAAGTTCCTATTATATTGTGTTTGCCTCTGAGAATTTTCCAACTCTATCTTGATCAATTTATCTGACAAAATTTTAGTTACATTACTCATATCCTCTAATGTTTGATGTTGAGAGGATTCTATCTTTGCCTTTCCCTTGTCTTGGATAGGCTCTGTCTCTGGTGCTTTGTGTGCAACCACTAGATTTTCTTCTATCTCTAGTGCATCTGTTTGGATCTTATCAAGGGTTGGATATCTTATTTTCCTTAATGTGAATCCAAAATTTGACTCAAAAACCCCTGCAAAAGTTATTTTTGCACCAGCGGGAGGGGGATTAATCTCCACTCGAAAACTATTATACAATTTATTAAATCTTCTAACAAATTCAACTACAGTTTCATCATATTTCTTCTTTATAGCATTAAACTCTGTTAGTGAATACCCATGGTCTCTTTTTTCTCCCCATATTTGGGTGAATAGGTGTTCCATCTCTTCCTAAGAAGGAATAGAGCTATTGGGAAGCCCTTTAAACCATTTCCTTGCTTCTCCATCCAAAGATTGAACAAAATTCTTAGAATAACATATAAATGTTCAACATTTAGGTTTTCTACAAAATTACAAAATATTGATACATGATTCTCTATTGTTTATTCAACTTCCCCTATAAAACGAGGAAGAATCTTGAGTTATTCTTGTGGCATTTGATTTAACAGTCGTGGAAGTTGAAGAGGTGCACACCTATTTGTCAATAATATAGGAGCTGGCATGTTTGCTCCCAAATTTATTGAACCTTGATTACCAAGAGATGTTGAACCTAACTGAGGATTAAATGGAGTTTGCAGAGGTGGTAATGTAGTTATAGGTTCAAGTTGAAAAAATATAGCAGATAATGGAAAAGTAACAAACTCTAAAGACTGCTATTGAAAGTTGGGTTCTTGAAATGAAGATGATGAAAAATGTGACTCTTGAATAGATGAATGTTTAGGTGAGTTGCTACCTGATGCAGACAGTGTAGGAATTGGTGTAAGTGGGGTTTTAGACCTTCCAACCTTCTTAGGAACTAGCCTTTCTAGATTTGAAAGGGCTTGAAGCTTCTATTGTGAGGTGTCTCATCTTGTATGGGGTCTTCTCAGAGCCAAAGTTATTGCTTTATCCAAAATAGCCAAGAATTTCCTCCTCATTGAACAACCAGAGGAAAATACTGAAAACCTAGGAAAAAGTGTTCTTGTCTTCTCTCCCCAGTAAAAGCACCAATTAATGTTGTACCTTAAGAAACCAATTTTCTAGTTGTGTAGAAATTGTGCTTAAGAAATTAATGTTTATAGTTATTGTCACTTAATTGTATGTTGTGTTCTCAAATGAAGGACCTGGGTGACTTGTTTTTTAACCCTCAATACTTAGGAGACAACAAAATATCAGAATGCCATTTGATTTTTGAATATAAATGATGAATGAAGAAATCTTGAATAATTCATAGACAATCTATTGGTTTACACAAAGTCTACTATCTGTGACACTTGGAGAAGTTAAGGATAATATGTTGTCTTACACAGAAACTACTATATGTAACTTAGAAGAATTGTAGAGGTGTGAACTTCAAGTATAAGAGTGCTCTTTTAAGGGATTTTAACTTCATTTACATAATAAAATGAAGACCTGCAACCTCATTACCATACTTAAAGTTTGAAAACATAACATGACACATAACAAAGAAGTCACAAAATCATACCCAACAATGTATGGAAAAATTTTGATTTTTTGATTAATCAATAGTTGTATTAGGAATTCACTAGCCTAGTATTCAGGTTCTCCAAAATTCAAACCCCTTCTCCCTAAATTTTCCTCTTTTTATACATTATGAAATAGTTGGTGGTTTCCAAAACTGTCAAACTACTTAACTATTTTCCTAATTGTCTAAGTAAAAACTATTATAGAATATTACACAGAGGGAAAAAGACACCTCATTCTAAAGAACATAAAATAACAAGAAGTAACAGAATTTAAAAGATGATTATCGTTCTCTATTCAAATATATATCTTGAGCCTTAACCGAATAGTGGATGTAGGGTGGAAGGCTTAGGAAGCACCATGGGGGTTAAAGAGTGTGTGAGAGCATCAACAAGGTTGAACCCCTGCAATGATTTCTGGCCACACGTTCCAGTTAGCCATGCTAATGTCATGGTTAACTACAGAGGTCGAGCTCTAATTATCCTTCGTACTCATTGCTTCCCCGCATTTCACCTTAAAGTGCTTATCAAACTATCACTTGATCGTGCTTGTTGAACTTGTATGACATTTAAATGATGGTGGGCCCATAGAACTTAAAAGGAATTAACACCGGTTCATAAAACACGTCGCATCCGCCATTTCAACATGCCTTTGACTACATTACAAGATATGGTCGGATTTATTTGTTCTTCATCTAGGCTTTGTTCCTGGAGTATATCCTCTTCTTTTGACCTTTCTTGCTCCTTTTCTTCTTCCTCTTCACAATCTATGTAGAATAATTTCTTCTCAGCACACTTATGACCTTTAGTGTATTTGCTATCACAACTGTAACAAAGCCCTTTTGCTCTTTTTTCTTCCAATTGTTGTGGTGTCAAACTTATAGGTTGTGGAAGAATATGGGCAACAACACTTCCATCTTTATAGTTGTGAGTGGTATGCTTCCTGGTTGCCATAATTTTGCTTTCCATTTTTCTTGCTAACCTGAATGCCTTCTCTAATGAATCAGGTTCCCAAAGGAAAACATCATGTTGGATATTATCCTTTAAAGACCCTATGAACACATCAATCCTCTGCTCCTCTGGAATATCTTTTACCCTTATGTTCAATTTTTGCAACTCCTCAATGTGCTCCATTATTGAACCCTTTTGTTTGAGACTTATCAATTGGCTAAAAAAAGTGTTGCTTTTTGTATCCTCATAATGTGCTATCAATTATTCCGTAAAAATTGCCCAAGGGATAAATTGTTTATGAGAGCAAAGCCATTGATACCATACAAACTGATTTGGTTCCAAATATAAAGTTGTCATACGTACCTTTTGTGTGTTTTGCACATTATTGAGATCGAAGAATTGCTCCATCTGTAATATCCATGTGGCGGGATCCTTGCCATCAAACTTCCTCATATCAATTTTTGGAATATGGTGAGTCTTCAATCCAACATTAGAGTCTATGGAATCATGATTAACATTTCTTTTGTTCTGATCATGAGTTTCTTGTAGTACCCTTTCACCCTTAGTGACCATTTCTTGTAGCAGCTTATTCATATTTATCTTCAATTCTTCCATCTTATCATCCATGCCATCAATTTTAGCATCCATGCCATTCACCTTAGCTTCCATGCCATCCATCTTCGCTTCTACACCTTTCTTTAAACCATCCATCATAGCTTCTACATCTTTCCTTAAACCATCCATCTTAGATTCTGCTGCTTTTTGCGCAAGTGACACTTGTTGCACTTGTTCTTGTAATTTTGATATATCATATAGCATTTCTTCTTCTTCTTCATGAGTCATGCTAGAGCTTTCAGGTTCCTTACTAGGTGTTTGCATTTTCTTTCCTTGGGGCATTAGTTACCGTTAATAATGCTCTATTATGCCCTTTGAATTCCTTCAAAATAAATTTTCAAACCAAGCTTAAGCAAAAATTTAAGAAAATATACACACCATTTTTCCCTTTGTAGGAGCTCGATATTGCCTCTGATGTATCTCTATACTTTCCAATCATCTAGTTATGAATTTGTGACTTGCAGTAGCCCTCTGTGTTGTCTTTCCAATGCCACAATTCCGACCCAAATTGGATTCTCCAAGGAAGAGTGATGTGAAATCTCCCACAGTGACTTGATTATAGACTACTTCAGTAGAGTGAACTTGTACGACGTGCCACGAGTCACTGTTTCGACCTTTGGATCTGAAAAATGCATACATGAAACTAAAGTCCATCCTCTTTCTGTAACTTCTTATGAAATTTCAATCCGATCCCCAAAGAGAAAGTTACGACGATTTTCCCCAGGTCACCTGTTTGGAATGTAATTTAGGAGTTTGCAAAAAGGCAAATTTCCTTAGATCATATCTCCGCAAATATAGCGCTAAAAGATCTAAAATTCGGACCCGAGGTTCAGCGCGATTTCTTCTCAAATGGGTTTTTTTGAAACTTCTGAAACATCGCAAAATAAAGGTTATAGAGAAAATGCCACGATGACCTGTTTGGAGCAGCAAAACCCTAGAATCCAAAGCGCTCATACCAAATGTTATGAAACCAGCTCAAGAAAAGATAGTAAAGATAGATCAGCACCTTAGAATTCAGCCTCTTCGAGGGGGCAACCTCCCTTACATTACATAAATGAACAATTCTTGGATGATTCAAATGACAAAACCTCCTTTCTATATATAGGAGTCGAAGGAGTCACAATATAACCCAGCCGACCTAACAATAATAATATAAAGCGACAAAAATAACAATAGAGGGATTCTATGGGGCACAGTAATAACAATATGGGGGAAATAGGGGCACAACAATATTAATAAGGGGTATAACTACAATAGTAATGGGGTAATCACTAGTATTATAGGGACCCAACATTCAGCTAATGTGGTTGTAGGTGAAGGCAAGGTCCAAGGGTCTGAAAAATAATGAGTTCGGAAGAACTCTTCTCGAGGAGACTCCTTAGATGATGAAATGACATTGATTCTAGCAATAGGAGAAGGAAAATCAAAGGTACGCATCAATGAGGAGTACATCCCAACTCCTAGATTCTCAGTAGGCGGGCAAGGGTTATCCACTAAAGGAACAGTAGAGTCAGAAGTTGCTTGAGGATCGACTAGACAATAATCCAATTGATCAACCTTAATGATTTTCCCTTCATGAGGAAAGCAAATGACACGAAATAGAGTCGAAACAACGACGTCCATTTCGTATACCCAATTCCTTCCTAAGAGGAGATTGTAGTATAGGTTAGCATCAATGACTTATACTTCAATATTGACATTCTTACATTACGCCTCAACATCTCCCCATACTGAATTGTAAATGACGTCATAGTGGAAATATTCAAAAACTAATTATAACCCAAATCAAATAAAAAAAAATATTTATACAAGAATTTTAATGTGAACCACATTAAAAGTTCAAAATTATAAAGCTAAATAATATATAGAAGTTTTAGAAAGTATACTTACATTACTCCTCAACATAGCCCAAGCTCTAAGCATATAAAAAATGTTGACATACTTACACTACACCTAAAGATTTCCCCATACTAGATTATAAATGGCCTCATACTACAAATATTCAAAAACTACTTATAATCCATGTCAAATAAAAAAAAAAACTATTTATACTACAAATTTAGTGTAAACCTCATTAAAAATTCAAAATTATAAAGCTAAATAATATATAAAAGTTTTAGACAATATTATAAAAGGAGCAATACATTTTTTTTTCGAATCGAGAGCCTCATGAACAATAAAAGTTATAAAAATATAAAACCAATCCCCATCAGCTCAAAACATCAAGCCTTATGAACAATAAAAGTTATAAAAGCATAAAGCCAATCCCCATCAAGTCAAAACATCATTTACAAAATGCATATTGATTCCACTAATCAACCTCCTTTATAAATGTAAATAAGCCAAACAAGGATATATCAAACTCTTGCATTAAATCTGAGATCTTCAAAAACAACCCTCCAATTAATGTTGGCATCCATGTATCTGCCTCTTGGACAACCCTACTGTAGTTGTAGGATGTCATTGCTTATTGGATATTGCAACATATACTTAGTACCCTTCAACATTAGCCAAATGTTGTCTAAACCATCTCCTACCACAAGAAAATCAGTACCCTTCGAAGGTTCAATCATGGTTTGCATAAATTCAACTCTGATGGCCATCACTAGATTCAGAATGGGGGACTATAGGAAGCTTCCCACATACACCTCCAACACTATTTTTTCCCTTCAATATCCCAATCAAAACACGCTAACCTATATTACACGGAACCATGGTAGCAAATGTAACATTAATGTGACCTTACCTGTAACAACTTTGGATCTCAATTCCTGTGGGTAACCTGCTATGACCACCTTGGTGCGCGCTAGGGTGGCTACAGAGAAACAAACAATAACATTATTATCTACAAGATAACTCTATAGAGGGCCTGGAAAATTTACTGAGGATAATGGGTCGTAGTATCTCATTAGACAAATTTTTTCAACCCTCCATGTATTTATTGTGGATTAGTATCTAGCAAGGTGCACAAAACTATTTCCATTATCTTCACAATTACACAACAAAAAAACTCTGTAACTTTGTATTGCTTCTTCATGGACTGCCATCTCTGTTGTTCTATGAACAATGAGAGATTTCAAAAATTGAATACGTTTGCGAGTGTGCGGGAAAATCCTTGGCAAAATTTTGCACTCACTGGTAGGAGGGTTTACAACAAATAAGGTTAAGTCAAATCTAGCCACGAAAAATAGCCACTGCAGCCTAGAGTCTTCATGCCCAAGGTGTCCCAATTACAAGGCATCTTCATTAGAAACCAATGTCTCGAAATAACACTGAAACCCCATATAATTAAGTTATGGTTGTTCACTACAATGCACTATTCTATTAGGTAATGCTTACGGTGGAAATGTTTGGAATCATAAATTGCAGCCTAGTCATGGGATATGGACCTAGAGGTTACAAAATCAGTTGGCTAAACTCTTAGAACAATGTTATGCAATATATCAGCTAGAAGATAAATGGCTTCACCATCTTTCTCTTTTTCTTTCTCGACAATTACAGCCAATGAATTTTGATCCGATTTGCCTACACGATTTTTTTTGTTGGGTCAGAGATTGGGATATAAGCGATCGATCAAACTCCTGAATCAAAAGTTCAATGGCAAGGTTTTTTGTAAAACGTATAGTTGCTTCTCTCCATGCAAGGACAAAAAAAAAATCTGTAGAGAGCTTCCTATTTCTTCCTCATTTGTTATCTTGTCCTCTTTGTGATGTTGAGATATAACTTATACAGGTTCCTCAACCGAACCCCAATTTGCTTCACCTATCCCACGGCTATGTGTCTGAGGAATGCTTTTCCTTTGCTAAGGATCACATCATAACCATGGATTAATATGGTGGTGACACATGGATATTAGTCTACCACTTATCAACCATAAGTTAGTTATGCTACTGCTAACATATCATAAGATAACTAAACTTATGTGCCATGACATTGCGTGTAAATCTAAAATTTCAATGAAATTTACATAATTGAAAAAATCTAATGACAAAAGACAAGTTTAAACTAATTAAAAGAAGATGAATTTTGACAACTCTATCTTCCTAGAATAAATTAAAATGTTAAAATTTAAGCCTAACAATGAAACTATAACAATAAATTACATATTTGGTTTTGTATGTTAGCATTCCTCTATATAAATTTGATTATATTTATGAACTTTTATTCTTAATAATTAAAATGCAATAGAAAAAACATAATTTTTACAACCCCTTAAGCTACATTTAATATTAATGTTGATGTTTATAAAGAGGCTTGATCAATCTCAACTATGGATCTATCAAGCGTGAGAGGGATCAAATATTCCAAGGTGCAGACCTCTTTTTTGAGTGCAAAAGCTTGAGGAAGGATTTGCACCTCTAGAGATTTGATCCCTCTATTCCCTTAGGATTTAAGATGATCTAGAAAGGTTATTAATATCTATTAATTTTTAACATTTACATTTATTTTAAAATAATTCTTTATAATATACTTATCTTAAAAATCATTAGCATCTAATCAATTTTATTTATATTTTGTAGAATTGTCCATAATTAACTCGCTTGCATGCTACATGAGGCAATACGAATAGTAACAACATGATATTCTAGTAGTAGGGTCCATAAAATCATATCATAGACCTTCGCAAAGGTCTAGTAGTCGACGAGGGGAAGTTACAACAATAGGTCGTAAGGGCCTAAAGATCTGAGCGAAGGTAGATTCATGTCACAAAAGGGTATCACGCTAATATTGGTTCCAGCATCCCCCATACTACTTCAGGTGACACTTCAGTACGTGCACGACGGATTGATGCCAAAAGGGCCAGTAGTGTAGGGATTTGTTTGGTGAAACAAACTCTGAACTTGGTTAAAGACCCCTAATGCAACACAGTTATTAGTTTGTTGTTGATAGATAATTTTTTGTGTCCAAATATTGATTTGTCGTCCATTACCAAGATACCTTGATAGGTGTTCTTTGATCAATACATGGATGGAAAAAAGAGTTTCTAGATTCAAAAGCAACCCTTTGGAGTGGAAGGAGCTAAAATATTATAGTATTATCCCTTGGGGAAATACTTCTTTCCCAGAGGCGTTGTTTCTTGAAAAATATCTTGCAACCAATATTTTCCCCAAGGACACATTCAACATGGTTGGGTCATCAATCCCCTACCCTCCGTTAGTGTTTGGAGACTTAATCACTATCCATTTTACCAACTGCTACTTTTTGTTACTCTCTTTTCCACCTTTACGTAAGAAATTCCTAACAATTTTGCCCATTTCACATAGGATTTCTGAAGGAGAAAGAAGGACCATAAAATGATAGTGTAAGAGAAGATGATATTGTGTTGATGAAAATATGCTCCCTTGCAATGACCAAGAAAATCACTCCCCATTGTTGTAACCTAGCTCTACATTTTGCTATAACTCCATACCATGCAAGGGAAGTGTGGGACTTTAGACTGATTAGGACCCACAGATACCGAAACATTTTCGGGAATATATGGGATGGAATCCAAGAATGACACCCAACTATCTTTGTAGATGGTGAGTAATATTCCAAGAATTATAGATCTGCAATTTTTGATGATTAACAAGGCCACTAGATGTGAGAATAAACTAAATGGTCCAACATTGACTTAAAATGTGTAGGAATAATTTTCGAGTCAAGACCCCCGCTCCCATCACTCCCCCTTGAAAAAAATAGATCATGTCATCTAAAAATTAGGATTGATATATGCTCTTTTTACTTGAGATGTATCTTACCTCTTGTAAGCTTCCATTTATTCTCTCATGTTCAAGGACCCTCCTTAAGGTGTCAACCATGAAAATATAGAGGAAAGGATAAAAGAACACCCTTGGCACATGCTTCTAGTGGGTTTGGAAAATCTATAGGAGCAACCATTCACGAAGGGATATATACAAGGCCAATAGATGAAAACCAACACCCATTTTATGAATTTTCTATAAAAACCAAACTCATAGAGAACCTTCAACAAAAAATCTTGATTGACTCAATCAAATGAATTTTCCATGTTAAGTTTTATGAGCGTTCCTTTATTGTTTCTTTAGTTTTTGGAATGGAAAAATTCTTGAACCAAGAGTATATTATCAATTATATATCTCTACCCCATAAAGATCCCTTATTTTTAGGTATGAGCTTGGGGAGGAGTAAATTTAAGTGGTGAAGTAAAACTTTTGAAATGATTTACTAAGAAGACAAATCACCTATCACAAAGATGTCTAAAGTAGAAACATACTAAAAGAAAATTTAATTATGGATAGATAAATTCCTAGAGATGAAATCAAGAAGTGAAGAAATTACATAAAACAGAGGTAGTCTAAAAGAATGAACAAAGAGAAAAATTTTCAACGGTCAAAATGCAATGCAGTGGTGCAACTCAACACAAAGGAGCCTCTAGGGTATAATGCCAGAACGAAATGAAGAGGAAAAGAGGAATGAGGCTTCATCGCATAAGTCATGGCGGGACTAAAGAGGACTCCCAAGCCTACTCACATCGAAGCAGTATGGGCAACAAATTTCAGTGAGGTGCTAACTATGATGCCCATGTACAGGATGGCTTCTGCCATCGTGTCATGATTTAAAGAATCGACAAGTGAAGATAGCTTACAAACCTTAACAAGATAGGATTGACCCTATGGCAGATGTATCGACAGATGGAGGGTAGTATGCATAATGCAACGGAAAAATGGCTTCCCTAACCTATATGCCAGTGAGAAAATGATACCTGCCATGACGGGTCAGCAGTCATTGAACTGTCTTGAAACTATCGAAAAAATGTCCAAAATGTCCTGAAAATCAAACCATTCTCGACATTCCAAGCTCCCAAGTTAAAAGTCACATGAGGCCAAACAAAATAAAATTTTGAAAAAATTTTGCATTTTCAAAACCTATAAAAGAGTTTTTGGACTCACCATTTTCGCCATTTGAGTTTGAGAGCAAAGTAGTGGAGCAAAAGGAGCAAACTTTCCATATGCCAAATTCAACCGTTCAGATTCTTCCAAAATTCCCAGGTAACTCTTGTACTTGTCTTGCAATTGATTGTGACTAGTTTTAGAATTTTTAATTAATGTTTTACCGTTGAATTTTTTTCCAAAAATTTCACCGCGGCGTATACGCGGGTTGGTAATATGAAACCCACGTACATGCGGGCCCTATATGCGACCGTGTGCAAAGGGACCCGCGTATATGCCGCGAACATTTTAAACAAAAAAAACTAACAGGTGAAAATCATTTTTTCTTAAAGATGTTGGTCACTTGGCGAGAAAGAGAGCATACCGCAGTGGATGATGAGGTCATGAATGATCCTGATGCTTTGTATGCCCTACGGGGAAGTGGTTTGCTTAAATTCTTCAAACTCCCAAATATGAAAGCAAACACATGTCCGCTTGAGACGCTCATTGACTACTGGAATATCGAGGAGGACGCCTTCATGATTGACCAGATGCCACTCAGGATAGAATTGGAAGATATCTATTTCATCACGAGCCTTTCCCAAAGGGGAGAGGTAGTACATTCCCGGGGCAAGACACGGAGCAGTCTCTCGATCAAGGACTACGTACAGATATATTGCCCAAGACATCCAAAAAAGGTTGGAAGTCAAATTTCCATCACACATGTGGCGAGTTTACCACTGAGGATAATCCTATTCACCATAGCTCGAGTGAACGGATCAACTTCTCTGCACCAGGCATCATGACTAACCATGAGCGTGGCAGTTGACTATCTCACCACTGTATTTCACTGGTGTACTCCTCTTCTGGCTAGCATGAAGAGCCAGCTCACTTCTATCAAGAGGGGGCAGACCAAAAACATTGGATATGGAACTATTATGTGTTCTTTCTTTTTTGAGAGGGTCCCAGCACTCCGCCCTAGGGTAGCAGTTTCCATCAGCACCCCACGAGATCCACGCATGGGCAGGTGGGCCGACCTAATGAAATGTCTAGGGGGTGAGGACATCCCACGGACTACATTTGATGATGACTTCTTTACCTGGTGGGATCAGCAGATCATCGCCATAGATGACTACCCTTATGCTGGGTTGGATTTCTGAGTAGATCCTGATCTAGCGTTACCACTGACCGCAACATCGGGCGAAATTGGTAAGTATTTTTGATTTAATGATTTTTTTTTTGGATTTTTCAAATATAATACTGAATTTTGAAAAATGTTTTTGACGAGATTCAAATTACTAATATGATGATCATGTTCCAGATATTGGGCCGGTATGACTAGATGGGTTCCCACGGCATGGATGGCGCGGCCGAGGAGCCGAAGAGGCGGCTGCTGATACAAAACGACTTCTACACACAGTTCAGTGACACTTGGTGAGACTGACTCACCGAGTACTGATGGCTGCCATAGAGGACCTTCTTGAGGATATGCAGCGTCATGTGGTCAAGATGCCACGTGAATAGGTTCGCACTTTTCAGCGTGTGGCCAATGCAGTAGTTGCCTACTTAGCCGCTCATCCTAAGCCGGGGCATTAGATATACCGGACATGATTATGGGCATTTGATTCCCAATTTTCTACATTTTTGGACAGACTTATGTACACTCGAGATGCTATATATATATATATATATATATATATATATATATATATATATATATATATATATATATATATATATATATATATATATATATATATATATATATATATATATATATATATATACAGTTCGACTTTTTGATGCTTGATTTTATTGTAATGAATGATTGACATGCCAGTCTAATTCTTGATTAGCGATAGAATCTGCTAACCAATTATGAGATCTCGGAATGTGAAAATAATTAATATAAGTAAATGATCTTTGCGACAACCTCACCCTTAAATACTGGCGATATAAACATGGATCCCTTACCTAATAAATTTTTTTCAATTGTGACACTATCAGTTGTGAATCAAGATAAACTGCCAATGAGTCAATTCCATAAGAAATTGCCTCGGATAGTAAATTAATGATGGTAGTATACTCAGCCATGTTGTTTGAAGAGGGACCAATGCATATGCCCCTTGATACCATCAATTGACCAGTTGGATAATAGAGTACCCAAGCTGCGGAAGAAAGATTCTGAGTGTGCCGACTAGCACCATCGGCGAACCCAAAATAGACCAAGTCATCCATCAACACCTGCCACAGCAGACCAAAAAGTGTTGATATCAAAAAATCTCGATGAGATATGTACAAAGACGCCATTGCCTAACTCCTACTTAAGCAAAGTACTTCTTTAGGTAGAGCCCATTTCGGGGCTCCGCCAACTTGTTTCCCTCAAAATTGATTAACTCATACGACCCTTTTTCTAAAACTCGTTTAATAATGAAGGGACCGTACCACATAGGCTTAAACTTTCTTGCCCCCAAGGTGTCCTTATCTTGGTCATAGAACAGGACAAGGTCACCTTCAGCAAAGACTCGAGGACGGACAACTTTATCATATTGTATTTTAACCCTTTTCTTATGAGCCTCATTCATTGTGGCGACATCTCGACGCTGCTCATCGAGATGTTCCAAATGAAGGAGGTGATCTTTGAGACTTGAAGTCTCGGGAAGGAGCTCAATAG
The DNA here is from genome assembly GCA_031772625.1 of Pinus tabuliformis. Classification (NCBI taxonomy): domain Eukaryota; kingdom Viridiplantae; phylum Streptophyta; class Pinopsida; order Pinales; family Pinaceae; genus Pinus; species Pinus tabuliformis. The sequence continues at coordinate 154,452,942 of CM062819.1, forward strand.
CTAACTTAAGAGATCGAATTTCACATTCAATAGGGAAGATAGATTCCATGCCATAAACTAACTGAAAAGGTGTAAAACTGGTAGCAATCTTCACGGAGGTCAGGTATGCCCAAAGAGCTGGATACAATAAGATGCCAATTGGATCGATTTTTTTTTATTGTCTGTTGTAGGATTTTCTTAAGAGTTTTGTTAATTGCCTCGACCTTTCCATTGGCCTGAGGATAATAAGGAGATCAATGCTCCTACCGGAAACCCAATTTGAGAGCCAATTCAGACATCAGTTGATTCTGGAAATGACTACCATGATCAGTGACAATATCTCTCGGGATACCGAATCTTGAGATAATCTGATTAAAAAGGAACAATGATGTCGTGTCACTATCATTTTTATAAGTGGGCATGGCCTCGACCCACTTCGTAAAGTAGTCTACAGCCATGATAATGTACCTATGATTCGCCGCTGAAGGTGGATTACAAGTTGTAAAATCGATACCCCACTTAGTAAAGGGACCGACAATGACAATGGGAAAAAGAGGAGCTGGATGTGTGCGCATATTCAGAGTATAGATTTGACTGGGGTGACAGTGTTTGACCGCTTCAACACAGTCTTTAAAGAGTGAAGGCCAAAAATAGTCGGCACACAAGATGCGTTGTGTTGTAGCAAGCCCTGATAGATGACCACAAAAAGCTCCACTATGGCAATCATTTAACACTGACTCTGCTTCCTCTAAGGTTAAAAAGTGCCGAAGGATTGAATCAACCCCTCGACGGTATAATGTATCACCAATGATAACATAATTTTTGGCTAGGTGACGTAATTTCTGACATTCTTCCTTAGAGAAAGTAGAGGGAAACTTCAAAGTCTGGAGATAGACAATGATATCTCCATACCAAGGGTCGAGTGAAGAGATGAGGAATAAATGCTCGTTGAGAAAACTGTCCTCATAAATAGTATCCTCTCCACAAGGTAGCTCTGAAATTAGCTCGGCGAAAACCATGGATTTCTTAGACTTGGCAGATAAGAACTCGAGATCAAATTCTTGCAAAATGACTATCCATCGATTATATTTTCCCCCAATCACTTACCAACTGAGGACAAATTGAAATGGATTGACCACCACTAAGACAAAATTTTTGCGTAGCAGGATATAATGACGGAGCCGTTGGACAGCGTGAACATCTGCCAAAGCCAACTTCTCAACCGGAGAATAGCGAAGTTCAGGACCTATTAAGCCTCAGCTCAAATAATAAATCACATGCTCTGTGAGAGCATCGTCTTCCTGAATGAGAACCATACCAATGGTTGATTATGCTACAGTGAGATATAAAAGGAATTCCCTACCATAATCCAGTGGACTCAAAAGCAGGGCAGAGAATAATTCCTTTTCAAAGCATCAAACGACCACTTCGCAAAGTCATCCCACACGAATGGAACTCCTTTGAGTAGCGAACGCATAAACCCTTTAGTGATCTTGGCATAATTTTCTATAAACCGTCTTAGGAAATTAGCCTTCCCTTGAAGACTTTGAAGATGTCGAACTAAGGACGAGGGAGGCAATCGAACTATTGCCTCAACCTTGAAGGGATCTGTTATCACTCAAGTTGTCTGTTGGCTCCTTTAAGGGATACGGCTGAGGTAACCACAAACCAATCTTTGGGCTCCAGGTCCTAGCCTACCTGCAGTCAGAGAGGGCTCTCTCTTTATGTTTTAAATTTGTTTTGTGTTGATTTTAGGCTAGTTATGGTGTGCATGGGTTTTGTTTTGATTTTGGTGGGAAGGAGATGCTTTCAAGCAGAGTTGGGATGCATAGTGTGAGAAGTTCAAACCATTGGGAATGGAGTCATGGATTGGGGCTTGTTGTTGCGTTTTCTTGGTCACAAGAGGAATACGGAGCAAGATAGCTACACATAGAACAATATCAGGCTAGAATAAAGATGGAATGAAGGTCAGAGATGAAAGGAAACTAAGAGTCTTTCATTAGCTAACAGAGAGGGAAGGTGAATGAAAGTTTGTCTAGGAGCAGTCAAGAATTCCTAAAAAACAGTCATATGTGAAAGAAACAGGGTAAACATGATCATTTAAGTATACATATTCATAACCATTTCTGAAGAAAACATATAGAAATAACAAGAATTGAGCATAGGGTGTAGTCAAGCAAAACCTAAGCTATTCTTCTTTCTTGCTATTTAGATGGTAACAAAATTGTGGCATAAACATATGAAAAGAGTAAAAAAAGTTAGGAAAACACTTATTGAGCCATGTAGTAGGACAGGAATTCCACAGTCACTCTTTGGCCATTAAATAACACAACAGGCAGTTCTTCATCCAAAGCATTCTAGCAGTCTTTGATTATAGAGTTCTCAAAAAATATACAGCGCAAGTCTCGAATGAAGATTATCAACCAACCAACCCTTTAAACAATGAATTAGGGTGGTTTATATCGAGAAAATATCCAACAATATCTATTACGCCAGACCTTAAATAGGTCTGAGGGAAATGAGTTCTTTAACCTAATCTTGTCCTGAAATTAATGCAAGAAAATATCTTTGAGCTGCGCTGGAGGCAGCTGTATCAAAATGAGTTAATATGGTGTCCTTATGGCTCTGTTCTGTTCATTTAGCCATAACTGTGCTTTGGGCTTTGATCCCCTGCTCTTGAGTGACTTTGATGTGCATTAATTGTGATCTGAGAGCCTTAAATGGCTTCGCCGCTTTCTTTGACTTTGCTTGGGGGCCTTTAATGTTCACTTGCTTCGGTATTGCCGATCTGATACTCTTTGTCGCTTCGCTGATACTCTTCAATTTAATATGGGCTTCATCTTTCCTCTGATACTCTTTCATAGTTGATTCGGGCCACTTTCTCTCCCTTGATATGCTTGAAACTTTCAAATCGCCCCTTCTCTGCCCTTTCAAGGAAAAAATAGCTGTTGGAAATGTTTTTCGTGGCCTCCAGAATGTTATCGGTGCTGGCCAATTAAATATGAACCTTTATGAAGAAATCCTGTCAAATTGTAAATTTTTGGGTTCTGCAGGTAGTCGAGCAATAGGCAGCCTTCCATTTTGATCATTTTTTCTTAGTGATGCATCGCGCATCAAAAACTGCCTCAGTTTTTCATTTCGGGCATCCTTTGCTGCAATTTTCGCGCTTCGTGCCTTTTACGGTGATGACGTCCGCATGACGTCAGCGGTGGGCCCTGGTACGACAGTGACGTGGCAGGGTGACATGGCATAGGACACAGTGGTAGGGCAGGGATGGAGGCAGATGCGGTGGCAGTGACACGTAGTAGTGGGGGGTCGACGCAGAGGTGATGTAGTGCTGACGTGGCACTGACGTCAGGGGCGGAGAGACAGAAGGCAGTTTGTGGTTTTATCGAACCGCCTTCTGTACGAGAGCGGTATTTGTCAGAGGAGCTCCGATGCAATCAAGGGCGGACACTTGTCTTCGGTATGACAGAAAAACCGCCAGGCTATCGGAGGATAACCGTCGATCGTCACGGCGGCTCCGAAATCGCCGAGAGCCGTCGGATCTGGGCGGGCAGATCGGAGGGCTGACGGAGTGTAGAGTTGGCGGCAGGTTTATGTGCGGGGGCCCGCCCGAATATTAAATTAATATTTGCGTGACAGGGGCTTTCAAACCTTGGCTAACGCAGAATTGTGGGTTTTTGAGGCCTCGAAAGGGGTCTGATAACCTAAAAAAGGAATTTCACGCTTAGGAGGAGTTCAAAGGCACTTGAGAGGGGTTTTATGTGCTTTGAGAAGGGTTTATGGCCCAAAAAAGGGGTTTATGCCTTGGGAAAGGTAAAACACGGCCAAAGATGGATTTTATACATTTCGAGGGGAATTTTATGCATAGGAATGAGTCCTAATGCATTTAGAAGATGGTTTGGGAGGCAACCCAGGGTTTTTGCTAAGTTTCAGGCAAACTTAGCAATTCCCAAGCATAGTCAAGGTTATCTTTCAACCAGAGGGAGGGGATATGTACATAGGGGAGCTATTTAGTGCTTTTTAGTGAGGGAAAGGTGAAATAGATAGGGATTTACATAATAAATTTAGAAGTTAATATGAAAATGATGAGAAAGCGCTAAGTTTAGAGATCTTAGGCTACTTAAAAGGGGAAAAATGACTTATAGAGTGAATAAGAGTACTCCTAAGCAAAGGAAACCTATACTTAGGCCAATGATATGACAAATGATGAAACTTAAGAGATATCAAGCAGATCTTGACCTCTTTAGGGAGGTTAGTGAATTATTTGGGGAATAAGAAGAAGGGGGAGTTTAGACATGCCTCACTTGAGCTCCTCCAAAGGAAAGTTAACTTGTACTTGTGATCTGAATAGATATAACACTTGTAAACATGAAATGGATCACATAGCCTGATTCTGCAACCACAAAACTACTTACCCAGCCTACTTACCTAACATTTTTTCTTCTTTTTGCATGGGTGCACTTAGACTTGCAGACTGCTATTATCCTCTTTTCTTTTGACTGCCCTCCTATCTAAAATCAACCCTTATCTCTTCCAAGGGCCCAGATTAAGTAGATAGGCTCCTTCATTTCTCTACCTAGCTACTCATCTGCCATGCTTAAGCTGTTTGGACAGATATTCATTCTCTATCTTCTAAAACAAGCAATTTAAACCTACGGAAGCCAAGATTAAGCTGTTTGGCTTTCCCTTAACTGTAAAACTCTTCAAAAAGGTTATGATTCTTCAAAAAGGAACTTCTTGGAAATATGGAACCTTGCAGCATGACAAGATGACATATTTGGTATGTAAAATAGTCAATCATGAAATATGAAGCCTATTGCAATAGAAGGCTAACAGTGGCTCCACTCGGGGATGGTTTTTCAAGATGAAAAGCCAAGAACAGAAGGTTATAATGCCTTGATCTTCACCTGTTGCTGTAAACTAAAATTCTCCTTCATTTCAATGCCTTTGACTGAATTCTTATAAGCTGATATGCAGTATCCTTTTGAGCTGAATTGCAGAAAAATTACAGCTCTACTTCTTGCCTTTTGGGTGCTTGTAAACATATTGAAATCTGCTTGAGCACTTTTTTGGAATTATTTCAAAAACGAAGATCTAAAATAGAACTTTCTTTGATCTTTCCTTCAAAATTTGCTGTGTTGTTCCCTCTTATTGGCCTGCTATAAGAAAAGTGCTGAAAATTCAAATATTAATGTACAAATAGTATACAGAGTTATGTTGCATTCAACAAAAGGGATCATGATAGTGCTTTAGCGTTCGACCATTTTCAGGGCCCTCTTCAGCTGTGCTGCCATCCAAATTCCTCAGAAAATATCTGTTGTTACCTTGAACAACAGAAATAATAAAGGGGCCTTTCCACAGGAAATCAAACTTGCCATGCTTTCCTTTGGCCTCTCTTCTTGAATCCCATCTTAAGACTTTGTTGCCTGTGTAGAAATATTCAGCCTTGGTTCTTTTGTCAAACATTTTCTTGAGCTTCTCTTGTAAGATCTAAGCTCTGTCGTATACTTGCTCTCTTGTTTGCTGCAAATGGATGGTTTGGTTTATTCTTCTTTGGATATCATTTGGCTCTTCCTGAATCTCTTGCAACAACTTGATAACAGGGATTCCCAAAGAAGATGGGAACTTGTCTTCCATGCCATAAACTAACTCATATGGGCTCATCCCTATGGACCTCTTGGTTGACAATCTGTCTGCCCATAGGGCATTTACAAGCTTTTTGTGCCAGTTCTTCTTGTTCTCCTCCAAGACTTTCTTAATGATGTTAATCAGACTCTTGTTGGATGATTCGGCCAAGCCATTCCCTTGAGGGTAAAAGGCTGTGGAGTGACCTAAGGTAATGTGGAATTTGTGGCAAAAACCGATCATTTTCTTGGATTTGAAGGTAGAAGCGTTATCTGTAATGATCTTCTCAAGATAGCCAAATCTGGACAGAATGTTGGTTTCAAGGAATTGGATGATAATAGAGTCATTGGCTTGCCTGCATGGGATGGCTTCAATCCACTTGGTAAAGTAATCTGTGGCTGTTAGAATCCACTTATGCTGGCCAGAAGAGGATGGATGGATTTCTCCATTGAAGTCAAGACCCGATTGTTGAAAAGGCTTCTCGGTTGAAATGGGCTTAATGGGCAAGGGCAGAAGCTTTCTTTTGCCTTCAAAGATTTGGCATTTGTGGCATGAAACAACAAACTTCCGCACATCAACAAACAAAGAGGGCCAATAGAAACCAGCCCTTAGTATCTTATCAGCAGTGGACTTCCAATATAAGTGCCCTCCACAGTCGCCTGCATGGAATTCTTTCATGACACTGTCAGTTTCATTCATAGTTAGATAATTCAGCAATATTCCTTCATGATTTTTCCAAAACAAAGAACTGTCTATAATACAAAACTTTGATGCTTTCATTTTTAAAAATCTATTTTTGGTTCTGGACAACCCTGGAGGAGCACACAGGTTTAATAATATAAAACATATATCAGCATACCATGGGGATTGCAAAAAAGCTTGACTGATCTGTGGAGTCGCCAGCTCCTGTTCATTGTCCAATTGATTAATGTCTAAGGCTTGAAAATTGGTTTCTGACATCAGTTTGGATAAACCTTGTCCCTTTATCAGCTTGGTGGGTTTTATCTCAATGTCATACTCAAGGATATTGGCAATCCATTTGCCTCTTTTGCCTTCTATGCCCTCCTGATTTAATATGTCTTTTACAACAGCATTTGGCACATAAGCAATCACATGTGAATATTAAATGTAAATTCTGAAATCTTTGATTGCTTTAACAAGGGCATATGCTTGCTTCTCCATGATTTGGTACTTCAAGGGTGAATCTCTAAGGGATCGGCTGAAAAATACAATTGGCTTTTCATTTCCCTGATCATCTTTCTGCAAAAGGACAATAGTAATGCTGTGTTCAGATGCAAATGAAAAAATGATGAAATTCTTATCAAATTGAGGACTTGTAAGGACTGGGGCTTGGGTTAAGGTAGATTTTATGCCCTCAAAGGCTTGCCTCACTACCAAAGTCCATTTTACCTTGGAATCCTTCTTTAAAATTTTATTTAGCATTCATATCAGCTTGGCCAAGTTTGGGATAAATCTCCTTAGGAAATTGATCTTTCCTAGTAATGCTTGCAATTCTTTGATGTTTCTTAGATAAGGGATTTGAAGGATGGCTTGAATTCTTTCAGGATCAATTCTAATCCCATCTTTTGAAATTATATGGCCTAGCAATTTCCCTTCTTCTAGGCCGAAGAGAAATTTATTAGGATTTAAGGAAATGCCATATCTCCTACAGGTTAGGAACACTTGTCTCAAATGTTTTAGGTGCTCTTGATCAGATTTTGAGAAAGGAGTAAGGTCATCAAGGTAAACCACTAGGAGATCATGGATTTCCTTGGCAAATGCAATGTCCATGGCCCTTTGAAAGGTAGCACCTACATTCTTTAGTTTGAAAGGCATCTTCACATATTTAAATGTTCCCCACAGTGTTGTAAAGGTTGTCTTGTCTTGGTCATCCGGGTGAACAAGTATTTGATTAAAACCTGAAAAGCCATCTAGCAAAGAAATTCTTGAAGACCCCACTACTCTTTGTAGAATGTGGTCCATCTTTGGCAATGGGTAGTGATCTTTAAGGGAGATTTGGTTCAGATTTCTTAAGTCCACACATAGTATAATCTCCCCTGTTTTCTTCCTTGTGGGAACAAGATTGGATACCCATTCTGAAAATATAATGGGTGCTATGATACCAGCTTCAAACATTCTTTTCACTTCTTTCTCAATCAAAGGGAGAAGCATAGGATTGATTCTCCTTAGTTTCTGTTTGAAGGGCTTTTGATTTGGTTTTAAGGGAATGGTATTTTGAATAATAGAGGTGTCATAGGACTTAAGGTCCTCATTACTCCAGGCAAATATATCTTGAAACTCTTTAAATAAATCAACATATATTGGTTTTTGATCGGGAGGTAAAGACTTGGACAGTTTAATCATTTTGGGCTTCTCCGCTGTCCCAATATTACAGTCTTCCACAACAGCGTTTAAGGGATGAATCTTTGACCTTTTGGGGACATCGTTTGAATCAAATATGTCTTCTAATGGAGTGAGGCCAGCAGGTAAAAAATTGTCTTTTAAATCAATCACTTCGGCCTCTGCTTCAGCTATTTCTTCTAAATGCATTTGCTTCAGCTCTTGCATGTTTTTCTCATCAAAAATGGTTGGGTGCAGCATTTGATTTGTTGCTTTAGCTGTTATAGTTTGCTCATTTTGGCTCATTTGCTGTTGTGGGTCATTTATGGCATCTTCATCAATGTTTAAGCTTGAGAATTCTTGCTGTAAGGTAAGAAAATTGTTGATTTGAGCATCATCCTCAAACACTTGCCAATCTTTGATATTGTTAGGGATAGTAGGCCTCTGCTTTATCGCAGCAGTAAAGTGGTAATTGGGCTCGAAGGGCAGCTTGCAAGTGCTAGCAAAAGTAGCTAGACTATGAGCATGCATGTTATGGCTTCTAGAAATTTTAGTAAGCGTGACTTCGGTGAAGGAGTTGAGTATTTCTATGGCAGTAGACCTATAAGCTCTTATCCTATTGTCATTAGTAACAAAGTTACCTTTCATCTATTGAATGATCAAATCAGAGTCTCATAGAATGGACACTTTTGCAGCTCCTAGAGCTTTGAGCAGTTTAAGGCCTAAAAAGAGAGCCTCATACTCTGCCATGTTATTGGTACATTTAAAGTTTAGTCTGTAATCATGACCCTCTGCATGGTTGTTATGTGTGTTGTGAATCCATATTCCTGCCCCTGCTCCTAGCTTATTAAAAGAACCATTAAACTCTAAATACCATGTGATTTCTTGCTTGTGGTTAGTATTAAGAGTTTAAGTCATTTTAGGATTGGGTGGACCTAGGTTTTGTGCTTCATGTGGTTATTCTTGTATGCTAGTTGCACTAATTGTTTTAACAGTTTCACAGGTATGGGCCACCGACTCTTGATTGATACATGTTTCTTGTTATAAGACAACAACTTCTCATCAGTGGGAGGGCAGCTATCATCATTGAACAATATAAAGGAATCCATATCAGAATGGATTGAGTAAATGGGAAAGTTTTAGGGTTTTTCCTCACTACTTACCACATACTTCATCAGTGTTTCTCTATACAGTGTCTTTGGTTGCCCAAAGACTGAAATAGTGGCATAGGAGAGGTCTAGTTGGACAGATCCTTGGAGTTTTGCTCCCCAAGATCTTGATAAGAGCATGCCATACTTTGGTGGAATGTCAGCAACCACCACGTCCATTAGGATCGTTTTGTTGGTAAATTGGACTAAAGACACACAAAGGTCTTTGATTAAGCCTAAACACTCGACCTGACTAGAATCAAATGAGAATAAGTCTTTGTAGGGTCTAGTGACATCAAGTTTTAGCTTCTCCATTACATCTTTGGGCATTAGATTGTGTGAAGCACCTGAATCAAACATAGTATTGTGCAACACTTTATCATGAATTTGCAAACTGACATAAAAGGGTAGAACAACTCCATGTCCTAATTTACCATTGACTTCAGGACCAAAAAGTAATTCAAGTTAATTATCTAAGACATTAACATCATCCCTGTTCTCTGGCATTTACAGTGATCTTTTGATTTGCTATCTGTACACATCATGTTTGGAAAGCTCAGAGAGAGGAATAGATATCTTTAATTTACCAATTTCTGCTTCTAAATCAAATGGTTTTTCTGACTGCATTTTAGTATTGTGACTGGTAGACTTTCCCTTTTCAATTGTATCTTCAGTGATCTTTTATGGCTTATCAGTGATTTCTTGAGATTGTTCTATTTTGGGAAGGCTTTGAGGAGTGCTATTTACATTGTATTTTGAGGGAAAGGATACAAAAGGCTAGTTATTAGAGGGTTGCATGTCAGATACATCCTCTATGGTCACTTATTCTAATTTTGGGTCTGTTTTATCAGCAGGTTCTGTGATAGCTGCCTTGTCCTTTACTTTCTTAGGCTGCTTAGCATCCTTTGGCTTGATGGGATCAGACACATCAATGGATATTGTTCTCAATTTGTATTATTTATGGACTTCGTAGACAGTTGAATCATAGCCTTGTTTGAAGTCAAATGACTCTCCAGACTTGGTCTGAAATTGATTTATATCATGGTCATCTTGGTCTTCTTGGGTTAGAAATACTTGTTGTTCACTTTTAAAACCCATCAAGTTTATGTGAGTGTCCTTTATCTGCTCACTAGATGTGGATGCTTCAGCATAGTTTTCATGAAAAGGAGGTCTTATATCATGGTCAGGACTTGCCCTTCCAACGTTTGAGTTCTGATTTTTTCTAAAGTTTGGATTTCTGATAGGATTGTTTTGCTGCCCTTCCCATGAGCCTTTGATGATTGTGTCCCATTTTTGCTCAAAGGCTGAAGGTTTATCTTTGAAGCTGGTTCTTCTCTCAGCTCTTGCTCTATTTCACTTGACAATCAGATTTGCCTCCACACTAACAGCTACATTCTGCATGTCTGCTAAGGTTTGAGGGGCTCTTCCCCTTAACTGATAAGCCATGTCTAAATCAAATCCATCAGGGAATTTGTATAAAGAAAGATCAGGTGGAGGTCTAAGGTTTTGTGGAATAGCGTTGTAAACATTGTTAAACCTGGCACAATAGTCTAAGACAACTTCTTGAGGGCCTCTTTTGATAGTGTCATACTCAGATAATATGTGCAGAGGGTCCTTCTTCTTCTCCCATCTGTTAAGAAATGTTTAGTAAAGGGCCTCTGGGTTAGTTATGGAATTTGCAGCAAGTGCTCTAAACCAGGGCCTTACATCTCCTGTTAAACTTTGGACAAAAATCTTCATTCTTACACTATCATCATCTATTTCATAACTCTCAAAATAGTCCTGCATTTTCTTGTTATGTTGTAGGGTTGTGCCAGAACCAGTACCATCAAAATATGTGATTTTGGTTCGATAATCCTGAGGCATAGACCCTAGATTTGCAGGTAACTGTAAGGGTGCATATCTGTTAGCCATATTTACAGGGATAAGTGGAACAACTGGAACAGTCGGGACAGTTGTAATAACAGTGGTGGCAGTGGTAGTATGCGCAGTGAATGGAGGTGTGGAAAAGGTGCTTGGAGAGGTGGATGATGAAGAAGGGGAAGTAGGGGTTGAACGAAACAAAACTTTAACAGGGGTTGGAAAATAGATTGGCTGAACTGTTTCAGGACTAGAATCAGCAAACTGTTCTTGTTTTTTTTTGCTAAGGTTTCTAGAGATTAAATTGGGATTTTCAAAAACCACTGGTGGATTTGGGTCTGGATTTGACCTAGTATTACGTGTTTTCTTCATGGGAGCCAGCTTCTAACTTGCTTTTTTGAATTTTTTGAATAAGGTCCCCAGTGGAGTCGCCAATGATGTTATCACTCAGTTTGTCCCTTGTCTCCTTTAAGGGATATAGCCGAGGTAACCACAAACCAATCTTTGGGCTGCAGGTCCTAGCCTACCTGCAGTCAGAGAGGGCTCTCTCTTTATGTTTTAAATTTGTTTTGGGTTGATTTTAGGCTAGTTATGGTGTGCATTGGTTTTGTTTTGATTTTTGTGGGAAGGAGATGTTTTCCAGCAGGGTTGGGATGCATAGTGTGAGAAGTTCAAACCATTGGGCATGGAGTCATGGATTAGGGCTTGCTGTTGCATTTTCTTGGTCACAAGAGGAATACGGAGCAGGATAGCTACACATAGAACAATATCAGGTTGGATTAAAGATGGAATGAAGGTCAGAGATGAAAGGCAACTAAGAGTCTTTCATTAGCTAACAGAGAGGGAAGGTGAATGAAAGTTTGTCTAGGAGCAGTCAAGAATTCCTAAAAAACAGTCATATGTGAAAGAAACAGGGTAAACATGATCATTTAAGTATACATATTCATAACCATTTCTGAAGAAAACATATAGAAATAACAAGAACTGAGCATAGGGTGTATTCAAGCAAAACCTAAGCTATTCTTCTTTCTTGCTATTTAGATGGTAACACAATTGTGGCATAAACATATGAAAAGAGTAAACAGACTTAGGAAAACACTTAATGAGCCATGTAGTAGCACAAGAATTCCACATTCACTCTTTGGCCATTAAATAACACAACAATCAGTTCCTCATCCAAAGCATTCCAACAGTCTTTAATTATAGAGTTCTCAAAAAATATACAACGCAAGTCTCGAATGAGGATTATCAACCAACCAACCCTTTAAACAATGAATTAGGGTGGTTTATATCGAGAAAATATCCAAAAATATCTATTACAGAAGACCTTAAATAGGTATGAGGGAAATGAGTTCTTTAACCTAATCTTATCCTGAAATTAATACAAGAAAATATCTTTGAGCTGTGCTGGAGGCAGCTATATCAAAATGAGTTAATATGGTGTCCTTATGGCTCTGTGCTGTTCATTTAGCCATAACTGTGCTTTGGGCTTTGATCCCCTGCTCCTGAGTGGATTTGATGTGCATTAATTGTGATCTGAGAGCCTTAAATGGCTTCACCGCTTTCTTTGACTTCGCTTGGGGGCCTTTAATGTTCACTTGCTTCGGTATTGCCGATCTGATACTCTTTGTCGCTTCGCTGATACTATTCAATTTAATCTGGGCTTCATCTTTCCTCTGATACTCTTTCACAGTTGATTCGGGCCACTTTCTCTCCCTTGATATGCTTGAAACTATCAAATCGCCCCTTCTCTTCCCTTTCAAGGAAAAAATAGCTGCTGCAAATGTTTTTCGTTGCCTCTAGAATGCTATCGGTGTTGGCTGATTAAATATGAACCTTTATGAAGAAATCCTGGCAAATTGCGAATTATTGGGTTTTGCAGGTAGCCGAGCAATAGGCAGCCTTCCATTTTGATCATTTTTTCTTAGTGATGCATCGCGCATCAAAAACTGCCTCAGTTTTTCATTCCGGGCATCCTTTGCTGCAATTTTCATGCTTCACGCCTTTTTCGGCGATGACGTCAGCATGATGTCAGCATGACATCAGCGACGGGCCCTGGTACGGCAGTGACGTGGTAGGGTGACGTGGCAAGGTGACGTGGCACAAGACACAGTGGTGGGGCAGGGACGGAGGCAGATGCGGTGGCAGTGAAACGTAGTAGTGGGGGGTCGACGCAGAGGTGACATAGCGCTGATGTGGCGCTGACGTCAAGGGTGGAGGGACAGAAGGCGGTTTGCGGTTTTATCGGAACACCTTCTGTATGAGAGCGGTATTTGTCAGAGCAGCTCCGATGCAATAAAGGGCAGACACCTGTCTTCTGTACGACAGCAAAACTGCCAGGCTATCAAAGGATAACTGTCGATCCTCAGGGCGGCTCCGAAATCGCAGAGAGCCGTCGGATCTGGGCGGGCGGATTGAAGGGCTGACAGAGTGCGGAGCTGGCGGCAGGTTTATGTGAGGGGGCCCATCCGAATATTAAATTAATATTTGCATGACGGGGGCTTTCAAACTTTGGTTAACGGAGAATTGTGGGTTTTTGAGGCCTTGGAAGGGGTCCGATAACCTAAAAAAGGAATTTCACGCTTAGGAGGAGTTCAAAGGAACTTGAGAGGGGTTTTATCTGCTTTGAGAAGGGTTTATGGCCCAAAAAAGGGGTTTATGCCTTGGGAAAGGTAAAACATAGCCAAAGATGGATTTTATACATTTGGAGGGGAATTTTATGATAGGAATGAGTCCTAATGCATTTAGAAGATGGTTTGAGAGGCAACCGAGGGTTCTGGCTATGTTTCAGGCAAACTTAGCAATTCCCAAGCATAGACAAGGTTATCTTTCAATGAGAGGGAGGGGATATGTACATAGGGGAGCTATTTAGTGCTTTTTAGTGAGGGGAAGGGGAAATAGATAGGGATTTACATAATAATGTTAGAATTTGATATGAAAATGAGGAGAAATCACTAAGTTCAGAGATCTTAGGCTACTTAAAAGGGGAAAAATGACTTATAGGGTGAATAAGAGTACTCCTAAGCAAAGCAAACCTTTACTTAGGCCAATGATATGACAAATGATGAAACTTAAGAGATATTAAGAAAATCTTGACCTCTTTAGGGAGGTTAGTGAATGATTTGGGGAATAAGAAGAAGGGGGATTTTAGACATGCCTCGCTTGAGCTCCTCCAAAGGAAAATTGCCTTGTACTTGTGATCTGAATAGATATAACACTTGAAAACATGAAATGGATCACATAGCTTGATTCTGCAACCACAAAACTACTTACCCAGCCTACTTACATAGCATTTTTTCTTCTTTTTGCATGGGTGCACTTAGACTTGCAGACCGTGATTATCCTCTTTTCTTTTGACTGCCCTCCTATCTAAAATCAACCCTTATCTCTTCCAAGGGCCCAGATTAAGTAGATGGGCTCCTTCATTTCTCTACCTAGCTACTCATCTGCCAAGCTTAAGTTGTTTGGACAGATATTCATTCTCTATCTCCTAAAACAAGAAATTTAAACCTAGGGAAGCCAACATTAAGCTGTTTGGCTTTCCCTTAACTGTAAAACTCTTCAAAAATGTTATGATTCTTCAAAAAGGAACTTCTTGGAAATATGGAATCTGGCACCATGACAAGATGACATATTTGGTATGTAAAATAGTCAATCATGAAATATGAAACCTATTGCAATAGGAGGCTAACAGGATCAACCCAAATCCCTTCATTTGACACAATGAACCCTAACAAATGACTGGACGTAACCACAAAAACACACTTGTTGGGATTCAACCGGATTTTATAAAAATGAATTCGCTCAAAAACCATTTGAAGATGACTAGGGTGATCAGTTCTCTTTCGAGAATGAGCAGCAAGATCATCCAAGTATGCTTCGATGATATGTTTAATGTCATGGAAAGCATATGACATGGCCCGCTGGAAAGTGGCTCCAGCATTTTTAAGACCAAAAGGCATCTTTCTGTATGCAAAGGTACCAAAGGGACATATAAAGGCTATCTTATGTTGATCTTCAGGACGGATAGAAATTTGATTATAACCGACAAAACCATCCATGAAGGAAAAAATCTCATTACCCGCACACTCGTTGATAATCTGATCGATGAATGGCATGGGGTAATTATCTTTCGGACAAGCCTTATTAAGGTCCCTAAAATCGATGCATACTTGGATTGTTCCTTTCTTTTTATCCACAGGGACTGGATTAGAAACCCAATCAGTAAGAGGAACAGGGTATATAAAACCTACCTTGAGCAGCTTCTCAACTTCAGCTTTAATTTTTGTTGCTTTCCTAGGATTAACCGGTTGAAGCCTTTGACGGACCAGTTTGGTGTTTTCATACGTCTCGATCTAATGTTGAACTATAGAAGGATCAATGCGAGGCATTTCTTCATAAGACCAAGCAAATACATCTCAAAATTCCTTGAAAAGGTCGGTGTAAATTTGAATTTCTTTAGGGGAACATTCGATTCCGATGAAGAGATTCTTGATCACGTTAGGGTCCCTAGAGATGTTTATAGATATCGTTTTTGAAATCACCAACATATTACATTCGGCATGAAAGTGTTCTGGAGCCAAAGGATTTGATACCATACAAACATCACTAGTACAGAGCTCGGAGAATCTAAATTCTACTTCCTACAATGGAGGAAGAAAGTATGAACGATGGTGTAAGTCTTCCCAAGGTCAATCTATACCCATCATCGCTTCGAGGATTGCTTCTTCAGAAGGTAAAACCAAATCTAAGCAGTCCAAGGAAGAGGTAGAATCAAGGCTCCAGACTGGGGCCACATCACCATCTAACTCCTCTTCGAAAAAAGGAGTAGAATGGTCGTCTGCAGAGTTAATGATAAGCTGATATCTAAGCTCAGCTGTAGACATAGGGAATGCCATTCCATTTACTTTTCCTTCAGTGTTATGAAACTATCTCAAGAAAATATAGAAAAGATAGATCAACACCTTAGAATTCAGCCTCTACGAAGGGGCAACCTCCTTTACATTACATTAATGAACAATTCTTGGATGATTCAAATGAAAAAACCTCCTTTCTATATATAGGAGTCTAAGGAGTCACAATATAACCCAGCCGACCTAACAATAATAATATAAAGCCACACAAATAACAATAGAGGGATTCTATGGGGCACAATAATAACAATATGGGGGCAATAGGGGCACAACAATATTAATAAGGGGTATAACTACAATAGTAATCGGGTAATCACTAGTATTATAGGGACCCAACATTCCCCTCTCCTTCAAAAAAGTGTTGTCCTCAATGCTTGAGTATTCTGGATACTTCTGCATAAAATTCTCATCCTCCCATGCAGAATCTTCAGTGGATAAGTTCTTCCACTTGATAAGATACTCTGAAATTGATCGATTTCGTAGCTGTCAAGTTCTTGTTTCTGTGACTGCTTCCGGTTCCAATATAATTTTTCCTTCCTCGTTAAGTTCTGGCAATATTGTTTGAATTGGGAGCTTGTCGCCTATAACCATCTTTAAACATGAAACATGGAACACTGGGTGCAATCGAGAAGCTGCAGGAAGCTCCAATTTGTATGCCATAGTACCAATCTTTTGCAACACCTTGTACGGACCATAATAATTTGGTGATAATTTATTATCCTTCTTAGCTTGCTTGAGGGACATTTTCTTATATGGTTGTAGCCGTAGGAATACACAATCACCTACATCAAAACTTCTTTCACTACCATGTTGATCTGCCTATTGTTTCATTCTATTTTGTGCCAACACAAGGTTATCCTTTAAGAGTTGGAGGACTTGTTGTTGATGTTCAATGTGATGTTCCACTGCCTGACCTTAGAATTTTCTCTTAAATATGATGTGATGGATGGTGGTTGATACCCATAAAGTGCCATAAATGGGGTCATTTTTGTTGCTGTATGGAAGGAAGTGTTATACCACCATTCAACCAGAGGCAACCATTTGACCCATTGTGTCTGTTTATCATATACAAAGCAACGAAGATATCCTTCCAAACATTTGTTTACTATCTCAGTTTTCCCATCAGATTGAGGATGATAAGATGAGCTATGAGCTAACTGAGTACCAAGATAAGAAAATAATTTCGTCCAAAAATTTCCAGTGAAAATGGGATCCCTATCACTTACAATAATCTTTGGGTTTCCATGTAGCTTTTGAATTGTTTCCATAAATGCAGTAGAAACTGTACTGGCTTTAAATGGATGTGATAATGCACAAAAGTGTGCATACTTGGTAACTCTGTCAACTACCACCATGATGACACTCTTTCCCTCATACTTGGGTAAACCTGTGATAAAATCCATTGAAACCTCCTCCCAACGTTGGCTTGGAATGGATAAAGGTTGTAATAGACCCAGTGTCTTAATTGTTTCAACTTTATTTTGTTGGCAAACCAAACATTCTGCCACAAACTTTTGAATATCTGATTTAAGGCCATCCCAAAAAAATTCCTTCTTAACCCTGTGGTAAGTTTTTAAAAATCCTGAGTGCCCTCCTAAGGGAGAAGTGTGCAATTCCATAAGAATCTTTTGTTTTAGCTGGGAATTCTTACAGAGGTATAAGCGATCTTTGTACCATAACGAATCATTTTGCCAGCTAAATGTATCAAACGTACTGGAATCTTGTTGTAACTTTCGAATAAGTGCCCACACTTCTTCGTCATTCTTCCATTCCTCCCTTGCTTTTTTTATCCAATCTGGTTGGATAATAGAAATGGCGCACAACGATGCTTCCACATCCTCATCCTTTCTTGAGAGTGCATCTGCCACCACATTTTGCTTCCCTTTTTTGTAGATGATTTCAAAGTCATAACCCAACATCTTTGTGACCCACTTTTGTTGCTCTTCAGAGGATAATATTTGTTCTAAAAAGTATTTAAGGCTATCATGATCCGTTTTTACCTTGAAGTGTCTTCCCATTAGGTAGGGTCGCCATTTCTTAAGTGCATGGAGTATTGCCAACATTTCCTTCTCATAAATAGCTTTGCTTAAAAACTTTCCCTTGATTGGACGACTTTCAAAAGCAATGGGTCTTTCATCTTGCATTAGAACAACACCAATTCCATTTCCTGAAGCATCACATTCCACAATAAAGGTTTTTGTGAAGTCTGGTGTAGCTAAGACCGGTGCTTGGCACATTGCCTCTTTAAGATGTTCAAAGGCCTTTGTTTCTTTCGGAGTCCATGAAAATGCATCTTTCTTCAATAATGTTGTTAGAGGTGCTACTATTCTCCCATAATTCTTAACAAACTTGCGATAATACCCTGTCAACCCGAGAAATCCTCACAGATGCTTTATGGATGTGGGGATTTTCCATTCCTTAATGGCTTTAATTTTGCTAGGGTCTACCTTAACTCCTTCATGAGATACAATATGACCCAGATATTCCACCTCCTGGACTCCAAAGAAACATTTGGATCTTTTTGCATATAATTGTTTCTCCTCCAATAGTTGTAGCACCCTGTCAACATGTTCAACATGATCCTTCCAAGACTTGTTGTAGATTAGTATATCATCAAAAAATACTAACACAAATTTTCTAAGGAATGGTTTGAAAATTGAATTCATCAAACCTTGAAATGTTGAAGGTGCATTGGTAAGGCCAAAAGGCATGACCAAAAATTCATAATGACCCTCATGATTTCTAAATGCTTTTTTCAGAATGTCTTCAGTCTTCATTCTGATTTGATGATATCCTGAACGAAGATCCAACTTGGTGAAGTAAATTGATCCATGCAATTCATCCAGTAATTCATCAATGACAAGAATGGGGAACTTATCTTTAATAGTGAGCTTGTTGAGCTCTCTATAATCCGGACACATGCGCCATGATCCATCCTTCTTGTGCACCAATACTACTGGAGTAGAGAAAGAACTTTGACTCGGTTGAATTATACCAGCCTCTAGCATTTCTGCAACCATACATTCAATTTCACTCTTTTGAACATAGGGATATCTGTACGGCCTGATGTTTGGAGGAACACTTCCTGGAATCAGATGAATAGCATGATCATGATCACGCATAGGTTGGAGACCTTTGGGAGTCTCAAATACCTTGGAATGATTGTCCATGACCTTTTGGAGATCTGGAGAAATAGATGACTCCAATGTGGAAACATCTAGCGAACATAATTGTGCAATTACACCTCTTTGCTCCTTTTTTAGAAGCTTTGTCATACCATTAGAGCTGATTATCTTTCCTGGTTTCCCTGCAATACCCCTTAATTCAACTTCCTTTCCTTTTGTAGAAAATTTGATGAAAAGTTCTTGAAAATTAAAAGCTATTGTACCCAAGGATTGTAGCCATTGGACTCCTAGTACAACATCAGCACCTCCCATTGGAATGGAAAGCATTGGGCTAGTCAATACATATTCTCCCATGGATAGCTTGATATTATGGCACTTTCCAGAGCAATTTATTGTTCATTTGCAATCATCACTTGACACTCTGGTGCTGGATATAGGAAGCAATTCAATTCTTTTGCTACCTTACAATGAATAAAATTGTGGGTGCTTCCTGAATCAATCAACACTATTACCTTTTTCTTCTTGATTTGTCCTTCTATCTTGATGGTTTGAGGAGTGGTAATTCCCGCCAATGCATTACAAGATATGGTCGGATTTATTTTTTCTTCATCTAGGCTTTGTTCCTGAAGTATATCCTCTTCTTTTGACCTTTCTTGCTCCTTTTCTTCTTCCTCTTCACAATCTATGTAGAATAATTTCTTCTCAGCACACTTATGACCTTTAGTGTATTTTCTATCACAACTGTAACAAAGCCCTTTTTCTCTTTTTTCTTCAATTTTTGTGGTGTCAAACTTATAGGTTGTGGAAGACTATGGGCAACAACACTTCCGTCTTTATAGTTGTGAGTGGTATGCTTCCTGGTTGCCATAATTTTTCTTTCCATTTTTCTTGCTAACCTGAATGCCTTCTCTAATGAATTAGGTTCCCAAAGGCGAACATCATGTTGGATATTATCCTTTAAAGACCCTATGAACATATCAATCCTATGCTCCTCTGGAATATCTTTTACCCTTATGTTCAATTTTTGGAACTCCTCAATGTGCTCCATTATTGAACCCTTTTGTTTGAGACTTATCAATTGGCTAAAAAAAGTGTTGCTTTTTGTATCCTCATAATGTGCTATCAATTCTTCCGTAAAAATTGCCCAAGTGATAAATTGTTTACGAGAGCAAAGCCATTGATACCATACAAACTGATTTGGTTCCAAATATAAAGTTTCCATACATACCTTTTGTGTGTTTTGCACATTATTGAGATCGAAGAATTGCTCCATCTGTAATATCCATGTGGCGGGATCCTTGCCATCAAACTTCCTCATATCAATTTTTGGAATATGGTGAGTCTTCGATCCAACATTAGAGTCTATGGAATCATGATTAACATTTCTTTTGTTCTCATCATGAGTTTCCCGTAGTACCCTTTTACCCTTAGTGACCATTTCTTATAGCATATTATTCATATTTATCATCAATTCTTCCATCTTATCATCCATGTCATCAATTTTAGCGTCCATGCCATTCAACATAGCTTCCATTCCATCCATCTTAGCTTCTACACCTTTCTTTAAACCATCCATATTAGCTTCTACATCTTTCCTTAAACCATCCATCTTAGATTCTGTTGCTTTTTGCGCAAGTGACACTTGTTGCACTTGTTCTTGTAATTTTGATATATCATACAACATTTCTTCTTCTTCTTCATGAGTCATGCTAGAGCTTTCAGGTTCCTTACTAGGTGTTTGCATTTTCTTTCCTCAGGGCATCAATTACCGATAATAATGCTCTATTATGCCCTTTGAATTCCTTCAAAATAAATTTTCAAACCAAGCTTAAGCAAAAATTTAAGAAAATCTACACACATTTTTTCCCTTTATAGGAGCTCGATATTGCCTCTGATGTATCTCTATACTTTCCAATCATCTAGTTCGAAATTTGTGACTTGCAGTAGCCCTCTATGTCCTCTTTCCAATGCCACAATTCTGACCCAAATTGGATTCTCCAAGGAAGAGTGATGTGAAATCTCCCACAGTGACTTGATTATAGATTAGTTCAGTAGAGTGAATTTGTACGACGTGCCACGAGTCACTGTTTCGACCTTTGGATCTAAAAAATGCATACAAGAAACTATAGTCCATCCTCTTTCTATAAATTCTTATGAAATTTCAATCTGATCCCAAAAGAGAAAGTTATGACGATTTTCCTCAGGTCACCTGTTTGGAATGTAATTCAGGAGTTTGCAAAAAGACCAATTTCCTCAGATCATATCTCTGCAAATATAGCGCTAAAAGCTCTGAAATTCGGACCCAAGGTTTAGCATGATTTCTTCTCAAATGGATTCTTTTTGCAACTTCTGAAACATCGCAAAAAAAATGTTATAGCAAAAATGCCACGATGACCTGTTTGGAGCAGCAAAACCCTAGAATCCAAAGCTCTCATACCAAATCTTATGAAACCAGCTCAAGAAAAGATAGAAAAGATAGATCAGCACCTTAGAATTCAGCCTCTTCGAGGAGGAAAACTCCTTTACATTACATAAATGAACAATTCTTGGATGGTTCAAATGACAAAACCTCCTTTCTATATATAGGAGTCTAAGGAGTCACAATATAACCCAACTGACCTAACAATAATAATATAAAGCCACAAAAATAACAATAGAGGGATTCTATGGGGCACAATAATAACAATATGGGGGCAATAGGGGCAAAACAATATTAATAAGGGGTATAACTACAATAGTAATGAGGTAATCACTAGTATTATAGGGACCCAACATTCAGCTAATGTGGTCGTAGGTGAAGACAAGGTCCAAGGGTCTAAAAAATAATGAGTTCGGAAGAACTCTTCTCGAGGAGACTCCTTAGATGATGAAATGACATTGATTCTAGCGATAGGAGAGGGAAAATCAAAGGTACCCATCAATGAGGAGTACATCCCAACTCGTAGATTCTCAGTAGGCGGGCGAGGGTTATCCACTAAAGGAACAGTAGAGTCAGAAGTTGCTTGAGGATCGACTCGACAATAATCCAATTGATCAACCTTAACGATTTTCCCTTCATGAGGAAAGCAAATGACATGAAACAGAGTCGAAACAACGACGTCCATTTCGTATACCCAGTTCCTTCCTAAGAGGAGATTGTAGTCTAGGTTAGCATCAATGACTTATACTTCAATATTGACGACCTTCCCCCCAACACATATAGGAAATGTCGGGATAATACCATGCGGCTTATGAGAATGACCATCAAATGCAGTCAGGATGGTAGGTGAAGGAACAGCCAAAGGCGATCCAATAGCCTTCTAGCATGACATCGACATGACGCACGTGGAAGCTCCTTCATCAATAATGGTACGAAATATGTTAATTTTCCGGTATGTAGACTTTATTTGGAAATCCATATGATGAGGGAGTCACTTTTTGACATTTAACATGTCAAAAGTGAGCACTAAAGAGTTAGTTGGATCAACTGCACCAATCGCGGAAAGTAAGGCACTTCATTGAGCCGGACATGACTGGAGAACCTCTAAAGCAAACATGGTGCACAGACTCTGAGCCAGATCCTCAACAATGGAGTAGTTCTTGGCGGCCCTAGCATTAGGATTAATAGTCGCGTGTTTAGCTGAACCTTTCATTATCCGTGGTATAACCTCGACAGGGGGTCACTCAATATGAAGGTCGATGTTTCCGGGAGCAGTTTTATCCTTGGAAGTTTCGGCTTCACCATAATCCCGTGACCGAGTAGCCATATGGACATTAGAACTCATCATGAAAACATTTGATGATTTTTCCCCTTCATTGCTAGCCCCTGTGGAGGTTCCAGGGTTTGAACTCGTGCCAGCAAGAAGTTGCTACCCTTGGGGAAAAGGGTTGGTTAACACAGCCTGAGAGCTAGAAGTCCCTTACTGCCCTAACAAGTGTTGAGCATCTTTAATCTTGGGGTAGAGGTGAGTTAAATGGTCTCCACTACACAACTTGCATGGAAACTTGACTTTCTTTCTAGACTCATTTCTACCACCACCAGCATTATTGCCGGATTTATTTGCATCAGCCTTCCCATCCTGGTTCTTTTTCTTACCTCATCCTTTCTCTTTCCCATTGGAATTTTGATTTCCTTTGGGGTTATCAGATTGGACGGCATTAATCGAAGAGGGTTGGGAAGCTGGAGGGTTAGACGATGTGACTTAGTTATTAGGAGCAGTTTGCAAAGACAACTGCTGTAATTGGCTCAACAAGTTCACCGCATTTGTGTCTACTGACCCAACGATACCATCCGCATGGGGACCTGGCTTTGACTTAGCTATATCAACTTTAGATCTAGGAGCATCTGGCAAGTATTTTTGTAGGATCCCAGACTGAGAGTAGATCGATTCTAATTGCTAGGCCCTAAAAATGGCTTGCTCCTCTGAATAGACTCCGGACATGGAGACATCCTTAGAGATCTCAGGTTGTAAAGATTTCAAAAACCATTCGAGACGGTACTCCGGAGGGATTTTGGTTTTAATGAGCCTCTTTCTCTGTCTCCATTCCTGAATATGGTCAAAAGTGTGAGTTGCCTTATCCTGACGAAAAGTGGCCAGAAGTTCAGTTCCGACATCATAACGGACAGGCAACTGGAAATGATTTAAGAAAATATTAGCTAAGTCAGGGAAAGATTTAAAGCTGCCCCCTGGCAACTCTATATACCATTTGGCTGCAATACCAATCAAGGTGCGTTGAAAAAGTCTCAACCTAATCAAGTCATCAATAAGGGAGTTTAATGAGCACCAGAAATGGAATGTGGTTACATGGTCACCTGGGTCTTCGCCGCTCTTCCCTTCAAATATTGGAATGTCCGAAGGGAGTTTGGTTGGGACCGGAGGCTGAGCCGGATTGTATTTCATTGGATCGTTTGTTAATTTAGTGAGATCTGGCAAGTTCAAAGTTGCCAGAAACGGAAGCCTAGGAGGACCTTAGGGATTCCACCCAGACTGGGTGGAGCTCCCAAAGTTCTGAAAAGATTGCCCTGGTTTTTGGAAGGCACTAGGCTGCCCGAAGTAACCAGCTGAACCAGCTGAACCAAAAGGCAAGCCTTGTGATCTAGCAAAATTCAGAGTTTGACCAACTCCGGTCGCAAAGCCTCCATAACAAGTAAAGCTTCCTCCTAAAGGATTATAAGGAGTTAATAACCACTTATACGGATTCCAAGCAGAAGCTAAGGGAGGAATACTTTGAAACAAACTAACTGTGGAGTACGTCCTATTCCCTTGTTGGCCGAAGAACGGAATCCCAGTTCCCATGCCACTAACCGCAGGGTTAGTCCAACTTTGGAAAGGATTTCTGCTTTGCCCTGTAGAAGAAAAAGGCATAGATCCTACTGTCAGGTTGGAATGTGGCATATGACCACTTCCAAAAGGAAAACCCTGGAATGAAGCCGATCCACCCATCATGGATTTGGCGGCACTAAACGGAACTGGCAGAATACCCTGTGAATGGGTGCCAAATGGGAAGAATCCAGAACTAAAAGCATTGGTTTGGGAACTTCCACTCGTGGACAGAATGGAGGTAGACCCAACTAAATATGTGCTAGCAAAATACCCAAACAAAGAAGCAGAGGAGATGGAAATTGTTCCTCCCCCTTGTACTAATGTTGGAGTCTGCATAATTGTAGCACTTGTAATAGAAGCCATGCTTCCTGTAGTGGTCATCGATGGTAAGTGCATAATGTGATCTGGACTTGATGGTCTATGCGTTGGTGTCCCAACGTATTGTAATACTTCCGAATGGCTAGATGGTAGGGGAGAATTTGGAGCTGCTAATGACTCTTAGAGTTCTTCTACCTCTATGTTATTCTCTGTTTGAAAGAGAACTCGAGAAAGAACTCGAGTGTTCCTCTCTTGTTCTACAGAAGTGCCAAGCCTTACTTGAACACTAATGCCCCCGAGAGGAGGATCAATCCCCGATGTGTCAGCTGTGATGGGACGAAACACAACAGCAGTATTACCTCTACGCCTTCTAGGAGAAGGCTCTAAACTTGGTGGTGAAAGACCATGAAGTCTTCGAGACCGTCTAGGTGATCGGTCAGCCACTTTGAATTTTTTGTTAAGATGTAACTAAAGACTCAAAAAATTGAAAGCTAGGCCAACTAAGAGTACAAAGCACACTATAAAGTCTCTAAAGATATCAGCCAGTCAAACAACTTCCAAGTATTCCGCTCCAGGTGATTAGGACCAGACACCAAAATATAAGAAAGTGAATTAAGGGGCCTTCCAAAGATAGTCTCGGATAATGACGGCCCAGTCCTATCAGCAAAGGTAATAGAGGAAGTTACATTGATCTCCTAACAATAGCCTGCACCGGTGCAAGCCCCTAAGCTTTGCAAGGGTGCCCTCCAGTGGTACCGTTGAGAGTGATGCAACATTGATCTCAGATGCCATGGGATTGCCCTCCGCAGCCACCCATGTAGATCCCTAGGAGTAGCAACTATGGATACCAACTCATTGCAGAAGCCAGGTGGAATAGTCATGAGGTAAGATCAAACAAGTAGGAGAGGGAGTATCTCTCTTCCCTGTCTTCAAAAACCCTCGTGCTTAGCTCCTAGATCCAGAGCTTTCCTTGTCTCCCTAATGCTAATGGATTTTCACTCACTATTCAGACTCCTATGTTTGACAGTTTAAATGGCCTTGGAGAGTTATCTCTCCACTCACCTTATCCAAGGCCTTAAAATATCCTAAAACTTGTTGGTGTGTCTAACTTGACAATTATAAAAAGTTCTAGTATATTTTAATTAGTGCTTGTTTTTAAATAGGTTGTTCTTTAAGTCAAGGGATAAGCGGAAGTGAAACTAGTGGTGTTTTGATGCAAAATAAATTAATAAAAACCAAACTACATGGAAATGCACTTGTTTTCATTTTTCAATGAAAATAAATTTCTACAGGGTTAAGAGGAACTTCAAGAAAAACAACAAATTTTATTTTCTTCTCTTTTACTCACGCTTCACACTCACAAAAGTTAACAAAGCTATGGATGCCTAAAAAGGTGTGCAAATCTATCATAATTCAATAAGTACATGCTGATGCAAGACTTAAGACTACTCTAAATCAGAAGAAATGAAAGTTATTTGTTTATCAATTTTTATTTTGCCACTTAAAATGTTTAGATGGAATATGAGTTGCTACCATTCATTTCGTCTAAACACTAAAAACAAGTTTCAAGACAAACAACAATGCCCTTTCATTCACTAAAACGAAACCAAATCAAAACAAAGTTCAAGGAAGCAAAACCAAGTTTTTCAAAAAGTTTTCTTCAAAAGAAAAAACAAAAATGTCTTTTCAAAAATGCTCTCAACAAAACTGAAACTTTATGATTGAAGAACAGGCAACAAACACTTTTGCAAGTTGACAACACACAATGGATGAAAACTCGACAAAAAGAAATGTGTTTAAAGATTCTCTTAACAATCCAAAGCAGCAATGAAAGCTTTGGCAATAAAGACCAAAAGATCAAAAAGACAATTTTCAAGAAAGTGTCAATCAACAACCTTCATGAAACAAGAAAAGTAGATGGTCACAAAAAGCAGTTTTGTCAAGAAAACAAAAAGGTCACCGAAAACAAGATTTAACACAAAGATTTAGACCAATATTCCTACCCTGATGAACTAAAGCAATGAAGATTCCCAGCAAGAAATCTTGCGTGCTTAAGAAAAAAACGTTGACACTTGCAAAAACAAAAACAAGACCAATACTTCTCACAATCAGAGAGAATTTGAAATTAGATACTTGCTATAAAACTAACAACTGACACTGGAAAGTAACTGCTCGGGGCTCAATCAAACCAATAGAGACAAAAAGATTTAAAAAATCTTGAAAATTGTAAGATTTACACGACTGTACTAATGTACAGATCGCGTGTATACATGATTGTGCCTAAGGAAACCTGAGTATACGCGGGTTAAATTAAGGAAACACGCGTCTATACACCTCTATAAGCAAGAAAAACAACGTATATAAAAGATTTCAAGAAAAAATAAAAAACAGTCTGAAGAAACTGACCAAACTTACAATTCAAGTTCCTACAGGAACAGACTACACAGCAACAGCAAGCAAATAGACAGCTGAGCCCTGATTGGCTTGAACACACCCAAAATAGGAACAACAACGGTGTTGTCCCCAATGGAGTCACCAATTCTATTAATGGAAAAGTTCCCCTGGGGTCTTGGGCTGATACCCTAGCAAACTGAAAGTTGTCTATACAGAGAAACACACATTGCATACAGCCATAATGCTAATATAAGCAAACTCTACGATAAGGGGCGTACCTAAGGTCCTACGTTTGAGAAGGTCCTTCTAGGGTCCAAACGCTTCTTGGATTTCCTTTTGCTCTTTTGACCTGCAAAACAACCAATTCAAGAAAGTACAATAGTATATGTACTAAACATTATAAAGAAACCATCTTCATATTATAAAGAAAGGTAGTTAGTTATGCAATTAAAAAACCATTCACATATGAATTCTAACATGAATATCATTAACATGAAGAATATTTATATCAAGAACAAATACATGTGTTTCTTTTATTATCGACAAATAAAGTATAGAAAGGAATAATTTCACCTGAGTCGTCGTTTCGCAGGCTCCAAGCGGAACAGTCCTCCGGATTCGTCCAGTCTCAAGCCTTTAACAAACTCCTTCCATGACTTACTCCATGATATCACAAGTAGCAAATGGACATCATCACACAAGGAAACAAGGGTTTCCTGTAAAAATGGGGGAAATGCAGGAGGCACAAGGATCTTCGGACCGGGTCAGGGAAATCTCAGCATAATAAACTTTCTCTCTCTTCTCTCCTCCCTTAGTCCTTCCCATTGAAGCCTTTTTATACTTCTCCCAAAGTATTTTTTTAGTTGGGAATTCATTGGGAACAGTTGGGCCATGGGCACTAACAGGTGATCAGCACATAAAACCCGCGATCTCTACCCGAAATTAAGGAGATTTACTTTTTTTAAGTGTTTTAAGACATATACGCGGGTTGGGTATACACAGACCCGCGTATACACCCGTTTAGCTCAGGGAAATGTTGCCTATAGGGAATAAAACACTGTTTTTTAAATTTTGGACCAGGTCTGGAAGGAGGGGTTGCCCTAGGCCACGGGTGCAGCATCACAAACCCCAAGAGTGAGATTTGGAGCTATAACACCTAGATAGAGGAGGACTAGAGCTTCTCCAAAATAAACAGGGATAAAAAGTATATAAAAATAGAAGAGGATATCCACAAAATCACCTATTTCAATACCTTCCTTAACAACTCAACAATTTCCATTTTCTAGCTTGTTATTCTTTAGCTTATCCCTATCTCAACTTGGTCCTCTCCTTCCTTAGCTCAAATATTGTGTCAACTCAACACCCTTCCCTTAGCTTGGATCCATGGTCAAACTCAAAACTCTACCTTCAACTTAGATATATGGTCTGTGTTAGAACTCATTGCTTGCCTAGATCTGGAGATGATCTCAAATGAGCCACACAAGTGGCATATATATAGTGTTTGACGTCATGTTTTTTGGGGGAAAATTTAGTCAATTTATCTTGTGGCCAAATTGTCTATTGGTTGGGTTGACTTATGCAAAACTTGTGAAAATGAGAGGATATTTAAATGTATATTATAAACACATTGAAAAATCCATTTATCCTCACATGTGAGGAGTTAGGAGGTGTGCCACCTATCATAGAAAAGGTACCAAAATATGTTATTTGATTATATAACTTTCCCAAGTCTCTTTTACACTCCATTTTGCCTCATTCCATCTGATAGTTGTTGCATCATCATGACCTTTGATCCCTTGGTGCCAAAATGTTGCCAAACTCTGGAGTCATGTTGCCGATATGTTCAAGAGCTTAATCCTTCTGCAGTTTGTATCCTTACACACCTTCCTCAGGTTCTCTGTCTCATCCACATTCATCTTGTTCCTTTGTCTCGCGTCAATGATGTGGGAAACATTATGGCCCTCCTTCGAGTGATCGCTTCATGTCGACTTGAGCTCATTATCCGGGAAGTTGATCTAGAGACTCCTTTCTGGTACCTTGGAGCTTGTGTGCCTTAATGGCAAGTTCTTTGCATTCGACGAGAGGCTTCCATTATTGGCCATCGATCGGGTGATTTCACGGGTGTTTGAGTTCAGATCATTCTTCACACTTCGTGGATTGTACTAGCAGTACCTTGAGAACCAGTTACATTATTGGTGATCTCTCTTGTACTTGTTAATAGTTTACATCATTAACTGGTAATCAAGAGATATTATAGTATGCTCAACTTCAGCATATCTATTTGCATATTAGAATTTCTACCTTGATTGGGGTTTGGATTCAAGACCTTGGGCTCAAGTTACACAACCAACAGTCAGTAATACACAACTAATTGGAAATTCCACTATCCAAACTATGCCAAGTCCTTGGAACTTAGTTACACAGAACATGAGTCGAGCCCCGTACATATCAATTTCTGCCCCTTTTGTGTCTACTCCTAGAAATTCAGCTAGCACTCCAAATAGCATTGTTAGCATACGTCCCTTCAGTAATCCCTTTGGATGGAATCCTTTATTTATTTCAAACTCCTAGGTTCAAATCCCATGGTGAATTGCTCCCAAAATGAACATACCGGTAGGGGTCATTATGGTTCCCCCTATCCTTATGGGAAAATATGGATATTCATTAATTGATGTTAGTCCTACATAATTCGATGAGGTCTATGGTTATACAAATATATTGGTGTGTTTCTTTCCTCAGTCCATAATTGTAGAGGTAGGCCTCGGTCATGCACCATCGCCTCCATTAATCCCACAATGATATGATTATATCTATCATCCACCCTATTCTACCATGGATTTTGGGATTCTCTCAACTCTCATCGGATGCCTTCTTTTGCACAAAAATTTTAATATTCATTTGACACATACTTACCTCCATTATCGCTACTGAGAGCCTTCACCTTATTACTGATTTCTTTCTCAACCAATGCCTTGAATTCTATGAACTTGGAGAATATCTCATATTTTTTCAGCATGAAGAAGCTACTACACTTGGTTGAGAATTCATTATTAAAATGACAAAATACGTGTGCCTGATAGTGGAGGCTCTCAAGAAAGGTCCACAGAGATTAGAGTGGATCCTTTTTAGGATTGAATGTTCTTTTTTATCTAAATCATGGAATGTGGATTTAATGTACTTCCCCAAAGTACATCTTATTGCTCAAGTGATCCTTAGGGAGGTCCGTCATTATTTGTTGCATAATCTTGAGGGCGCCATCATGAAAATGGCCAAGTCTTCTATGCCAAAGTTCACCAAAATCACGAAAATACACCTACATTGCCTTAGTGATTAATGCAACACAGTATTCCACATATAACTTATAGATGTTCCTCACCCGAACCCAAATTTGCTTCACCTATCCCATGGATATGTGTATGACGAATGCTTTTCCTTTGCTAAAGATCACATCATAACCATGGTCTTCCAAAAATACAA
Source organism: Pinus tabuliformis (assembly GCA_031772625.1). Classification (NCBI taxonomy): domain Eukaryota; kingdom Viridiplantae; phylum Streptophyta; class Pinopsida; order Pinales; family Pinaceae; genus Pinus; species Pinus tabuliformis. Next base: position 154,483,430 of record CM062819.1, read on the forward strand.
CAGAGATGATATTTTTTTGTTAGGCCTATAATGAGCATGACTTCCTCGAGCCTGAGGGGGGAGCTCGACTCCCTCTTAAAAGAGAGTATAATAACCCCTATCGTGTTGTACCTTCTGTCATCCCAAAAATCAATGTGCATATACAAGACTTTCTCCTCCAAGTCACTAAAAAAATCTCTACACATTGTCATGTGGAACGATGCAATTGAGTCCAAGTACCACACATTCCCTATCATTGTGATGGCCATGCATGTGACAAGGATAAAATCAAGCTCGAACTTTGAAGCCAAGGCTTCACTTATTGCTCCTCCTAAGATTTTCTTGTTTGCCTTTTTGTGTGGACGTTTCGTGGCATAGTGCCTTAATTGTTGACAATGGAATCATTTAATTTTGGACAAACCTTATTCTTACCCCCTTGGATTGACTTTAGTTTGGATTTGTATTTCTTCCCTTTTCCCTTCTTTCCTTTTCCAACCAATGCAAAGTTTTATTCATCCTCGCCTAAGCTACATCTTTCTTCCACTAAGCAAGGTTATCATCATTATACTCCAGTGGTTTTGCGACATTTGTCTTGATGTATTCTAGCAATCCATTGTCATCCAATAGCGACTCCATGTGATGAAATTAGAGGTGTTTTCAAAGGAATACTCTAGCCTCAAACCATTGAAGGTCATCATCTTAGGCCCAAAGAAATCCTATTGCACTGAACTCCAAATTCAAACCTCCTCACAAACAACTTTGAAATTCCTGCTATAATGTGAATCCTGCTATGATACCATGTAGAAATTACGATGTAGATTTGCAACTTCTCATGAAGTTTTTCATTAAAATCAAAAGACACAAACCTACTGTCCCGGTCTGCAGAAATCAATTTACAATATAGAATGAAAATATCATATATTCAATAAGAAATAACACACATGCACATAACATTTTTTCAAGTGAAATAAATCTACTAAAAACCCTAATGTATTCTTGCATTAATATGATGAATAAATATTAATTACAATTTCTTTTCTTTACTGAGAACAACCTGTAAGTGAATAACCTATCTCTCTGCTCACTGAGAAGCTCTGACCCAAACATAGTCAAAATTTCTCCTGCTTGACCCCCTATTTCCTTGCGTAGTTCCTTGAGAGATTATGCCCCTGTGAATTAGGAATTTCTCCAAAATGGATTGCCCCTATTTCCTTGCATAGTTCCATGAGAGATTATGCCCCTGTGAATTAGGAATTTCTCCAAAATGGATTGCGTGATTTCCAAGGTCGATCATATGAATGTGTGCAACACCTCAACACTCAAGACTAGTATACAATTGATATTACGTTGCCTTGGAATCTCCACCAAGCTTGGGGAACTTGAATCCTCTGCATGCACTAACTATTTTGGGTTGATTGATCAATTAACTAGATGGTCACTTAGTTTGACTAAAGTCCCTCTACACAACTAACCTTCCACTATTTCCTTCAACAGTTAGAACTAGTTTAAATGAAAACAACCTAAGATAACTCACCTTGATTGATAGAAATTAGCAATCACACATGCTTAACAGAACTCTAATTCCTTCGACTCAAATTTACTGAGCTAACTTAGTGACAAGAGCCATGTCACCTCAGTTAACTAGATCCAAGTTGTATACAAATGTGGAAACTCAAATTTTATCAATTCAATCAAGGAAAAATGAAATTGAAAATTTCTTGTTGGATTTTTCAACATTTTCCTTCTGACGTCATCCACTCATTTAATGGTTGAATATCCTTAAGGTTTGTTGGGATGGGGTTCCCTCGGTCAATTTTGGGGTAAAAGCCCAAGTTTTGGTGTAAAAAAATTTAAAGTCTTCGCAAATTGTGGCCATGGAGCGCGTAGGTAGTTAAGAGGAAAAAATGGGTTTTACCATCCTTTATGTAAACTTGAATCTATTTTTAAAGATCTACCCATGGTCCACGGATCATGGGATTGTATAAATAGGCGTGTCTTAGAGAGCCTAAGGAAAGTAATTGAAGTTTGTATATGGCTACGATGAAAGGAGTCTAGAGAGTTAGCGCAAGAGAGTAAGAGGAGAGGATCTACAGTTGAGTGCGTAGAGGCCTAGAGTAGTGTTCACAACTGAGTGTGTGGACCCCTATAGCTGAGTGTGCATGGAAGTTCTGAGTCGGTAAACTTTTGCAGAATATCAATAAAGAAGATTGTTACAGAAATTCCTTCGTTTAGCCTCTTTACTTATGTTATGTATGAATGGACTATATGCTATGATGAATTATGGTTTTATGAAATAATGATGTATTGATGCGTGACTCTACTTGATCTGTATTGTTATGTGAATGCAATTAATGTTAAGTCGTTATGCGAAGATCATAACACTTTCTGTTAAAGTTATCGAACACTTAGGTAATTCTGAGTAATTTTTAATCTAAGGGTAATCTAAGGCGCACGTAAGTAGCTAATTGACCTATTTAGGGTCCGCGAAAGCCTGTGATAGACCTTCACTGAGGTCTAGCAGTCGACTAGGGGATGTTATAGAAATAGGCTGTAAGGGCCTAAAGATCTATGCGAAGGAAAATCTAGGTCGTAAAACGGCATCACATTGATCTTTGGGTGCAGAAACATGGTTGCAACATCCCTTGATACTGCTTCGGGTGAGACTTCAATCTGCATACCATAGATTGATGCCGAAAGGGCTAGTAGTGTAGGGATTTGTTTGGTGCAACTAACTCTGAACCTAGGTCAATACCCCCTAAGACAAAAAATGCTTTCGTTGCTGGGACCAAGATCTGCATAAAGGGATGTGTGATGTCGTATCATTGGAATCCGACCAAGAATGAAATTAAGAAGTGGTTGGATAGAAACATCCACAAATTTGCAGTGTAAGAAAATAGAAATTCTTGTATGACAAAAGAAAATATGTTGGACAAATATTTATACAAATAAATACACGAAACCTTCTTTTGCACCTTCCTGATCGAACTATATGAGTGGATCACTAAATTAGCAGAAGACCAAGGAAGGCGGATGCTTGACAGACTGATAGTGTGGAGTCCAGAACTATTATGGGGGTTGGACACTTCTGAAGACAAGATCAAACGTGCTGTTGACCATTGGCTTGATTGAGTTATAGGAGGATTTGTTATAGAGTTTTCAGTTAATACCTAAGACAGTTACGACGAAGGAGAGTGACACTTCTTGAAGGGACAATGAGGTAAGTATTTGAGATCTTTCAATACCTAGATTAGGTGCTTTTGTGTGAAAAGAAGGTTATGCCATTACCTTGATGTTTGCATCTATGCGAAGTGGATGAAGCTTTATAAATAAACAAAAGGCAGGTCCTAAGTATAGTCCATTGATCAGACCTCCTTGAGTGATGATGAGGGAGTCATACAAGCCTCACTACGGAATGTTGTCCAGTTGATAAAGAAAGGTTTCCCAAAAATACATCATCTTTCCATGCCACCTCCACCTTCACCTCCACAACATACACCTTCGCCCACACCACCACCACCACCACCACTGTTCAACATGTCGAATACAATGAAGTTGTCCTTTTTCAAGGGCTTAGGAAGTGAGGATCCAGATTAGTTTTGGTTCATTGCGAAGGCTGTGTGTAGTGGACAACATATTACAGATCATAACATAAAGAAGGCACGGTTGGTTACTACTCTACAAGATTGTGCGTTGACATGGTACATTAAGTACTGCATTAATAATCCATTGGTGTCATTAGAAGACACTCAGACTGATTTGGACAAAGAATTTGGTAAGTCGAATTCTTAATCATAGTCAGTAGTTAGATTCAAGGAAATCATGATGAGGGTCGGTGAAACACCTTGGGATTTAGATCAAAGACTAAAGTGCATAATTTGCGAAGCTAATATGAATCTCACAGATAGTCAAGACCGCAAATGGTTTGTAGCCTCGCTACTGCCCCACCTAAGGGTTGCTTGTCGTAACAAAAGATAGGAACTATGGGTTTCTTTGTTTGTAGCCTCACTTCTTTGGGAGTTCAACAGATTCACATGGAGTTGCAGAACCTTTGCCTAGAATTGCATAGCTTGAAAAAGGAAAAAGAGGTTTGGTCAGAGGTGCACAAAAAAGTTTGGTGCCTCAAGTGTAAAAGATAGGCGCATGATAAAGATCATTGCCCTATCTTCATGAACTATATTACAAGGGGAGTTCAAATGCCCCTGACGCAGGATGCTCCAGCAGGACCAAGTACAGGGCCTGTGCTATGGTGTGCTATTTGTTAGGTGGCTGGAAAACATGTAAAAAATAATTGTCATTTGCTGCAAAAGTTTGTGTAGACACCACAACAATTATTCTGTGATTTATGTAAATAAGTGGGCCATGATAAATTCCATTATTGTAGCTACGAATTAATGATGGAAAGAACGCCTACATATTGAATGCAAGCAGAAACTTGGCCTCCGGATCTGAGCACTGGGGGAGCGCATGGAGGATATCAGGGATGTGGATGAGGCTAAGGATGAGGAAGAACTGGTAGAGGTTGTGCAAAAATAATTTTCTATAATTGTGGAACACCATGGCACTACGCATAGGAGTTTACCAGCCAGACATGCCTATCATGTCGATACTGCACTTAGTTCGACCAATAGAAGAATGTTATGTGTTGATAGCTAAGATGTAGGAGAAGAAGGTGCGGCCTCAACAACCTACCCAGAACTTATAGATGATGCGGGTTGAGCCTCGTGAAGAGGATCCAAATGTGAATATCATGCTACGAAGCGAAATTACTATCGGTGATGATAAATAGAAACAACCTGAAGAAAGTGGGTGGATCTACAAGGCCCCAAAAAAGGAGGTTGGGTTTGATTTGGAGTGTGCAAAGGAAACGTTCATGGAAGTGAAGAAAAGCTTCGTTGATGCCTTTAGCTCAGGAAGTCACGAAAAGCTGTCTACAAAGGTTGAACCCTTTGTGCTTAATACCCTCTTAGAGACTTGTATGAAATCACTGCGTGATCGCAAGGCGGTGAAAGGGCTACAAGAATTGACAAACAAGTGTGCTGGTAAGGAAAATGTTCCTGAAGGACACTGTGCAGTTAGAAATATCGGTAAACATAACACAAGAATAGGGCGAAAAATGAGGCCTACCGCACAAATAGGAGATAATGATATGGATGAGGTTATTTTGGATCTCAAATCAGATGCGAATGTTTTTCCTGAACAGACATCGGAAAGGATGGGGAGACTTGCACTGTAGTGGTATTTGATTCAATTGAGGATGGAAAACCAATAGAAGATTATCCCTATGGGGAGATTGCATGGAGTGACCATAGATATAGAAGGTGTGAGCGCACTCAATGATTTTGAAGTGATAGAGATTGTTGATGATATCAATACATAACTCGTACTCCTGGGAGTTGGGTGGGCTATCGACATGAATGGGGTCATCAATTTGAAGAAGTGGACAATGTTGTTTGAAAGGAAATTGCTCCACTGTGTAGTACCATTGGACCCTGCAGAAGGACAACGCTATACTGAACCGGTCTGTGACTATGAGGAAATTGATGATGATTTGGATCATATCTATAAAATAGCATCTTGAGACTTAGATTGGGTTAATCTCACAGCTGATGGATGAATTACATGGGACTGCGAAATCTCATGTACTTCAGATTTAGATGAAGAGTTAGAACAATGGTAGAATAGGTTGCACGAAGTATCTATGATGCACTGCAATATGATGACTAATTCGTTGCACCACGTGTCGTCAGAGGTAATAAATTTACCTTATTATGATGTTTTAACTAATGTGGATAAGATTTAGGATGCCTTTGAAAGAGAATTACCTGAGCACCATCTCTTTCAAGCACTGGATTTGGTGCTACATGCTACACCTACACGGTGATGGGGTACGCATAAAGACAACTTTGATGAATGGCACGAGTATAGGAGAATGATGAGGTTGCGATTTGGTTGCCCAAAAGTTTGGCTAACTGAGAAATATGTTGGGAGGAATTATCGACACAATCATTTAGAAAAGTGGACTAAGGTTTATGGAACAGAGCTGCAACCAGAGTGGGTGCATTGATTATGTCATACTTTGGATATAATCCTTATGAATTGGTACCTGAAAATGAAGCTCTGCCACGACACTGTGGAGTGGGACACGTTAAGGGAAGGATTTATGATCACCTTCAACTTTTAATATGGGTTTGAAAGCATTGACGACGTGTCGCAGGAGTTTAAGGCTGCAATCTTCAAAATCCCTTAGGATCCTTTGAAATTAGCTCAACCAAATTGGAGCACCTAGCTGCACCATGCACTGGAATGCTATAATGTGACTACCAAGGGGGAGGATGAGGATCCAAGGAATATTAAAACCCTAGAAGAAGAATTCCACCGCAAAGTTGAGGGACCGTAGATAGAGAATTCAAACATCACCACACCATTGAAAACTAGGCAAGTAAACATTGGCACTGAAGCAAAGCCTAAGTTTGCAAAGATTTGGGATTACTGGGATGACGCCACAGTAGAAAAAGTCACTGAGTCGCTTTGCGAATATCAGTATTTGTTTCCTACAAAATTTTGGTACTTGAAAGGTATCATAGGAGACTTGGGCATGATGAAAGTTACCTTGAAGCCGCACGTGAAGCTGATTAAGGAAAGACCATATCGCCTTAATCCTAAATATAAAGAAAAGGTTTTCTTGGAGTTGGATAAGATACTTGAGGTAGTCATTATCAAACCAATCAAGGAATTTGATTGGGTTAGTCCAATGGTAGTCCAAGAAAATAAGCAGAAGGGAGAGATACAGATTTGCATAGATCTTAGGAAGCTTAATGACACTTGTGTCCATGATTCCTTTTTGACACTGTTCAGAGATGAGGTACTGGATAATGTTGGAGGGCAGGAGGCCTACTCATTCACCGATGGGTTCTCTGGGTACCATTAGATTAAGATCGCACCGGTGGATCAGAGCAAGGCAAAGTTCGTGATGGAATGGGGTTGTTTTCAATATATAGTGATGTCGTTTGGACATAAGAATCCGCCAGTCATAATCTCGCGCATAGTCATCGCTGTGTTTAAGGAGTTTATTGACAAATTCTTGGAGGTATATTTTGACGACTGGACAGTGTATGGGTTAGTAAAGTGCCATGTAGCCAGTCTATGCTTGATGTTCAATACATGCTGAAGATATCAACTTGCATTGAACCAGAAGGAGTGCTTATTCTATGTCCCTTTTAGGATTTTGTCAGGTCATGTGGTGTGAAAGAAAGGACAAATTGTGGACCCTGATAATATCACCATCATAGTCAATTTGGAGGCTCCAGGAAGTGTTAAATAGCCACGTGAAATGCTGAGCCATACATGATATTACCAAAAGTTCATCAAGGCGTATGCTCAGATTACCACGCCTATGGAGAAGCCGCTCAAGAAGGATGCTAAATTTTGTTGGGAAGAAGAATTTCAGTGTATTTTGGATGTATTGAAAGAAAAAATAGTCACCACGCTAATCTTGGTCTTCCTGGATTGCAAGAAGGAATTCCATGTGCGTGTTGTTGCCTTATGTATTACGTTAGGGGCAGTGCTCACACAGGATGGTGAAGGAGAGATGGATCATTCTATAGCATTTGGGAGAAGAAATTTGTCAAATGCTGAAAGGAATTATTCAATGATAGAGCATGAAGGATTGGTTATGGTGTACGTGCTCCAAAATTTTAGACACTATCTGTTAAGCGAACATTTCAAGATGTAAAAAACCATTCTTCATTGAAGTATCACGTCAATAAGCTTGTGTTTTGGGGCAAAATATCCAGATGGATGTTGTTATTTCAAGAATATAATTTTTTGGTAACTGTGAAGATGGGAAGGTTGAATGGAGGACCTGACCATCTGTCACGCATTGAGACAAGAGATGAGCCTATTAATTTGGAGGAAGGATTGCCCAACGTGCAGCTCTTCGCAGTGTGAGTAGAGGATAACCACTTTGTGGATAGTATCCCCTTCTTGACTACAGGGACAACTCCAAAAGGATACATGAATCAACAGAAAAAGAGTTGGTAGTGCGCGTGGTAGACTTTTCCATATGCTGGACATTTATATAAGATCGGATCGAACGAGATACTTCGATGATATGTGCCCAATTTTGAATGAAATAGCATACTCTTTGAAGCTCATGGATGAGCTACAAGAGGAAATTATGTAGGAAAAGCAACAATGTAGAAGGTTTTGTGCATTGGGTTGTGGTGCCCAATGCTGCATAAAGATTCTAAAGCATATTGTAGGGCATGTGATGCATGTCAGAGAACATGTAGGCCATCATGAAAGGATGAGCTTCCTCTAAATCAATACGTGTCATTGTAGCCATTTGATAAATGGGCAATTTATTTTGTACGACCGATTCATCCCCTAGGCAAGAAAACAGGTGCGTGTTATCTCATCACCGCGACCAAATATATGACCAGATGGGTGGATGCACAACCTGTACACGAATTTACAAGGGAAACAACAACAAATTTGTTGTTTGAATATGTGTTGACCAGATTTAGTTGCCTGAAGGTATTGATGAGTGATCGCGGTACACACTTCCTCAATGAAACAATCAATGCACTAACAGAAGAGTTCCAAGTTTACCATAAGAAAAGTACACCATATCATCCTCAGGAAAATGGAACAATTGAGACCTTCAATAAGATATTGGAGAATGTGTTGATAAATATTTTTAATGTGCAGTGGAATGATTGGGATGTGTGCATACTGGCGGTATTATGGGAATGAAGGACTACTTGCAAAAGCCAAATAGGTCAGACTCCTTTCCATTTGGTCTATGGTGTCGAAGCTGTGATTCCTATGGAATATATTGTGCCTAGTCTCTACATATGAGCACTCATAGGAATGACAGACTGTGGAGCCTTGGAACGACAGCTCTTGCAGCTAATTGAGCTCAAAGAAGATACGTTTTCAGCTAGATTACATTAGCAGGTTTAGAAGGAACATGAAAAATCTTGTCATGATCTGCACATCAGACTACGCACCTTCAAGGTAAATTACTTAGTTTTATTATATGATAGTAATTTTGCTAAGTTTCGAGGAAAGTTTCCGATGCACTGGCTGGGGCCATATGTCGTCAAAGAAATTACAATTGGTGGTGTAGTTTAGCTCACGAAGTTGAATGGAGAACCACTTCCAGGAAGTGTAAATGGAAGATGGTTGAAGCCATACACAGGGAATCCAACTCAATGACTACATGATGGTAGCACAATCTTAGTATTCAATGGAGTTGCAAGGGAGCGCAGGAATATAAGCTACATTGCCTAGTTTGTAGAACTACGTGACACGGGGATGTACGAAAAAGGGTGATGTCACAATACAAGAAGCAACGTGAAGGGAGCTACGCTATAGAGGGAGATACCACACACCATAGCCAAAAAATGACCATTACAGTCAGTGTTCATGATTTGACAACCAGGAGAGGGTTAAGAGGAATTGGGGGAGCGGAATTTAAGGCTAAAATATTTGGAGATATGCAACCAAATCAACATTTATGGATGGATTTTGGGGGGAATGGTCAAATTTGAATTAAAAATATGTTATAAATTACGCATACCCATCCAACAAAGAACACTTTTCATCCTTAGAATTTTTTAGCTGTGTTGTACGTCGCTTATGAATCCTCAGTTTTTCACAGATTTGGTTGCAAGCTATGTGTTTTATACTTTACCCGAAGATACCCAATAGTTCATTCATAGCATTATGTCAAGACGAGAGCAAGACCTTCCACTATGCATGGTTTTTGCTCTCCATTGTTCTAGTTGCTTGGGAGCTACCGGAGGACAGTCAATTTCCTCCCTTGGAGAAAGGATTGCCAGAGGCTACATAGCTTTCCTCCCTTTGGGCCATAAAGTACCTTGCGTGGATCACTGAGACACAAATTTTCTTGGTTTTGAGGGAGGCGAGCATTCACATGGCCATCAACCAGCACCCATGGCTATCCCCCGACTGTGTATGAGCAGTTGTCAGAGTACATGGAGTTCAGGACAGACTTCCACCATGTGCAAATGAGGGCACGAAAGGATCTGCAACAGAACTGGTTTGATCTTCTCTATCTGGCAATGGATGATGCCATTCAGGAAGTTATCCAGTGCTAATTGATAGATTGGCACTCTCCATTCGATATAGACACTGGTAACAGCAAAGGTGCAGAAAATTCCACGAAGAAGAAGAAGGAGGAGGTAGCTAATTAGGTAGTCTAGAAGTTGGCGACACAAAAAAGGAAAGAGGCCAAAGAGAAGGCCTAACTTGAAAAGGAGCACGCTACAAAGCAGCAGGCCACGTGACTCCGAGTGAAGCGGTAAATCTCGTTCACCCCAAACAAAGGAAGATGAGCAATTAGATCAGGGCAGTGGTGGTGATGAGGGAGAGAGCAGTCCATTCTGGGTGAAGAGGTATAGGAAACAACATAAGGAGGGGCCCCGAATGAAATCAAATGTGACGAAGCCACCGCTCGATCCCATTACGCTTGTAGAAGATGATCTGGACGATATTGGGGACAAGATTCATGACACCACTGTTGAACTATTGCAACAGTTTGAACAACAACACCTGTAGTCACTAGGAACTATTCAGAAGAATCTACACAAACTGCAGATCTAGACCAACAGGATTTAAGTGGGTGTAGGGCAGGGAAGTGCCACACTGACGAGCTTGGCACTGAGGACCATTCAGGCTATAGAGATGGCCTGGTCAGTGGATCTATGGGTAGTCACACTACTAGAAAGGTCTTTGAGCATGGAATTGACTAATGAAAATGTCATCGTGAGTACTTTGAAGAACATAAGCCTCAACCTCGTAGCACTCCCCAATAGATATCTTCACATGCTACAAAATAGTGTGACAATGATGTTAAGAGCTTAGGAGTGGCACACTCTTAGCCTAATAAGTGAATATCAGGTGAATAATGAGAAATGTTTGTTGAGAAGATGGAGACCCTGAAGGTAAAGGAAACGATCCAAGCACAGAGCGTCGAGCTAGCGCTTGTGTTGGCAAAGTCATGCAGGATAGTGTTGGATTTGTACATACCTGAGGAGGTACTACTTGATGCCAAGATCAAGAAACCTTCTTCGGGCGTCTGTGATGGTAAGATATAGGTGGCCAGAGTTTAGTTTAAGTTGAACACGAAAATCATGGAGTTGGAACTCAAGTCACAAGCTTCCACTCCGCCAAAAGTTTAGGAATATCGTGAAGCTGCTTTTAAGGATGGAATAACTTCTGTGGATACTGCACTTGTGGACTGCACAACATTGTTTGATAAGGCCATGGAAGTAGTGACGACCCTGTAGGAAGATCCTACCCTATAGGTATTAAGTACAGAGATCCGCGAGCTACAACAATAGTATGATGAAGAAAGGGCAACAACACGCTCCATTGCTATAGTGCAGTGCCTCACCAAGCTATAAGAGGCTAAGCACCTCCTGACATAGGTGGAAGAAATGTAGAAGAAAAAGGTGGTCCTTAAGGCCATTTTGGGGCCTTGTTTGGATGAAGCCTACCTAGTATTAGCCAAGATATAGGAAAAGTTGGCTAACTTATAGACTAAACAGTAGAGGATCAAGCGAGCCAGCGAAGGACCGGCCATAGAGTAGTCGGTAGAACAAGTAAGGTAGGCAGCCACGTAGAGCGCAACTGGAGTTGTAGTTATGCAGGTAGATCTTGGGGATCTTCACAGCAAGATCATCGCACCAGTTGGTGACGCAAGGGCGAGTCGTGACCTTTTGTTGGGGGCCTATTGGGATGGGGTACCCTGGGTTAGTTTTGGTATAGAAGCCCACATTTTGGTGTAAAAAGATGTAAAGTCTTCGCAGATTGTGGTCACGGAGCTAGTTAAGAGTAAAAAAGGGTTTTTACCCTCCTTTATGTAAACTTAAGTCGATTTTTGAAGATATACCCATGGTACGTGGAACATGGGATTGTATAATAGGTGTGTCTTAGAGAGTCTAAGGAAAGTAATTCAAGTTTGTCTATGGGTACGAAGAAAGGAGTATAGAGAGTTAGCACAGCAAAGTAAGATGAGAGGCTCTACAACTCAGTGCATAGAAGCTAAGAGTAGTGTCCACAGTTGAGTGCACGGACCCCTGCAGCTGAGTGCACAGACCCTCGCAGTTGAGTGCATGGACCCTTGTAGCTCAGTGCACAGGTAATTTTTGAGTTTGTAAACCTTTGCTGAATATCAATAAAGATTTTTACACAAATTCCTGTGTTTAACCTCTTTACTTCTGTTATGTATGAATGTGATATATGTTGTGATGAATGATGGTTTTATGAAATAATTATGTATTTATGCACGCTTTACTTGATCTGTATTGTTGTTTGAACACAACTAATGTTAAGTGGCTACACAAAGATCATAACACTTTCTGTTAAAGTTATCGAACACTTAGGTAATACTAATTAATTACTAATCTAAGGGTAATCTAAGGCAAGTGTAAGTAGCTAATTGATGTATTTAGGGTCCACAAAAGCCTATCGTAGACCTTCACAAAGCTCTACTAGTTGACCAGGGGAAGTTACAACAATAGGTCGTAAGGACCTTAATATCTACGCAAAGGTAGATCTATGTCACAAAATGGCATTACATTGATCTCTTGGTGTGGACAAAATGGCATTACATTGATCTCTTGGTGTGAGAATTCAGTCTACACACCAGGGATTGATGCCGAGAGGGCTAGTAGTGTAGGGATTTGTTTGGCACAGCTAACTCTAAACCTAGGTCAGGACCCCCTAAGCCAACATGGTTATTCATTTGCTGCTAATAGATAATTTTTTTTGTCCAAATATTGATTTTTTGACCATTACCAAGATACCTTGATAGGTGTTCTTTGATCAAATACATGGATGGAAAAAAGAGTTTCCAGATGAAAAAGCAACCCTTTGGAGTGGAAGGAGCTAAAATATTATAGTATTATCCCTTGGGGAAATATTTCTTTCCAAGAGGCATTGTTTCTTGAAATATATCATGAGACAAGATTTTCCCCAAGGCCACATTCATCATGGTTGGGTCATGAATCCCCTAGCCGCCATGAGTGTTTGGAGAGTTAACCACTATCTATTTGACCAAGTGGTACTTTTTGTTACTCTGTTTTCCACCTTTACATAAGAAATTCCTAACAATTTTCGCCATTTCACATAAGATTCCTAAAGGAGAAAGAAGGGCCATAAAATGATAGTGTAAGAAAAGATGATATCGTCTTGATGAGAATATGCTCCCTTGCAATGACCAAGCAGATCACTCCCCATTGCTATAATGTAGATCTGAATTTTGCTATAACTCCATACCATGCAAGGGAAGTGTGGGACTTTAGAAATATTAGGACCCACAAATACTGAAACTCTTTCAAGAATCTATGGGATTGAATCCAAGAATGACACCCAACTACCTTTGTATATCGGGAGTAATACTCCAAGAATTATATATCTACAATTTTTTATGATTAACAAGGCCACTAGAGGCCAGAATAAACTAAATTGGTCCAAGATAGAGTTAAAATGCTCAGTAATAAATGGAAAAAACATGAAGAAAGTGGGTGGGTCTACAAGGCCCCAGAAAAGGAGGTTGGGTTTGATTTGGAGCATGCGAAGGAAACGTTCATGGAAGGAAATAAAATCTTTGCTGAGGCCTATAACTCAGGAGGTTAGGAAAAACTGTCTACAGAGGTTGACCCCTCTGTGCTTAATACCTTCTTGGAGACTTGTATGAAATTATTGGGTGATAGTGAGGTGGTGGAAGGGCTACAATAATTGATAAAAAACTGTGTCAGTAAGGAAAATTATCTAGAAGGACATCGCACAGTCAGAAATATCAGTAAACATAAGACAAGAATAGGGCGTGAAATGAGGCTCACTGAGCAAATAGAAGATAATGAGATGGACCAGGTTATTTTGGATTTGGGATTGTATGTGAACTTTTTTCCTAAAAAAACATGGGAAAGAATGGGGAGACTTGCATTGTAGTGGTATTCTTGTTGTGGGGAAAAGTATCCGACTCGGATGACCCTATCCCTACTCTAAAGGTGACAGTCTTTAGCAACAACTGAAAGTAAAGCTTTAATGTTTTCCTTTATGAAAGTACAGAGAGAAGGAAGAAAAGATTAACCAACCGGTGTCTTTCGCTTTTGTCGATCCTTATCCTCTCTCTTTGTCTCTTGTTCCCAGCTCCTTGCTCCCTTTGCCGGTCCAGCTACACACAGATCCTGCACAACAGAGAGAAGAAAACTACAAGATACATGTACTCATAACTGATGCATGGATTAGAGTGAATCAAATATACAAGTAAATACAATACATCAATGCAATACAAGTATATAGGAGAACATTCAAAGCTTTATTGATAAAAGTAACAGGGTTCTGAGAAGGTTACAACCATCAATGGCTCCAATCCAGCAGCACCTCCCCAGCAGCAAGAAATCTCCTCTTCACCTCTATAAAAGCAATCACCCAATAGCTCTAACTGTAAACCAACAGCACTTCCTTGCTTTGCACAAAATTCCAGCCTCCTTAGACCTCATAGAAGAGCTCTATATATAGGATAGAAGAAGAAAGGATGAGTCAGCTTGAGACTGACATAAAGCTGCCTTGTGTCCTCTCCCTCTTCAGTTAAACTTCAGTTCTTGAGTGCACTTGGAGATCCTTGCTTACACATGGAGATCAAGTACCTCTTACTCATCACAGGGCGAATCCCTTGAACCAAGTGTCAGTTTGGAAGCTTCCTGGGCAATTGACACCTTGCAGAATGACTGTGCCACTTGGCCAATCTCGCCCAGCGCAAGTAGCCTTCATTAGATTTGACTTTCAGCGCAGGTACAAGGAGGAGCAGTTGCATTCCAGCGCAGATGCTCAGTGGAGCAGCTGACATGATCCAAAAATAACCTGTTTTTGAGTGTTTTCAGGTGGAGAACTGATGGGAAGTGCTGTGGTTTGCTGACCTTGTTCTTCTAGGGGTAAGAACAACATGTTTAGGGACTGACGATCCCTGTAATTATCGACATTTCATGCTCCGTGCTGCGAGGCACAAAAATGTCTATAACAGTTGCCCCCTAAAGTATGAGGCCGTTTATCGGGTGAAATGCTTTATCTAGAGGGTCCGAAGTTCATTCCAGTGCTGAGGAGGTGCCCTGTAATACAATACAATACAATACATTATTTTTCATTCTGTTTTTCATGATCTAGCTGAGGCGGGCATTCCCATGCTCAGCTTTATAAATACATTTTGGTACATATAACAGACGATCGTCTGATGGTAGACTGATAATTTTCTGCTGAAATTATCATCCTTTGAGTAGGATGATCATCTGCTGCAATGATGTACATGACAAATGCTTTTATATTTCCTGAATATGTATCGCAGCCCGGATGGATGAAACTAGATCCGGGGTCTTCAAACTCGTTCGATCTTCACTCTAAGTACAAGTCGATCCATGTGAGAATTTCGCCGAAGTCGAACATGGAAAGACATCGCTTGATTACCGGTCAATGATGAAAACCGTTAACAAGCGCGAGAGGAATCACCGATAATGATAATGACCCTCAAGGTACTGCAGTACAATTCACGTGGCGTGAATAAAGGACTTGGCGTCGAACGCCACGCAAAATCTTCTGGTCGAAGGTCATTGATGTATACCTGTCGCCGGAAGTGAGAAACTTGCCATTGAGGCATGCAAGCTTCAAAGTACTGATGGGGGTGTTCCTAGATCAACTTCTTGGATAATGAGTTGAAGTCGACAAGAAGCGATCCGTCAAAGGAGGGCCTTAATGAATCCCACATCAATGACACGGAACGGAGCTAATGATTTTAGTGGAGGTGAAAACAAACTGTGATATATGATTCAGGGTGGCGATCATGAATGGATGAAGGATAATGTATGGCAGTGGATGGGACACGGTTGACACTTTCAGAATGACCCCTCTTGAACATATAACGACACTGATGCGATGGATCGGTAGCATTACCCCAAATGTGGATGGTTTGGCGAAGACCATGGTGATGAGACCGGTGAATGAAACAACCCAACCCGATGTGGAACGGAGGAAAAGTGTCATGTTCAAGAGCGACTTGCTACCATTAAACTTTGATGTTCTCCCAATTTTTCCCCAGTCATTTCTGACCAGTACCTCTTTATTTTTGTCAAGCTTGAGGAGGATAACATATGCTTGTTCTATAACCTGCCCTTCGGGCAAGCCCATTGCTAAGATTTAACGAGCTTAGCGATAGGGAAACTCGTTCTCGTCTAAAGACAAGTTTGTCGCTATTTAATCATTTTAACGAGTCTAACGACAAAGAAAACTCGGTCCTTTTCATTTTTAGAGAGTCTGAAAAGGTACAGAAAGTTAACTCCATAATTCCTTTTTCGTCATCTAATCCCTTAAGTCCGAAAAAGTATAAAACAATACAGAAGGGATGAGTTTTCGATTGCTTTAACGAGCCGAACAAAACAAGCGCTCGATCTTTTTGTGCAATAATCCCTCAGGTCCAAAAAAGATTAAAATCTAGAGGAGGGATAGCGTTCCGGTCGTTTAACGAGCTGGAAGGCCAAAACTCGGCAAACTTTTCATATTTTACGAGTCAGTGAAAAGAGCTCAAAGAAGACTCGTCTTTTGAGGAACGAGTGATAAACAGGGATAGCAGCAGATTCCAGGTACAGGTTGGAATTTTCCAATCACGGCAGTGTCACAAGGATGGCTAGGTGAAATCACTCTTCGCAGCTGTTTCTCAAAAGAGGTAAACACACAAATGGAGGTGAATGATCGGCCAAATGAACAGTGGAGGTGACGGTGCACAAACATGACCAAGGCTTTTATGGCTGACGAATTTACGATCTCAAAAGGTTATTTACCGGTTCGTTTTTTCTGAATGAGCTTGAACTCTAAAGGAAAGCCTGCTCATAAACTTATGTTTATTTTTTAACGAGCATGAACTATGTGTTAAAACTGCTCGGATCTTGCGTTTATTTTTTAACGAGCATGAACTATGTGCTAAAACTGCTCGATATACCAGTCATAATAAGAACGCCTCCTGTGAGATAGCTATTTTTTAAGGAGCTTTATCTCACGAAGCTATGCTCCAATTTTGGCAAGTTTTTACCTTTGCCCCACAGGCTTTCTTCATGTAAGGTCGGAAACGGCTAATCCTACGAGTTTAAAGGGTTAGACCTACGGGTTTAAAGGGAGGACCTAAAAATTTAAAAAAATAAATAGTCGTCCCTTGCTTACATTCCAAAAGTTTGCATGCCCCCAGGCGTAGGACAGAATTTCGAGGCTGCCCCTCCTCTCCCCTACTTCTGCTTTTCTTTGGGTGTTCACAGTTACTTGTCATCTTGCCAATCTAATGTTAACGATACTAGTCTTCTCGTTATTTTAGGGGGTCTTATGCGGTACTCAGGCTTCCCGTCGGCCCAACTTTTAACGAACAGCTATTTGTGACAAGAGAAGAACACTACTCAAAGACAAAACATTGGTATTATTGAGGGAGGCTTGCCTCTTTCTTATTATCCGAAGAGGGTTCTATTTGCTGCCGCAAATCAATCTCTTTCTTCGGCGATCTCTATTATCAGGTTACTAAAGATGGCGACCACCTGATGCAGCAATAGAATCTCTTTCTTTGGAGGCTGCCCCTACTTATCCTTCAAAACATATGTTTTAATGGGTGAGGCTTGTCTTCAAAGATGGTTACTACTTGCTACCGCAAATGGTCCCCTTCCTCGGTATCCTGATTATTTAGACAAGGGGAGCGAGAAGCTGATTATCTCACTCACATAACTTTGACAAAAGAATATTATTCTAGAACAACCCCTCTTCCACCGCCGGACGGGGTACGGACTAGTCTATTCTTCTGCGGAAATTCTTCCTTACACCCAGGGTTTCTTCTGCCCGAAGCAGACCAGGGTGCATGCCCCCTGGGTTCCAGTCTTTCTTTCCGAATCACTCGCACTCATCGGGAAGGAGGACTGGGGGTGGAGGCGAATCTTGAGTGAACAGACCATTTAGGAATGGTATTTGACTATTTGCGATGCGAGATCCCGGAAACGAAAGTTGGTCTACGAGCTTGACCACCCTTCCTTCGTGTGGAAAACACATTACTCTAAAGAGTGAGGAGACTATCGCTCCCATGCAATAAATATAGTCGCGTCCAAGGAGTAGGTTATAATCCAAGGGTCCTTGGACGACCATCACGTTCAAATTAACGGTCTTCCCTTTCAACGTGACAGGCACATTGGGGAGGATTCCTAATGGTCGACTGGTTCCTTTATCAAAACCTGAGAGATTTCTTAACTCAGGTAAAAGCGCCGGGGAACCCAGTGCTTTCCAAGCAACAGAGGAAAGGATACTCACAGACGCCCCTTCATCAATGATAGTACCAGCCATGATCATTCTATAGATCTGGACAATGATTCTGAATGGTACACTGGCTGGTAACCGGGGTTTGCCTAGCTGATTCCAATCAAAGGATACAACCAGGTTGCTTGGTGGTGGGACCGAATATACGGCCGGATATGACCCTGATGATGTTCCTTCCTGCGATAAAGGAATGGGCGCATTGCCCTGACGCTCATCAGAGTCGGTGCTGATGAAAAGAACCTGGATGGTGTCATCCTTATTCTCTTCGGTGAGGGTGTCGCATGAAGATGACTCTTCGGCGACGGTGTCATTTGAAGATGAAACTTCTGAAGGTAGAACCGGGTCAACTGCCGTATCGACCTTTGGACTTTCGTCTGGTCTGGATTCAGTAGGTTCATTTTCAGTGACTGACGCTTCAGCTGACCACTTGAGCGGGCCAGCTGTATTTTCAACTATCGAGGGATTAGGCACGAGTTTTTGGTATCCAGGAGGAAGTCGTAACGGTGATACCGGACGATCTTCCAAAACTCTCTTGGCCTCATCTAAGAATGGACATTTGTGGATGGCATGCTTGCCTTCACATAATATACAGGGTGATCTTGGTCTCCCTTTTCGTCCTTCACTCTCGCTAGTTGATGGACTGCAATCAACATGACTTCCAGAGGTTGATGCTACCGGATTGTGCAACATGGGGGACCAGTCCCTTAGTATCCGGGGAATACAAGGACAATCACGATGGAAGTGGGTCCCTTTGCAAATGACACATGGCGATTTAGGCCCGGTTGGTGCAGTGTGTGGGTTTTTGTCAGCTGCCTTTTGCTTGCCCCCAGTCGCCTTCGCCATAGGCCCCTTCTGCTTCTTTTCTCTCTTCTTCTTTTCCTTCTTCTCCTTGGGAGGCTGACTTTTGCCAGCTCCACCTTGCGAAGAGGAAGGATCAGAGGAAGTATTGTAAGAAGTGGAAGGCTGGTGGGTAGTTCTAGACTGCTCTGACTGTTGATTCGACTGCTCAGGATTAGTGGCGATCTGGACTACATTAGTTGAAAAGAGCCATACAGGTAGGCCAATTGTCAATCCTGGAAGTGACAATGTTGCCATATGAGGCGCACCAACATCTCCCCAAGAGGAGAAGGGATTTGGACTTCCGCCAAGGTTGCTTCCTTGGTTGGTGGGCTCCATACTTTTCAACTAAAAGATCAACGTGGGAATGACAGGTGATTATGTTCCGCTTAAAATAAATTTTATTAACGACGCTTTTAGACACAAACTTGCTTTTTCATGTTTTAAGAGTCGAGAAAAAGCTAAAGATGACTCTAGTCGCCTTCGATGTATTAACGAGCCCGAAGTGACAAATGCTCAGTTGGACTTTTTCAGTTATAGAGTTTGAAAAAGGCCAAAAGAAACTGCTCTGGAGATCTAGGCAGAGGGTGTGCCAAACCTTTCGCGAAACCACAGAATACGTTTTACGGTACGGGTGGTCGATCTTCGTGAATGCTGTGTTCACTGCATCGCGATCAGTAGGGCGGCCAACACGGCTTCCTAAGGATAAAGGATAAATGCCTATAGGGGTCTCCCAATATACGCGACGGTACGCGGGAGCACAAGTCCGTATTAGTGCCACCGACTCTCAGGAGGAATCACCCACCTTCGTAGAGATCGACAGTCACTATGTTTAACGACGCCGGAACACGTCTCTACCTAGACCTCTAGATGTTTGCGTTATGTTACAAAGCGTTGTTATGTAAATTGGATTTATTTTAATGTTGATCTTGCTTAGCAGTTTGCCTTTAAGGATCACCACGAGATGTATATATACAACTTCCTAAATGCAATCTAAGATGAGAAGCAAAACTTTTCAATCTTTCAACTTTGAAAACCTTAATCTACTGAGGGAAAAGAAAGACACAACTTTTCGCACAGATCATAGAACACACACTAAAATGCAAATTTTCCTAAATCGTCAAGCACACAGTCAAATGCAAAATGTACAATGCAGATATTTCTTTTCGTTATCCTTAATGTTGATGTAAGACAAAAAGGAAACTGTTGTATAACTTTGAATCTGATTTCGAGCGAAAGTAAACAAGCTTGTCCAAAATCAAAAGACACCTTAAGATCGACTTGTTTAGACACTGGAAATGTATAGATTCAAACCATAAAATGAAAAACAAACAAACTCAAACAGCCATGAACAGTAATAAAACTAGCTCTTAAGATCACAAAGACACTTTTACAATTCAGGATCTAAGAGGCCACAGCTATACTGGTTCGCTTTTCACAATGGGAAACTGTAACTGAAGCAAGAAATACTGAAAGAACAATCATAGTTTCATCACACAACTGAGGCGGAATAATGTCAAGGAAAGTTGGTTTACAGCAAGTACAAATGACAAGCAATCAGCAGCAAAATAACAGTGAAAACAGGGCTAAGACACAGTGGGAAACCTCAGGAAGACATAGCCTAACTGGATCAGCGCAGGCTCTGGTCTGTCAAATTGACTCTCAGCGCAGTTCCCGAAGGGAGTACCTGCGCTGGAATGCAGACTGCCTGTGGACAGCTTGCACTGAGACACTAGAGTTGCGTTTACAAGGATTTCCGGGTCATAAAAAGCTCAAAAATGCACTGTTTTTGCTGAAATAAAAAGCTATAGGTCAAGTACAAGCTAAGGGATGATCAAGAGGATGAAAAGCTATCACAAAGAGTACAAGAGTCTTTTGTAGATCAGCTCTTCAAATCATGAATCTGCTCAAAATGAGCAAGAGTAGCAGCCCCTCTACTTCGCTTTTGATATAGTCAAAAGCTTTTCGATTTGGTACTCTTTGGTTCAGGAAATGAATAGCAAAGATACTACAAACACCAACAAGATACTAGGCTCCCCAGCGGAGTCGCCAGTTTGTTGTGGGGAAAAGTATCCGACTCGGATGACCCTATCCCTACTCTAAAGGTGACAGTCTTTAGCAACAACTGAAAGTAAAGCTTTAATGTTTTCCTTTATGAAAGTACAGAGAGAAGGAAGAAAAGATTAACCAACCGGTGTCTTTCGCTTTTGTCGATCCTTATCCTCTCTCTTTGTCTCTTGTTCCCAGCTCCTTGCTCCCTTTGCCGGTCCAGCTACACACAGATCCTGCACAACGGAGAGAAGAAAACTACAAGATACATGTACTCATAACTGATGCATGGATTAGAGTGAATCAAATATACAAGTAAATACAATACATCAATGCAATACAAGTATATAGGAGAACATTCAAAGCTTTATTGATAAAAGTAACAGGGTTCTGAGAAGGTTACAACCATCAATGGCTCCAATCCAGCAGCACCTCCCCAGCAGCAAGAAATCTCCTCTTCACCTCTATAAAAGCAATCACCCAATAGCTCTAACTGTAAACCAACAGCACTTCCTTGCTTTGCACAAAATTCCAGCCTCCTTAGACCTCATAGAAGAGCTCTATATATAGGATAGAAGAAGAAAGGATGAGTCAGCTTGAGACTGACATAAAGCTGCCTTGTGTCCTCTCCCTCTTCAGTTAAACTTCAGTTCTTGAGTCCACTTGGAGATCCTTGCTTACACATGGAGATCAAGTACCTCTTACTCATCACAGGGCGAATCCCTTGAACCAAGTGTCAGTTTGGAAGCTTCCTGGGCAATTGACACCTTGCAGAATGACTGTGCCACTTGGCCAATCTCGCCCAGCGCAGGTAGCCTTCATTAGATTTGACTTTCAGCGCAGGTACAAGGAGGAGCAGTTGCATTCCAGCGCAGATGCTCAGTGGAGCAGCTGACATGATCCAAAAATAGCCTGTTTTTGAGTGTTTTCAGGTGGAGAACTGATGGGAAGTGCTGTGGTTTGCTGACCTTGTTCTTCTAGGGGTAAGAACAACATGTTTAGGGACTGAGGATCCCTGTAATTATCAACATTTCATGCTCCGTGCTGCGAGGCACAAAAATGTCTATAACAATTCTATATAATTGAGGATGGCAAACCAGTAGAAGATTATCCCTGTGGGGCAATTGCATGGAGTGACCGTAGATATAGAAGGTGTGAACGCATTGGATAATTTTGAAGTGATAGAGATTGTTGATGATAGAAATCCATATTTGGCGCTCCAAGGAATTGATTGGGCTATCAACATGCATGGGGTCATCGATTTGAAGAAGCAGACAATGTCGTTTGAAAGGAAATTGCTCTATGTTGTAGTACCATTAGACCCTCTAGAAGGACCGTGCTATACTGAACCGGTCTATGAGTATGAGGAAAGTGATGATGATTTGGATCATATCTATAAAAAAACAGCGTGAGACTAAGACTAGGTTATTCCAACAGTTAATGGATGAATTACATGGTACCGCGAAAGCTCCTATACTTCATATTCAAATGAAGAGTTAGAACATCGGCATAATAGGTAGCATGAAGTATCTACACTGTGTTGCAATATGATGACTAATTCCCTATGCTGTCTGTCATCAAAGGTAAGAAATTTACCTTATTATTATGGTTTAACTGATTTGGATAAGTTTTTGGATGAATTTGAAAGAGAATTACCTGAGGACCATTGCTTTCAAGCACTGGATTTAGCGATGTGCACTACGCCCACACGGTGGTGGGGTACGCATAAAGACAGCTTTGATGAATGGCGCGAGTATAGGAGAATGATGAGGTTGCAATTTAGCCACCCAAAATTTCAGCTAACTAAGAAATATGATGGGAGGAACGATCTGTGTGATCATTCACCAAAGTGGACTAAGGTTTATGGAACGAAGCCACAACTAGAGTGGGTGCACTTATTCTATCATACTTTGGATATAATCCCTATGAATTGGTACCTGGAAATGAAGCTCTGCCACTGAACCACGGAGTGGGACATATTAAGGGAATGGTTTTTTATGATGTTTAGATTTGAACATGGGTTCGAAAGAATTGACGAGGCACCACAGGAGGTCAAGGCTGCAATCTTCAAAATCCCACAGGATCCTTTAGAATTAGCTAAACTAGATTAGAGCACCCAGCTGCGCCATGCACTGGAGTGCTATAATGTGACTACCAAGGGGGAGGATGAGGATACAAGGAATATTAACATCCTAGAAGTAAAAGGCCACCATGAAGTTGAGGGACCACAGATAGAGAATACGAAAATCATCGCACCATTTAAAACTAGGAAAGTAAGCATTGGTATTGAAGCAGAGCCTATGTTTGTGAAGATTGGTGATTACTAGGACAATGCCACAATAGATAAAGTCATTGAGTTTCTCCACGAGTCAGGATTTGTTTCCTACAAAATTTTCAGACTTGAAAGGTATCATAGGAGACTTGGGCATGATTAAAATTACGTTGAAGCCACATGAGAGGCCAATTAAGAAAAGACCATATTGCCTTAATCCTATATATAAAGAAAAGGCCTTCTTGGAGTTAAATAAGATGCTTGAGAAATGCATTATCGAACCAATCAAGGAATTTGATTGGGTGAGCCCAATGGTAGTTTAAGAAAAGAAGCAGAAGGGAGAGATATGGATTTGTGTGGATCTTATGAAGATTAACAATGCCTATGTCCATGATCCCTTTCCGACACCATTCACAGATGAGGTACTAGATAATGTTTGAGGGCAGGAGGCCTACTCATTCACTGAAGGGTTCTTTGGGTACCATTATATTAAGATCGCACTCGAGGAACGAAGCAAGACAACCTTCACGATGGAATGGAGTTGTTTTCAGTATATAGTGATGTCGTTTGGACTTAAGAATGTGTTTGTGATATTCTCGCGCGTAGTCATCGCAACATTTAAGGAGTTTATCCACAAATTATTGGATGTGTATTTTGACGACTGGATAGTGTTTGTGTTAGTAAAGTGCCATGTAAGCAGTCTACACTTGATGTTGGATACGTGCCGAAGATATTAGATTGCGCTGAACTTGAAGAAGTTATTATTTTGTGTCCCTTTTCGGATTTTTCTGGGTCAAGTGGTGTGCAAGGACTAATGGTGGACCCTGCTAAGATCATGGTCATAGTCAATTTGGAGGCTCCAAGAAGTTTTAAAGAGTTGTGCACAATGCTGGGACATACATGATATTACTAAAAGTTCGTCAAGGCGTATGCTCAGATTGCCGCACCTATGGAGAATTTGCTCAAGAAGGACGCTACATTATGTTGGGATGAAGAATGTCAGTGGTATTTGGATGTATTGAAAGAAAAAATGTTCACCACGCTGATCTTGGTCTTCCTAGATTGGAAGAAGGAATTCCATGTGTATGTTGATGCCTTATGTATTATGTTAGGGGCAGTGGTGACAAAGGATGGTGAAGGAGAGATGGATCATCCTATAGAATTTGCGATCCCCCTCGCAACCCCATGCGATCCTATAGAATGTATGATCCCCCATGCGTGGGAAGATCCTACCCTACATGTATTAAGTACATAGATCCACGAGTTGCACCAACAGTATGATGAAGAAAGTGCGACGAAGTGCTCCATTGCTACAACGCAGCACCTTGCCAAGCTACAAGAGGCTAACCATCTCCTTACACAGGTGGAAGTAGTATAGAAGAAAGAGGCAGTCCTTAAGGCCAAGTTGGGGCCTTGGTTGGATGAAGCCTACCTAGTCTCAACCAACATAAAGGAAAATTTGGCAAACTTATAGGCTACACAGCAGAAGATCAAGTGAGTCGGTGAAGGACCAGCCATAGAGCAACTGGTAGAGCAAGTAAAGCAGAAAGCCACGTAGAGCGTGACTGAACTTGAAATTGTGAAAGTATAGTTGGGAGATCTTCGTAGCAATATCACCGTGCTAGCCGAGGGACTCGAGGGCGAGTCATGACCTTTGTGTTGGGGGCTTGTTGAGATCGGGTCCCCTGGGTTAGTTTTGGTTCAAAAGCTCAAGCTTTGGTGTAAAAAGATGCAAATTCTTCACAAATTGTTGTCATGGGGCTAATTATGAGTTGGAAAGGGTTTTTACCCTCTTTTATGTAAACTTGAGTCGATTTTTGAAGATCTACCCATGGTCTGCGGAGCATGGGATTATATAAATAAGTGTGTCTTAGAGAGTATAAGGAAAGTAATTCAAGTTTGTCTATGGGTACAATGAAAGGAATCTAGAGAGTTAGCAGAGGAGAGTAAGAGTAGAGGCTTTGTATCTCAGTGCACAGAGGCCTAGAGTAGCTTCCACAACTGAGTACAGGGACCCCTGCAGCTGAGTGCATGGCGAAGTTTTGAGTTTGTAAATATTTGGCGAATATCAAAAAAGAAGATTGTTACCGAAATTCCTGTGTTTAGCCCCTTTACGTCTGTTATGTATGAATGTGTTATATGCTGTAATGAATGATGGTTTTATGAAATAATGATTTATTGATGCACAAATTTACTTGATCTGTATTGTTATCTGAATGCAATTAATGTTAAGTGGATACGCGAAGATAATAACACTTTTTGTTAATGTTATCGAACACTTAGGTAATACCAAGTAATTACTAATATAAGGGTAACCTAAGGCATCTGTAAGTAGCTAATTGACCTATTTATGGTCCGTAAAATCCTGTCATAGACCTTCACGAAGGTCTAGTAGTCGACGAAGGGAAGTTACAAAAATAGGCCATAAGGGCTTAAAGATTTGCGTGAAGGCAAATCTAGCTCAAGAAAGGGCATCACACTAATCTCTCATTGTGGAAACTTCGTTCCAACATCCCCCCATACTGCTTCAGTTGAGACTTCATTCCGCACACCATGGATTGATGCTGAAAAGGCCAGTAGTGTCGGGATTTGTTTGGTGCAACTAACTCTGAACCTAGGTTAGGACCCCTAAGGTAACACGATTATTCGTTCGGTGCTGATTGATAATTTTGTTTGTCCAAATATTGATTAGTTGTCCTTTGGTACCTTAAGAAACCAATTTCCTGGCTATGTAGAAATTGTGCTTAAGAAATTAATGTTGATAGTTATTGTCACTTGTTTGTCACTTAATTGTATGTTGTGTTCTCAAATGAAGTACCTGGGTGACTTGGTTTTTAACCCTCAACACTTTGGTGAAAAGAAAATATCAAAATTCCATTTGATTTTTGAATATAAATGATGAATTAAGAAAGCTTGAATAAGTCATAGACAATATGTTGCTTTACATAGAATCTAATATCTATGACACTTGGAGAAGTTAAAGATAATATATTGTCTTACACAAAAACTACTATCTATAACTTTGAAGAATTGCAGAGGTGTGAAAACTTCTGATATTTTGATTAATCAACAATTGTATCAAGAATTCACTAGCCTGGTATTCAGGTTCTCCAAAACTCGAACCCCTTCTCTCTAAATTTTCCTCTTTTTATACATTATTAAATAGTTGTTGGTTTCCAAAAATGTCAAACTACTTAACTATTTCCCTAACTGTCTAAGTAAAAACTATTACAGAATATTACATAGAGGGAAAAAGACACCTCATTCTAAAGAACATAAAATAGCAGGAACATAATTTAAAAGATGATGGTCGTTCTCTGTTCGAATCTGTATCTTAAGCCTTAACCGAGTAGTGGATGAAGGGTGGAAGGCTTTGGGAGCACTGCAGGGGTTAGAGAGTGTGTGAAAGCATCAACGAGGTTGAACACCTACAATTATTTATGGCCACACATTCCGGTCAGCCAGGCTAACGTCACGGTCAACTGCAGAGATCGAGCCCTGATTATCCTTCGTTCTCATTGCTTCCCCATAGCACACCTTAAATTGCTTATCAAACTATCACTTGATCACTCTTGTCGAACTTTTATGACATTTAAATGATGGCAGGCCCACGAAACTTAAAAAGAATTAAGACTAGTTCATAAAACCTGTCGCATCCACCGTTTCAACATGCCTTTGACTCCCTTACGAACCTGATAGGACATAAAACTATATTTAATAATTCATCAAGTTCGATATTAAAGAAAGAACTTGATGACTTTGCCAACCTGATCTCCAGACCGATAGGAAATTAAACTGAATTTTATGATTTATCGGGTCTGATCAAAACATGAAAATTGATCACTTTCCGAACCAATATTGCAACCCCATATCTGACGGATCCCACCTCTTCTGATGGACAGCTGAGATTAACTCGGTCTTCAACAAATTTAAATTGTGTTTGATACACTGTCACATTTGATCTTCAAAATAAACCCATTCTAGTTAATGATGTGATTGTCGTTGGATCCGTGGCTTGTTGATCGGATAACCCAGCTCTTCTCGTGGGTTTGTCACTTTCAAAACCATTGAAAATATAAAATCAACTATTTCTTTCATATTTTTTTATTTTTCTTCCATTTTGTAATAAAAATGAAAATAAAACTTAAATAACAATGGACAATGAATGCTACAACATCAGTCTCCACCTGGGGATAGTGCTTTTGCCATAGAATAACTATGAACTGCAGATCAATGCCTTCACCTCGAGCATGGAGTCATATATTTCTTAATCAATTTAAATTCTATGTAATTTGTACATTGGTTTCACTCCGGTATCTACAATGATACGATGCTTATGCTTCAGAACTGGAAGTAATGCTTGAGGCACTGCCCTAACAGGAAATTATAGAGTTTTGCCATCAAGATTCTCAAGAAGGAAAGTATTATTAGACCTTGCTTCAACAATTCTAAAAGGGCCATACCAAAGAGGATCAAAATTCTCATGCTTGCCCTTATCTTCTCTTTTGGTATTCCATCTTAATAATAGGTCTGCAACTTTAAAGTCAATCTCCTTGGCTTTTCTGTCAAAAATACTTTTCATCTTTGATTGATACATAATCAAGTTGTCTCTTACCTTGTCCCTGTTCTCACTTAGTTCCACTACTTTATTTATTCTTCTTATCATGGCATTAGGTTCTTCTTTCACCTCCTGAATCATTGCAATCACAGGCTTCACAAGTTGACTTGGAAATAGAGCTTGAGTTCGATATTCTAATTCAAAAGGTGATTTTCCTATAGATCTTCTTGTAGTCACTCTAGCAGCCCATAGAGCAAACTTTAACATAGAATCCTAGTCTTTTTGGTTCTCTGCAATAGTTTTCTTAAGGATCTTCATCAAAGTTTTGTTAGTGGATTCAGCTAATCCATTTCCCCGCGGATGATAAGCTATTGAATGGGACAAAATAAAATTATACTTTTAACAAAAAGCATTAAACTTACTTGAATAGAGAACTTGAGCATTGTCTGTTATGATTTTGATGGGGCATCCAAATCTGCTGAAAATATTCTCCTCTAAGAACATCATCACCACGTAATCATTTTCCCTCTTAGTAGGTATAGCTTCTACCCACTTGGTGAAGTAATCAGTAGCTATGAGAACCCACTTGTCTTGTCCACTTGAAGGTTGGTTAATCTCTCAAAGAAAGTCCATTCCCCATTGTCTGAATGGTTCCTCTATGAAGATTGGGATCAAAGGCAAGGGAGCTAACCTCTTCTTCTCGGTAAAAATCTAACACTTCTGACAGCTTCTAACAAAATTATATGTATCACCAAATAAAGTAGGCGAATAAAATCCTGTCTAAAGGATTTTCTGTGCAGTAACTTTCCAACTGTAATATCCTCCACATAACCCCTCATGATGATCTTTGATTGCCTCTGTAAACTCATCTTCTGTTAAAAATAGCAATAAAATTCCTATAGGGTCCTTCCAGTATAATCTACCTTCCACAATCTTATATGGTTGTGCTTTGATATTTAATACTCTATACTTTCTTCTATCCAAGGATTGGGGAGAGGAGAGAAAACACAAATA
This sequence comes from Pinus tabuliformis, assembly GCA_031772625.1. NCBI lineage: Eukaryota > Viridiplantae > Streptophyta > Pinopsida > Pinales > Pinaceae > Pinus > Pinus tabuliformis. Next base: position 154,512,502 of record CM062819.1, read on the forward strand.
ATGGATCATATTCTTGTACCATTCTAAACATGAAAATTTATACATGGTCTTCATACCCGGGTCTGTCTTTTCTTCAATTTCTTCAGTTGTTCCTTCATCCAAAGATGCCAACAGGTTGATTCTCAATGCCTGAAAGTTTGACTTTGACAACATTGTTTCCAATCCTTGCCCTTTCACCAAATTTGTGGGTTTTATGTCCAAGTCATACTCTTGGATCTTGGCTATCCATTTTCCACTTTTGCCTTCTACATCTCCCTGTACTAATACATCTTTTACTGCAACATTTGGCACATAAGAAATGATTTGTGACTGCAGCACATAAGTTCTAAAGGCTTTTAGGGACTTTACCAAAGCATACACCTGCTTTTCGAGAATATTATACTTTAGCTTAGCATCCCTCAGAATCTTGATAAGGAATGCAATAGGCTGCTCCCTCTCTTCATCATTCTTCTGCAGCAAAACAACAGCTATTGAAATCGATGATGCGAATGAAAAAACTTGAAAAAGATTTTGATAATGAGGACTGATTAGGACCAGAGCTGCCTACAATGCTTCTTTAATTCTGGAAAATGATCCTCTAGCTTCCGTGGTCCAATGCACTTCATTCTCCTTCTTCAGTAAATTAGTAATTTCTTTTACAATCTCTACATAATTGGAAACAAATCTCCTTAAGAAGTTTATTTTCCTAGAAACTTTTGAATATCCTTTTTACTCCTAGGCAGTGGTATTTTTTGCATAGTTTGTACTCTTGCTAGATCTATATTCACTGCATCCCTAGACACAATGTGCCCCAATAGTTTGCCCTCTTCCAGAGCAAAATTAGATTTCATGGGATTTAAGGAAAGCCCAAATTTTCTACATTTTTCAAAAGTCTTCCTCAGATGGTCTAGATGTTCTTCATCCGACTTTGAGAAAATATTAATATCATCCAAATATATTACTACAAACTTATCTCCCACAAAAGCAATCTCCATAGCCCTCTGAAATGTAGCACTTGCATTGATCAATCCAAAAGGAATTCTGGCATACATAAATGTTTCGAGGGAGTTGTGAATGATGTCTTCCTCTGATCTTGTCTATCCATAGCCACCGGGTTATACCCAGAGAATCTATCCAACATTGACATTCTAAAAGATCATGTTACCTTATGCAGCACATGATCCATTTTAGGCAATGGATAATTCTCTTTTAATGAAGCCCTACTGATATTTCTGAAGTCCACACATAACCTTATCTCTCCATTTTTCTTTCTTACATGCACTAAATTAGCCACCCAATTGGAGAAACTGAGTGGAACTATTATTTTGGCATCAAGAAACTTTCTGGCCTCTTTTCGAATTGATGGTAGAAGCATAAGATTTATCAGTCTAAGCTTTTGTTTAAAGTGTTTAATCCCTCCTTCAAGGGGATCTTGTGTTGAATAATATTTACATCGTATGTCTTGAGATCCTCATAGGACCATGCAAAGACATCAACATAGTCCTTGAAAATTTTAATATATCTCTCTTGATAAATAGGTGAAACTCCATTGAATAATTTTACTAGCCTGGGTTTCTACTGAGTTCCAATGTTACATTCCTGAATTTCTTCATCCTGTGAATTTTTTCCCGAGTCAACAACCACATCATTGGCATTAAAAATCCTTTCAAGAGAGACAAGTCCCTTTGGAAGAATATTATCTTTCAATTGAAAAACTTTTTGATTAGCTATTGAATCTTTTAAAACACTAACTTCTCCAACTTCTGTTGTTTCATCTTCATCCTGATCAATCTTTGTGCCGTGAAACTCTTCAACCATATTCAAAAATTATTTAATCTCCTTATCATCTTTAAAAACTTGCCAATATTTAACATTATCAGGAAGAGAAGGTCTGTGCCTCATTTCTACCTCATATCTTAGTCTTGGATTAATAGGAGGCTTGAAATTAATAGGAGCTACGACAAATGAATCTACTAATCTATTCCCATCCCTTGGAATAAATTGAATGTTAAAAGCTTCGAAAAAATTCTCAACTCCCATACTTCATTTTTGTATGCCCTAAGCCTAGTGTTTTTTGTCTGATAATGATTTTTAATTTGTTTGATAATTAGCTCTGAATCTCCAAAAGCATAAATTTAATTAATTCCCATCTGTTTAGTTGTTTCCAGAGCAATAATCAAGTACTCATATTCCGCCACATTGTTTTTTGCTTCAAACTCTAATTTAAAGGAACAAGGGAACATATTATCTCTAGGTGCAATTAGAAGGAAACCAGCACCTGTTCCTTCCTTGGAATAGGCTCCATCAAAGAAGCATTTCCACATTCCTTCAATTTGCAGATATATAATTACATCGGCTGAAGCAAGATGCTTTTGATTATCTTTAGCCAATTCTACATTATCATGTAGCGTGAAGCAAGAAAAGTCATCTTTCTCCTGGCTATATACAGGTGAATTACTTGCTCCATTTTTTGTAATTGTTTTTACAAATCTAGTTTCTCTATACAATCTCCTGTCTTTCCCACCAAAATTCGGTATAACAACATATGTAAAATCTATTTTGAGAACACCACCCAATTTAGTCCCCCATGACCTCGATAGTAGCATTCTAAATCTATCATGGATATATGCTACTACTACATCCATGTCCAAGCTTTTAGCTGGAATCTGGGCTAATTAAACTACCAGATCCTTAATGACCCCTAGACACTTGACTTTGTTTGAATCAAAAGAGTACAAGTCTCTATAGAGTATGATAACTTGTAGATTTAGTTGCTTCATCATTGACAATGGTATAATATTGTGTGAAGCTCCTGAATCAAACGTACAATTATGCAGGAGGAAATCATGGATCAATAATCAAATATAAAAAGGAGGTGTTGAAGGATCTACTTGTCTACATGTCGACCAAAAACCACTATTGGTTTATCTTCCTGCAAATTTACAGTGTCATTTATATTCACATTCTGTTTTAAATTAATAAACTAAAAAATCTCCCTTCGATAAATTGGTGTTTTTGCTAATTCTGTAAGGGGAACTTGAATTCTAACCTTTTCCAACTCTCTAGTAAGACTAAACAAATAACCCTCTTTAGCAATCCTTTCATTTTCATCTTCACCTTTCTTCATGACTGAAATTACTTAGGGAATTGAAACAAGTTTCTCCAAAGGAATTTTTTGAATTTGGTCTTGAGAAGACTCACCTTGAAGTATTTTTGTCTTTCCATTTGCATTCTGTTGTTGTTTTCCTTTATTTACTTGTTCTGTAGGCTCATATTCTTGTGGAATCGCCTTTGGTGAGGAAGCTAGAACTTGCTGCTCACTTTCATTTTCCTAATTTCTTGATCTTTTTCTTGACCTTAAATCATATTTTTTTATGTAGTTATACCGTCATAAAATCAGAGAATTTCTTCCAATATTCATCAATTTTATTTTTATCATAAATGGCATCTATTTCGGCATATTCATATTATTCTCCTTCAACACCAAGTTCATCTTTATCTACTGCATATAATGTAGAAATTTGATCTTCATGATCCCTAGGGTGATCTGGTACTTCATTAGGATCTGCCTCTATATACAATGGTGCTTGAATCTGATCTTGATATTTTCTCTCCCTTTGCAAGATTTGCAAAGGTTGTCTTCCATATTGGGGATTAAAGTTCCTATTATATTGTGTTTGCCTCTGAGAATTCTTATTTTCCAACTCTAACTTGATCAATTTATGTGACAAAATTTTAATTACATTACTCATATCCTCTAATGTTTGATTTTGAGAGGATTCTATCTTTGCCTTTCCCTTGTCTTGGATAGGCTGTGGCTCTGGTGCTTTGTGTGCAACCACTAGATTTTCTTCTATCTCTAATGCATCTGTTTGGATCTGATCAAGGGTTGGAGATCTTATTTTCCTTAATGTGAATCCAAAATTTGACTCAAAAACCCCTGCAAAAGTTATTTTTGCACCAGCGAGAGGGGGCTTAATCTCCACTCAAAAACTATTGTACAATTTATTAAATCTTCTGACAAATTCAACTACAGTTTCATCATATTTCTTCTTTATAGCATTAAACTATGTTAGTGAATACCCATGGTCTCTTTTTTCTCCCCATCTTTGGGTGAATAGGTGTTCCATCTCTTCCCAAGAAGGAATAGAGCTATTGGGAAGCCCTTTAAACCATTTCCTTGCTTCTCCATCCAAAGATTGAACAAAAAGTCTTAGAATAACATCTAAATGTTCAACATTTAGGTTTTCTACAAAATTACAAAATATTGATACATGATTCTCTATTGTTTATTCATCTTCCCCTATAAAACGAGGAAGAATCTTGAGTTATTCTTGTGGCATTTGATTTAACAGTCATGGAAGTTGAAGAGGTGCACACCTATTTGTTAATAATATAGGAGCTGGCATGTTTGCTCCTAAATTTATTGAACCTTGATTACCAAGAGATGTTGAACCTAACTGAGGATTAAATGGAGTGTGTAGAGGTGGTAATGTAGTTATAGGTTCAAGTTGAAAAATTATAGCAGATAATGGAAAAGTAACAGACTCTAAAGACTGCTCTTGACAGTTAGGTTCTTGAAATGAAGATGATGAAAAAGGTGACTCTTGATTAGATGAATGTTTAGGTGAGTTGCTGCCCGATGCAGATAGTGTAGGAATTGGTGTAAGTGGGGTTTTAGACCTTCCAACCTTCTTAGGATCTAGCCTTTCTGGATCTAAAAGGGCTTAAAGCTTCTATTGTGAGGTGTCTCATCTTGTATGGGGTCTTCTCGGAGCCAAAGTTATTGCTTTATCCAAAATAGCCAAGAATTTCCTCCTCATTGAACAACCAGAGGAAACTACTGAAAACCTAGGGAAAAGTGTTCTTGTCTTCTCTCCCCAGTAAAAGCACCAATTAATGTTGTACCTTAAGAAACCAGTTTTCTGGCTGTTTAGAAATTATGCTTAAGACATTAATGTTTATAGTTATTACCACTTAATTGTATGATGTGTTCTCAAATGAAGGACCTAGGTGACTTGTTTTTTAACCCTCAATACTTAGGTGACAATAAAATATTAGAATGCCATTTGATTGTTGAATATAAATGATGAATGAAGAAATCTTGAATAAGTCATAGAAAATATGTTGTTTTACACAGAGTCTACTATCTGTGACACTTGGAGAAGTTAAAGATAATATGTTGTCTCACACAGAAACTACTATCTGTAACTTAAAAGAATTGTAGAGGTGTGAACTTCAAGTATAACAGTGGTCTTTTAAGGGATTTTAACTTCATTTACATAAGAAAATGAAGACCTGCAACTTCATTACCATACTTAAAAGTTTGAAAACATAACATGACACATAACAAAGAAGTCACAAAATCATACCCAACAATGTATGGAAAAATTCTGATCTTTTGATTAATCAATTGTTGTATTAGGAATTCACTAGCCTAGTATTCAGGTTCTCCAAAATTCGAACCCCTTCTCCCTAAATTTTCCTCTTTTTATACATTATGAAATTGTTGGTTTCCAAAACTGTCAAACTACTTAACTATTTTCCTAATTGTCTAAGTAAAAACTATTACAGAATATTACACAGAGGGAAAAAGACACCTCATTCTAAAGAACATAAAATAACAAGAAGTAACAGAATTTAAAAGATGATGATCGTTCTCTATTCAAATATATATCTTGAGCCTTAACTGAATAGTGGATGTAGGGTGGAAGGCTTAGGAAGCACCATGGGGGTTAAAGAGTGTGTGAGAGCATCAACAAGGTTGAACCCCTGCAATGATTTCTCGCCACACATTCCAGTTAGCCATGCTAACGTCATGGTTAACTACAGAGGTCGAGCTCTAATTATCCTTCGTACTCATTGCTTCCCCGCACTGCACCTTAAAGTGCTTATCAAACTCTCACTTGCTCGTGCTTGTTGAACTTGTATGACATTTAAATGATGGTGAGCCCATAGAACTTAAAAAGAATAACACCAGTTCATAAAACACGTTGCATCCGCCTTTTCAACATGCCTTTGACTACATTACAAGATATGGTCAGATTTATTCGTTCTTCATCTAGGCTTTGTTCCTGGAGTATATCCTCTTCTTTTGACCTTTCTTGCTCCTTTTCTTCTTCCTCTTCACAATCTATGTAGAATAATTTCTTCTCAGCACACTTATGACCTTTACTGTATTTTCTATCACAACTGTAACAAAGCCCTTTTACTCTTTTTTCTTCCAATTGTTGTGGTGTCAAACTTATAGGTTGTGGAAGACTATGGGCAACAACACTTCCGTCTTTATAGTTGTGAGTGGTATGCTTCCTCGTTGCCATAATTTTTCTTTCCATTTTTCTTGCTAACCTAAATGCCTTCTCTAATGAATCAGGTTCCCAAAGGCGAACATCATGTTGGATATTATCCTTTAAAGACCCTATGAACACATCAATCCAATGCTCCTCTGGAATATCTTTTACCCTTATGTTCAATTTTTGGAACTCCTCAATGTGCTCCATTATTGAACCCTTTTTTTTGAGACTTATCAATTGGCTAAAAAAAGTGTTGCTTTTTGTATCCTCATAATGTGCTATCAATTCTTCCGTAAAAATTGCCCAAGTGATAAATTTTTTACGAGAGAAAATCCATTGATGCCATACAAACTGATTTGGTTCCAAATATAAAGTTGCCATACGTACCTTTTTTGTGTTTTGCACATTATTGAGATCGAAGAATTGCTCCATCTGTAATATCCATGTGGCGGGAGCCTTGCCATCAAACTTCCTCATATCAATTTTTGGAATATGGTGAGTCTTCGATCCAACATTAGAGTCTATGGAATCATGATTAACATTTCTTTTGTTCTCGTCATGAGTTTCCTGTAGTACCCTTTCACCCTTAGTGACCATTTCTTGTAGAAGCTTATTCATATTTATCTTCAATTCTTCCATCTTATCTTCCATGCCATCAATTTTAACATCCATGCCATTCACCTTAGCTTCCATGCCATCCATCTTAGCGTCTACACCTTTCTTTAAACCATCTGTCTTAGCTTCTACATCTTTCCTTAAACCATCCATCTTAGATTCTGTTCCTTTTTGCGCAAGTGACATTTGTTGCACTTGTTCTTGTAATTTTGATATAGCATATAGCATTTCTTCTTCTTCTTCATGAGTCATGCTAGAGCTTTCAGGTTCCTTACTAGGTGTTTGCATTTTCTTTTCTTGGGGCATCAGTTACTGATAATAATGCTCTATTATGCCCTTTGAATTCCGTAAAAATAAATTTTCAAACCAAGCTTAAGCAAAAAGTTAAGAAAATCTACACACATTTTTTCCCTTTGTAGGAGCTCGATATTTCCTCTGATGTATCTCTGTACTTTCTAATCATCTAGTTCTGAATTTGTGACTTGCAGTAGCCTTCTGCGTCGTCTTTGCAATGCCACAATTCTGACCCAAATTGGATTCTCCAAGGAAGAGTGATGGGAAATCTCCCACAGTGACTTGATTATAGACTAGTTCAGTAGAGTGAACTTGTATGACGTGCCACGAGTCACTGTTTCGACCTTTGGATCTAAAAAATGCATACAAGAAACTACAGTCCATCCTCTTTCTGTGACTTCTTATGAAATTTCAATCCGATCCCCAAAGGGAAAGTTATGATGATTTCCCTAGGTCACCTATTTGGAATGTAATTCAGGAGTTTGCAAAAAGACCAGTTTCCTCGCATCATATCTCCGCAAATATAGCACTAAAAGCTATGAAATTCGGACCCGAGGTTCAGCGCGATTTCTTCTCAAATGGGTTCTTTTGCAACTTCTGAAACATCACAAAAAAAAAGTTATAGTGAAAATGCCACGATGACCTATTTGGAGCAGAAAAACCCTAGAATCCAAAGCTCTCATACCAAATGTTATGAAACCAGCTCAAGAAAATATAGAAAAGATAGATCAGCACCTTAGAATTCAGCCTCTTCGAGGGGGCAACCTCCTTTACATTACATAAATGAACAATTCTTGGGTGATTCAAATGACAAAACCTCCTTTCTATATATAGGAGTCAAAGGAGTCACAATATAACCGAGCCGACCTAACAATAATAATATAAAGCCACAAAAATAACAATAGAGGGATTCTATGGGGCATAGTAATAACAATATGGGGGCAATAGGGGCACAAAAATATTAATAAGGGGTATAACTACAATAGTAATGGGGTAATCACTAGTATTATAGGGACCCAACATTCAGCTAATGTGGTCGTAGGTGAAGACAAGGTCCAAGGGTCTGAAAAATAATGAGTTCGGAAGAACTCTTCTCAAGGAGACCCCTTAGATGATGAAATGACATTGATTCTAGCAATAGGAGAGGGAAAATCAGAGGTACCCATCAATGAGGAGTACATCCCAACTCCTAGATTCTCAGTAGGCGGGCGAGGGTTATCCACTAAAGGAATAGTAGAGTCAGAAGTTGTTTGAGGATCGACTGGACAATAATCCGATTGATCAACCTTACCGATTTTCCCTTCATGGGGAAAGCAAATGACACGAAACAGAGTCGAAACAACGACATCCATTTCGTATACCCAGTTCCTTCCTAAGAGGAGATTGTAGTCTAGGTTAGCATCAATGACTTATACTTCAATATTGACATTCTTACATTACACCTCAACATCTCCCCATACTAAATTGTAAATGACGTCATAGTGGAAATATTCAAAAACTGATTATAACCAAAATCAAATGAAAAAAAAATATTTATACCAGAATTTTAGTGTGAACCACATTAAAAGTTCAAAATTATAAAGCTAAATAACATATAGAAGTTTTAGAAAGTATACTTACATTACTCCTCAACATAGCCCAAGCTCTAAGCATATAAAAAATGTTGACATACTTACACTACACCTAAAGATTTCCCCATACTAGATTATAAATGGCCTCATACTACAAATATTCAAAAAATACTTATAATCCATGTCAAATAAAAAAAAACTATTTATACTACAAATTTAGTGCAAACCCCATTAAAAATTCAAAATTATAAAGCTAAATAATATATAAAAATTTTAGACAATATTATAAAAGGAGCAATACATTTTTTTTTTCCAATCGAGAGCCTCATGAACAATAAAAGTTATAAAAATATAAAACCAATCCCCGTCAGCTCAAAACATCAAGCCTCATGAATAATAAAAGTTATGAAAGTATAATGCCAATCCCCATCAAGTCAAAACATCATTTACAAAATGCATAATGATTCCACTAATCAACCTCCTTTATAAATGTAAATAAGACAAACAAGGATAGATCAAACTCTTGCATTAAATCTGAGATCTTCAAAAACAACCCTCCAATTAATGTTGGCATCCATGTATCTGCCTCCTGGACAACCCTACTGTAGTTGTAGGATGTCAGTGCTTATTGGATATTGCAACATATACGTACTACCCTTCAACATTAGCCAAATGTCGTCTAAACCATCTCCTACCACAAGAAAACCAGTACCCTCTGAAGGTTCAATCATGGTTTGCATAAACTCAACTCTGATGGCCATCACTAGATTCAGAATGGGGGACTATAGGAAGCTTCCCACATACACCTCCAACACTATTTTTTCCCTTCAATCTCCCAATCAAAAAATGCTAACCTAGATTACACGGAACCATGGTAGCAAATGTAACATTAATGTGACCTTCCCCGTAACAACTTTGGATCTCAATTCCTGTGGGTAACCTGCTATGACCACCTTGGTGTGTGCTAGGGTGGCTACAGAGAAACAAACAATAACATTATTATCTACAAGATAACTCTATAGAGGGCCTGGAAAATTTACTGAGGATAATGGGTCGTAGTATCTCATTAGCTAAATTTTTCAATCCTCCATGTATTTATTGTGGATTAGTATCTAGCAAGGTGCACAAAACTATTGCCATTATCTTCACAATTACACAACAAAAAAACTCTGTAACTTCGTATTTCTTCTTCATGGACTGCCATCTCTATTGTCCTATGAGCAATGAGAGATTTCAAAAATTGAATACATTTGCAAGTGTGCAGGAAAATCCTTGGCAAAATTTTGCACTCACTGGTAGGAGGGTTTACAAAAAATAAGGTTAAGTCAGATCTAGCCACGAAAAATAGCCACTGCAGCCTAGGGGGTTCATGCCCAAGGTGTCCCATTTACAAGGCATCTTCATTAGAAACCAATGCCTCGAAATAACACTGAAACCCCATATAACTAAGTTATGGTTGTTCACTACAATGCACTATTGTATTAGGTAATGCTTACGGTGGAAATGTTTGGAATCATAAATTGTGGCCCAGTCATGGGATATGGACCTAGAGGTTACCAAATTAGTTGGCTAAAGTCTTAGAACAATGTTTTGCAATATATCAGCTAGAAGATAAATGGCTTCACCATCTTTCTCTTTTTCTTTCTGGACAATTACAACCAATGAATTTTGATCCGATTCGCCTACACGATTTTTTTTGTTGGGTCAGAGATTGGGATATAAGCGATCAAACTCCTGAATCAAAAGTTCAATGGCAAGGTTTTCTGTAAAACATATAGTTGCTTCTCTCCATGCAGGGACAAAAAAAAAATCTGTAGAGAGCTTCCTATTTCTTCCTCATTTGTTATCTTGTCCTCTGTGTGATGTCGAGATATAACTTATACAGGTTCTTCAACTGAACCCCAATCTGCTTCACCTATCCCATGGCTATGTGTCTCAGGAATTCTTTTCCTTTGCTGAAGATCACATCATAACCATGGATTAATATGGTGGTGATACATGGATATTAGTCTACCACTTTTCAACCATAAGTTAGTTATGCTACTGCTAACATATCATAAGATAACTAAACTTATGTGCCATAACATTGCGTGTAAATCTGAAATTTCAATGAAATTTACATCATTGAAAAACTCTAATGACAAAAGACAAGTTTAAACTAATTAAAAGAAGATGAATTTTGACAACTCTATCTTCCTAGAATAAATTAAAATGTTAAAATTTAAGCCTAACAATGAAACTGTAACAATAAATTACATATTTGGTTTTGTATGTTAGCATTCCTCTATATACATTTGATTATATTTATGAACTTTTATTCTTAATAATTAAAATACAATAGAAAAAACATAATTTTTACAATCCCTTAAGCTACATTTAATATTAATGTTGATGTTTATAAAGAGGCTCCATCAATCTTAACTATGGATCTATCAAGCATGAGAGAGATCAAATATTCCAAGGTGCAGACCTCTTTTTTGAGTGCAAAAGCTTGAGGAAGGATTTGCACTTCTAGAGATTTGATCCCTCTATTCCCTTAGGATTTAAGATGATCTAGAAAGGTTATTAATATCTATTAATTTTTAATATTTACATTTAATTTAAAATAATTCTTTATAATATACTTATCTTAAAAATCATTAGCATCTAATCAATTTTATTTATATTTTGTAGAATTGTCCATAATTAACTCGCTTGTGTGCTACATGAGGCAATATGAATAGTAACAACATGATATTCTAGTAGTAGGGTCCATAAAATCCTATCATAGACCTTCGCGGAGGTCTAGTAGTCGACCAGGGGAAGTTACAGCAATAGGTCGTAAGGGCCTAAAGATCTGCACAAAGGTAGATTCAGGTCACAAAAGGGCATCACGCTAATCTTGGTTCCAACATCCCCCATACTACTTCGGGTGACACCTCAGTACGTGTACGGTGGATTGATGCCAAAAGGGCCAGTAGTGTAGGGATTTGTTTGGTGAAACTAACTCTGAACTTGGTTAAAGACCCCTAATGCAGCACAGTTATTAGTTCGTTGTTGATAGATAATTTTTTGTGGCCAAATATTGATTTGTTGTCCATTACCAAGATACCTTGATAGGTGTTCTTTGATCAAATACATGGATGGAAAAAAGAGTTTCTAGATTCAAAAGCAACCCTTTGGAGTGGAAGCAGATAAAATATTATAGTATTATCCCTTGGGGAAATACTTATTTCCAAGAGGCATTGTTTCTTGAAATATATCTTGAGACAATATTTTCCCCAAGGACACATTCAACATGGTTGGGTCATCAATCCCCTACCCCCCATTAGTGTTTGGAGACTTAATCACTATCCATTTTACCAACTGCTACTTTTTGTTACTCTCTTTTCCACCTTTACGTAAGAAATTCCTAACAATTTTGTCCATTTCACATAGGATTTCTGAAGGAGAAAGAAGGACCATAAAATGATAGTGTAAGAGAAGACGATATTGTGTTGATGAGAATATGCTCCCTTGCAATGACCAAGAAAATCACTCCCCATTGTTGTAACCTAGCTCTAAATTTTGCGATAACTCCATACCATGCAAGGGAAGTGTGGGACTTTAGATATATTAGGACCCACAAATACTGAAACATTTTCGGGAATCTATGGGATGGAATCCAAGAATGACACCCAAATTTATTTGTAGATGGCGAGTAATATTCCAAGAATTATAGATCTACAATTTTTGATGATTAACAAGGTCACTAGATGTGAGAATAGACTAAATGGTCCAACATTGACTTAAAATGTGTAGGAACAATTTTCGAGTCGAGACCCCCACTCCCACCACTCCCCCTTGAAAAAAATAGATCATGTCATCTAAAAATTAGGATTGATATATGTTCTTTTTACTTGAGATGTATCTTACCTCTTGTAAGCTTCCATTTATTCTCTCATGTTCAAGGACCCTCCTTAAGCTGTCAACCATGAAAATATAGAGGAAAAGATAAAAGAACACCCTTGGCACATGCTTCTAGTGGGTTTGGAAAATCTAGAGGAGAAACCATTCACCAAGGGATATATACAAGGCCAATAGATGAAAACCAACACCCATTTTATGAATTTTCTATAAAAACCAAACTCATAGAGAACCTTCAACAAAAAATCTTGATTGACTCAATCAAATGAATTTTCCATGTTAATTTTTATGAGCGTTCCTTTATCGTTTCTTTAGTTTTTGGAATGGAAAAATTCTTGAACTAAGAGTATATTATCAATTATATATCTCTACCCCATAAATATCCCTTATTTATAGGTATGAGCTTGGGAAGGATTAAATTTAAGTGGTGAAGTAAAACTTTTGAAATTATTTACTAAGAAGACAAATCACCTATCACAAAGATGTCTAAAGTAGAAACATACTAAAAGAAAATTTAATTATGGATAGATAAATTCCTAGAGATGGAATCAAGAAGTGAAGAAATTACATAAGTCTTACTACCTAGTCAAAACAGAGGTAGTCTAAAAGAATGAACAAAGAGAAAATCTTTCAACGAATGATTCCAAAAAAAAATGTGCTCTCCACACCTTAAGTGGGGAGGATAAACATAAATATCCTACACCTTTAAGGGTGTTGGGTGTGGAGAATGATTATTTAGAGGTATGTGTACCCTAGGAAGTTTGTACACCCCTCCCGGCCAGGGTTTCAGGGGCAGCGCCCCCAAGCTAAAAACAAATGTAAAATTACCTTGTAAAAGTATTTCTAGTCAATCTCGGTCGTTCATCAGGATGATCTGACATTAGAACTTATGTTTAGTTTAGGGTTTCTTTCCCTAGAAGGCAACCCCTCTCTTTGTATGAGGGCATTGTATTGAGGCTATGTAATAGATGTGTATTCTATGAGCGAGAAAGAGAGAGGCGAGAGTTTGAGAGGAAAATAGGATATTACAGTAGGTTGCCTCTCTTCATTCTATTTGGATAATAGAAAGGAAGGACTCGTTGTTTGGGGTGGATGTAGCCCAAACTGGGTGATCCACGTATATCTTTGTCTCTCTAGTTTCATGTGTTTTCTGTGTTTATATTTATGCAATATTCTATGTGTTCCACTGCTCTGTAATTTATAATTTTCTAACAAAGGGGGAGTATATTGATGAATTTAAGATGGTTTGTGGTAAGCCATAAACCACCACATTATCCAAATCAATGTAATCTAGTTAGTGATCATAAAAAAAACAACACATTATTCAAAGAATATTGGCTAGTGTTCATCAAGAAACAATTGCATTATTCAAAGAAATATATTATTGGTAAACCATAAACCACCACTTTCCATGGAAGATGGTTAGTGGTTAAATATAAAAACCACCATCTAAAAAATCTAATACCCCACTTTCATGGAAAAACATCATATGTGAAGCTTCATGTTTCAAAGTATTATCAACATTAAGTCAACAATTAAGGATTACCACATAGAAATTAGTCTCCTTAACATTAAATAATTTCAATTATTCAAGGGAGATGTTTAGATATAGTACGTGATCAATTCTAGAGATTCAGATATTGGTAGTTTTGCAGACATATCTTCAGCAAAACATAGTTCAACAAATTCATATTGAAGATAAGAAAGGTTATTGGTACAATTATTCAAACATGTGATTAAGGAGGGGAATGTTAGACTCTAAGGGGCTAGTTAATCACAAAGTCCTAGAATAGAATTGTTATTCTTACGTTGATGAGGTATCACAATGATCCAGTGATGGTGTGATCTACATCTAGATATAGAAGATCTAAAAATTCAATGGTTGTATTATAAATTCACATGTTGTGATCAATACAATACATGTAGGCACTAAGCCTTTTCCAACAATTTTCTTTCTTGTCTCTCTCATGGCTAATTCCTAACACTTTTAGGATTTTCTTTGATCTACAAGTGATTGGATGGTTGACTCCTTGTCATGTGGAGATTATGGAATGTAGTGGCAACACATGAGCACATGAAATGTGACATGTAAGCCACGTCTTAGATGACATGGATTAATATGGTGCTGATAACACTTGTCAACCATAAGTTAGTTATCCTACTGCATCATAACATAACTTATGTGTCATAACATTGAGTGTAAAGCTCAAATTTCAATGAAATTTATATCATTGGAAAACTATAATGTCAAAAGAGAAGTTTAAACTAATTAAAAAAAGAGGAATTTGGACAAATCTATCTTACTAGAATAAATAAAAACGTTAGAATTCAAAGACAACAATGAAACTATAACAAGAAATTACATATTTGGTTTTGTATGTTAGCATTCCTCTATATATAGTTGGTTATATTTATGAAATTTTATTTTTATTCACTAGTTTGCTTCAACAATTTCATTATAAACCCTTAGAAAAGCCATGAACAAATTTTGGGAATTTTTTTTAACCATGTATTCTCAACAATACCACAAAAACCCTAGAAAGGCCAACTTATACACATAAATCATAGAGGAACAAATAGGGAGCGAAATGTATGCCAAAACCTCACATTTTTTCCTTGAGGCTGGTGACCGAGAAAAACCATCAATTACAAGATATAAAGAGTTCACTCTTTACCTAAGCCTTATATAGGCCATACATCCTAGATTTTGAGATGAAGGAACTATGAATCATACTAATTCCACCCTATTTAAATATATAAGATAATTTGAAAAATTATATATATTTGGTTTATTGAGTAATTTTATTATGTTATTGGGCCAACAATAAAAAATGTTGACATACTAACATTACTTCTCAACGTAGGCCAGACTCTCAACATTTAAAAGATGTGACATACTTACATTACACCTCAACATCTCCCCATACTGAATTGTAGATGGCCTCATAGTGGAAATATTCAAAAACTACTTATAACCCAAATCAAATAAGGAAAAACTATTTATACCACAAATTTAATGTCAACCACATTAAAAGTTGAAAATTATAAAGATAAATAATATATAGAAGTTTTAGAAAGTATAATTACATTACTCCTCAACATAGGCCAAGCTCTAAGCATTTAAAAAATGTTGACATACTTACATTACACCTGAAGATTTCCTCATACTATAAACAGCCTCATAGTGCAAATATTCAAAAACTACTTATAATCCATCTCAAATAAAGTAAAACTATTTATACCACAAATTTAATGTAAACCCCATTAAAAATTCAAAATTATAAAACTAAATGATATATAAAGTTTTAGACAATTTTATAAAAAAAACCATACATTTTTTTTTGCCAATAGAGAGCCTCATGAACCATAAAAGTTATAAAAATATAAAACCAATCCTCAAAAGTTATAAAAATATAAAACCAATCCTCATCAGCTCAAAACATCAAGCCTGATGAACAATAAAAACTATAAAAATATAAAGCCAATACCCATCCGCTCAAAACATCATTTACAAAATGCATAATAATTCTACTAATCAAGCTCCTTTATAAATGTAAATAAGCCAAACAAAGATTAGATCAAACTGCTGCATTAAATCTGAGATCTTCTAAAACAGCCCTCCAACTAATGTTGGCATCCATGTATCCGCCCCCTGGACAACCTGGCTGTAGTTGCAGGATGCCAGTGCTTATTGTATATTGCAACATATACTTACTACCCTTTAGCATTAGCCAAATGTCGTCTAAACCATCTCCTACTGCAAGAAAATCAGTACCCTCCGAAGATTCAATCATGGTTTGCATAAATTCAACGGTGACGACTTTCACCAGATTCCATTGTCCTGTGAGCCCATCAAAGTTCCATATACCCAGATCAGAATGGGGGACTATAGGAAGCCTCCCATATACACCTCCAACGCCTTCCTTTCCCTTCAATCTCCCAATCAAAACACGCTGACCTGCATTACAGGGCACCAGGGTGGGAAATGTAACATTAATGTGACCTTCCCCGTAAAAATTTTGGATCTCAATTCCTGTGGGTAACCCTTGGTGCGCTAGGCTGGCTGCAGAGAAACAAACAATATCATTATTGTCCAAAAAACTCCGCAGAGGACCTGGAAAATTTGCGGAGGAAAATGGGCCAGCATATCCCATTAGCCAATTTCTTTTTTGAACCCTCCAACTTTTTAGTGTGGAGTCGTATGTAGCAACGTGCAAAAAACTATTGCCATTATCTTCACAATTACCCAACAAAAAAACTCTGTAACTTCCGGTTGCTTCTTCATCGACTGTCATCTCCGCTGTTCCATGAACAATCAGAGATTTCAGAAATCGAACACGTTTGCGAGTGTAGTGTGGGAAAATCCTTGGCAAACTTTTGCACTCACTGGTAAGAGGGTTTACAACAAATAAGGTTAAGTCAGATCTGGCCACCAAAAATAAGCCACTGCAGCTTGCTTTGACACCCAGAGTCCTCATACCGAAGGTGTCCCAATCACAACGGATCTTCATCAGAAACCAACGCCTGGAAATAACACTGAAACCCCATATATCTAAGTTATGGTTGTTCACTACAATGCACTGTTCTATTAAGTCATCCGTACGCTGGAAATATTTGGAATGATAAACTGCATCCCAGTCATGGGATATGGACCGAGAGGTTACCAAATCAGCTGGCTGAAGTCGTAGAACAATGTTCTGCAATATATCAGCGGGAAGATAAATGGCTTCACCATCTTTCTGGACACGAATTTTTTTGTTGGGTCGGAGATTGGGATATAAACGATCAAACTCCTGAATCAAAAGTTCCATGGGAAGGTTTTCTGCAAAACGTATAGTTGCTTCTCTCCATGCAGGGACGAACACTAAATCTGTAGAGAGCTTCCTCTCTCTTGCTCGTTTCTTATCTTGTCCTCTGTGTGATGCCGAGATAGAGTCTTCTACCATTTCGAAAATTTTTGGGACCCTCGTAGCGTCTTCTTGCTCAGAGAGAGTCACCATTTTGGAATGGAATAATGCCAAAAGGTTTTCACTGCCTCGCAGAAAAATGATGATGACTTTCCTGTGCCATGTGGTTTATATATACAAATCCCACGCCTAAAAATATCTCGGTCCGTGCCCTTGGTCCGTGCTTCCTGGAGAAGAGGACGTAGAATTTTAGTGGAGTGGGTCGTAGATAGACGAGCTAAGGTTTCATGGTATTTCTTTAGTATTTAAAAATTTAAATGACGTGGATTCTTTAAAAGGTTTGTTTGAAATTAAATATATATATGATTTATGTATCTTAATAAATTTGTAATTAAATTAAGTATTTATTTTCCATATTTTCTATTTGGTGAATGGGGTAAAGTTTTCTGTTATTTTTATTCGTGCTTAAAATTTTAAAGGGTTTGGATGGTTTAAAATGTTTATTTGAATATAAAGATTTATGTTTTTTAATAAATTTCAAATTTAGGTTATATCATTTTCTATATTTTTTAATTTTTATTTTTATTTTTGTATTTTTATATTATAGAAAATTTAAACTTATAATATAGATCCACGGAATTGTTATTTTTATAAAAAAAAATTATCAACATTTAGAGTTATATTAAATTATGCAAGTGATTTGATCTCTTTTAAAATAATTTATTTTTCTTAATTGTTTAATAAAATATAAATTAGAATGGATTAAATTAATCTAGTTCCCAAATCTCAAGGTGTAAATGAGTAAATTTTGAGTAAATATTTTTTACCTCCAAAAATTTGATTCCTCTCGGATTCCAAAGTTAAAATGAATTTATGATGATTTAATTATTAATTATTAATAATTATAATTAATTATTTTATTTTATTTTATTTTAAAATTATTATTATTTTTATATATGTGATCAAGTCAAAATGTTTACATCTATTTCATTGTGGATTGGGGATATAATTTTTTTATGTGTGACAAACTTAGACCCCTGTTAACTCCATATCTACCAAGCTACGAGAGGGATCAAATCTCTTGAGACTTAAACTTATTTTGAAGTGAAAAGAGATTTGATCCCTCTCCACCCTTGGTATATCTGGATTTAAGATCCATCTATGTTGGTTTAATTTCCTCTTTTAAATAAACTAATACCATGGGTCAATACCATAGGTTCTCATAAACTTGGAGCTCGATCTATGTTGGTTTAATTTCCTCTTTTAAATAGATTATATTCCACATGAATACAAGGGGTCAATAACATGGGTTCTCATAACTATGTATGTTGGTTTAATTTCCTCTTTTAAATAGACTATATTCCACATGAGGACCATGGGTCAATACCATGGGTTGTAGTTGTCATAAACTTCTCAAAAGCCACATGTAACTTACCAAATCAAGTTTACATTATTATTTTAATGTAAAGTCATTTTTGTTTTAAATTAGAGTTATTTTTAATTTTCTTTATTTTATTTTTGACAAAGTAAAAATATGAAGGTAGGGTTATTTTTATTTATATTAATAATATAATTATCGATTGTATTATTTTAAATGATTTATTGTGTCATTTTTATTTTATTTGATGGAGCAAAATGTTTATATAATATAACAAGACAAGATAAAGATTTGCACCTTAGAAGATAAGATGTATTTTATTTTTATATTTATTGTTATGTAATTTGACCTAGTCAAAATGTTTACATAACATACCATCACATAACATAACCTTCCAACATCTCTTCAATACTTTGTTGGAGAGCTTAATTTATTTTAGACCAACTTAGACCTACCTTAACTCCATATCTGCCAAGCACCAGTAAGGGTCAAGGCTCTTGATATGCAAACATTTTTTATGGTGAAAAAAATGGTTTGATCCCAAGTGGTAGATATGGAGTTAAGATGGATCTATTCTCATTTAATTATTATTAATTTTATGCTTTACTTTATTTTTACTTAGTCAAAATGTTAAAAAAGATATTACAACATCTATACCATATTATTGGGCCAAGAGACACTCTACAACCTATTATGAGGGAGATGTCGTGTAATGTTATCTTCAAAAATAATAAAATTATATTTACATTAACAAATGAAAAAATAGTAATAATAAAACAAATCAATGTGAGACATAAATTGAATATGTCATTTTTCATCTTAATTTACATCAACTTTATAATTTAATTGAAAGTAAAAAAAATAATTTACCTTTTAGTGTCACCGAGATATGCAATTCCTTCCATACTTATTATGGACATAATATGAAGTTGACATATGCATGTTAATATTATGTTTAGAAAAAGATTATATGAGAGAGTGTCTACCTTTCTATTCTATGAATAACTTCTTTCTAAATCAAGTTGTGAAGGAGATTTGTAATACCTTCCAATGTTTAATATGGCTTTTGATATGTAATATTTTAAAAATGCTAATAACAAAAATAATTCATTGTGTACTTTTTCTCTTTGATATTTTGGCATATGAAGCATACATTGTTAAAATATAGATATCTTAATATTTTTCAAGGAATGTTCTATATATATATATATATATATATATATATATATATATATATATATATATATATATATATATATTTTAAAAGGTATTTATTAAATATTGTAATTAAAGCATTAAATAAGATTGTTGATTTTAATTGTGTCCAATTTTGAAGTTTAACAAAATTATGAATATTTGTGCCTTGTTGTGCCGAAATACTCATTCTACAACTCAATATGAGGGGATGTGTAAGTCAATTCGTTCGTATGTCCAGGATAAAGAATTCATCATATCAAAATTTTAAGCTTCACTCCATATCTTAGGTCATTGTCTCTCCTCACTTCTGTAGATTTTTTGGAACCTAGAAATACTTAAAGCTCCCCACAAACATTGCTTATAATCCTCTTACCAAGCCACACTCATGTCTGAATACAAAATTACTCTTTGTTTACTCCTTTCAGTATTCCCTACATGTCTTCATAATATGCTTCTTTTTCTCTGTTTAAGAAACCTTCGAACCATAATGAATTCTACAATATCATCTATGCAACAATTTTTCTTAGTCAACTTAAATCCTTCTTCCCTTTCGTAGATTCTAGTCTACCTTAGACCTTATTCTCTTACTTGATCAATGAACCAATGACCCTTTGCTTTCACATTCACCTTGTGGTCTAGACAATCTATAACTTGGCCTCTACAAAGGTTTCAGTGCTCAACCTCCTCAAAAATTAGACCCTACAATAAGGGATAATGTAGGCTACAACAAGGTTGAATTTAGGCTTGTTTAGGGCAAATCCAAGGTACTACTAAAAAACAGGCTAAACTGAAAACTTTTTGCAATCAAAATAGCCATCTCCATTGACAACATTTAAACACAAGAAATTTACCCCATAGAGATAACCGAGAAAAGAATGTGACTTTACTTTAATATGCCTTACAAGCATGCGTCCTAGTGTTAAGGGAAACGTTCCCCTAGGGTCTTGGGCTGATACCCTAGCAGACTGAAAGTTGTCTATATAGAGAAACAAACATTCCATATAGCCATAATGCTAATATAAGCAAACTCTACGATAAGGGGCGTACCTAAGGTCCTACGTTTGAGAAGGTCCTTCCAGGGTCCAAATGCTTCTTGGAGTTTCTTTTGCTCCTTTGACCTGCAAAACAACCAATTCAAGAAAGTACAACAGTATATGGACTAAACATTATAAAGAAACCATCTTCATATTATAAAGAAAGGTAGTTAGTTATGCACTTAAACAACCATTCACATATGAATTCTAACATGAATATCATAAACATGAAGAAGATTTATATCAGGAACAAAGACATGTGTTTCTTTTATTAGAGACAAATAAATTACATAAAGGAATAATTTCACGTGAGTCGTCCTTTCGCAGGCTCCAAGCGGAACCGTCCTCCAGATTCGTCTAGTCTCAAGCCTTTAACAAACTCCTTCCATGACTTACTCCATAATATCACAAGTAGAAAATGGACATCATCGCACAAGGAAACAAGGGTTTCCTGTAAAAATGGTGGAAGTGCAGGAGGCACAAGGATCTTCAGACCTAGTCAGGGAAATCTCAGCATAATAACCTTTCTCTCTCTTCTCTCCTCCCTTAGGCATTCCCATTGAAGCCTTTATATACTTCTCCTAAAGTAGTTTTTTAGTTGGGAATTTGTTGGGGACAGTTGGGCCACGAGCACTAACAGGTGATTAGTAGGTAAAACCCGTGATCTCTGCCCGAAATTAAGGAGATTTAAATTTTTTAAGTGTTTTAAGACATATACACGGGTTGGGTATACACAGACCCGCGTATACACACGTTTATCTCAGGACAATGTCGCGCATAGGGAATAAAACACTTTTTTTTAAATTTTGGACCAGGTCTGGAAGGAGGGGTTGCTCTAGGCCATGGGTGCAGCATCACAAACCCCAAGAGTGAGATTTGGAGCTATAACAGATGCCCCCTAATATATGAGGTCAGAAGGGGTACATGATGGCCGAAATGTATTCAGAAAGTACGTGGAAAGGAAATCTGTCAAAAATCGAGAAGGACTTCACCAAAGTTCAGCCTGCCAAGACACAAAAGGAGATCAGAAAGAAACACTGTCTGAGGCGCGCATACCCATTCTCAGAAAAAGTAAAGCATGTCTGCATATCAAGTACAAGCGGATCCACTAAGTATACAAGTATAAAGAACTGGAAAAACATAATGGATCATCTGATCATGATCGAACAAGTACATGTCTGAATATCATATATAAGAATTAAATGATGTTGAAGGATGGACCGGATCACTGATATCAAGAACTGATCACAAAAGGTACCAACTGAACATGATGGAATAGGATGGTACTACACTGCAAACTCACGTGCCAGCATATAGAATGTCGCCATGACTGACTGCAACATACAAGGTGGAATGGTATCAACTAGTAGCAATAGGAGAAACTGTCAAGTGAACCAATGAATGCCGATACAACCTGAGGTCTTCACCGACCGCCGTGGTACATTTCCACACCATGGGAATAAATGATCTGAAGTCGACCATGTGAGAAATCGTTTGATTATCGGTCATTGATGTATACCATTAACAAACACGAGACTACTCACCGATAATGATAATGAGTGTCAAGGTACCCAATACAATTTATCAAGTGTGAATAGATGAGCTCGAGTCGAACACCTATAAGAATCTATTAATCAAGAGACAATGATGGTTTCCCACTATCGATAGCGAAGGATCTGCCACTAATGACTGCAAACCCAAAGGTGATGCCAAATGGACTCTAGATCTTTGCCCCAGAGCAATGAGTCAGAGTTGATAGGGAAAGATCCGCTAGAAGGAAGGCATTAAGGCATCCTTCATCAATCTAGTGCGAGTGTAACCCGTAGGCCAATAATGTGGAAGGAATTGGACGAAAGAGATGTAGTAACCCAACTAAAGTACGTTTTCGGCGTACACAAGATGTGGCTAGCGCATGACAGAAACCCTCTGAACCAACCAATAATGGAAGCTGACACAGAGGTGAGGTATCCACCAATAGGGTCAAATGGAAACCAAGGTACTGCACAAATCCCAATGTGTGATAATGTAAGCTTATGTTGAACACAATGGAAACCACTCAGTCAAAGACCCATGATAGTGATTGATGCTGAGCACAAGGAGACCTATCAATAATGAAAATCGGGCTAGGGTGTAGCTCTAGGCCTATCCTCAGAGCAAGATGTCGTCGTCGATAAGGACAAGACCCGCCCACAAGAAGTCAATGGAGACCTTCTCAAACTGGCATGATTAAAGGACCAATATAACTGATGTGATGATAGACATGATTTTGAAAACCAGGGATGGTGGATTGAAAAATGAGTCAAGAGACACCGCAGAGAGGCCGACTGAGGCTAACTTCCCTTGAACAAAAAATATGACTCAATGTGACTATGTGGTAGCATATGATGACTCTGTATAAGTTCGTCATGCAGGAGGCACGAATGAACCCTCCATATGATTGGAAGAGATAACCAATCGAGGGAGAAATGACTCAATAACAAGGTTAAGGTGTACCTAAGTCAAACTAAATCCCGACCAGACGGAGGAGACTTTGCTTTGAGTGCTTTGTTCAAGGGTGACACGACCGACTCTAGCTGCCAACAATGAATGGAAATATTGCCCCGTTCCCACTCTTTTTTGGAATATATAATTTTTTTGTCTTTTTGTGTTAAGCTGGAAAAAGAATAAAATAATGCTATGGTACAGTGGAAAGAACGAGTGTCGGTGAAACAGATGATCTAGTTCCTGGGAATGGAACATTCCTATGCTCAATGCAGGGAGATGAAAACTGGTCAATGACACTCAAAGGTGTGTTCCTTCCACGGGTCAAGGTGTGTCAAGTTGCAGAGGTCAAAGATATGAAAGTTTGATTTTGCAGTCATCATGGTCAAAAGTTGGCTTAAACACGAGTCCAAGTGAAGCCAGCTCAAGGCCAAAAGGTGCAAACGGTCAAAATGCAATGCAGTGGTGCAACTCAACACAAAGGAGCCTCTAGGGTATAATGCCAGAATGAAACGAAGAAGCAAAGAGGAATGAGGCTTCATCGAATAAGTCATGGCGGGACTAAAGAGGACTCCCAAGCCTACTCAGATCGGAGCAGCATGGGCAACAAA
This sequence comes from Pinus tabuliformis, assembly GCA_031772625.1. Taxonomy (NCBI): domain Eukaryota; kingdom Viridiplantae; phylum Streptophyta; class Pinopsida; order Pinales; family Pinaceae; genus Pinus; species Pinus tabuliformis. The sequence goes on from CM062819.1 coordinate 154,536,747, forward strand.
TGTCAGTGAGGTGCTAACTATGATGCCCATGTACAGGATGGCTTCTGCCATCATGTCATGATTTAAAGAATTGGCAAGTGAAGATAGCTTACGAACCATAACAAGATGGGATTGACCCTATGGCAGATGTATCGACAAATGGAGGCTAGTATGCATAATGCAACGGAAAAATGGCTTCCCTAACCTATATGCCAGTGAGAAAATGATACCTGCCATGACAGGTCAGCAGTCATGGAACCGTCTCAAAACTGTTGAAAAAATGTCCAAAATGTCCTGAAAATCAAACCATTCTCGACATTCCGAGCTCCCAAGTTAAAAGTCACATGAGGCCAAACAAAATAAAATTTTGAAAAAATTTTGCATTTTCAAAACCTATAAAAGAGTTTTTGGACTCACCATTTTTGCCATTTGAGTTTGAGAGCAAAGTAGTGGAGCAAAAGGAGCAAACTTTCCATATGCCAAATTCAACCATTCAGATTCTTCCAAAATTCCCAGGTAAGTCTTGTACTTTTCTTGCAATTGATTGTGACTAGTTTTAGAATTTTTAATTAATATTTTACCGTTGAATTTTTTGCCAAAATTTCACTGCGGCATATACGCGGGTTGGTAATATGCGACCGTGTGCAAAGGGACCTACGTATATGCCGCAAACATTTTAAACAAAAAAAACTAACGGGTGAAAATCATTTTTTCTTAAAGATGCCGGTCACTTGGCAAGAAAGAGAGCATACCGCTGTGGATGATGAGGTCATGAATGATCCTGATGCTTTGGATGCCCTACGGGGATGTGGTTTGCTTAAATTCTTCAAACTACCGAATATGAAAGCAAACACATGTCTGCTTGAGACGCTCATTGATTATTGGAATATTGAGGAGGATGCCTTCATGATTGACGAGATGCCACTCAGGATAGAAGTGGAAGATATCTATTTCATCATGGGCCTTTCCCAAAGGGGAGAGGTAGTACATTCCCGGGGCAAGACACGGAGCAGTCTCTCGATCGAGGACTACGTACAGATATATTGCCCAAGACATCCAAAAACGGTTGGAAGTCAAATTTCCATCACACATGTGGCGAGTTTACCACTGAGGATAATCTTGTTCACCATAGCTCGAGTGAACGGATCAACTTCTCTACACCAGGCATCACGACTAACCATGAGCGTGGCAGTTGACTATCTCACCACTGTATTTGACTGGTGTACTCCTCTTCTGGCTAGCATGAAGAGCCAGCTCACTTCTATCAAGAGGGGGCAGACCAAAAACTTTGGATATGGGACTATTCTGTGTTCTTTATTTTTTGAGAGGGTCCCAGCACTCCGCCCTAGGGTAGCAGTTTCCATCAGCACCCCACGAGATCCATGCATGGGCAGGTGGGCCGACCTAATGAAACGTCTAGGGGGTGGGGACATCCCACAGACTGCATTTGATGATGACTTCTTTACCTGGTGGGATCAGCAGATCATCGCCATAGATGACTACCCTTATGCTGGGTTGGATTTCTGAGGAGATCCTGATCTAGCATTACCACCGACCGTAGCATCGGGCGACATTGGTAAGTATTTTTGATTTTATGATTTTTTTTTGGATTTTTCAAATATAATACTGAATTTTGAAAAATGTTTTTGATGGGATTCAAATGACTAATATGATGATCATGTTCCAGATATTGGGCCGTTATGACCAGATGGGTTCCTGTGGCATGCATGGCGCGGCCGAGGAGACGAAGAGGCAGCTCCTGATACAGAACGATTTCTACACACAGTTCGGTGACACTTGGTGAGGCTGACTCACCGAGTACTGATGGCTACCATAGAGGACCTTCTTGAGAATATGCAGCGTCATGTGGTCAGCATGCCATGTGACTGGGTTCACACTTTTCAGCGTGTGGCCAATGCAATAGTTGCCTACTTAACCGCTCATCTTGAGTCGGGGCATTAGATATACCGGACATGATTATGGGCATTTGAGTCCCAATTTTCTATATTTTTGGACAGACTTATGCACACTCGAGATGCTTTACGATCGAGTGTACATAATTCTGTCCAATAATATAGAAAATTGTATATATATATATATATATATATATATATATATACAGTTCAACTTTTTGATGCTTGATTTTATTGTAATGAATGATTGACATGCCAGTCTAATTCTTGATTAGCGATAGAATCTGCTAACCAATTATGAGATCTTGGAATGTGAAAATAATTAATATAAGTAAATGATCTTTGCAACAACCTCACCCTTAAATATTGGCGATATAAACATGGATCCCTTACCCTATAAATTTTGTTCAATTGTGATTCTATCAGTTGTGAATCAAGATAAACTGCCAATGAGTCAATTCCATAAGAAATTGCCTCAGATAGTAAATTAATGATGGTAGTATACTCAGCCATGTTGTTTGAAGTGGGACCAATGCATATGCCCCTTGATACCATCAATTGACTAGTTGGATAATAGAGTACCCAAGCTGCGGAAGCAAGATTCCGAGTGTGCTGACTAGCACCATCGGCGAACCCAAAATAGACCAAGTCATCCATCAACACCTGCCACAGTAGACCAAAAAGTGTTGATATCAAAAACTCTCGATGAGATATGTACAAATATACATAATGTACAAAGAAACCATTGCCTAACTCCTAGAGACTTGAAGTCTCGGGAAGGAGCTCAACAGCTAACATAAGAGATCGAATTTCACATCCCATAAACTAACTGCAAAGGTGTAAAAATGGTAGCAGTCTTCGCGGAGGTCTGGTATGCCCAAAGAGATGGATACAACATAAGATGCCAATTGGATCGATTTTTCTTGATTGTCTGTTGCAGGATTGTCTTAAGAGTTTTGTTAACTGCCTCGACCTATCCATTGGCCTGAGGATAATAAGGAGACGAATGCTCCTGCCGGAAACCCAATTTGAGAGCCAATTCAGACATCAGTTGATTCTGGAAATGACTACCATGATCAATGACAATCTCTCTCGGGATACCGAATCTTGAGATAATCTGATTAAAAAGGAACAATGCTGCCATGTCACTATCATTTTTATAAGTGGGCATGGCCTCGGGCCACTTTGTAAAGTAGTCTACAGCCATGATAATGTACCTGTGATTTTCCGCTGAAGGCGGATTACAAGTTGTAAAATCAATACCCCACTTAGTAAAGGGACCGACAATGACAACAGGAAAAAGAGGAGCTGGATTTGTGCGCATCTTCAGAGTATAGATTTGGCAGGGGTGACTGTTATAGAAATTTTTGTGCCTTACAGCATCGAGCATGAAATGTCCATAATCTAAGGGATCCAAATTCCCTAAACATGTTGTTCCTACCCCTAGAGGAACAAGGCTAACAAACCATAGCAATTCACAGAAGTTCTCCACCAGAAACTGCTCAAAAACAAGTCAATTCAGGATCATGTCAATGGCTCCACTGACCATCTGCGCTGAATGTCAAAGCCAACACTGGCTACCTACGCTAAGCGAGAGTGGACATGTGGCAGGCTCATTTCTCAAGGTGTCAAAACCCAGGAAGCTTCCAAAATGACACTTGCCTCAGGGAATTCGACAAGTGATGAGTAAGAGGTTCCAAATCTCTAAGTGGAAGCAAGAACCTCCAAGTGGAATCAAGAACTGACAGAGGGAGAGGACACTAGTCAGATCTCAAGCTGACTCATCCTCTCTCCAAAACATCTATATATGGATCTATCCTCCATGAGATCTGGAGGCTAGAATTTTGTTATTGCAAAGAATTGCTGTTGGTTTGAGACTGGAATCATTGGGTGCTTAATGCTTTGAAGGGAGGTGAAGATAGGAATTCCATTCTGCTGGGAAGGAGATGCTGGATTGGAGCCCTTTGGGTTGTATCTCTTCCTGAACCTTGTTATTATATCAATAAAGCTATCTTGGTTTTCTCCTATATGCTGATGTATCTTTGATGTATGATTGCATTAGTGTATTTGATTTATTTCTAATCCTAAATCATTTATGAATATGAATATCTGTCTTTGTGTTGTGTTCTTCTCTTGTCGCAAGTAGCTGTTCTCTTGTGATCTTGCAGAGACATGTTGAAGCTGGGCGAGCAAGGAGGCAAGTAGCTGTGAACACCCAAAGAGAAGAGGATCTGGATTGAGGGACAAACGGAAGATACCGGTTAGTCCATCTATCTCTCTTCATTCTTAATTCATAAAGGAAGAATACTAAAATAGTTGTCTCTATTTGTTGCTAAGGCACTGTCACACCTTAGGTGGATAGGATCGTCCTGCATAGGCATTTTTCCCCACAACAAATTGGCGACTCCACTGGGGAAATTTGTTTTAGTCATTTTATTTGTGTTTCTATCATTGTTTGTTTTCATAGACTCAGCAGCAACAATCGAACTGCTTCTGCTATTCTCAGTTGCAAAGTAGACAGTTGCTGCCTTGATCCTTCACTGGATTTTGTCTATGATCTGAACAATGGAATCACAAATGATTTGATGATCCTTTGTGATAGATCTTAGTACCCTCTCAAAGCATCCCTTTGATTATACCTTGCTTGTGTTTTTGATTTGGCCTGAAACCGTTGATTATTGAGCAATCTGTGACCCAGAACCCAGTGAGAAACGAGAGTTTCTCCTTCAGCGCAACTGCTGTGAAGGCATTCTGCATTTCAACGCAGGTCCCGTGAAGGCTACCTGCGCTGAATGTCAAAACCACAGTGTTGAGGTTGCACTGAACCAGTTTGACCTTGTGCAGCTGGGGTTCTCTGCTCTCTGTTTCCCTGTTTTGATCTCTGTTTTTTGCAGCCTTTAACCAGCATAGGTACCAGTCTGATAACTCCTTTTCTCTGCTTGAATTCTTCCTCCTTTTGTAAAAAAAGACTATGAGTGTTTTTATGTGTTTTTGGCGTCATTTACAGTTTTCCTTTGCATGAGTGAAGTAATCATCCTGTATCCCTTGATTCAGATCTGTTGACTGTGATCTTAGGAGAGAGTTCATTGGCTATTTACAGTTGATTATACATTTTCTTTTACTTATTGGTTTGAGTTTGTCTCTTTTAAGTGTCGAAACAAGTGTTCATTTAGAAAGTCGCAAAGTGTTGTAATCTCTTCTACCCTTGTTGATTTCGAAAAAGTAAACTTGTTTGTACTTGTCATTTAAAAGCAAGTTCAAAGTTGTACAAAAAGATTTCTTTGTAGGCATCAATACTAAGAAAGCAGAAAACAAACACATGCATTGTGCATTTGCATTTTGATAGTTTGCATGCTTGATTTAGGAAGAGTGCATTAGAGTGTGATGATTGCTCTTTGAGAAAAGATGGTGTCTTTCTTTTCCCTTAGTAGCTAGGATTTTCAAAGTTGAAAAGATAATAAAGCTTGCTTATCATCTTAGACTGCATTTAGGAATTGTACCATACATCTCGTGGTGATCCAGAAAGGCAAACTTCTAAAAAGATCAACTTAAAATAAACTCAATGAACCTAACAACGCTTTGCAACATAACGCACAACATAGAGGTCTAGGCTAGAGACGTGTTCCGGCGTCGTTAAGCCTGGTGACTGTCGATCTCGTGGAAGGTGGGTGATTCCTCCTGAGGGATGATAGCGCCAATACGGATTGTGCTCCCACGTACCGTCGCGTATATATTGGGATACCCCTATAGGAATTTAACCTTTATCCTTAGGAAGCCGTGTCGGCCGCCCTACTGATCGCAATGCACTAAACACAGCATTCAGGAAGATCGACCGCCCGTACCTTAAAAATTATTCTGCGGTTTTGCGAAAATTTTGGCACACCCTCTGCCTAGAACTCCAGAGCAGTTTCTTTTGGCCTCTTTCAGACTCTATAACAGAAAAAGTCCATCCGAGCATTTGTCACTTCGGGCTCGTTAAAACATCGAAGGAGACTAGAGTCATCTTTAGCTTTTTCTCGACTCTTTAAAAGTGAAAAAACAAGTTGTGTCTAAAGCATCGTTAACAATTTATTTTAAACGGAACAATCACCCTTTATTCTCGCGTTGATCTTTAGGTCGAAAAGATGGAGCACACCAACCAAGGAATTCCCCTTGGTGGAAATCCTAGTCCCTTCTCCTCTTGGGGAGATGTTGGTGCGCCCCACATGGCCACTTTGTCACTTCCAGGATTGACAATTGGCCTGCCGATTTGGCTCTTTTCAACCAATGTCGTTCAGAACACCACGGTTCCTGAACAGTCGAGTCAACAGTTAGACCAGACAAGAGTTTCCCACCAGCCTTCGACTTCATATAATTCTTCCTCTCCTCCTTCCTCTTCGCTTGACGAAACTGGTAGAACAAAAAACCGAGTTCCTAAGGAGAAGAAGGAGAAGAAGAAGGAAGAGAAGAAGAAGAAGAAGGAGCCAAAGGCGACTGGGGGCAAACAAGTGTCGTCTGACAAAAATCCACACACAACACTCACTAGGCCTAAATTGCCATGTGTCATATGCAAGGGAGACCACTTCCACAGAGATTGTCCCTGTATCCCTCGGATACTAAGGGACTGGTCCCCCCGTTTGTACAATTCGGTAGCGTCGACCTCTGATAGCCATGTCGACTGCTCACCGTCAACTAGTGGGAGTGAAGCCCCAGGACAGAGAGGGAAAGCTAAATTTCCCTGCAGACTGTGTGAAGGCGATCATGCCATCCACCGTTGTCCCTTCTTAGACGAGGCAAAAAGAGTTTTGGAAGATCGCCCGATTTTACGAGCGCAACTTCCTCCTGGATATCAAAGACTCCTGCCAAGTCCTTCGCTAGTTGAGAACCCGGCTGGCCCGCTCAGGTGGTCAGCCGAAGCACCTGTCATTGAAGATGAACCGTCTGAATCCATACCTGACGAAAGTCTAAAGGTTGAAACGGCAGTTGACCCGATTTTGCCTTCAGAGGCTCTATCTTCGAATGATACCATCACAGAGGAGAATAAAGACGACACCGTCCAAATTCTCTTCATCAGCACTAACTCTGATGAACAAGGGGGCAATGCCACCATTCCTTTATCGCAGGAAGGAAGTTCGTCAAAGCGATATCCGGCCGTCTATTTGGTCCCACCACCAAGCAACCTAGTTGTCTCGTTCAACTGGAACCAACTAGGAAGACCCCAGTTGCCAGCCAGTATACCATTCAGAATTATTGTCCAAATATACAAGATGGTAATGGCTGGCACTATCATTGATGAAGGGGCATCTGTGAGTATCCTTTCCTCTATTGCTTGGAAAGCGCTTGGTTCGCCTGCGCTTTTGCCTGAAATGAGAAATCTATCAGGCTTTGATAAAGGAACCAGTCGACCTTTAGGGATCCTCCCCAATGTGCCCATAACATTGAAAGGGAAGACCGTTCAAATGAACGTGATGGTCGTTCAAGGACCCTTGGATTATAACCTACTCCTTGGACGAGACTATATATATTGCATGGGAGCCATCGTCTCCTCACTCTTTAGAGTAATGTGTTTTCCGCACGAAGGAAGAGTGGTCAAGCTCGTAGACCAACTTTCATTTCCCGGATCACGCATCGCAAATAGTCATGTACCATCCCTAAATGGTCTATTCACGCAAGAAGTGTCTCAACCCATGGTCCATCCTCCTGATGAGCGCGAGTAATCCGGGAGGATATGACTGGAACCCAAGGGGCATGCGTCCTGGTCTGCTTCGGCAGGGAAACTTTGGGTATAGGGTAGGTTTCCGCGGGAGAATATGACTAGTCCGTACCCCGTCCGTCTAGGAAGAAGGTTGTTCTAGAATAAGATTCTTTTGTCAAAGTTATGTGAGTTGGCGGGCTATGTCGCTCACCTTTGTCTATTTCGGTAGACATTGTCGAGGAAGTGTTTTGTTTGAAAGATTAACGAGACAATCTTTGGGTAACCTGAAAGAGGTAAGCCTCTCTCGTTAAAACAAATGTTTTGGCGGAAGTGAAGTAGAGGTAACCTTGAAATCGTACTTTATGCCTGGGGGCATGCAAACCTTTTGGAGTGCTAGCAAAGGGCGGCTATTTATTTTTTAAATTTTTAGGTCCTCCCTTTAAACCTGTAGGTCTAACCCTTTAAACTCGTAGGATTGGTCATTTCCGAACTTGCACAATGAAAGGATCCGGAGCAAAGCTTACGTGAGATGAAGCTCCATAAAAAATAGCATCTTCAATGAGACACTCTTATCATATGACTGGTATATTCGAGCAGTTTTAGCACAAAGTTCATGCTCGTTAAAAAATAAACGCAAGATCCGAGCAGTTTTAGCGCATAGTTCATGCTCGTTAAAAAATAAACATAAGTTTGAGCAGTGTTTTTTCCGCGTTCAAGCTCTTTAAAAAATGAACCTATTTCGGTAAATAACCATTGTGTACGTAACTTTATCAGCCATTAAATCCTTGGTCGTGTTTGCACCGTCACCTCCACTTTGCATTTGGCCGATCGTTCACCTCCATATGATTGTTTACCCATTTTGAGGAACAGCTGCGAAGAGTGATTTCACCTAGCCATCCTTGTGACACTGCCGTGATTGGAAAATTCCAACCTGTACCTGGAATCAGCTGCTAGCCCTGTTTATCACTCGTTCCTCAAAAGACGAGTCTTCTTTAAGCTCTTTTCAACTGACTCATAAAATATGAAAAGATTGCCGAGTCTTTGGCCTTCCAGCTCGTTAAAGGGACAGGAAGTGCTATCCCTCCTCTAGATTTTAATCTTTTTGGACCTGAGGGATTATTGCACAAAAAGATCGAGCGCTTGGGTGTTCGGCTCGTTAAAACTATCGAAAACTCATCCCTTCTGTATTGTTTTATACTTCTTCGGACTTAAGGGATTAGATGACGAAAAATGACTTTTCGAGTTAACTTTATGTACCTTTTCAGACTCTCTAAAAATGAAAATGACCGAGTTATCTTTTTCGTTAGACTCGTTAAAATCACTAAATAGCGACAAACTTGTCTTTAGACGAGAACGAGTTTCACTATCGCTAGGCTCGTTAAAACATAGCGATGGGCTTGCCCGAAGGGCAGGTTATAGAACAAGCATATGTTATCCTCCTCAAGCTTGACAAAAATAAAGAGGTACTGGTCAGCAATGACTGGGGAAAAATTGGGAGAAACTCAAGAAAACTTTGATGGTAGCAAGTCACTCTTGAACATGACACTTTTTCTCCGTACCACAATCGGGTTGGGTTGTTTCATTCACTGGTCACATCACCATGGTCTCGCCATACCATCCATAATTGGGGTAATGCTACCGATCCATCGCATCAGTGTCACCATATGTTCAAGAGAAGTCGTTCAGAAAGAGTCAACCGGGTCCCATCCACTGCCATACATTATCCTTCATCCATTCATGACCGCCACCCTGAATCATATGTCACAGACCATTTTCACCTCCATCAAAATCATTAGCTCCGTTCCGTGTCACTAATGTGGGATTCATTAAGGCCCTCCTTTGACGGATCGCTTCTTGTCGACATCAGCTCATTATCCAAGAAGTTGATCTAGGAACAACCCCTTCAGTACTTTGAAGCTTGCATGCCTCAATGGCAAGTTTCTCACTTCCGGCAACAGGTATACATCAATGACCTTCGACCAGAAGATTTTGCGTGGTGTTCGACGCCAAGTCTTTTATTCACACCACATGAATTGTACTGCAGTACCTTGAGGGTCATTATCATTATCGGTGATTCCTCTCGCGCTTGTTAACGGTTTACCTCATTGACCGGTAATCAAGCGATGTCTTTCCATGTTCGACTTCAGAACAATTCTCGCATGGATCTACTTGTACTTAGAGTGAAGATCGAACGAGTTTGAAGACCCTGGATCTAGTTTCATCCATCCGGGATGCGATATATATTCAGGAAAGATAAAGACATTTGACATGTACATCATTGCAGCAGATGATCATCCTACTCAAAGGATGATAATTTCATCAAAATTATCAGTCTACCATCAGACGATTGTCTGTTCTATGTACAAAAATGAATTTATAAAGCTGAGCATGGGAATGCCCGCCTCAGCTAGATCATGAAAGCAGTATGAAAAATAATGTATTGTATTGTATCTTATTACAGGTCTCCTCCCAGCAGTTGGATGAACTTCGGACCCTCCGGGATAAAGCATCTCACCCGATAAACGGCCTCATACTTTAGGGGGCAACTGTTATAGACATTTTTGTGCCTTACAGCATCGAGCATGAAATTTCCATAATCTAAGGGATCCAAAGTCCCTAAACATGTTGTTCCTACCCCTAGAGGAACAAGGCTAACAAACCACAACAATTCACAGAAGTTCTCCACCAGAAACTGCTCGAAAACAAGTCAATTCAGGATCATGTCAATGGCTACACTGACCATCTGCGCTGAATGTCAATGGCAACATTGGCTACCTACGCTGAATGTCAAAGCCAACACTGGCTACCTGCGCTGAGCGAGAGTGGACATGTGGCAGGCTCATTTCTCAATGTGTCAAAACCCAGGAAGCTTCCAAAATGACACTTGCCTCAGGGAATTCGACTGGTGATGAGTAAGAGGTTCCAAATCTCCAAGTGGAAGCAAGAACCTCCAAGTGGAATCAAGAACTGACAGAGGGAGAGGACACTAGTCAGATCTCAAGCTGACTCATCCTCTCTCCAAAACATCTATATATGGATCTCTCCTCCATGAGATCTGGAGGCTGGAATTTTGTTATTGCAAAGAATTGCTGTTGGTTTGAGACTGGAATCATTGGGTGCTTAATGCTTTGAAGGGAGGTGAAGATAGGAATTCCATTCTGCTGGGAAGGAGATGCTGGATTGGAGCCCTCTGGGTTGTATCTCTTCCTGAACCTTGTTATTTATCAATAAAGCTATCTTGGTTTTCTCCTATATGCTGATGTATCTTTGATGTATGATTGCATTACTGTATTTGATTTATTTCTAATCCTGAATCATTTATGAATATGAATATCTGTCTTTGTGTTGTGTTCTTCTCTTGTCGCAAGTAGCTGTTCTCTTGTGATCTTGCAGAGACCTGTTGAAGCTGGGCGAGCGAGGAGGCAAGTAGCTGTGAACACCCAAAGAGAAGAGGATCTGGATCGAGGGACAAACGGAAGATACCGGTTAGTCCATCTATCTCTCTTCATTCTTAATTCATAAAGGAAGAATACTAGAATAGTTGTCTCTGTTTGTTGCTAAGGCACTGTCACACCTTAGGTGGTTAGGATCGTCCTGCATAGGCATTTTTCCCCACAACAGTGACAATGTTTGACCGCTTCAACACAATCTTTAAAGAGTGAAGGGCAAAGATAGCCGGCATGCAAGATGCATTGTGCTGTAGCAAGCCCTGATAGATGACCACCAAAAGCTCCACTGTGGCAGTCATTTAGCACTGACTCTACTTCCTCTAAGGTTAAATAGCGCCAAAGGATTGAATCAACCCCTCGATAGTATAATGTATCACCAATGATAACATAATTTTTGGCTAGGTGACGTAATTTGCGACGTTATTCCTTAGAGAAAGTAGAGGGAAACTTCAAAGTCTGGAGATAGACAATGATATCTCCATACCAAGGGTTGAGTGAAGAGATGAGTAATAAATGTTCGTCAAGAAAACTTTCCTCATAAATAGTATCCTCTCCACAAGGCAGCTCTGAAATTAGCTCGGCGAAAACCATGGATTTCTTAGACTTGGCAGACAAGAACTCGAGATCAAATTCTTGCAAAATGACTACCCATCGATTATATTTGCCCCCAATCACTCACCTACTGAGGACAAATTGAAATGGATTGACCACCACTAAGACAAAATTTTTGCGTAGCAGGATATAATGATGGAGCCGTTGGACAACATGAACATCTGCCAAAGCCAACTTCTCAACCAGAGAATAGCAAAGTTCAGGACCTATTAAGCCTCGACTCAAATAATAAATCACATGCTCTGTGAGAGCATCATCTTCCTGAATGAGAACCATACCAATGGTTGATTCTGCTACAGTGAGATATAAAAGGAAGTCCCTACCATAATCCGGTGGACTCAAAAGCAGGGCAGAGACTAATGCCTTTTTCAAAGCATCAAACGACCGCTGCACAAATTCATCCCACACGAATGGAACTCCTTTGCGTAGTGAATGCATAAACCCTTTAGTGATCTCGGCATAATTTTCTATAAACCGTCTTAGGAAATTATCCTTCCCTTGAAGACTTTGAAGTTGTCGAACTAAGGACGGGGCAAGCAACCGAACTATTGCCTCAACCTTGAAGGGATCTGTTATCACTCAGGTTGTCCCTTGGCTCCTTTAAGGGATACGGCCAAGGTAACCACAAACCAATCTTTGGGCTGCAGGTCCTAGCCTACCTGCAGTCAGAGAGGGCTCTCTCTTTATGTTTTAAATTTGTTTTGGGTTGATTTTAGGCCAGTTATGGTGTGCATGGGTTTTGTTTTGATTTTGGTGGGAAGGAGATTTTTTCAAGCAAAGTTGGGATGCATAGTGAGAGAAGTTCAAACCATTGGGCATGGAGTCATGGATTAGGGCTTGTTGTTATGTTTTCTTGGTCACAAGAGGAATACGGAGCAAGATAGCTACACATAGAACAATATCAGGCTAGAATAAAGATGGAATGAAGGTGAGAGATGAAAGGCAACTAAGAGTCTTTCATTACCTAACAGAGAGGGAAGGTGAATGAAAGTTTGTCTAGGAGCAGTCAAGAGTTCCTAAAAAACAGTCATATGTGAAAGAAACAGGGTAAACATGATCATTTAAGTATACATATTCATAACCATTTATGAAGAAAACATATAGAAATAACAAGAACTGAGCATAGGGTGTAGTCAAGTAAAACCTAAGCTATTCTTCTTTCTTGCTATTTAGATGGTAACACAATTGTGGAATAAACATATGAAAAGAGTAAATAGAGTTAGGAAAACACTTATTGAGCCATATAGCAGCACATGAATTCCACAGTCACTCTTTGGCCATTAAATAACACAACAGTCAGTTCCTCATCCAAAGCATTCCAACAGTCTTTGATTATAGAGTTCTCAAAAAATATACAGCGCAAGTCTCGAATGAGGATTATCAACCAACCAACCCTTTAAACAATGAATTAGGATGGTTTATATGGAGAAAATATCCAAAAATATCTATTACAGCAGACCTTAAATAGGTCTGAGGGAAATGAGTTCTTTAACCTAATCTTGTCCTGAAATTAATGCAAGAAAATATCTTAGAGCTACGCTGGAGGCAGCTGTATCAAAATGAGATAATATGGTGTCCTTATGGCTCTATGTTGTTCATCTAGCCATAACTGTGCTTTGGGCTTTGATCCCCTGCTCTTGAGGGGCTTTGATGTGCATTAATTGTGATCTGAGAGCCTTAAATGGCTTCACCGCTTTCTTTGACTTTGCTTGGGGGCCTTTAACGTTCACCTGCTTCGGTATTGCCGATCTGATACTCTTTTCCGCTTCACTGATACTCTTCAATTTAATCTGGGCTTCATCTTTCCTCTGATACTCTTTCACAATTGATTCAGACCACTTTCTCTCCCTTGATATGCTTCAAACTATCAAATCGCCCCTTCTCTGCCCTTTCAAGGCAAAAACAGCTGCTGCAAATGTTTTTCATGGCCTCTAGAATGCTATCGGCGCTGGCCAATTAAATATGAACCTTTGTGAAGAAATCCTGTCAAATTGTGAATTTTTGGGTTTTGCAGGTAGCCGAGCAATAGGCAGCCTTCCATTTTGATCGTTTTTTCTTAGCGATGCATCGCACATGAAAAACTACCTCAGTTTCTCATTCCGGGCATCCTTTGCTACAATTTTCGCGCTTCGCGCCTTTTTTGATGATAACGTTAGCATGACGTCAGCGGCAGGCCCCGATATCGCAATGACATGGCAGGGTGACGTGGCAGTACAACAGGGTGACGTGGCATAGGACACAGTGGTGGGGCAGGGATGGAGGCAGATGTGATGACAGTGACACGTAGTAGTGGGGGGTTGACGTAGAGGTGATGTAGCGCTGACGTGGCACTGACGTCAGGGGCGGAGAGACAAAAGGCGGTTTGTGGTTTTATCGGACCGCCTTCTGTACAAGAGCGGTATTTGTCAGAGTAGCTCCGATGCAATCAAGGGCGGACACCTAGCTTCTGTACGACAACAAAACCACCAGGCTATCGGAGGATAACCGTCGATCGTCAGGGCGGCTCCGAAATCACCGAGAGCCGTCGGATCTAGGCGGGCAGATCAGAGGGCTGACGAAGTGCGGAGCTGGCGGCAGGTTTATGTGCAGGGACCCGCCCAAAATTGTGGGTTTTTTAGGCCTCGAAAGGAGTCCGATAACCTAAAAAAGGAATTTCACGCTTAGGAGGAGTTCAAAGGCACTTGAGAGGGGTTTTATGTTCTTTGAGAAGGGTTTATGGCCCAAAAAAGGGGTTTATGCCTTGGGAAAGGTAAAACACAACCAAAGATGGATTTTATACATTTGGAGGGGAATTTTATGCATATGAATGAGTCCTAATGCATTTAGAAGTTGGTTTGGGAGGCAACCGAGGGTTTTTGCTAAGTTTCATTCAAACTTAGCAATTCCCAAGCATAGTCAAGGTTATCTTTCTACCAGAGGGAGGGGATATGTACATAGGGGAGCTATTTAGTGCTTTTTAGTGAGGGAAAGGTGAAATAGATAGGGATTTACATAATAATGTTAGAAGTTAATATGAAAATGACGAGAAAGCGCTAAGTTCAGAGATCTTAGGCAACTTAAAAGGGGAAAAATGACTTATAGAGTGAATAAGAGTACTGAAAATTCAAATATTAATGTACAGATAGTATACAGAGCTGTGTTGCGTTCAACAAAAGGGATCATGATAGTGCTTTAGCATTCGGCCATTGACAGGGCCTTCTTCAGCTGTGCTGCCATCCAAATTCCTCAGAAAATATGTGTTGTTGCCTTGAACAATAGAAATAATAAAGGGGCCTTTCCACAGGAAAGCATGGCTTTCCTGTGTCCTCTCTTCTTGAATCCCATCTTAAGACTTTGTTGCCTATGCAGAAATCTTCAGCCTTGCTTCTTTTGTCAAACATTTTCTTGAGCTTCTCTTGTAAGATCTGAGCTCTGTCATATACTTGCTCTCTTGTTTGCTGCAAATGGATGGTTTGGTTTATTCTTCTTTGGATATCATTTGGCTTCGCCTGAATCTCTTGCAGCAATTTGATAACAGGGATTCCCAAAGAAGAGGGGAACTTGGCCTCCATGCCATAAACTAACTCATATGGGCTCATCCCTATGGGCCTCTTGGTTGACAATTTGTCTGCCCATAGGGCATTTACAAGCTTTTTGTGCCAGTTCTTCTTGTTCTCCTCCAAGACTTTCTTAATGATGTTAATCAGACTCTTGTTGGATGATTCGGCCAAGCCATTCTCTTGAGGGTAATAGGTTGTGGAGTGACCTAAGGTAATGCGGAATTTGTGGCAAAAATGGATCATTTTCTTGGATTTTAAGGCAGCAACATTATCTGTAATGATCTTCTCAGGACAGCCAAATCTAGACAGAATGTTGGTTTCAAGGAATTGGATGATAGTAGAGTCATTGGCTTGCCTTCATGGGATGGCTTCAATCCACTTGGTAAAGTAATCTGTGGCTGTTAGAATCCACTTATGCTGGCTAGAAGAGGATGGATGGATTTCTCCAATGAAGTCAAGACCCCATTGTTGAACAGGCTTCTCGGTTGAAATGGGCTTAAGGGACAAGGGCAGAAGATTTCTTTTGCCTTCAAAGATTTGGCATTTGTGGCATGAAACAACAAACTTTCTCACATCAACAAACAAAGAGGGCCAATAGAAACCAGCCCTTAGTATCTTATCAGCAGTGGACTTCCAATATAAGTGCCCTCCACAGTCCCCTACATGGAATTCTTTCATGACACTGTCAGTTTCATTCTTAGTTATACAATTCAGCAATATTCCTTCATGATTTTTCCAAAACAAAGAATTGTCTATAATACAAAACTTTGATGCTTTCATTTTTAAAAATCTCTTTTTGGTTCTGGACAACCCTGGAGGAGCACACAGGTTTAACAATATAAAACATATATCAGCATACCATGGGGATTGCAAAAAAGCTTGACTAATCTGTGGAGTCGCCAGCTCCTATTCATTGTCCAGTTGATTAATGTCTAAGGCTTGAAAATTGGTTTCGGACATCAGTTTGGCTAAACCTTGTCCCTTTATCAGCTTGGTGGGTTTTATCTCAATGTCATACTCAAGGATATTGGCAATCCATTTGCCTTTTTTTCCTTCTATGCCCTCCTGAGTTAATATGTCTTTTACAATAGCAATTGGCACATAAGCAATCACATGTGAATATAAAATATAAATTCTGAAATCTTTGATTGCTTTAACAAGGGCATATGCTTGCTTCTCCATGATTTGGTACTTCAAGGGTGCATCTCTAAGGGCTCGGCTGAAAAAAGCAATTGGCTTTTCATTTCCCTGATCATCTTTCTGCAAAAGGATAGCAGCAATGGCGTGTTCAGATGCAAATGAAAAAATGATGAAATTCTTATCAAATTGAGGACTTGTAAGGACTGGAGCTTGGGTTAAGGTAGATTTTATGCCCTCAAAGTCTTGCCTGGCTTCCAAAGTCCATTTTACCTTGGAATCTTTCTTTAAGATTTTATTTAGCATTCGTATCAACTCGGCCAAGTTTGGGATAAATCTCCTTAGTAAATTCATCTTTCCTAGGAATGCTTGCAATTCTTTGATGTTTCTCGGATAAGGGATTTGAAGGATGGCTTGAATTCTTTCAGGATCAATTCTAATCCCATCTTTTGAAATGATATGGCCTATCAATTTTCCTTCTTCTAGGCCGAAGAGAGATTTCTTAGGATTTAAGGAAATGCCATATCTCCTACAGGTTAGGAACACTTGTCTCAAATGTTTTAGGTGCTCTTGATCAGATTTTGAGAAAGGAGTAAGGTCATCAAGGTAAACCACTAGGAAATCATGGATCTTCTTAGAAAATGCAATTTCCATGGCCCTTTGAAAGGTAGCACCTGCATTCTTTAGTCCGAAAGGCATCTTCACATATTTAAATGTTCCCCACAGTGTTGTAAAGGTTGTCTTGTCTTGGTCATCCGGGTGAACAAGTATTTGATTAAAACCTGAAAAGCCATCTAGTAAAGAAATTCTTGAAGACCCCACTACTCTTTGTAGAATGTGGTCCATTTTTGGCAGTGGGTAGTGATCTTTAAGGGAGACTTGGTTCATATTTCTTAAGTCCACACATAGTCTAATCTCCCATGTTTTCTTCTTTGTGGGAACAAGATTGGATACCCATTCTGAAAATCTAATGGGTGCTATGATACCAGCTTCAAACATTCTTTTCACTTCTTTCTCAATCAAAGGGAGAAGCACATGATTGATTCTCCTTAGTTTCTGTTTGAAGGGCTTTTGATTTGGTTTTAAGGGAATGGTATGTTGAATAACAGAGGTGTCATAGGACTTAAGGTCCTCATAACTCCAGGCAAATACATCTTGAAACTCTTTAAATAAATCAACATATTTTGGTTTTTGATCGGGAGGCACAGACTTGGACAGTTTAATCATTTTGGGCTTCTCTGTTGTCCCAATATTACAGTCTTCCACAACAACGTTTAAGGGTTGAATCTTTGGCCTTTTGGGGACATCGTTTGAATCAAATATGTCTTCTAATGGAGTGAGGCCAGCAGGTAAAAAATTGTCTTTTAAATCAATCACTTCGGCCTCTGCTTCAGCTATTTCTTCTAAATGCATTTGCTTCAGCTCTTGCAAGTTTTTCTCATAAAAAATGGTTGGGTGCAACATTTGATTTGCTACTTCAGCTGTTATAGTTTTCTCATTTTGGCTCATTTGTTGTTGTGGGTCATTTATGGCATCTTCATCAATGTTTAAGCTTGAGAATTCTTGTTGTAAGGTAAGAAAATTGTTGATTTGAGCATCATCCTCAAACACTTGCCAATCTTTGATATTGTTAGGGACAGTAGGCCTGTGCTTTATCTCAACAGTAAAGTGGTAATTGGGCTCAAAGGGCAGCTTGCAAGTGCTAGCAAAAGTAGCTAGACTATGAGCATGCATGTTATGGCTTCTAGAAATTTTAGCAAGCTTGAATTCGGTGAAGGAGTTGAGTATTTCTGTGGCAGCAAACCTATAAGCTCTTAGCTTATTGTCATTAGTAACAAACTTACCTGTCATCTATTGAATGATCAAATCGAAGTCTCCTTGAATGGACACTTTTGCAGCTCCTAGAGCTTTGAGCAGTTTAAGGCCTAAAAAGAGAGCCTCATACTCTGCCATGTTATTGGTACATTTAAAGTTTAGTCTGTAAGCATGACCCTCTGCATGGTTGTTATGTGTGTTGTGAATCCATATTTCTGCCCTTGCTCCTAGCTTATTAACAGAACCATCAAACTCTAAATACCATGTGATTTCTTGCTTGTGGTTAGTATTAAGAGTTTCAGTCATTTTAGGATTGGGTGGACCTAGGTTCTGTGCTTCATGTGGTTCTTCTTGTATGCTCGTTGCACTAATTGTTTTAACAGTTTCACAAGTATGGGCCACCGACTCTTGATTGATACATGTTTCTTGTTCTAAAGGCAACGACTTCTCATCAGTGGGAGGGCAACTATGATCATTGAAAAATATAAAGGAATCCATATCAAAATGGATTGAGTAAATGGGAAAGTTTTAGGTTTTTCCTCACTACTTACCACATACTTCATCAATGTTTCTCTATATAGTCTCTTTGGTTGCCCAAAGACTGAAATAGTTGCATAGGAGAGGTCTAGTTGGAGAGATCCTTGGAGTTTTTCTCCCCAAGATCTTGATAAGAGCATGCCATACTTTGGTGGAATGTTAGCAACCACCACGTCCATTAGGATCGTTTTGTTGGGAAATTGGACTAAAGACACACAAAGGTCTTTGATTAAGCCTAAACACTCAACCTGACTAGAATCAAATGAGAATAAGTCTTTTTAGGGTCTAGTGACATCAAGGTTTAGCTTCTCCATTACAGCTTTGGGCATTAGATTGTGTGAAGCACTTGAATCAAACATAGTGTTGTGCAACACTTTATCATGAATGTGCAAACTGACATAAAAGGGTAGAACAGCTCCATGTCTTGATTTACCGTTGACTTCAGGACCAAAAGGTAATTCAGGTTGATTATCTAAGACATTAACATCATCCCTGTTCTCTGGAATTTGCAGTGATCTTTTGATTTGTTGTATGTACACATCATGTTTGGCAAGCTCAGAGAGAGGAATAGATATCTTTAATTTACCAATTTCTTCTTCTAAATCAAACTGTTTTTCTGACTGCTTTTTAGTATTGTGACTGGCAGACTTTCCCTTTTCAATTGTATCTTGAGTGATCTTTTCTGGGTTATCAGTGATTTCTTGATATTGTTCTGTTTTGGGAAGGATTTGAGGAGTGTTATTTACATTGTCTTTTGAGGGAAAGGATACAAAAGGCTAGTTATTAGAGGGTTGCATGTCAGATACATCCTCTATGGTCACTTCTTTTAATTTTGGGTTTGTTTTATCAACAGGTCTTGTGATAGCTGCCTTGTCCTTTACTTTCTTAGGCTGCTTGGCATCCTTTGGCTTGATGGGATCAGACACATCAATGGTTCTTGTTCTCAATTTGTATTATTTATGGACTTTGTAGATAGCTGAATCATAGCCTTGTTTGAAGTCAAACGACTCTCCAGACTTGGTCTGAAATTGATTTATATCATGTTCATCTTGGTCTTCTTGGGTTAGAAATACTTGTTGTTCACTTTTCAAACCTATCAAGTTTATGTGAGTGTCCTCTATCTTCTCACTAGATGTGGATGCTTCAGCATAGTTTTCATGAAAAGGAGGTCTTATATCATGGTTAGGACTTGCCCTTCCAACGTTTGAGTTCTGATTTTTTCTAAAGTTTGGATTTCTGATAGGATTGTTTTGTTGCCCTTCCCATGAGGCTCTTCTTTGAATAGTTCCCATTCTATTTTCAAAGTTGTCCATGCCTTTGATGATTGTGTCCAATTTTTGCTCAAAGGCTGAAGGTTCATCTTTGAAGTTGGTTCTTCTCTCAGCTCTTGCTCTATTTCACTTGGCAATCAGATTTGCCTCCACACTAACAGCTACATTTTTCATGTCTGCTAAGGTTTGATGGGCTCTTTCCCTTAACTGATAAGCCATGTCTAAATCAAATCCATCAGGGAATTTGTATAAAGCAAGATCAAGTGGAGGTCTAAGGTATTGTGGAATAGAGTTGTAAACATTGTTAAACCTGTCACAATAGTCTAAGACAGCTTCTTGAAGGCCTCTTTTGATAGTGTCATACTTAGATAATATGTGCAGAGGGTCCTTCTTCTTCTCCCATCTGTTAAGAAATGTTTGGTAAAGGGCCTATGGGTCAGCTATGGAATTTGCAGCAAGTGCTCTAAACCAGGGCCTTACATCTCCTGTTAAACTTGGGACAAAAATCTTCATTCTTACACTATCATCATCTATTTAATAACTCTCAAAATAGTCCTGCATTTTCTTGTTATGTTGTAGGGCTGTGCCAGAACTAGTACCATCAAAATATGTGATTTTGGTTTGATAATCCTGAGGCATAGCCCCTGGATTTGCAGGTAACTGTAAGGGTGCATATCTGTTAGCCATATTTACATGGATAAGTGGAACAATTGGAACAGTTGGGACAATTGTAATAACAATGGTGGTAGTGGTAGTATGCGCAGTGAATGGAGGTGTGGAAAAGGTGCTTGGAGAGGTGGATGACGAACAAGGGGAAGTAGGGGTTGAACGAAACAAAACTTTAACAACAGTTGGAAAATAGCTTGGCTGAACTGTTTTAGGACTAGAATCAGCAAATTGTTCTTGTTTTTGTTTGCTAAGGTTTCTAGAGATTAAATTGGGATTTTCAAAAACAGGTGGTGGATTTGGGTCTAGATTTGACCTACTAGTACGTGTTTTCTTCTTAGGAGCCAGCGTCTAACTTGTTTTTTGGAATTTTTTGAATAAGGTCATCAATGGAGTCGCTAATGATGTTATCACTCAGGTTGTCCCTTGGCTTTTTTAAGGGATACAGCCGAGGTAACCACAAACCAACCTTTGGGCTGCAGGTCCTAGCCTACCTGCAATTAGAGAGGGCTCTCTCTTTATGTTTTAAATTTTTTTTGGGTTGATTTTAGGCTAGTTATGGTGTGCATGCGTTTTGTTTTTATTTTGGTGGGAAGGAGATGTTTTCAAGCAGAGTTGGGATGCATAGTGTGAGAAGTTCAAACCATTGGGCATGGAGTCATGGATTAGGGCTTGCTGTTGCGTTTTCTTGGTCACAAGAGGAATACGGAGCAGGATAGCTACACATAGAACAATATCAGGTTGGATTAAAGATGGAATGAAGGTTAGAGATGAAAGGCAACTAAGAGTCTTTCATTAGCTAACAGAGAGGGAAGGTGAATGAAAGTTTTGTCTAGGAGCAGTCAAGAATTCCTAAAGAATAGTCATATGTGAAAGAAAAAGTGTAAACATGATCATTTAAGTATACATATTCATAACCATTTCTAAAGAAAACATATAGAAATAACAAGAACTGAGCATAGGGTGTAGTCAAGTAAAACCTAAGCTATTCTTCTTTCTTGCTACTTAGATGGTAACACAATTGTGGCATAAACATATGAAAAGAGTAAACAGAGTTAGGAAAACACTTATTGAGCCATGTAGTAGCACAGGAATTCCACAGTCACTCCTTGGCCATTAAATAACACAACAGTCAGTTCCTCATACAAAGCATTCCAGCAGTCTTTGATTATAGAGTTCTCAAAAAATATACAGCGCAAGTCTCGAATGAGGATTATCAACCAACCAACCCTTTAAATAATGAATTAGGGTGGTTTATATAGATAAAATATCCAAAAATATCTATTACAACATACCTTAAATAGTTCTGAGGGAAATGAGTTCTTTAACCTAATCTTGTCCTGAAATTAATGCAAGAAAATGTCTTTGAGCTGCGCTGGAGGTAGATGTATCAAAATGAGTTAATATGGTGTCTTTATGGCTCTGTGTTGTTCATTTAGCCATAACTGTGCTTTGGGTTTTGATCCCCTGCTCTTGAGTGGCTTTGATGTGCATTATTTGTGATCTAAGAGCCTTAAATGGCTTCACCGCTTTCTTTGACTTTGCTTGCGGGCCTTTAATGTTCACCTGCTTTGGTATTGCCGATCTGATACTCTTTTCCGCTTCACTGATACTCTTCAATTTAATATGGGCTTCATCTTTCCTCTGATACTCTTTAATAGTTGATTCGAGCCACTTTCTCTCCCTTGATATGCTTGAAACTGTCAAATCACCCCTTCTCTTCCCTTTTAAGGCAAAAATAGCTGCTGCAAATGTTTTTCATGGCCTCTAGAATGCTATCGGCACTGGCCAATTAAATATGAACCTTTATGAAGAAATCCTGTCAAATTGTGAATTTTTGGGTTTTGTAGGTAGCCGAGCAATAGGTAGCCTTCCATTTTCATCATTTTTTCTTAGTGATGCATCGCGCATCAAAAATTGCCTCAGTTTTTCATTCCGGGCATCCTTTGCTGCAATTTTCGCGCTTCGCACCTTTTTCGGTGATGACGTCAGCATGATGTCAGCATGATATCAGCGACGGGCCCTGGTAGGCAGTGACGTGGCAGGGTGACGTGGCAGGGTGGCGTGGCAGTACGGCAGGGTGACGTGGCACAAGACACGATGGCGGGGCAGGGATGGAGGCAGATGCGGTGGCAGTGACACGTAGTAGTGGGGGGTCGACGCAGAGGTGACGTAGCGCTGACGTGGCGCTGACGTCAGGGGCGGAGGGACAAAAGGCGGTTTGTGGTTTTATCGGACCGCCTTCTGTACGAGAGCAGTATTTGTCAGAGCAGCTCCGATGCAATCAAGGGCGGACACCTGTCTTCTGTACTACAGCAAAACCACCAGGCTATTGGAGGATAACTGTCGATTGTCAGGGCGGCTCCAAATTCGCCGAGAGTCGTCGGATCTAGGCGGGCAGATCGGAGGGCTGACGGAGTGTGGAGCTGGCAGCAGGTTTATGTGTGGGGGCCCACCCAAATATTAAATTAATATTTGCACGACAGGGGCTTTCAAACTTTGGTTAACGCAAAATTGTGGGTTTTTGAGGCCTCAGAAGGGGTCCGATAACCTAAAAAAGGAATTTCACGCTTAGGAGGAGTTCAAAGGAACTTGAGAGGGGTTTTATGTGCTTTGAGAAGGGTTTATGGCCCAAAAAAGGGGTTTATGCCTTGGGAAAGGTAAAACACAGCCAAAGATGGATTTTATACTTTTGGGGCGGAATTTTATGCATAGGAATGAGTCCTAATGCATTTAGAAGATGGTTTGAGACGCAACCAAGGGTTCTGGCTAAGTTTCAAGCAAACTTAGCAATTCCCAAGCATAGTCAAGGTTAGCTTTCAACCAGAGGGAGGGGATATGTACATAGGGGATCTATTTAGTGCTTTTTAGTGAGGGGAAGGGGAAATAGATAGGGATTTACATAATAATGTTAGAAGTTAATATGAAAATGAAGAGAAAGCGCTAAGTTCAGAGATCTTAGGCTACTTAAAAGGGGAAAAATGACTTATAGAGTGAATAAGAGTACTCCTAAGCAAAGCAAAACTTTACTTAGGCCAATGATATGACAAATGATGAAACTTAAGAGATATCAAGCAAATCTTGACCTCTTTAGGGAGGTTTGTGAATGATTTGGGGAATAAGAAGAAAGGGGACTTTAGACATGCCTCGCTTGAGCTCCTCCGAAGGAAAATTGCCTTGTACTTGTGATCTGAATAGATATAACACTTGAAAACATGAAATGGATCACATAGCTTGATTCTGCAACCACAAAACTACTTACCCAGCCTACTTACATAGCATTTTTTCTTCTTTTTGCATGGGTGCACTTAGACTTGCAGACCCTGATTATCCTCTTTTCTTTTGACTGTCCTCCTGTCTAAAATCAACCCTTATCTCTTCCAAGGACCTAGATTAAGCATATGGGCTACTTCATTTCTCTACCTAGCTACTCATCTGCCAAGCTTAAGCTGTTTGGATAGATATTCATTCTCTATCTTCTAAAACAAGCAATTTAAACCTAGGGAAGCCAAGATTAACTATAAAACTCTTCAAAAATGTTATGATTCTTCAAAAAGGAACTTCTTGGAAATATGGAACCTTGCAGCATGACAAGATGACATATTTGGTATGTAAAATAGTCAATCATGAAATATGAAACCTATTGCAATAGGAGGCTAACAGGATCAACCCAAATCCCTTCATTTGACACAATGAACCTTAACAACTGACCGGACGTAACCACGAAAACGCACTTGTTGGGATTCAACCGGATTTTATAAAAATGAAATCGCTCAAAAACCATTTGAAGATGACTAGGGTGATCAATTCTCTTTCGAGAACGAGCAGCGAGATCGTCCAAGTATGCTTCGATGATATGTTTAATGTCGTGGAAAGCATATGACATGGCCTGCTGGAAAGTGGCTCCAGCATTTTTAAGACCAAAAGGCATATTTTTGTATGCAAAGGTACCCCAGGGACATATAAAGGTTGTCTTATGTTGATCTTCAGAACGGATAGAAATTTGATTATAACCGAAAAAACCATCCATGAAGGAAAAAATCTCATTACCCGCACACTCGTCGATAATCTGATCGATGAATGGCATGGGGTAATTGTCTTTCGGACAAGCCTTGTTAAGGTCCCTAAAATCGATGCATACTTGGATTGTTCCTTGCTTTTTATCCACAGTGACTGGATTAGAAACCCAATCAGTAAGAGGAATAGGGTATATAAAACTCGCCTTGAGCAGCTTCTCAACTTCAGCTTTAATTGTTGTTGCTTTCCTAGGATTAACCGGTCGAAGCCTTTGACGGACCAGTTTGGCGTTCTCATACGTCTCAATCTCGTTTTGAACTATAGAAGTATCAATGCCAGGCATTTCTTCATAAGACCAAGAAAATACATCTCAAAATTCCTTGAAAAGGTCGGTGTAAATTTGAATTTCTTCAGGGGGACATTCGATTCTGATGAAGAGATTTTCGATCACGTTAGGGTCCCTAGAGATGTTTATAGATATCATTTTTGAAATCACCGACATATTACCTTCGGCACGAAAGTGTGCTGGAGCCAAAGGATTTGATATCGTACAAACATCACTAGTAAAGAGCTCGGAGAATCTAGATTCTACTTCCTACAATGGAGGAAGAAAGTATGAACGATGGTGTAAGTCTTCCCAAGGTCGATCTATACCCATCATCGCTTTGAGGATTGCTTCTTCAGAAGGTAAAACCGAATCTAAGCAGTCCAAGGCAGAGGTAGAATCAAGGCTCGAGACTGGGGCCACATCACCATCTAACTCCTCTTCGGAAAAAGGACTAGAATGGTCGTCTGCAGAGTTAACGATAGGCTGATATCTAAGCTCAGCTGTAGACATAGGGAATGCCATTCCATTTACTTTTCCTTCAGTGTTATGAAACTAGCTCAAGAAAAGATAGAAAAGATAGATCAACGCCTTAGAATTCAGCCTCTTCGAGGGGGCAACCTCCTTTACATTACATGAATGAACAATTCTTGTATGATTCAAATGACAAAACCTCCTTTCTATATATAGGAGTCTAAGGAGTCACAATATAACCCAGCCAACCTAACAATAATAATATAAAGCCACACAAATAACAATAGAGGGATTCTATGGGGCACAATAATAACAATATGGGGGCAATAGGGGCACAACAATATTAATAAGGGGTATAACTAGAATAGTAATCGGGTAATCACTAGTATTATAGGGACCCAACATGCCCCTCTCCTTCAAAAAAGTGTTGTCCTCAATGCTTGAGTAGTTCTAGATGCTTCTGCATAAAATTCTCATCCTCCCATGTGGAATCATCAGTGGATAAGTTCTTCCACTTGATAAGATACTCTAAAGTTGATCAATTTCGTATCTCTCAAGTTCTTGTTTCTGTGACTGCTTCCGGTTCTAATATAATTTTTCCTTCCTCGTCAAGTTCTAGCAATATTGTTTGAATTGGGAGCTTGTCGCCTATAACCTTATTTAAACATGAAACATGGAAAACTGGGTGCAATCGAGAAGCTGCAGGAAGCTCCAATTTGTATGCCATAGTACCAATCTTTTGCAACACCTTGTACGGACCATAATACTTTGGTGATAATTTATTATCCTTCTTAGCTTTCTTGAGGGAAATTTTCTTATATGGTTGTAGCCATAGGAATACCCAATCACCTACATCAAAACTTATTTCACTACGATGTTGATCTACCTATTGTTTCATTCTATTATGTGCCAACACAAGGTTATCCTTTAAGAGTTGGAGGACTTGTTGTTGATGTTCGATGTGATGTTCCACTACCCGAACCTTAGAATTTTCTCTTAAATATGATGTGATGGATGGTGGTTGATACCCATAAAGTGCCATAAATGGGGTCATTTTTGTTGCTGTATGGAAGGAAGTGTTATACCACCATTCAACCAGCGGCAACCATTTGACCCATTGTGTCTGTTTATCAGATACAAAGCAACGAAGATATCCTTCCAAACATTTGTTTACTATCTCAGTTCACCCATCAGATTGAGGATGATAAGATGAGCTATGAGCTAACTGAGTACCAAGACAAGAAAATAATTCTGTCCAAAAATTTCTAGTGAAAATGGGATCCCTGTCACTTACAATAATCTTTGGGTTTCCATGTAGCTTTTGAATTGTTTCCATAAATGCAGTAGAAACTGTATTGGCTTTAAATGGATGTGATAATGCACAAAAGTGTGCATACTTGGTAACTCTGTCAACTACCACCATGATGACACTCTTTCCCTCAGACTTGGGTAAAACTGTGATAAAATCCATTGAAACCTCCTCCCAACGTTGGCCTGGAATGGATAAAGGTTGTAATAGACCCTGTGTCTTAATTGTTTCAACTTTATTTTGTTGGCAAACCAAACATTCTGCCACAAACTTTTGAATATCTGATTTAAGGCCATCCCAAAAAAATTCCTTCTTAACCCTGTGGTAAGTTTTTAAAAATCCTGAGTGCCCTCCTAAGGGAGAAGTGTGCAATTCCATAAGAATATTTTGTTTTAGCTGGGGAATTATTACAGATGTATAAGAAATATTTGTACCATAACGAATCATTTTTCCAGCTAAATGCATAAGATATACTGGAATCTTGTTGTAACTTTCAAATAAGTGCCCACACTTCTTCGTCATTCTTCCATTCCTCCCTTGCTTTGTTTATCCAATCTGGTTGGATAATAGAAATGGCGCACAACGATGCTTCCACATCCTCATCCTTTCTTGAGAGTGCATCTGCCACCACATTTTGCTTCCCTTTTTTGTAGATGATTTCAAAGTCATAACCCAACATCTTTGTGACCAACTTTTGTTGCTCTTCAGAGGATAATCTTTGTTCTAAAAAGTATTTAAGGCTATCATGATCCGTTTTTACCTTGAAGTGTCTTCCCATTAGGTAGGGTCGCCATTTCTTAAGTGCATGGAGTATTGCCAACATTTCCTTCTCATAAATAGTTTTGCTTAAAAACTTTCCCTTGATTGGACGACTTTCAAAAGCAATGGGTCTTTCATCTTGCATTAGAACAGCACCAATTCCATTTCCTGAAGCATCACATTCCACAATAAAGGTTTTTGTGAAGTCCGGTGTAGCTAAGACCAGTGCTTGGCACATTGCCTCTTTAAGATGTTCAAAGACCTTTGTTGCTTTCAGAGTCCATGAAAATGCATCTTTCTTCAATAATGTTGTTATAGGTGCTTCTATTCTCCCATAATTCTTAACAAACTTGCGATAATACCCTGTCAACTCAAGAAATCCTCGTAGATGCTTTATGGATGTGGGGATTTTCCATTCTTTAATGGATTTAATTTTGCTAGGGTCTAACTTAACTCCTTCATGAGATACAATATGACCCAGATATTCCACCTCCTGGACTCCAAAGAAACATTTGGATCTTTTTGCATATAATTGTTTCTCCTCCAATAGTTGTAGCACCCTTTCAACATGTTCAACATGATCCTTCCAAGACTTGTTGTAGATTAGTATATCATCAAAAAATACTAACACAAATTTTCTAAGGAATGGTTTGAAAATTGAATTCATCAAACCTTGAAATGTTGAAGGTGCATTGGTAAGGCCAAAAGGCATGACCAAAAATTCATAATGACCCCCATGAGTTCTAAATGTTGTTTCTGGAATGTCTTCAGTCTTCATTCTAATTTGATGATATCCTGAATGAAGATCCAACTTGGTGAAGTAAATTGATCCATGAAATTCATCCAGTAATTCATCAATGACAGGAATGGGGAACTTAGCTTTAACAGTGAGCTTGTTGAGCTTCCTATATTCCGGACACATGTGCCATGATCCATCCTTCTTGTGCACCAATACTACTGGAGGAGAGAAAGAACTTTGACTCGGTTGAATTATACCAGCCTCTAGCATTTCTGCAACCATACGTTCAATTTCACTCTTTTGAACATAGGGATATCTGTACGGCCTGATGTTTGGAGGAACACTTCCTGGAATTAGATGAATAGAATGATCATGATCACGCATAGGTTGGAGACCTTTGGGAGTCTCAAATACCTTGGAATGATTGTCTGGGACTTTTTGGAGATCTGGATAAATAGATGACTCCAATGTGGAAACATCTAGCAAACATAATTGTGCAATTACACCTCTTTGCTCCTTTTTTAGAAGCTTTGTCATACCATTAGAGCTTATTATCTTTCCTGGTTTCCCTGTAATACCCCTTAATTTAACTTCCTTTCCTTCCATAGAAAATTTGATGAAAAGTTCTTGAAAATCAAAAGCTATTGTTCCCAAGGATTGTAGCCATTGGACTCCTAGTACAACATCAGCACCTCCCATTGGAATGGAAAGCATTGGGCTAGTCAATACATATTCTCCCATGGATAGCTTGATATTATGGCACTCTCCAGAGCAATTTATTGTTCATTTGCAATCATCACCTGACACTCTGGTGCTGGATATAGGAAGCAATTCAATTCTTTTGCTACCTTACAATGAATAAAATTGTGGTTGCTTCCTGAATCAATCAACACTATTACCTTTTTCTTCTTGATTTGTCCTTCTATCTTGATGGTTTGAGGAGTGGTAATTCCCGCCAATGCATTACAAGATATGGTGGGATTTATTTGTTCTTCATCTAGGCTTTGCTCCTGGAGTATATCCTCTTCTTTTGACCTTTCTTGCTCCTTTTCTTCTTCCTCTTCACAATCTATGTAGAATAATTTCTTCTCAGCACACTTATGACCTTTAGTGTATTTGCTATCACAACTGTAACAATGCCCTTTTGCTCTTTTTTCTTCCAATTTTTGTGGTGTCAAACTTATAGGTTGTGGAAGACTATGGGCAACAACACTTCCGTCTTTATAATTGTGAGTGGTATGCTTCCTGGTTGCCATAATTTTTCTTTCCATTTTTCTTGCTAACCTGAATGCCTTCTCTAATGAATCAGGTTCCCAAAGGCAAACATCATTTTGGATATTATCCTTTAAAGACCCTATGAATACATCAATCCTATGCTCCTCTGGAATATCTTTTACCCTTATGTTAAATTTTTGGAAATCCTCAATGTGCTCCATTATTGAACCCTTTTGTTTGAGACTTATCAATTGGCTAAAAAAAATGTTTCTTTTTGTATCCTCATAATGTGCTATCAATTCTTCCGTAAAAATTGCCCAAGTGATAAATTGTTTACGAGAGCAAAGCCATTGATAGTATACAAACTGATTTGGTTCCAAATATAAAGTGGCAATACGTACCTTTTGTGTGTTTTACACATTATTGAGATCGAAGAATTACTCCATCTGTAATATCCATGTGGCGGGATCCTTGCCATCAAACCTCCTCATATCGATTTTCGGAATATGGTGAGTCTTCGATCCAACATTAGAGTCTATGGAATCATGATAAACATTTCTTTTGTTCTCATCATGAGTTTCCTGTAGTACCCTTTCACCCTTAGTGAGCATTTCTTGTAGCAGCTTATTCATATTTATCTTCAAGTCTTCCATCTTATCATCCATGCCATCAATTTTAGCGTCTATGCCATTCACCTTAGCTTCCATGCCATCCATCTTAGCTTCTACACCTTTCTTTAAACCATACATCTTAGCTTCTACATCTTTCCTTAAACCATCCATCTTAGATTCTGTTGCTTTTTGCGCAAGTGACACTTGTTGCACTTGTTCTTGTAATTTTGACATATCATATAGCATTTCTTCTTCTTCTTCATGAGTCATGCTAGAGCTTTCAGGTTCCTTACTAGGTGTTTGCATTTTCTTTCTTTGGGGCATCAGTTACCGATAATAATGCTCTATTATGCCCTTTGAATTCCTACATATTAAATTTTCAAACCAAGCTTAAGCCAAAATTTAAGAAAATCTACACACCTTTTTTCCCTTTGTAGGAGCTCGATATTGCCTCTGATGTATCTCTTTATTTTCTAATCATCTAGTTCTGAATTTGTGACTTGAAGTAGCCCTCTTTGTCCTCTTTCCAATGCCACAATTCTGACCCAAATTGGATTCTCCAAGGAAGAGTGATGTGAAATCTCCCACAGTGACTTGATTATAGACTAGTTCAGTAGAGTGAACTTGTACGACGTGCCACGAGTCACTATTTCGACCTTTGTATCTGAAAACTGAATACAAGAATCTACAGTCCATTCTCTTTCTATAAATTCTTATGAAATTTCAATCCGATCCCCAAAGAGAAAGTTACGACGATTTTCCCCAGGTCACCTGTTTGGAATTTAATTCAGGAGTTCGCAAAAAGACCAATTTCCTCAGATCATATCTCTGCAAATATAGCGCTAAAAGCTCGTCAATTTGGACCCGAGGTTTAGCGCTATTTCTTCTCAAATGGGTTTTTTTTGCAACTTCTGAAACATCGCAAAAAAAAAGTTATAGCAAAAGTTCCACGATGACCTGTTTGGAGCAGCAAAACCCTAAATCCAAAGCTCTCATACCAAATGTTATGAAACCAGCTCAAGAAAAGATAGAAAAGATAGATCAGCGCCTTAGAATTCAGCCTCTTCGAGGGGGAAAACTCCTTTACATTACATAAATGAACAATTCTTGGATGATTCAAATGACAAAACCTCCTTTCTATATAGGAGTCTAAGGAGTCACAATATAACCCAGTTGACCTAACAATAATAATATAAAGCCACAAAAATAACAATAGAGGGATTCTATGGGGCACAGTAATAACAATATGGGGGCAATAGGGGCACAACAATATTAATAAGGGGTATAACTACAATAGTAATGGGGTAATCACTAGTATTATAGGGACCCAACATTCAGCTAATGTGGTCGTAGGTGAAGGCAAGGTCCAAGGGTCTGAAAAATAATGAGTTCGGAAGAACTCTTCTCAAGGAGACTCCTTAGATGATGAAATGACATTGATTCTAGCAATAGGAGAGGGAAAATCAAAGGTACCCATCAATGAGGAGTACATCCCAACTCCTAGATTCTTAGTAGGTGGGCGAGGGTTATCCACTAAAGGAACAGTAGAGTCAGAAGTAGCTTGAGGATCGACTAACAATAATCCAATTGATCAACCTTAATGATTTTGCCTTCATGAGGAAAGAAAATTACACGAAACAGAGTCGAAACAATGGCGTCCATTTCGTATACCCAGTTCCTTCCTAAGAGGAGATTGTAGTCTAGGTTAGCATCAATGACTTATACTTCAATATTGACGACCTTCCCCCCAACACATATAGGAAATGTCGGGATAATCCCATGTAGCTTATGAGAATGACCATCAAATGCAGTCAGGATGGTAGGTGAAGGAACAGCCGAAGGCGATCCAATAACCTTCCAGCATGACATCGACATGACGCACGAGGAAGCTCCTTCATCAATAACGGTACGAAAAATGTTAATTTTCTGGTATGTAGACTTTATTTGGAAATCCATATGATGAGGGAGTCCCTTTTTGACATTTAACATGTCAAAAGTGAGCACTAAAGATTTAGTTGGATAAACTACCCAAATCGCGGAAAGTAAGGCACTTCATTGAGCCGGACATGACTGGAGAACCTCTAAAGCAAACATGGTGCACAGTCTCTAAGCTAGATCCTCAACAATGGAGTATTTTTGGGCAGCCCTAGCATTATGATTAATAGTTGTGTGTTTAGCGGAACCTTTCGGTATCCGTGGTACAGCCTCGACAACGGGGTCGCTCAATATGAAGGTCGGTGTTTCCGGGAGCAGTTTTATCCTTGGAAGTTTCGACTTCACCATAATCCTGTGACCAAGTAGCCACACGGACGTTAGAACTCATCATGAAAACATTTGATGATTTTTCCCCTTCATGGCTACCCCCTGTGGAGGTTCCAGGGTTTGAACTCCGCCAGCAAGAAGTTGCTACCCTTAGGGAAAAGGGTTGGTTAACACAACCTGAGAGCTAGAAGTCCCTTGCTGCCCTAACAAGTGCTCAACGTCTTTAATCTTGGGGTAGAGGTGAGTTAAATGGTCTCCACTGCAAAACTTGCATGGAAACTTCACTTTCTTTCTAGACTCATTTCTACCACCACCAGCATTATTGCCGGATTTATTTGCATCAGCCTTCCCATCCTGGTTCTTTTTCTTACCTCATCCTTTTTTTTTCCCATTGGAATTTTGATTTTATTTAGGGTTATCACATTGGACGACATTAATCGAAGAGGGTTGGAAAGCTGGAGGGTTAGACGATGTGACTTGGTTGTTAGGAGTAGTTTGCAAAGACAATTGCTGCAATTGGCTCAACAAGTTCACCACATTTGTGTCTACCGACCCAATGATACCATCCGCATGGGGACCTGGCTTCGACTTAGCTATATCAACTTTAGATCCAGGAGCATCTGGCAAGTATTTTTGTAGGATCCCAGACTGAGAGTAGTGTTGAGTCCTGAAAATGTCATTCATTTGCATTACACTTTCACTATTATGTCCATTATATCACTTCCATTTCACCTCCATTTCACTACTATGTTACCACATTCATCCCACTTTCATTATCATTGGGCCACCTTTATGTTTTTCCAATCATTATTATTTCTAAGCCTTTTAAGTGAATTTGTGGTTAAAAATTAGAAAATAATGTGCATATGCTTATACCTAACAAATGGGTTGAGTTTGTTGACATGTGTAGGTTGAAAGGAGACTTCTAGAAGACCCTTATGTGGCACTCTAAGGCCAAATTCGAATTTGGTTGAAAAGAATCATGGGATCATGAGGATATGTGTCACATCTCCTAATTGTATTGTAACTCTAAGAAGACATGTGTCTTATCAGTTCCTATTCTGATTAGGACTCTAGAGGTAGAGGGAGAGATTCATGGATTCTCATTAATGAGATGGCTCTCATCTTTTTGTATAAATAGGAGATCTCTCTCCTTCATTTGTTAGTCTTTTCCTTTAGTCGTTTTCTTAGTCCTTTTAGCTTGTTAGTCCCATGGCTTTTGAAAGCTTTGGAGAGCTTTGTTGTACTTTGCACTTTTGAAGAAATTGAATAAAGCTTTGATGTTCTCAACATGGAAGGAGATGTGAAGTAGATGTCATGGAGCATATTAGGATGTAAGTAGAATAGATTTCATTTTGTAAATATTGCTTTGTAGAATGTAAGGTAGATTAGATTTTTCATTCATGCAATTTCAATTCATGCAAGTGTGTTTAATTTTACTTTGATTTCATGACTAGTGGCATGTGTGATCATCTTGTCTATGTTGCTGAACTTTATTTTTCTGTAGTTTGATTTTCATTAGTATCATTTCTTTAATTTGCACTTCACTTTTTGCTCTTAGATATCAAGTTGTTCATCTATTGATGGTTCTTTCTCCATAATCAAATAACTTTATTGGAGCCAAAATATCACTTAGTACAGCTTGGTTTAGTTTGCTTTAAGACTCACATTGCTCACTTGTTCATAACTAGCTGAAAGGCAAAAAGGTTAAGAAAAGGTTAAAGTAGTGTGATTTGTCTCCTTTATGTAGTGTCACTTAGATTTCACATTTCATTTTCATTTTAAATCAGCAGCAGAGATACTGGACCGATGTCATTAGTCCTTTATTTGATGTCTTTATTTTCCTTTAAGCATTTGATTTCATAGGTAGTAGGGGGCCCCTGCCTTGTATAGTTGTCACTTTAATTTCTTGTATTTCTTTTTCTGATTTTCATGTATATTAATGTACAGTTTGAATTACTGCATTTTATTTTCTTTTTAACATGTATATCATTGTACATAAATTGCTTTCAAGTTGATTGTAGATTAGTGATGCACATAGCCTTTTAATGAACTAATGACGTGATAGAATCATCTTGTCCTTTTGCTGAAGCAGCAAGGATACTGGATCTCATAGTCATTCTCTCATTATTTGATTATTGAATTTTATTTTGATTGAACTAGTTGTATATTTACACTTTTGCTTAAATACTAACTCCATCAGTAACATGTTTTAAGTTCTTTTGAAGTGCTAAGTTTTGGAAGTTACCATTAAAGACATAGGCCTTGTCTTGAAATCTTTATCCATACTTGTCCTTTAAAAGTATTCTTAAGACCTTAGAAAACCAACAAGAACAAAACCCCAAAAACAACATAAACTATAAAACAACGAAGTAAGAGAAAGGTTAACTAAGCACATATAGTGCACCACACTTCATCAGTTTACGATACCCGGATTGATAATTTATGTAGAGCAATTTAAGGCATTAAATTGACTAGACATTTTGGCGCCATTGCCGGGGAAGTGTAATTAGAAGACCTTATTTCTTACATCTGAAAAAAAAAAAAAAAAACAATTCTTGAGTATGCTCTCCTCCTGCACTTTGTGTGATCTAGAGGATCAGAAAAAGGACTGTTAAGTAAAAAAAGAAAAAATAATAATTCTTGAGTATGCTCTCCTCCTGCACTCTGTGTGATCTGGAGGATCAGAAAAAGAATTGTTAAGAAAAAAATAGGAGACAAAATAAACTTCATCACTTCAATTGATTCAAGAAAAAAAAAAGAAGAGAAAAAAAAGGGAGAAGAGAAAAAATAAACTTCATTTTATTTCCATTTTCACTCCATGCCATCCATTTCATCAATAAAAGTTATTTCCCCATGATCATTTCCATTAAGATTGCCTAACTATCTCTATTTAGCTAAGTGGTTGTTGTGACACTGGTTTCCGCAGCTGATACCAGGTTTCCGCAGCTGATACAGCCACCACTCTGTTTTTCAAACTTACAGTCAAGATGTTAGTGCAATAAAATGAAAATGCAGGTATGACTATGCAAATTGAGCTCCCAAAACCATACTGAGGATATTTTCATTGTTATGGGGGAGTGGCGAAGAGGCATCCAAGATATATTCATAACTCGATGTTGTTCATCTATTGTCATGTATCCCAAAGGCTTTCCCAAAATCTTCATGAATGGACTATTGCCTTTACTGTTGTCATCCAAGGAAGACTTTTTACTATTATCTATAGAACGCATCCGTAATTGATTGTAAGAATCTTCTAAGACATATGTTGGGCGAACACAAATACGGAGTGGATTATAGTTGTGCTGCTCATTCTGTTGTCTAATCCGAGAGCGGAAAAATGATCGCTTGTTGTCAAAGTCAATTAGACGAGATGTCTTGTGCATAAGAGAGTAATGTTGGCTGTTGCGTAGGAAAGGGAGAAGCAGCCTAGGTTCATATTCTGCATAAAGCTCCACCTGGAGGCCGTGAAAGTCTTTGCCTGCATGAGGATCTGTTTCAAACAGTGCATGCAAATATTCATGCAATAAATATCTGTAGGTGCTATTATTCTCAGCCTTCCGCAACTGTGAGACCACTTCAGATGGTTTAATAAACTCTCTTTGTTGGACTAGTAAGGCAACTCTCCTTTTTGGATCTAAAGTCATGAGTGCCAATGCCTTATCTTGCAAAGCATCATGTAGATTATGCTCTCCAATAAATTCAAACATGCCAGGTTTCCTCAGATCTGCATATATTGCAAAAGCTTTCTCGTACTGTTTATCAATGACATACAAGTCAGCTAGGGCCTCTTTCAAAGTTGGAGTACCTGTGTAACACACCTGCAAAACAGTAGATCAAACAAGAACAACGAATGCAGAACAGAGAACAGTAAAACTCAGAAAACGTAAACACAGAAAAAACGTCAAACTTCAAACATTCGATTTGACCAAATGGAGACGAATTTCAAAAAACTAAAACATGGGTTTTTTTTCCAGGTGGGTTAATTAGATAACCCAGAAACCGTTTGAGAAAATTCGTGGCGGTCTGGGAGAACTCTTCGGTTCTTTGGAGCCTCATTTTTACCGCCACGAGAAGAAAAACGTGAGCGATTAACAGATAATTTGAATGTGTTCCGCGTGCCTGAGGAGGAGAAATCCAAATAGGAATCTCATGTGCTGTTATTCAAGCTTGATTGCATGTGTTTAATAACTAACAGTCCCATGCAACGTGTGACTGTGTTTCAGTTTCAGCCATTAATAAAGACGTGTTTTAAACTCATACGGCTCTTCATAGCCGCATAACTCCCGCTGCAAACTCCACGCTTGAAACCTTGATTACAGTCCGTTTACCAATAGTTTTTCAAAGGACTTCTTTTCATTCGTTTGAATGCGTGGGAGTGGAAGATTGCGTGTGCTTCACATCCTACCAATGTATGGATTTTGCCGTTTACAATTTAAAGGAAGATACATGGAGTTGGCTTCCCACTATAGATGCAGGGGACGGATGTCCACGTCTCATGACGTTTAAACCCAGGCCCGATATGAAGGGGTTTTTTTTTTGGGAAATTTGTTTACCGGGGCCTGTTTGGGAAGGCTATTTTGCACTTATCGGTGAAGGCAGCCAATTCCAAGATTGAAGACTCAACAAAACATGGCAGTTTTCCAAACAAAGCTTGGCAGAGCTGAACTGTGAATTGCACTAGTTAAGTTAGTTGTCTTGAAGGGGCTCATTTTTTTCTCTTCCACGCACACAGCCACTCCATTTCACAGTACTTTCTACACTCTGCACTTTCCGCAGCCAATACAGCGTTTCCGCAACTCACACAGGCTTTCCGCAGCCAATACAGCATTTCTGCAGCTGTTTTGTTAAACTCTAAGTTGCAGGTGTCATCAAGAAAAACAAGTCACATGGGTAGCTAGGGAAATGTCAGTACATGGATGGTGTCCTATTCATTCGACCAAATTTGATGAAAAATACCCCGGTCAAAAGGAAGTCAAATTGTGTATTATCACAAAGTCGCCACACTGAGTCGCCACACTAAGTCGCTGCATGTCAAGAAAAAATAATAATTTTGAATCAATCAAATGAACAAGTTATTTTCTCACTTTTATGAAGGTATTGATTAATTTTGGACTGATAATGAAAGATGAATGGCTAACTTTTTATTCAAGATTTTTAGCTACAAAGTTGTTCCCCAATTCCGCAGCCAGAAAAACCTCATTGTTCAAATCAGCTTATCTTTCTCAAACAAAATCAGATTTTGATGATTTAAGTACCATTGGAAAGATCTCAACAAGATCTATACAATGAGAAATATATCATTAGAGTTTGAAATGGCAAATAATGAAATAAATTGCTGAAAAGAAGCAACATCAACTTGAGGCACTAATTCCAAAGCAGGTATAAATTCTTTTGATTTTTCCTTTGAGAACTTGTTTCATTAATACAAATTCTTAGTTTTGTGTGTAAATATCATAACTAGAGAGATTGATCACCTCTCTCCTTTGATAATCTTACATTCCATTGTAGAAGAAGTATTAGTTTTGTTGCAGGTTTCAGGAGGAAGGACAAATGACTACAAGAGAATGGTGTCTCTCTAAGAGACCAATTTGTTTCATAAGAGGATGATCAGCAACAAAGAGGAAATATGTTGATGCAAAATCAGATCCAAACACTTGAAAAACTTTTAGATACTATTGTCTCCATCACATCCATCCATCACATCCATACTTCATAATAAACCATTCACCTCATTCCACTCCATACTTTTCACTTACATTCACATACAATTTCCATCTCTTTTGTCCATTCATAACCCACAAATAAAAGCAAGAGGCTCATTCACATGCTTATTGCCATTGCCATTTCTGTTCTCCATTGCCATTTTCCATTTTCATTTTCCATTCCTTGTCATTTTCATTCTGCAAATAAGCCCTGCTTAAATGCAAATTATTGAGTCCATAGTCTTTTGAGTCTAAGTTCTTTGTAAAAACACCTTGAGGCTTGCATGCCTTAATGGCAAGTCCTCATGCTGACAAACAATGGGAATACATTAATGTCCCTTGTTCGTTAGATCTTCTAGGTGACTCGACATCAGCAAATTCATTCGTACCTAGCAAGATGTGTTTGGGCATCTTGACTCTCATTGTCATCAATGGTGAGAGTTCTCGTGTTGACTAGTGGCATCCATTTATGGCCACTAAGCCAACAATTTCCTACTATGTTCGACATCAGAACATCTTTTAACATAGTAGGAATTGTGCCAATGAGTTTTGAAGACATGAAGACTATTATTTTCAGCATTTTGGAGCAGATTCAGCAAGTTTTAGTAGAATCAATAAAAAGTCATCTTATCTCTCTATCCATGACTCCTCTTGATCAGCCACTTGAACAAGAAAATGATCAGAAGTTTTCAGCCACCACACATACAACTCATCCATTCCAAAGGGTAAGTGAAGGTACGGAATTTTCTAACTTTTAACCATAGAATTCCATAAAAAGCTAGAATGATAATTGTTGGAAAAACATTTCTCTCCCTCATTTCATAAAATTGCCAATACCATCAGTTGGGGGGGGAATACATTCATATTCATATCTTGCCATGTCCATATCATATTCAAGAGCTCACATACTTCCAACATATATTAATTATTACATTGTTATTATGAGCATACAATGGCTTTTGAAAAAGTGCTTAAAGGATAAATTGGATACAAACAAAATCATGGTTGTCACACAAGAACCAACCATTATGCAATCCAATAAAGATATACTTTGCAACAATAATCAGAATATCATTATGCAAAGTTCAAAGATCAAAATAGAAGGCAACAAAAAATGGTTGTAACACAAGAACCAACCATGTTGCAATTTAAGTGAAACACTTTGCAGAAATATGAAGTTATCAAATGATATCATGCAAAGTTAAGCCAAAGCTCAAGGATCAAAAGAGTTAATGTTATATATATTGCATGAGGACATGCAATAGCTTCAGTTAGGGGGTATGTTGAGTCCTGAAAATGTCATTCATTTGCATTACACTTTCACTATTATGTCCATTATATCACTTCCATTTCACCTCCATTTCACTACTATGTCACCACATTCATCCCACTTTCATTATCATTGGGCCACCTTTATGTTTTTCCAATCATTATTATTTCTAAGCCTTTTAAGTGAATTTGTGGTTAAACATTAGAAAATAATGTGCATATGCTTATACCTAACAAATGGGTTGAGTTTGTTGACATGTGTAGGTTGAAAGGAGACTTCTAGAAGACCCTTATGTGGCACTCTAAGGCCAAATTCGAATTTGGTTGGAAAGAATCATGGGATCATGAGAATATGTGTCACATCTCCTAATTGTATTGTAACTCTAAGAAGACATGTGTCTTATCAGTTCCTATTCTGATTAGGACTCTAGAGGTAGAGGGAGAGATTCATGGATTCTCATTAATGAGATGGCTCTCATCTTTTTGTATAAATAGGAGATCTCTCTCCTTCATTTGTTAGTCTTTTCCTTTAGTCTTTTTCTTAGTCCTTTTAGCTTGTTAGTCCCATGGATTTTGAAAGCTTTGGAGAGCTTTGTTGTACTTTGCACTTTTGAAGAAATTGAATAAAGCTTTGATGTTCTCAACATGGAAGGAGATGTGAAGTAGATGTCATGGAGCATATTAGGATGTAAGTAGAGTAGATTTCATTTTGTAAATATTGCTTTGTAGAATGTAAGGTAGATTAGATTTTTCATTCATACAATTTCAATTCATGCAAGTGTGTTTAATTTTACTTTGATTTCATGACTAGTGGCATGTGTGATCATCTTGTCTATGTTGCTGACCTTTATTTTTCTGTAGTTTGATTTTCATTAGTATCATTTCTTTAATTTGCACTTCACTTTTTGCTCTTAGATATCAAGTTGTTCATCTATTGATGGTTCTTTCTCCATAATCAAATAACTTTATTGGAGCCAAAATATCACTTAGTACAGCTTGGTTTAGTTTGCTTTAAGACTCACATTGCTGACTTGTTCATAACTAGCTGAAAGGCAAAAAGGTTAAGAAAAGGTTAAAGTAGTGTGATTTGTCTCCTTTATGTAGTGTCACTTAGATTTCACATTTCATTTTCATTTTAAATCAACAGCAGAGATACTAGGCTGATGTCATTAGTCCTTTATTTGATGTATTTATTTTCCTTTAAGCATTTGATTTCATAGGTAGTAGGGGGCCCCTGCCTTGTATAGTTGTCACTTTAATTTCTTGTATTTCTTTTTCTGATTTTCATGTATATTAATGTATAGTTTGAATTACTGCATTTTATTTTCTTTTTAACATGTATATTATTGTACATAAATTGCTTTCAAGTTGATTGTAGATTAGTGATGCACATAGCCTTTTAATGAACTAATGACGTGATAGAATCATCTTGTCCTTTTGCTGAAGCAGCAAGGATACTGGATCTCATAGTCATTCTCTCATTATTTGATTATTGAATTTTATTTTGATTGAACTAGTTGTATATTTACACTTTTGCTTAAATACTAACTCCATCAGTAACATGTTTTAAGTTCTTTTGAAGTGCTAAGTTTTGGAAGTTACCATTAAGGACATAGGCCTTGTCTTGAAATCTTTATCCATACTTGTCCTTTAAAAGTATTCTTAAGACCTTAGAAAACCAACAAGAACAAAACCCCAAAAACAACATAAACTATAAAACAACGAAGTAAGAGAAAGGTTAACTAAGCACATATAGTGCACCACACTTCATCAGTTTACGATACCCGGATTGATAATTTATGTAGAGCAATTTAAGGCATTAAATTGACTAGACATTTTGGCGCCATTGCCGGGGAAGTGTAATTAGAAGACCTTATTTCTTACATCTGAAAAAAAAAATTAACAATTCTTGAGTATGCTCTCCTCCTGCACTTTGTGTGATCCAGAGGATCAGAAAAAGGACTGTTAAGTAAAAAAAGAAAAAATAATAATTCTTGAGTATGCTCTCCTCCTGCACTCTGTGTGATCTGGAGGATCAAAAAAAGAATTGTTAAGAAAAAAATAGGAGACAAAATAAACTTCATCACTTCAATTGATTCAAGAAAAAAAAAGAAGAGAAAAAAAAGGGAGAAGAGAAAAAATAAACTTCATTTCATTTCCATTTTCACTCCATGCCATCCATTTCATCAATAAAAGTTATTTCCCCATGATCATTTCCATTAAGATTGCCTAACTATCTCTATTTAGCTAAGTGGTTGTTGTGACACTGGTTTCCGCAGCTGATACCAGGTTTCCGCAGCTGATACCAGGTTTCCGCAGCTGATACAGCCACCACTCTGTTTTTCAAACTTACAGTCAAGATGTTAGTGCAATAAAATGAAAATGCAGGTATGACTATGCAAATTGAGCCCCCAAAACCATACTGAGGATATTTTCATTGTCATGGGGGAGTGGCGAAGAGGCATCCAAGATATATTCATAACTCGATGTTGTTCATCTATTGTCATGTATCCCAAAGGCTTTCCCAAAATCTTCATGAATGGACTATTGCCTTTACTGTTGTCATCCAAGGAAGACTTTTTACTGTTATCTATAGAACGCATCCGTAATTGATTGTAAGAATCTTCTAAGACATATGTTCGGCGAACACAAATACGGAGTGGATTATAGTTGTGCTGCTCATTCTGTTGTCTAATCCGAGAGCGGAAAAATGATCGCTTGTTGTCAAAGTCAATTAGACGAGATGTCTTGTGCATAAGAGAGTAATGTTGGCTGTTGCGTAGGAAAGGGAGAAGCAGCCTAGGTTCATATTCTGCATAAAGCTCCACCTGGAGGCCGTGAAAGTCTTTGCCTGCATGAGGATCTGTTTCAAACAGTGCATGCAAATATTCATGTAATAAATATCTGTAGGTGCAATTATTCTCAACCTTCCGCAACTGTGAGACCACTTCAGATGGTTTAATAAACTCTCTTTGTTGGACTAGTAAGGCAACTCCCCTTTTTGGATCTAAAGTCATGAGTGCCAACG
Source organism: Pinus tabuliformis (assembly GCA_031772625.1). Classification (NCBI taxonomy): domain Eukaryota; kingdom Viridiplantae; phylum Streptophyta; class Pinopsida; order Pinales; family Pinaceae; genus Pinus; species Pinus tabuliformis. The sequence goes on from CM062819.1 coordinate 154,579,052, forward strand.
CCTTATCTTGCAAAGCATCATGTAGATTATGCTCCCCAATAAATTCAAACATGCCAGGTTTCCTCAGATCTGCATATATTGCAAAAGCTTTCTCATACTGTTTATCAATGACATACAAGTCAGCTAGGGCCTCTTTCAAAGTTGGAGTACCTTTGTAACACACCTGCAAAACAGTGGATCAAACAAGAACAACGAATGCAGAACAGAGAACAGTAAAACTCAGAAAACGTAAACACAGAAACAACGTCAAAATTCAAATGTTCGATTTGACCAAATGGAGACGAATTTCAAAAAACTAAAACATGGGTTTTTTTTCCAGGTGGGTTAATTAGATAACCCAGAAACCGTTTGAGAAAATTCGTGGCGGTCTGGGAGAACTCTTCGGTTCTTTGGAGCCTCGTTTTTGCCGCCACGAGAAGAAAAACGTGAGTGATTAACAGATAATTTGAATGTGTTCCACGTGCCTGAGGAGGAGAAATCCAAATAGGAATCTCATGTGCTGTTATTCAAGCTTGATTGCATGTGTTTAATAACTAGCAGTCCCATGCAACGTGTGACTGTGTTTCAGTTTCAGCCATCAATAAAGACGTGTTTTAAACTCATACGACTCTTCATAGCCGCATAACTCCCGCTGCAAACTCCACGCTTCAAACCTTGATTACAGTCCGTTTACCAATAGTTTTTCAGAAGACTTCTTTTCATTCGTTTGAATGCGTGGGAGTGGAAGATTGCGTGTGCTTCACATCCTACCAATGTATGGATTTTTCCGTTTACAATTTAAAGGAAGATACATGGAGTTGGCTTCCCACTATAGATGCAGGGGACGGATGTCCGCGTCTCATGATGTTTAAACCCAAGCCTGATATGAAGGGTTTTTTTTTTTGGGAAAGTTGTTTACCGGGGCCTGTTTGGGAAGGCTATTTTGCACTTATCGGTGAAGGCAGCCAATTCCAAGATTGAAGACTCAACAAAACATGGCAGTTTTCCAAACAAAGCTTGGCAGAGCTGAACCGTGAATTGCACTAGTTAAGTTAGTTGTCTTGGAGGGGCACATTTTTTTCTCTTCCACGCACACAGCCACTCTATTTCACAGTACTTTCTACACTCTGCACTTTCCGCAGCCAATACAGCGTTTCCGCAGCTGTTTTGTTAAACTCTAAGTTGCAGGTGTCATCAAGAAAAACAAGTCACATGGGTAGCTAGGGAAATGTCAGTACATGGATGGTGTCCTATTCATTCGACCAAATTTGATGAAAAAGACCCCGGTCAAAAGGAAGTCAAATTGTGTATTATCACAAAGTCGCCACACTGAGTCGCCACACTAAGTCGCTGCATGTCAAGAAAAAATAATAATTTTGAATCAATCAAATGAACAAGTTATTTTCTCACTTTTATGAAGGTATTGATTAATTTTGGACTGATAATGAAAGATGAATGGCTAACTTTTTATTCAAGATTTTTAGCTACAGAGTTGTTCCCCAATTCCGCAACTAGAAAAACCTCATTGTTCAAATCAGCCTATCTTTCTCATACAAAATCAGATTTTGATGATTTAAGTACCATTGGAAAGATCTCAACAAGATCTATACAATGAGAAATATATCATTAGATTTTGAAATGGCAAATAATGAAATAAATTGCTGAAAAGAAGCAACATCAACTTGAGGCACTAATTCCAAAGCAGGTATAAATTCTTTTGATTTTTCCTTTGAGAACTTGTTTCATTAATACAAATTCTTAGTTTTGTGTGTAAATATCATAACTAGAGAGATTGATCACCTCTCTCCTTTGATAATCTTACATTCCATTGCAGAAGAAGTATTAGTTTTTTTGCAGGTTTCAGGAGGAAGGACAAATGACTACAAGAGAATGGTGTCTCTCTAAGAGACCAATTTGTTTCATAAGAGGATGATCAGCAACAAAGAGGAAATATGTTGATGCAAAATCAGATCCAAACACTTGAAAAAATTTCAGATACTATTGTCTCCATCACATCCATACTTCATAATAAACCATTCACCTCATTCCACTCCATACTTTTCACTTACATTCACATACGCTTTCCATCTCTTTTGTCCATTCATAAGCCACAAATAAAAGCAAGAGGCTCATTCACATGCTTATTTCCATTGCCATTTCTGTTCTCCATTGCCATTTTCCATTTTCATTTTCCATTCCTTGTCATTTTCATTCCGCAAATAAGCCCTGCTTCAATGCAAATTATTGAGTCCATAGTCTTTTGAGTCTAAGTTCTTTGTAAAAACACCTTGAGGCTTGCATGCCTTAATGGCAAGTCCTCATGCTGACAAACAATGGGAATACATTAATGTCCCTTGTTCGTTAGATCTTCTAGGTGACTCGACATCAGCAAATTCATTCGTACCTAGCAAGATGTGTTTGGGCATCTTGACTCTCATTGTCATCAATGGTGAGAGTTCTCGTGTTGACTAGTGGCATCCATTAATGGCCACTAGGCCAGCAATTTCCTACTATGTTCGACATCAGAACATCTTTTAACATAGTAGGAATTGTGCCAATGAGTTTTGAAGACATGAAGACTATTATTTTCAGCATTTTGGAGCAGATTCAGCAAGTTTTAGTAGAATCAATAAAAAGTCATCTTATCTCTCTATCCATGACTCCTCTTGATCAGCCACTTGAAGAAGAAAATGATCAGAAGTTTTCAGCCACCACACATACAACTCATCCATTCCAAAGGGTAAGTGAAGGTACGGAATTTTCTAACTTTTAACCATAGAATTCCATAAAAAGCTAGAATGATAATTGTTGGAAAAACATTTCTCTCCCTCATTTCATAAAATTGCCAATACCATCAGTTGGGGGGGGGGAATACATTCTATTCATATCTTGCCATGTCCATATCATATTCAAGAGCTCACATACTTCCAACATATATTAATTATTACATTGCTATTATGAGCATCCAATGGCTTTTGAAAAAGTGCTTAAAGGATAAATTGGATACAAACAAAATCATGGTTGTCACACAAGAACCAACCATTATGCAATCCAATAAAGATATACTTTGCAACAATAATCAAAATATCATTATGCAAAGTTCAAAGATCAAAATAGAAGGCAACAAAAAATGGTTGTAACACAAGAACCAACCATGTTGCAATTTAAGTGAAACACTTTGCAGAAATATGAAGTTATCAAATGATATCATGCAAAGTTAAGCCAAAGCTCAAGGATCAAAAGAGTTAATGTAATATATATTGCATGAGGACATGCAATAGCTTCAGTTGGGGGGTATGTTGAGTCCTGAAAATGTCATTCATTTGCATTACACTTTCACTATTATGTCCATTATATCACTTCCATTTCACCTCCATTTCACTACTATGTCACCACATTCATCCCACTTTCATTATCATTGGGCCACCTTTATGTTTTTCCAATCATTATTATTTCTAAGCCTTTTAAGTGAATTTGTGGTTAAACATTAGAAAATAATGTGCATATGCTTATACCTAACAAATGGGTTGAGTTTGTTGATATGTGTAGGTTGAAAGGAGACTTCTAGAAGACCCTTATGTGGCACTCTAAGGCCAAATTCGAATTTGGTTGGAAAGAATCATGGGATCATGAGGATATGTGTCACATCTCCTAATTGTATTGTAACTCTAAGAAGACATGTGTCTTATCAGTTCCTATTCTGATTAGGACTCTAGAGGTAGAGGGAGAGATTCATGGATTCTCATTAATGAGATGGCTCTCATCTTTTTGTATAAATGGGAGATCTCTCTCCTTCATTTGTTAGTCTTTTCCTTTAGTCTTTTTCTTAGTCCTTTTAGCTTGTTAGTCCCATGGCTTTTGAAAGCTTTGGAGAGCTTTGTTGTACTTTGCACTTTTGAAGAAATTGAATAAAGCTTTGATGTTCTCAACATGGAAGGAGATGTGAAGTAGATGTCATGGAGCATATTAGGATGTAAGTAGAGTAGATTTCATTTTGTAAATATTGCTTTGTAGAATGTAAGGTAGATTATATTTTTCATTCATGCAATTTAAATTCATGCAAGTGTGTTTAATTTTACTTTGATTTCATGACTAGTGGCATGTGTGATCATCTTGTCTATGTTGCTGACCTTTATTTTTCTGTAGTTTGATTTTCATTAGTATCATTTCATTAATTTGCACTTCACTTTTTTCTCTTAGATATCAAGTTGTTCATCTATTGATGGTTCTTTCTCCATAATCAAATAACTTTATTGGAGCCAAAATATCACTTAGTACAGCTTGGTTTAGTTTGCTTTAAGACTCACATTGCTGACTTGTTCATAACTAGCTGAAAGGAAAAAAGGTTAAGAAAAGGTTAAAGTAGTGTGATTTGTCTCCTTTATGTAGTGTCACTTAGATTTCACATTTCATTTTCATTTTAAATCAGCAGCAGAGATATTGGGCCGATGTCATTAGTCCTTTATTTGATGTCTTTTTTTCCTTTAAGCATTTGATTTCATAGGTAGTAGGGGGCCCCTGCCTTGTATAGTTGTCACTTTAATTTCTTGTATTTCTTTTTCTGATTTTCATGTATATTAATGTACAGTTTGAATTACTGCATTTTATTTTCTTTTTAACATGTATATTATTGTACATAAATTGCTTTCAAGTTGATTGTAGATTAGTGATGCACATAGCCTTTTAATGAACTAATGACGTGATAGAATCATGTTGTCCTTTTGCTGAAGCAGCAAGGATACTGGGTCTCATAGTCATTCTCTCATTATTTGATTATTGCATTTTATTTTGATTGAACTAGTTGTATATTTACACTTTTGCTTAAATACTAACTCCATCAGTAACATGTTTTAAGTTCTTTTGAAGTGCTAAGTTTTGGAAGTTACCATTAAGGACATAGGCCTTGTCTTGAAATCTTTATCCATACTTGTCCTTTAAAAATATTCTTAAGACCTTAGAAAACCAACAAGAACAAAACCCCAAAAACAACATAAACTATAAAACAACGAAGTAAGAGAAAGGTTAACTAAGCACATATAGTGCACAACACTTCATCGGTTTACGATACCCGGATTGATAATTTATGTAGAGCAATTTAAGACATTAAATTGACTAGACAAGTAGATCAATTCTAATTGTTGGGCCCTAAAAATGGCTTTCTCCTCTTAATAGACTCCGGACATGGAGACATCCTTAGAGATCTCAGGTTCTAAATATTTCAAAAACCATTCGAGACGGTACTCCAGAGGGATTTTGGCTTTAATGAGCCTCTTTCTCTGTCTCCATTCCTGAATATGGTCAAAAATGTGAGTTGCCTTATCCTGACGAAATGTGGCCAGAAGTTCAGTTCTAGCATCATAACGGACAGGCAACTGGAAATGATTTAAGAAAATATTAGCTAAGTCAACGAAAGATTTAAAGCTGCCCCCTAGCAACTTTATATACCATTTAGTTGCATTACCAATCAAGGTGCATTGAAAAGTCTTAACCTAATCAATTCATCAATAAGGGATTTTGATGAGCACCACAAATGGAATGTGGTTACATGGTCACCTGGGTCTTCGCCGCTCTTCCCTTCAAATTTTGGAATGTCCGAAGGGAGTTTGGTTGGGACCAGAGGCCGGGCCGGATTGTATTTGATTGGATCGTTTGTTAATTTAGTGAGATCTGGCAAGTTCAAAGTTGCCAGAAATGGAAGCCTAGGAGGACCTTGGGGATTCCACCCAGACTAGGCGAAGCTCCCAAAGTTCTGAAAAGATTGGCCTGGATTTTGGAAGGCACTAGGCTTCCCGAAGTAACCAGCAGAACCAGTTGAACCAAAAGGCAAGCCTTGTGATCCAGCAAAATTCGGAGTTTGACCAACTCCAGCCGCAAAGCCTCCATAACCAGTAAAGCTTCCTCCTAAAGGATTATAAGGAGTTAATAACCCCTTATACAGATTCCAAGAAGAAGCTAAGGGAGGAATACTTTGAAATGAACTAACTATGGAGTATGTCCTATTCCCTTGTTGGCCGAAGTACGGATTCCCAGTTCCAATGCCACTAACTGCAGGGTTAGTCCAAATTTGGAAAGGATTGCTGCTTTGTCCTATAGAAGAAAAAAGCTAGATCCTACTGTCGGGTTGGAATGTGGTATATGACCACTTCCAAAAGGAAAACCCTAGAATGAAGCCGATCCACCCATCATGGATGTGGCGACACTAAATGGAACTGGCAAAATACCCTGTGAATGGGTGCCAAATGGGAAGAATCCAGAACTAAAAGCATTGGTTTGGGAATTTCCACTCATGGACGGAATGGCGGTAGACCCAACTAAAGATATGCTAGCAAAAGACCCAAACAAAGAAGCAGAGGAGATGGAAATTGTTCCTCCCCCTTGTACTGATGTTGGAGTCTGCATAATTGTAGCACTTGTAATAGAAGCCATGCTTCCAGTAGTGGTCATCGATGGTAAGTGCGTAATGTGACCTGGACTTGACGGTCTATGCGTTGGAGTCCCAACGTATTGTAATACTTCCGGATGGCTAGATGGTAGGGGAAAATTCGGAGCCGCTAATGACTCTGAGAGTTCTTCTTCCTTTATGTTATTCTCTGTTTGAAAGAGAACTCGAGAAAGAACTGGAGTGTTCCTCTCTTGTTCTGTGTAAGTGTCAAGCCTTACTTGAAAACTAATTCCCCTGAGAGGAGGATCAATCCCCGATGTGTCAACTGCCGTGGGACGAAACACAACAGCACTATTACCTCTGCGCCTTCTAGGAGAAGGCTCTAAACTTGGTGGTGAAAGACCATGAAGTCTTCGAGACCGTCTAGGTGATCAGTCAACCACTTTGAAGTTCTTTTGTTAAGATCTAACTAAAGACTCAAAAAATTGAAAGCTAGGCCAACTAAGAGTACAAAGCACACACTATAAAGTCCCTAAAGATATCAACCAGTCAAACAACTTCCAAGTATTTCTGCTCCAGGGGATTATGACCAGACACCAAAATACAAGAAAGTGAATTAAGGGGCCTTCCGAAGATAGTCTGGGATAATGACAGCCCAGTCCTATCAGCAAAGGTAATAGAGGAAGTTACATTGATCTCCTAACAATAGCCTGCGCCAGTGCAAGCCCCTAAGCTTCGCAAGGGTGCCCTCCAATAGTATCGTTGAGAGTGATGCAACATTGTTCTCAGGTGCCATGGGATTCCCCTCTATAGCCACCTGTGTAGATCCTTAGGAGTAGCAACTATGGATACCAACTCATTGTAGAAGCTAGGCGGAATAGTCGTGAGGTAAGATTAGACAAGTAGGAGAGGGAGTATCTCTCTTCCCTGTCTTCAAAAACCCTCGTGCTTAACTCCCAGATCCAGAGCTTTCCTGGTCTCCCTAATGCTAATGGATTTTCACTCACTATTCAGACTCCCATGTTTGACAGTTTAAATGGACTTGGAGAGTTATCTCTCCACTCACCTAATCCAAGGCCTTAAAATATCCTAAAACTTGTTGGTGTGTCTAACTTGACAATTATAACAAGTTCTAGTATATTTTAATTAGTGTTTGTTTTTAAATAGGTTGTTCTTTAAGTTAAGGGATAAGCGGAAGTGAAACTAGTGGTGTTTTGACGCAAAATAAATTAATAAAAACCAAACTACATGCAAATGCACTTGTTTTCATTTTTCAATGAAAAGAAATTTCTACAGGGTTAAGAGGAACTTCAAGAAAAACAACAAATTTTCTTTTCTTCTCCTTTACTCACGCTTCACACTCACAAAAGTTAAAAAAGCTATGGATGCCTAAAAAGGTGTGCAAATCTATCCTAATGCAATAAGTACATGCTGATGCAAGACTTAAGACTACTCTAAATCAAGAAATGAAAGTTATTTGTTTATCAATTTTTATTTTGCCACTTAAAATGTTTAGATGGAATATGAGTTGCTACCATTCATTTCGTCTAAACACTAAAAACAAGTTTCAAGACAATCAAAAATGCACTTTCATTCACTAAAAGGAAACCAAATCAAAACAAAGTTCAAGGAAGGAAAACCAAGTTTTTCAAAAAGTTTTCTTCAAAAGAAAAAACAAAAATGTCTCTTCAAAAATGCTCTCAACAAAACTGAAACTTTATGATTGAAGAACAGGCAACAAACACTTTTTCAAGTTGAAAACACACAATGGATGAAAACCCAACAAAAATAGATGTGTTTAAAGATTCTCTTAACAATCCAAAGCAACAATGAAAGCTTTGGCAACAAATACCAAAAGATCAAAAAGACAATTTTCAAGAAAGTGTCAATCAACAACTTTCATGAAACAAGAAATGTAGATGGTCACAAAATGCAGCTTTGTCAAGAAAACAAAAAGGTCACCAAAAACAAGATTTAACACAAAGATTGAGATCAATATTCCTACCCTAATGAACCAAAGCAATGAAGATTCCCAACAAGAAATCTTGCATGCTTAAGCAAAAAAATATGATGCTTGCAAAAACAAAAACAAGACCAGCACTTCTCACAATCAGAGAGAATTTGAAATTAGATACTTTCTATAAAACTAACAACTAACACTGGAAAGTAATTGCTCAGGGCTAAATCAAACCAGCAGGCAAACCATCAAAGACAAAAAGATTTAAAAAATCTTGAAAATTGCAAGATATACACAACTGTACTAATGTACAGATTGCGTGTATACATGACTGTGCCTAAGGAAACCTGAGTATACGCGGGTTAAATTAAGGAAACATGCATCTATACGCCTCTGTAAGCAAGAAAAACAACGTATATAAAAGATGTCAAGAAAAAATAAAAAACAGTCTGAAGAAACTGACCAAACTTACAATTCAAATTCCTACAGGAACAGACTACATAGCAACAGCAAGCAAACAGACAGCTGAGCCCTGATTGGCTTGAACACACCCAAACTAGGAACAAAAATGGTGTTGTCCCCAGTGGAGTCGCCAATTCTATTAAGGGAAAAGTTTCCCTAGGGTCTTGGGCTGATACCCAAGCAAACTGAAAGTTGTCTATACAGAGAAACACACATTCCATACAGCCATAATGCTAATATAAGCAAACTCTACCATAAGGGGCGTACCTAAGGTCCTACGTTTGAGAAGGTCCTTCTAGGGTCCAAACCCTTCTTGGAGTTCCTTTTGCTCCTTTGACCTACAAAACAACCAATTCAAGAAAGTACAACAGTATATGTACTAAACATTATAAAGAAACCATCTTCATATTATAAGGAAAGGTAGTTAGTTATGCAATTAAACAACCATTCACATATGAATTCTAACATGAATATCATAAACATGAAGAAGATTTATATCAGGAACAAAGACATGTGTTTCTTTTATTATCGACAAATAAAGTACAGAAAGGAATAATTTCACCTGAGTCGTCCTTTCACAGGCTCCAAGCGGAACAGTCCTCTGGATTTGTCCAGTCTCAAGCCTTTAACAAACTCCTTCCATGACTTACTCCATGATATCACAAGTAGCAAATGGACATCATCACACAAGGAAACAAGGGTTTCCTGTAAAAATGGGGGAAGTGCAGGAGGCACAAGGATCTTCGGACCGGGTGAGGGAAATCTCAACATAATAACCTTTCTCTCTCTTCTCTCCTCCCTTAGGCCTTCCCATTGAAGCATTTTTATACTTCTCCCAAAGTAGTTTTTTAGTTGGGAATTCATTGGGAACAGTTGGGCCATGGGCACTAACAGGTGATCAGCAGGTAAAACCCGCAATCTCTACCCGAAATTAAGGAGATTTAATTTTTTTAAGTGTTTTAATACATATACGCGGTTTGGGTATACACAGACCCGCGTATACACGTGTTTAGGTCAGGGCAATGTCGCCTGTAGGGAATAAAACACTGTTTTTTAAATTTTGGACCAGGCTTGGAAGGAGGGGTTGCCCTAGGCCATGGGTGCAGCATCAAAAACCCCAAGAGTGAGATTTGGAGCTATAACACCTAGATAGAGGAGGGATAAAACTTCTCCAAAATAAACAGGGATAAAAAGTATATAAAAATACAAGAGGATATCCACAAAAATCACCTATTTCAATACCTTCCTTAACAACTCAACAATTTCCCTTTTTTAGCTTGCTATTCTTTAGCTTATCCCTATCTCAACTTGGTCCTCTCCTTCCTTAGCTCAAATATTGTGTCAACTCAACACTCTTCCCTTAGCTTGGATCCATGTTCAAACTCAAAACTCTACCTTCAACTTAGATATATGGTCTGTGTTAGAACTCATTGCTTGCCTAGATCTGGAGATGATCTCAAATGAGCCACACAAGTGGCATATATATAGTGTTTGACGTCATGTTTTTGGGGGGAAATTTTGTCAATTTATCTTGTGACCAAATTGTCTATTGGCTGGGTTGACTTATGCAAAACTTGTGAAAATGAGAGGATATTTAAATATATATTATAGACACATTGAAAAATCCATTTATCCTCACATGTGAGGAGTTAGGAGGTGTGCCACCTATCATCAAAAAGGTACCAAAATATGTTATTTGATTATATAACTTTCCCAAGTCTCTTTTACACTCCATTTTGCCTCGTTCCATCTGATAGTTGTTGCATCATCATGACCTTTGATCCCTTGGTGCCAAAATGCTGCCAAAATCAAAGTCGTGTTGCCAATATGTTCAAGAGCTTAATCCTTCTGCAGTTTGTATCCTTACACACCTTCCTCAGGTTCTCTGTCTCATCCACATTCATCTTGTTCCTTTGTCTCGCATCGATGATGTGGGAAACATTATGGCCCTCCTTCGAATGATCGCTTCATGTCGACTTCAGCTCATTATCCAGGAAGTAGATCTAGAGACTCCTTTCTGCTACCTTGGAGCTTTTGTGCCTTAATGGCAAGTTCTTTGCATTCAATGAGAAGCTTCAATTATTGGCCATCGATCGGGTGATTTCACAGGTGTTTGACTTCAGATCATTCTTCACACTTCGTGGATTGTACTAGCAGCACCTTGAGAACCAGTTACATTATTGGTGGTCTCTCTTGCACTTGTTAATAGTTTACATCATTAACTGGTAATCAAGAGATATTCTAGTATGCTCGACTTCAGCATATATATTTGCATATTATAATTTCTACCTTGATTGGGGTTTGGATTCAAGACCTTGAGCTCAAGTTACACAACTGACAGTCAATAATACACAACTAATTGGAAATTCCATTATCCAAACTATGCCAAGTCCTTGGAACTTAGTTACACATAACATGAGTCGAGCCCCGTACATATCAGTTTCTGCCCCTTTTGTGTCTACTCCTAGAAATTCAGCTAGCACTCCAAATAGCATTGTTAGCATACATCCCTTCAGTAATCCCTTTGGATGGAATCCTTTATTTATTTCAAACTCCCAGGTTCAAATGCCATGGGGCATTGTTCCTGAAATGAACATACCAGTAGGGGTCATTATGGTTCCCCCTCTCCTTATGGGAAAATATGGATATTCATTAATTGACGTCAGTCCTACATAATTCGATGAGGTCTCCGGTTATACAAATATATTGTTGTGTTGCTTTCCTCAGTCCATAATTGTAGAGGTAGGCCTTGGTCATGAAACATCGCCACCATTAATCCCACAATGCTATGATTATATCTATCATCCACCCTATTCTACCATGGGTTGTGGGATTCTCTCAACTCTCATCGAATGCCTTCTTTTGCAAAAAAAAATTAATATTCATTTGACACATACTTACCTCCATTATCGCTACTGAGAGCCTTCACCTTATTACTGATTTCTTTCTCAACCAATGCCTTGAATTCTATGAACTTGGAGAATATCTCATATTTTTTCTGCATGAAGAAGCTACTACACTTGGTTGAGAATTCATTATTAAAATGACAAAATACGTGTGCCTAATAGTGGAGGCTGTCAAGAAAGGTCCACAGAGATTAGAGTGGATCCTTTTTAGGACTAAATGTTCTTTTCTATCTAAATCATGGAATGTGGATTTAATGTACTTCCCCAAAGTACATCTTATTGCTCAAGTGATCCTTAGGGAGGTCAACCATTATTTGTTGCATAATCTTGAGGGCGCCATCATGAAAATGGCCAAGTCTTCTATGAAAAAGTTCACCAAAATCACGAAAATACACCTACATTGCCTTAGTGATTAATGCAACACAGTCTTCCACATATAACTTATAGATGTTCCTCACCCAAACCCAAATTTGCTTCACCTATCCCAAGGCTATGTGTGTGACTAATGTTTTTCCTTTGCTAAAGATCACATCATAACCATGGTCTTCCAAAACTACAACAGAGATGATATTTTTTTGTTAGGCCTATAATGAGCATGACTTCCTTGAGCCTGAGGGGGGAGCTCGACTCCCTCTTAAATAAGAGTATAAAAACCCCTATCGTGTTGTACCTTCTGTCATCCCAAAAATCAATGTGCATCTACAAGTCTTTCTCCTCCAAGTCACTAAAAAAATCTCTACACGTTGTCATGTGGAACGATGCAATTGAGTCCAAGTACCACACATTCCCAATCATTGTGATGGCCATGCATGTGATAAGGATAAAATCAAGCTCGAACTTTGAAGCCAAGGCTTCACTTATTACTCCTCCTAAGACTTTCTTGTTTTCCTTTTTGTGTGGACGTTTTGTGGCATAGTGCCTTAATTGTTGACAATGGAATCATTTAATTTTGGACAAACCTTATTCTTACCCCCTTGGATGGACTTTAGTTTGGATTTATATTTCTTCCCTTTTCCCTTCTTTCCTTTTCCAACCAATGCAAAGTTTTATTCATCCTTTCCCTTGGATGAATTCTCATCTCTCGTATTCTATCCCATTTCCTCCCGTACCAAATCAGACAATAAGTGTTCCAAATTTGTTATTTTCTCCCTTCTGTTCACCAAATCTTGATATCTATGGAAACTCTTGGAAGGCATAAAAGGGTTAGGCTTACCAAGTCATCTTCTGGAAAATTTACACCAACTCCACCAAGTTCATCATGAGATTATGTGAACTTTATCAAATACTAGACAATAGTGTCATTGTTCTGCATCTTAATACTTCAAAGTTTATCCTTGAGTGCCAACTTCCTGTGGTCACTGCTATTCTCTAATAATTTTGTCAATTCTTTCCACATTGTGAAAAGAGTTTATTTTCCGTGGAGATTTGAGACAATCTGATCCTGTACTCCCTCTAATATTAGTATCCTCGCCTAAGCTACATCTTTCTTCGACTAAGCAAGGTTATCAACATTATACTCCAGTGGTTTTGCGACATCTATCTTAATGTATTCTAGCAATCCATTGTCATCCAATAGCGACTCCATGTGATGAAATTAGAGGTGTTTTCAAAGGAATACTCTAGCCTCAAACCGTTGAAGGTCATTATCTTAGGCCTAAAGAAATCCTATTGCACTGAACTCCAAATTCAAACCTCCTCAGAAATAACTTTGAAATTCCTGCTATAATGTGAATCCTGCTATGATACCATGTAGAAATTATGATGTAGATTTGCAACTGCTCATGAAGTTTTTAATTAAAATCAAAAGACACAAACATACTGTCCCGGTCTGCAGAAATCAATTTACAATATAGAATGAAAATATCATATATTCAATAAGAAATAACACACATGCACAGAACATTTTTTCAAGTGAAATAAATCTACTAAAAACCCTAATGTATTCTTGCATTAATATGATGAATAAAGATTAATTACAATTTCTTTTCTCAACCGAGAACAACCTGTAAGTGAATAACCTATCTCTCTGCTCACTGAGAAGTTCTGACCCAAACATAGTCAAAATTTTCTCCTTCTTGACCCCCTATTTCCTTGCGTAGTTCCTTGAGAAATTATGCCCCTATTAATTAGGAATTTCTCCAAAATGGATTGCGTGATTTCCAAGGTCGATCATATGAATGTGTGCAACACCTCAACACTCAAGACTAGTATACAATTGATATTAAGTTGCCTTGGAATCTCCAACAAGCTTGGGGAACTTGAATTCTCTGCATGCACTAACTATTTTGGGTTGATTGATCAATTAACTAGATGGTCACTCAGTTTGACTAAAGTCGCACTACACAACTAACCTTCCACTATTTCCTTCAATAGTTAGAACTAGTTTAAATGAAAACAGCCTAAGATAACTCACCTTGATTGATAGAAATTAGCAATCACACATGCTTAATTGAACTCTAATTCCTTCGACTCAAATTTACGGAGCTAACTTAGTGACAAGAGCCATGTCACCTCAGTTAACTACATCCAAGTTGTATACTAATGTGGAAACTCAAATTTTATCAATTCAATCAAGGCAAAATGAAATTGAAAATTTCTTGTTGGATTTTTCAACATTTTCCTTCTGACTTCATCCACTCATTTAATGGTTGAATATCCTTAAGGTTTGTTGGGATGGGGTTCCCTCGGTCAATTTTGGGGCAAAAGCCCAAGTTTTGGTGTAAAAAAATTTAAAGTCTCCGCAAATTGTGGCCATGGAGCGCATAGGTAGTTAAGAGGCAAAAAGGGGTTTTACCATCCTTTATGTAAACTTGACTCTATTTTTGAAGATCTACCCATGGTCCACGGATCATGGGATTGTATAAATAGGCGTGTCTTAGAGAGCCTAAGGAAAGTAATTGAAGTTTGTCTATGGCTATGATGAAAGGAGTCTAGAGAGTTAGCACAAGAGAGTAAGAGGAGAGGCTCTAGAGTTGAGTGCGCAGAGGCCTAGAGTAGTGTTCACAACTGAGTGTGTAGACCCCTATAGCTGAATGTGCATGGAAGTTCTGAGTCGGTAAACCTTTGCAGAATATCAATAAAGAAGATTGTTACATAAATTCCTTCATTTAGCCTCTTTACTTATGTTATGTATGAATGCACTATATGCTATGATGAATTATGGTTTTATGAAATAATGATGTATTGATGCGTGACTCTACTTGATCTGTATTGTTATGTGAACGCAATTGATGTTAATTCATTATGTGAAGATCATAACACTTTCTGTTAAAGTTATCGAGCACATAGGTAATTCCGAGTAATTTTTAATCTAAGGGTAATCTAAGGTGCACGCAAGTAGCTAATTGACCTATTTAGGGTCTGCAAAAGCCTGTGATAGACCTTCACTGAGGTCTAGCAGTCGACTAGGGGATGTTATAGAAATAGGCTGTAAGGGCCTAAAGATCTATGCAAAGGAAAATCTAGGTCGTAAAATGGCATCACATTGATCTTTGGGTGTGGAAACGTGGTTGCAACATCCCTTGATACTGCTTCGGGTGAGACTTCAATCTGCATACCACAAATTGATGCCGAAAGGGCTAGTAGTGTAGGGATTTGTTTGGTGCAACTAACTCTGAACCTGGGTCAAGACCCCCTAAGCCAAAAAATGGTTTCTTTGCTAGGAACAAGATCTGCATAAAGGGATGTGTAATGTCGTATCACTGGAATCCGACAAAGAATGAAATTAAGAAGTGGTTGGATAGAAAGATCCACAAATTTGTAGTGTAAGAAAATAGAAATCCTTGTCTGACAAAAGAAAATATGTTGGACAAATATTTATATAAATAAATACACGAAATATTCTTTTGCACCTTCCTGATCGAACTATATGAGTGGATCACTAAATTAGTAGAAGGCCAAGGAAGGCAGATGCTTGAGAGACTGATAGTGTGGAGTCCAAAACTATTATGGAGGTTGGACACTTCTGAAGACAAGATCAAACGTACTGCTGACCATTGGCTTGATCGAGTTATAGGAGGATTTGTTATAGAGTTTTTGGTTAATACCTAAGGCAATTACAACGAAGGAGAGCGACACTTCTTGAAGGGACAATGAGGTAAGTATTTGAGATCTTTGAATACCTAGATTAAGATGCTTTTGTGTGAAAAGCAGGTTATGCCATTACCTTGACGTTTGCATCTATGCGAAGTGGATGAAGCTTTAGAAATAAACAAAAGGCAGGTCCTAAGTATAGTCCATTGATCAGACCTCCTTGAGTGACGATGAGGGAGTCATACAAGCCTCACCACGGAATGTTGTCCAGTTGATAAAGAAGGGTTTCCCAAAAATACATCATCTTTCCATGCCACCTCCACCTTCACCTCCACAACATACACCTTCGCCCACACCACCACCACCACCACCAGTGAGGATCCAGATTAGTTTTGGTTCATTGCGAAGGCTGTGCGTAGAGGACAACATAATATAGATCATAACATAAAGAAGGCGCGGTTGGTTACTACTCTAAAAGATTGCGCGTTGACATGGTACATTAAGTACTGCACTGATAATCCATTGGTGTCATTAGAAGACACTCAGACTGATTTGGACAAAGAATTTGGTAAGTCGAATTCTTAATCATAGTCAGTAGTTAGATTCAAGGAAATCATGATGAGGGTCGGTGAAACACCTTGGGATTTAGATCAAGGACTAAAGTGCATAATTTGCGAAGCTAATATGAATCTCACAGATAATCAACACCGCAAATGGTTTGTAGCCTCCCTCCTGCCCCACCTAAGGGTTGCTTGTCGTAACAAAAGATAGGAACTATGGGTTTCTTTGTTTGTAGCCTCACTTATTTGGGAGTTCAACAGATTCACATGGAGTTGCAAAACCTTTACTTAGAATTGCATAGCTTCAAAAAGGAAAAATCGGTTTGGTCGGAGGTGCACAAAAAAGTTTGGTGCCTCAAGTGTAAAAGATAGGGGCATTATAAAGATCATTGCCCTATCTTCATGAACTATATTACAAGGGGAGTTCCAATGCCCTTGACGCAGGATGCTCCAGCAGGACCAAGTACAGGGCCTGCGCTATGGTGTGCTATTTGTTAGGTGGCTGGAAAACATGTAACATATAATTGTCATTTGCTGCAAAAGTTTGTGTAGACACCACAACAATTATTCTGTGATTTATGTAAATAAGTGGGCCATGATAAATTCCATTACTGTAGCTATGAATTAATGACGGAAAGACGCCTGCATATTGAATGCAAGTAGAAACTTGGCCTCCGGATCTGAGCACTGGGGGAGCGCATGGAGGATATCAGGGATGCGGATGAGGCTAAGGAGGAGGAAGACCTGGTAGAGGTTGTGCAAAAATAATTTGCTATAATTGTGGAACACCATGGCACTACGCATAGGAGTGTACCAGCCAGACATGCCTATCATGTCGATACTACACTTAGTTCGACCAAACAATAGAAGAATGTTATGTGTTAGCTAAGATGTAGGAGAAGAAGGCGCGGCCTCAACAACCTACCCAGAAACTATAGATGATGCAGGTCGAGCCCTGTGAAGAGGATCCAAATGTGAATATCATGCTACGAAGCGAAATTACTACCGGTGATGATAAATAGAAACAACCTGAAGAAAGTGGTGGATCTACAAGGCCCTAGAAAAGGAGGTTGGGTTTGATTTGGAGTGTGCAAAGGAAATGTTCATGGAAGTGAAGAAAAGCTTCGTCGAGGCCTTTAGCTCAGGAAGTCACGAAAAACTGTCTACAAAGGTTGAACCCTTTGTGCTTACTACCCTCTTGGAGACTTGTATGAAATCATTGCGTGATCGCAAGGTGGTGAAAGGGATACAAGAATTGACAAACAAGTGTGCTGGTAAGGAAAATGCTCCTGAAGGACACCATGCAGTTAGAAAGATCGCTAAACATAACACAAGAACAGGGTGAAAGATGAGGCCCACTGCGTAAATAGGAGATAATGAGAGGGATGAGGTTATTTTGGATCTCAGATCACATGCAAATGTTTTTCCTAAACAAACATCAGAAAGGATGGGGAGACTTGCACTATAGTGGTATTTGATTCAATTGAGGATGGAAAACCAATAGAAGATTATCCCTATGGGGCGATTGCATGGAGTGACCTTAGATATAGAAGGTGTGAGCGCACTCAATGATTTTGAAGTGATAGAGATTGTTGATGATAGCAATACATAACTCGTGCTCCTGGGAGTTGGTTGGGCTATCGACATGAATGGGGTCATTAATTTGAATAAGTGGACCATCTTTTTGAAAGGACATTGCTCCACTGTGTAGTACCATTGGACCCTACAGAAGGACCACACTATACTGAACCGGTCCGTGACTATGAGGAAATTGATGATGATTTGGATCAGATCTATAAAATAACATCATGAGACCTAGATTGGGTTAATATGACAACTGATGGATGAATTACATGGGACTGCAAAATCTCATGTACTTCAGATTTAGATGAAGAGTTAGAACATTGGTAGAATAGGTTGCACGAAGTATCTATGATGCAATGCAATATGATGACTAATTTGCTGCACTACGTGTCATCAGAGGTAATAAATTTACCTTATTATGATGTTTTAACTAATGTGGATAAGATTTTGGATGCCTTTGAAAGAGAAGTACCTGAGCATCATCTCTTTCAAGCACTGGATTTTGTGCTACATGCTACACCCGCACGATGATGGGGTACGCATAAAGACAACTTTGATGAATGGCACGAGTATAGGAGAATGATGAGGTTGCGATTTGGTTGCCCAAAAGTTCGGCTAACTAAGAAATATGTTGGGAGGAATTATCCACGCAATCATTTAGAAAATTTGACTAAGGTTTATGGAACGGAGCTGCAACCAGAGTGGGTGCATTGATTATGCCATACTTTGGATATAATCCTTATGAATTGGTACCTAGAAATGAAGCTCTGCCACGACACTGTGGAGTGGGACATGTTAAGGGAAGGATTTATGATGACCTTCAACTTTTAATATGGGTTCGAAAGCATTGACGACGTGTCGCAGGAGCTTAAGGCTGCAATCTTCAGAATCCCTTAGGATCCTTTGAAATCAACTCAACCAAATTGGAGCACCTAGCTGCACCATGCACTGGAATGCTATAATGTGACTACCGAGGGGGAGGATGAAGATCCAAGGAATATTAAAATCCTAGAAGAAGAATTCCACCACAAAGTTGAGGGACCGCAGATACAGAATTCAGACATCACCACACCATTGAAAACTAGGCAAGTAAACATTGGTACTGAAGCAAAGCCTAAGTTTGCAAAGATTTGGGATTACTGGGATGACGCCACAGAAGATAAAGTCACTGAGTTGCTCCGTGAATATCAGTATTTGTTTGCTACAAAATTTTGGTACTTGAAAGGTATCGTAGGAGACTTGGGCGTGATGAAAGTTACCTTGAAGCTGCATGTGAAGCTGATTAAGAAAAGACTATATCGCCTTAATCCTAAATATAAAGAAAAGGTTTTCTTGGAGTTGGATAAGATGCTTGAGGTAGGCATTATCAAACCAATCGAGGAATTTGGTTGGGTGAGCCCAATGGTAGTCCAAGAAAATAAGAAGAAGGGAGAGATACGGATTTGCATAGATCTTAGGAAGCTTAATGACACTTGTGTCCATGATTCCTTTCTAACACTGTTCAGAGATGAGGTACTGGATAATGTTGGAGGGCAGGAGGCCTACTCATTCACCGATGGGTTCTCTAGGTACCATTAGATTAAGATCGCACCGGTGGATCAGAGCAAGGCAACGTTCGCGATGGAATGGGGTTGTTTTCAATATATAGTGATGTTGTTTGGACTTAAGAATCCGTCGGTCATATTCACACGCATAGTCATCGAGGTGTTTAAGCAGTTTATCGACAAATTTTTGGAGGTATATTTTGACGACTGGACAGTGTTTGGGTTAGTAAAGTGCCATGTAGCCAGTCTATGCTTGATGTTCCATACATGCCGAAGATATCAAATTGTGTTGAACCTGAAGTAGTGCTTATTCTATGTCCCTTTTAGGATTTTTCAGGTCATGTGGTGTGAAAGAAAGGACAAATTGTGAACCCTGATAATATCACCATCATAGTCAATTTGGAGGCTCCAAGAAGTGTTAAATAGCCACCTGAAATGCTGAGCCACACATGATATTACCAAAAGTTCATCAAGGCGTATGCTCAGATTACCACACCTATGGAGAAGCCACTCAAGAAGGATGCTAAATTTTGTTGGGAAGAAGAATGTCAGTATATTTTGGATGTATTGAAAGAAAAAATAGTCACCACGGTGATCTTGGTCTTCCCGGATTGCAAGAAGGAATTACATGTGCGCGTTGTTGCCTTGTGTATTATGTTAGGGGCAGTGCTCACACAGCATGGTGAAGGAGAGATGGATTATTCTATAGCATTTGGGAGAATAAAGTTGTCAAATGCTGAAAGGAATTATTCAACGATAGAGCATGAAGGATTGGTTATGGTGTACACGCTCCAAAATTTTAGACACTATCTGTTAGGCGAACATTTCAAGATGTACAAAAACCATTTTGCATTGAAGTATCATGTCAATAAGCTTGTGTTTGGGGGAAAAATATCCAGATGGATGTTGTTATTTCAAGAATATGATCTTTAGGTAACTGTGAAGATGGGAAGGTTGAATGGAGGACCTGACCATCTGTCGCGCATTGAGACAGGAGAGGAGCCTATTAATTTGGAGGAAGGATTGCCCAACGTGTAGCTCTTCGCAATGTGAGTAGTGGATAACCACTTTGTGGATATTATCCCCTTCTTGACTACAGGAACAACTCCAGAAGGATACATGAATCAACAGAAAAAAGAGTTGCTAGTGCGCGTGGTAGACTTTTCCATAATTGTTGGACATTTATATAAGATCGGATCGAACAAGATACTTCGCCGATATGTGCCCAATTTTGAATGAAACAGCATACTCGTTGAAGCTCATGGCTGAGCTGCAAGAAGAAATTACGCAGGAAAAGCAACAATGTAGAAGGTTTTGTGCATTTGGTTGTGGGCAACAACAAAAAATTTGTTGTTTGAATATGTGTTGACCAGATTTAGTTGCCTGAAGGTATTGATGAGTGATCGCGGTACACACTTCCTCAATGAAACAATCAATGCACTAACAGAAGAGTTCCAAGTTTACCATAAGAAAATTACACCATATCATCCTCAGGCCAATGGAACAGTTGAGGCCTTCAATAAGATATTGGAGAATGTGTTGATAAATATTTTTAATGTGCAGTGGAATGATTGGGATGTGTGCATACCAGCAGTATTATGGGAATGAAGGACTACTTGCAAAAGGAAAATAGGTCAGACTCCTTTCCATTTGGTCTATGGTGTCGAAGCTGTGATGCCTATGGAATATATTGTGCCTAGTCTCTACATATGAGCACTCATAGGAATGACAAACTGTGGAGCCTTGGAACGACAACTCTTGCAGCTAATTGAGCTCAAAGAAGATACATTTTCGGTTAGATTCCATTAGCAGGCTCATAAGGAATGTGAAAAATCTTGTCATGATCTTCACATCAAGCTATGTACCTTCAAGGTAAATTACTTAGTTTTATTATATGATAGTAATTTTGCTAAGTTTCGAGGAAAGTTTCAGATGCACTAGCTGGGGCCATATGTCGTCAAAGAAATTACAATTGGTGGTGTAGTTCAGCTTACAAAGTTGAATGGAGAACCACTTCTGGGAAGTGTAAATGGAAGATGGTTGAAGCCATAGACAGGGAATCCAACTCAATGACTACATGATGGTAGCACAATCATAGTATTCAATGTTGTTGCAATGGAGCGCAGGAATATAAGCTACACTGCCTAGTTTGTAGAACTACGTGACACGGGGATGTATGAAAAAGGGTGATGTCACAATACCAGAAGCAACGTGAAGGGAGCTACGCTATAGAGGGAGATACCACACACCACAGCCAAAAAATGACCATTACAGTCAGTGTTCATGATTTGACAGCCAGGAGACAGTTAAGAGGAATTGGGGGGGTGGAATTTAAGGCTAAAATATTTGGAGATCTGCAACCAAATCAACATTTATGGATGGATTTTGGGGGAAATGGTCGAATTTGAATTAAAAATCTCTTATAAATTACGCGTACCCATCCAACAAAGAACACTTTTCATCCTTAGAATTTTTTAGCTGTGTTGTATGTCGCTTATGAATCCTCAGTTTTTCACAGATTTGGTCGCAAGCTATGTGTTTTATACTTTACCCGAAGATACCCAATAGTTCATTCATAGCACTATGTCAAGATGAGAGCAAGACCTTACACTATGCATGGTTTTTGCTCTCCATTGTTCTAGTTGCTTGGGAGCTACCAGAGGACACTCAATTTCCTCCTTTGGAGAAAGGATTGTCGGAGGCTACATAGTTTGCCTCCCTTTGGGCCACAAAGGACCCTGCGTGGATCACTTAGACAAATTTTCTTGGTTTTGAGGGAGGCAAGCATTCACATGGCCATCAAACAACACCCATGGCTATCCCCCGACTGTGTATGAGCAGTTGTCAGAGTACATGGAGTTCAGGACAGACTTCCACCACGTGCACATGAGGGCATGAAAGGATCTGCAACGTAAGTGGTTTGATCTTCCCTATCTGGCAATGGATGATGCCATTGAGGAAGTTGTCAAGTTCTAATTGATAGATTGGCACTCTCCATTCGATATAGACACTAGTACCAACAAAGGTGCAGAAAATTCCACGAAGAAGAAGAAGGAGGAGGTAGCTAATTAGGCAGTCCAGAAGTTGGCGACACAACAAAGGAAAGAGGCCAAGGAGAAGGCCTAGCTTGAAAAGGAGCACGCTACAAAGTAGCAGGCTAAACAGGAACCACGTGACTCCGAGTGAAGTGGTAAATCTTGTTTGCCCCAAACCAAGGAAGATGAGCAGTTAGATCAGGGCAGTGGTGGTGATGAAGGAGAGAGCAGTCTATTCTGGGTGAAGAGGTATAGGAAACAACATAAGGAGGGGCCCTGAATGAAATCAAATGTGACGAAGCCACCGCTCAATCCCATTACACTCGTAGAAGATGATCTGGATGAGATTGGGGACAAGATTCATGACACCACTGTTGAACTATTGCAACAGTTTGAACAACAACACCTGTAGTCACTAGGAACTATTCAGAAGGATCTACAAAAACTACAAATCTAGACCAACAGGATTTAAGTGGGCGTAGGCCAGGTGAGTGCCACACAGACAAGCTTGGCACTGAGGACCAGTTAGGCTATAGAGATGGCCTGGTCAGTGGATCTGCAAGTAGTCGCACTACTAGAAAGGACTTTGAGCGTGGAATTGACTAATGAAAATGTCATCGTGAGTACTTTTAAGAACATAATCCTCAACCTCGCAACACTCCCCAATAGATATCTTCACATGCTGCAAACTAGTGTGACAATGATGTTAAGAGCTCAGGAGTGGCACACTCTTAGCCTAATAAGTGAATATCAAGTGAATAATGAGAAATGTGTGCTGAGAAGATGGAGACCCTGAAGGTAAAGGAAACGATCCAGGCATAGAGCACCCAGCTAGCGATTGCATTGGCAAAGGCATGCAGGATAGTGCTGGATTTGTACATACCTGAGGAGGTACTACTTGATGCCAAGATCAGGAAACCTTCTGCGGGTGTCTGTGATGGTAAGATATAGGTGGCCAGAGTTTAGTTTAAGTTGAACACAAAAATCATGGAGTTGGAACTCAAGTCACAACCTTCCACTCCGCCAAAAGTTTAGGAATATCGTGAAGTTGTTGTTAAGGATGGATTAACTTCTGTGGATACTGCACTTGTGGACTACACAACATTGTTTGATAAGGTCATGGAATTAGTGACGACCTTGTAGGAAGATCCTACCCTATAGGTATTAAGTACAAAGATCTGCGAGCTGCAACAATAGTATGATGAAGAAAGGGAAATAACGTGCTCCATTGCTATAGTGTAGTGCCTCGCCAAGCTATAAGAGGCTAAGCATCTCCTGACACAGGTGGAAGAAATGTAGAAGAAAGTGGTGGTCCTTAAGGCCATGTTGGGGCCTTGGTTGGATGAAGCCTACCTAGTATTAGCCAAGATATAGGAAAAGTTGGCGAACTTACAGACTACACAGTAGAGGATCAAGCGAGCCAGTGAAGGACTGGCCATAGAGTAGCTGGTAGAACAAGTAAAGTAGGCAGCCACGTAGAGCACAACTGAAGTTGTAGTTATGTAGGTAGATCTTGGGGTTCTTCACAGCAAGATCGTCACGCCAGTTGGTGACTCAAGGGCGAGTCATGACCTTTGTGTTGGGGGTCTATTGGGATGGGGTACCCTGGGTTAGTTTTGGTACAGAAGCCCAAGTTTTAGTGTAAAAAGATGTAAAGTCTTCGCAGATTGTGGTCACAGAGCTAGTTAAGAGTAAAAAAGGGCTTTTACCCTCCTTTATGTAAACTTAAGTCAATTTTTGAATATCTACACATGGTATGTGGAACATGGGATTGTATAATAGGTGTGCCTTAGAGAGTCTAAGGAAAGTAATTCAAGTTTGTCTATGGGTATGAAGAAAGGAGTCTAGAGAGTTAGCATAGGAAAGTAAGATGAGAGGCTCTACAACTACGTGCATAGAAGACTAGAGTAGTGTCCACAGTTGAGTGCACGGACCCCTGCAGCTGAGTGCACAGACCCCCACAGTTGAGTGCGTGGACCCTTGTAGCTCAGTGCACAGGTAATTTTTGAGTTTGTAAACCTTTGTTGAATATCAATAAAGAAGATTTTTACACAAATTCCTATGTTTAACCTCTTTACTTCTGTTATGTATGAATGTGATATATGTTGTGATGAATGATGGTTTTATGAAATAATTATGTATTTATGCACGCTTTACTTGATCTGTATTGCTATTTTAACACAACTAATGTTAAGTGGCTACACAAAGATCATAACACTTTCTGTTAATGTTATCGAACACTTAGGTAATACTGAGTAATTACTAATCTAAGGGTAATCTAAGGCAAGTGTAAGTAGCTAATTGACGTAATTAGGGTCCACAAAAACCTATCGTAGACCTTCACAAAGCTCTACTAGTCAACCAGGGGAAGTTACAACAATAGGTCGTAAGGGCCTTAATATCTACGCGAAGGTAGATCTAAGTCACAAAATGGCATTACATTGATCTCTTGGTGTGGACAAAATGGCATTACATTGATCTCTTGGTGTGAGAATTCAGTCTACACAACACGGATTGATGCCGAGAGGGATAGTAGTGTAGGGATTTGTTTGGCACAACTAACTCTGAACCTGGGTCAGGACCCCCTAAGCCAACATGGTTATTCGTTTGCTGCTAATAGATAAATTTTTTGGTCCAAATATTGATTTTTTGACCATTACCAAGATACCTTGATAGGTGTTCTTTGATCAAATACATGGATGGAAAAAAGAGTTTCCAGATGCAAAAGAAACCCTTTGGAGTGGAAGGAGCTAAAATATTATAGTATTATCCCTTGGGGAAATATTTCTTTCCAAGAGGCATTGTTTCTTGAAATATATCGTGAGACAAGATTTTCCCCAAGGCCACATTCATCATGGTTAGGTCATGAATCCCCTAGCACCCATGAGTGTTTGGAGAGTTAACCACTATCTATTTGACCAAGTGGTACTTTTTGTTACTCTGTTTTCCACCTTTGCATAAGAAATTCCTAACAATTTTCACCATTTCACATAAGATTCCTAAAGGAGAAAGAAGGGCCATAAAATGATAGTGTAAGAAAAGATGATATTGTCTTGATGAGAATATGCTCCCTCGCAATGACCAAGCAGATCACTCCCCATTGCTATAATGTAGCTCTAAATTTTGCTATAACTCCATACCATGCAAGGGAAGTGTGGGACTTTAGAAATATTAGGACCCACAAATACTGAAACTCTTTCAAGAATCTATGGGATTGAATCCAAGAATGACACCCAACTACCTTTGTATATGGGGAGTAATACTCTAAGAATTATATATCTACAATTTTTTATGATTAACAAGGCCACTAGATGCTAGAATAAACTAAATTGGTCCAAGATAGAGTTAAAATGCTCAGCAATAAATGGAAAAAACATGAAGAAAGTGGGTGGGTCTGCAAGGCCCCAGAAAAGGAGTTTGGGTTTGATTTGGAGCATGCGAAGGAAACGTTCATGGAAGGAAATAAAATCTTTGCTGAGGCCTCTAACTCAGGAAGTCAGGACAAACTTTCTACAGGGGTTGACCCCTCTGTGCTTACTACCTTCTTGGAGACTTGTATGAAATTATTGGGTGATAACGAGGTGGTGAAAGGGCTACAAGAATTGATAAAAAGTGTGTCAGTAAGGAAAATTCTCCAAAAGGACACTACACAGTCAAAAATATTAGTAAAAATAAGACAAGAACAGGGCGTGAAATGAGGCTCACCGAGCAAATAGCAGATAATGAGATGGGCCAGGTTATTTTGGATTTGGGATTGTATGCGAACATTTTTCCTAAACAAACATGGGAAAGAATGGGGAGACTTGTATTATAGTGGTATTCTATACAATTGAGGATGGAAAACCAATAGAAGATTATCCCTATGGGGCAATTGCATGGAGTGACCGTAGATATAGAAGGTGCGAGCGCATTGGATAATTTTGAAGTGATAGAGATTGTTGATGATAGCAATCCATATTTGGCGCTCCAAGGAATTGATTGGGCTATCGACATGCATGGGGTCATCAATTTGAAGAAGCAGACAATGTCGTTTGAAAGGAAATTGCTCTATGTTGTAGTACCATTGGACCCTCTAGAAGGACCGTGCTATACTGAACCGGTCTATGAGTATGAGGAAAGTAATGATGATTTGGATCATATCTATAAAATAATAGCATGAGACTAAGACTGGGTTATTCCAACAGTTAATGGATGAATTACATGGTACCACGAAAGCTCCTATACTTCATATTCAAATAAAGAGTTAGAACACTGGCAGAATAGGTTGCATGAAGTATCTACACTGTGTTGCAATATGATGACTAATTCCCTATGCTGTCTGTCATCAAAGGTAAGAAATTTACCTTATTATTATGGTTTAACTAATTTGGATAAGTTTTTGGATGACTTTGAAAGAGAATTACTTGAGGACCATTACTCTCAAGCATTGGATTTAGCGTTGTGCACTACGCCCGCACGGTGGTGGGGTACGCATAAAGACAACTTTGATGAATGGCGCGAGTATAGGAGAATGATGAGGTTGCGGTTTAGCCACCCAAAATTTCAGCTAACTAAGAAATATGATGGGAGGAATGATCTGTGTGATCATTTACCAAAGTGGACTAAGGTTTATGGAACGGAGTCACAACTAGAGTGGGTGCATTTATTCTATCATACTTTGGATATAATCCCTATGAATTGGTACCTGGAAATGAAGCTATGCCACTGAACCACGGAGTGGGACATCTTAAGGGAAGGGTTTTTTATGACGTTTAGCTTTGGACATGGCTTTGAAAGCATTGACGAGGCGCCGCAGGAGGTCAAGGCTGCAATCTTCAAAATCCCACAGGATCCTTTGGAATTAGCTAAACTAGATTAGAGCACCCAGTTGCGCCATGTGCTGGAGTGCTATAATGTGACTACCAAGGGGGAGGATGAGGATACAAGGAATATTAACATCCTAGAAGTAAAAGGCCACCATAAAGTTGAGGGACCACAGATAGAGAATCCGAAAATCATCGCACCATTGAAAACTAGGAAAGTAAGCATTGGTACTGAAGCAGAGCCTATGTTTGTGAAGATTGGTGATTACTAGGACAATGCCACAATAGATAAAGTCACTGAGTTTCTCCACGAATATTAGGATTTGTTTCCTACAAAATTTTCAGACTTGAAAGGTATCATAGGAGACTTGGGCATGATTAAAATTACGTTGAAGCCACATGTGACGCTGATTAAGAAAAGACCATATTGCCTTAATCCTATATATAAAGAAAAGGACTTCTTGGAGTTAAATAAGATGCTTGAGAAAGGGCAGAAGGGAGAGATATGGATTTGTGTGTATCTTAGGAAGACTAATGATGCCTGTGTCCATGATCCCTTTCCGAAACCATTCACAGATGAGGTACTAGATAATGTTTGAGGGCAGGAGGCCTACTCATTCACTGAAGGGTTCTTTGGGTACCATTATATTAAGATCGCACTGGAGGAACGAAGCAAGACAACCTTCACGACGGAATGGAGTTTTTTTCAGTATATAGTGATGTCGTTTGGACTTAAGAATGTGTTGGTGATATTCTCACGCATAGTCATCGCAACATTTAAGGAGTTTATCCACAAATTATTGGATGTATATTTTGACGACTTGATAGTGTTTGTGTTAGTAAAGTGCCATGTAAGTAGTCTACACTTGATGTTGGATACGTGCCGAAGATATTAGTTTGCGCTGAACTTGAAGAAGTTATTATTTTGTGTCCCTTTTGGGATTTTGCTGGGTCAAGTGGTGTGCAAGCAAGGACTAATGGTGGACCCTGCTAAGATCACGGTCGTAGTCAATTTGGAGGCTCCAAGAAGTTTTAAAGAGTTGCGTGCAATGCTGGGACATACATGATATTACTAAAAGTTCATCAAGGCATATGCTCAGATTACCGCACCTATGGAGAAGTTTCTCAAGAAGGACGCTACATTCTGTTGGGATGAAGAATGTCAGTGGTATCTAGATGTATTGAAAGAAAAAATGGTACCCACGCTGATCTTGGTCTTCCCAGATTGGAAGAAGGAATTCCATGTGCATGTTGATGCCTTATGTATTATGTTAGGGTCAGTGGTGACACAGGATGGTGAAGGAGAGATGGATGATCCTATAGAATTTGCGATCCCCCCCGCAACCCCACGCGATCCTATAGAATGTACGATCCCCCTTGCGTGGGAAGATCCTACCCTAGAGGTATTAAGTACATATATCCACGAGTTGCACCAACAGTATGACGAAGAAAGTGCAACGACGTGCTCCATTGCTACAACGCAACACCTTGCCAAGCTACAGGAGGCTAACCATCTCCTTACACAGGTGGAAGTAGCATAGAAGAAAGAGGTAGTCCTTAAGGCCAAGTTGGGGCCTTGGTTGGATGAAGCCTACCTAGTCTCGACCAACATAAAGGAAAATTTGGCAAATTTATAGGCTACACAGCAGAAGATCAAGTGAGTCGGTGAAGGACCAACCATAGAGCAGCTGGTAGAGCAAGTAAAGCAGAAAGCCACGTAGAGCGTGACTGAACTTGAAATTGTGCAAGTATAGTTGGGGGATCTTCGTAGCAATATCACAGTGCTAGCTGAGTGACTCGAGGGCGAGTCACCACCTTTGTGTTGGGGGCTTGTTGGGATTGGGTCCCCTGGGTCAGTTTTGGTTCAAAAGCCCAAGTTTTTGTGTAGAAAGATGCAAAGTCTTCACAAATTGTTGTCATGAAGCTAGTTATGAGTTGGAAAGGGTTTTTAACCTCTTTTATGTAAACTTGAGTCAATTTTTTAAGATCTACCCATGGTCTGTGGAGCATGGGATTATATAAATAGGTGTGTCTTAGAGAGTATATGGAAAGTAATTCAAGTTTGTCTATGGGTACAATGAAAGGAATCTAGAGAGTTAGCAGAGGAGAGTAAGAGGAGAGGCTTTGTAGCTCAGTGCACAGAGGCCTGGAGTAGCTTCAACAATTGAGTGCAGGGACCCCTGCAGCTGAGTGCATGGGGAAGTTTTGAGTCTGTAAATCTTTGTCGAATATCAAAAAAGAAGATTGTTATCGAAATTCCTGTGTTTAGCCCCTTTACTTCTGTTATGTATGAATGTGTTATATGCTGTAATGAATGATGGTTTTATGAAATAATGATTTATTGATGCACAAATTTACTTGATCTGTATTGTTATCTGAATGCAATTAATGTTAAGTGGATACGCGAAGAAAATAACACTTTCTGTTAAAGTTATCGAACACTTAGGTAATACCAAGTAATTACTAATCTAAGGGTAACCTAAGGCATGTGTAAGTAGCTGATTGACCTATTTATGGTCCGTAAAATCTTGTCATAGACCTTCACGAAGGTCTAGTAGTCGATGATGGGAAGTTACAAAAATAGGCCATAAGGGCTTAAAGATTTGCGTGAAGGAAAATCTAGCTCAAAAAAGGGCATCACATTGATCTCTCATTGTGGAAACTTGGTTCCAACATCCCCCCATACTGCTTCAGGTGAGACTTCATTCCGCACACCATGGATTGATGTTGAAAAGGCCAATAGTGTAGGGATTTGTTTGGTGCAACTAACTCTAAACCTAGGTTAGGAGCCCTAAGGCAACACGATTATTCGTTCGATGCTGATTGATAATTTTGTTTGTCCAAATATTGATTAGTTTTCATGGCTATGTAGAAATTGTGCTTAAGACATTAATGTTGATAGTTATTGTCACTTGTTTGTCACTTAATTGTATGTTTTGTTATCAAATGAAGTACCTGGGTGACTTGGTTTTTAACCCTCAACACTTTGGTGAAAAGAAAATATCAAAATTCCATTTGATTTTTGAATATAAATGATGAATGAAGAAAGCTTGAATAAGTCATAGACAATATGTTGCTTTACATAGAATCTACTATCTATGACACTTGGAGAAGTTAAAGATAATATGTTGTCTTACGCAGAAACTACTATCTATAACTTAGAAGAATTGCAGAGGTGTGAAAACTTCTAATATTTTGATTAATCAATAGTTGTATAAGGAATTCACTAGCCTAGTATTCAGGTTCTCCAAAACTTGAACCCCTTCTCTCTAAATTTTCCTCTTTTTATACATTATTAAATAGTTGGTGGTTTCCAAAATTGTCAAACTACTTAACTATTTCCCTAACTGTCTAAGTAAAAACTATTACAGAATATTACATAAGGGAAAAAGACACCTCATTCTAGAGAACATAAAATAACAGGAAGTAACAGAATTTAAAAGATGATGGTCGTTCTCTATTCGAATCTGTATCTTAAGCCTTAACTGAGTAGTGGATGAAGGGTGGAAGGCTTTGGGAGCACCGCAGGGGTTAAAGAGTGTGTCAAAGGATCAACGAGGTTGAATCCTTGCAATTATTTATGGCCACACATTCTGGTCAGCCAGGCTAACGTCATGGTCAACTGCAGAGGTCGAGCCCTGATTATCCTTCGTTCTCATTGCTTCCCCGTAGCACACCTTAAAGTTCTTATCAAACTATCACTTGATCACTCTTGTCGAACTTGTATGACATTTAAATGATGGAAGCCCCAAGAAACTTAAAAAGAATTAAGACTAGTTCATAAAACCTGTCGCATCCACCTTTTCAACATGCCTTTGACTCCCTTACGAACTTGATAGGACATAAAACTATATTTAATAATTCATCAAGTCCGATATTAGAGAAAGAACCTGATGACTTTGCCAACCTGATCTCCAAACCCGATAGGAAATTAAACTGAATTTGATGATTTATCGGGTCTGATCAAAACATGAAAATTGATCACTTTCCGACCCAATATTGCAACCCCATATCTGACGGATCCCACCTCTTCCGATGGACAGCTGAGATTAACCCGGTCTTCAGCAAATTTAAGTTTTGTTTGATACACTGTCACATCTGATCTTCGAAATAAACCCATTCTAGTTAATGATGTGATTGTCGTTGTATTTGTGGCTTGTTGATCGGATAACCCATCTCTTCTCGTGGGTTTGTCACTTTCAAAACCATTGAAATATAAAATCAACTATTTCTTTCATATTTTTTTATTTTCCTTCCATTTTGTAATAAAAATGAAAATAAAACTTAAATAACAATGGACAATGAATGCTACAACATCAGTCTCCACCTGGGGATAGTGCTTTTGCCATAGAAGAACTAAGAACTGCAGATCAATGCCTCACCTCGGGCATGGAGTCATATATTTCTTAATCAATTTAAATTCTATGTAATTTGTACACTGGTTTCACTCCGGTATCTACAATGATACGATGCTTATCCTTCAGAACTGGAAGTAATGCTTGAGGCACTGCCCTAACAGGAAATTATAGAGTTTCGCCATCAAGATTCTCAAGAAGGAAAGTGTTATTGGACCTTGCTTCAACAATTATAAAAGGGCCATACCAGAGAGGATCAAAATTCCCATGCTTGCCCTTATCTTCTCTTTTAGTATTCCATCTTAATAATAGGTCTACAACTTTAAAGTCAATCTCCTTGGCTTTTCTGTCAAAAATACTTTTCATCTTTGATTGATACATAATCAAGTTGTCTCTTACCTTGTCCATATTCTCACTTAGTTCCACTACTTTATTTATTCTTCTTATCATGGAATTGGGTTCTTCTTTCGCCTCCTGAATCATTGTAATCACAGGCTTCACAAGTTGACTTGGAAATAGAGCTCGAGTTCCATATTCTAATTCAAAAGGTGATTTTCATATAGATCATCTTGTAGTCACTCTAGCAATCCATAGAGAAAACTTTAACATAGAATCTTAGTCTTTTTGGTTCTCTGCAATAGTTTATTAAGGATCTTCATCAAATTTTTGTTAGTGGATTCAGCTAATCCATTTCCCCGCGGATGATAAGCTATTGAATGGGACAAAATAAAATTATACTTTTGACAAAAAGCATTAAACTTACTTGAATAGAAAACTTGAGCATTGTCTATTATGATTTTGATGGGGCATCCAAATCTGTTGAAAATATTCTCCTCTAAGAACATCATCACCACCTAATCATTTTCCCTCTTAGTAGGTATAACTTCTACCCACTTGGTGAAGTAATCAGTAGCTATGAGAACCCACTTGTCTTGTCCACTTGAAGGTTGATTAATCTCTCCAACAAAGTCCAATCCCCATTGTCTGAATTGTTCCTCTATGAATATTGGGATCAAAGGCAAGGGAGCTAACCTCTTCTTCTCGACAAAAAACTAACACTTCTCACAGCTTCTAACAAACGTATATGTATCACCAAATAAAGTAGGCGAATAAAATCCAGTCTAAAGGATTTTCTGTGCAGTAACTTTCCAACTGTAATATCCTCCACATAACCCCTCATGATGATCTTTGATTGCCTCTGTAAACTCATCTTCTGTTAAACATAGCAATAAAATTCCTATAGGATCCTTCCAGTATAATCTGCCTTCCACAATCATATATGGTTGTGCTTTGATCTTTAATACTCTATACTTTCTTCTATCCAAGGATTGGGGACAGGAGAGAAAACACAAATAATGGATTATATGCTTGTACCATTTTGAACATAAAACTTTATACATGGTCTTCATACCTGGGTCTGTCTTTTCTTCAATTTCTTCAATTGTTCCTTCATCCAGAGGTGCCAGCAGGTTGATTCTCAATGCCTGAAAGTTTGATTTTGAAAACATTGTTTCCAATCCTTGCCCTTTCACCAACTTTGTGGGTTTTATGTCTAAGTCATACTCTTGGATCTTGGCTATCCATTTTCCTCTTTTGCCTTCTACATCTCCCTATACTAATACATCTTTTATTGCAACATTTGGCACATAAGAAATGATTTGTGACTGTAGCACATAAGTTCTAAAGGCTTTTAGGGATTTTACCAAAGCATACACCTACTTTGCAAGAATATTATACTTTAGCTTAGCATCCCTGAGAATCTTGATAAAGAATGCAATAGGCTTCTCCCTCTCTGCATCATTCTTCTACAGCAAAATAACAACTATTGAAATCGGTGATGCGAATGAAAAAACTTGAAAAAGATTTTGATAATGAGGACTGCTTAGGACTAGAGCTGCCTACAATGCTTCTTTAATTCTGGAAAATGATTCTCTAGCTTCCGTGGTCCAATGCACTTCATTCTCCTTCTTCAGCATATTAGTAATTTCTTTTATAATCTCTACATAATTGGAAACAAATCTCCTTAAGAAGTTTATTTTCCTAGAAACTTTTGAATATCCTTTTTACTCCTAGGCAGTGGTATTTTTTACATAGCTTGTACTCTTGCTAGATCTATCTTCACTGCATCTCTAGACACAATGTGCCCCAATAGTTTTCCCTCTTCCAGAGAAAAATTAGATTTCATGGATTTAGGGAAATCCCAAATTTTCTACATTTTTCAAAATTCTTTCTCAGATGGTCCAGATGTTCTTCATCAGACTTTGAGAAAATATTAATATCATCCAAATATATTACTACAAACTTATCTCCCAGAAAAGCAATCTCCATAGCCCTCTGAAATGTAGCACTTGCATTGATCAATCCAAAAGGCATTCTGGCATACATAAAGGTTCCCCGGGGAGTTGTGAATGATGTCTTCCTCTGATCTTGTCTATCCACAGCCATCAGGTTATACCCAGAGAATCTATCCAACATTGACATTCTAAAAGAACATGTTACCTTATGCAACACGTGATCCATTTTAGGCAATGGATAATTATCTTTTAAGGAAGCCCTATTGATATTTCTGAAGTCCACACATAACCTTATCTCTCCATTTTTCTTTCTTACATGCACTAAATTAGCCACCCAATTGGAGAACCTAAGTGGAACTATTATTTTGGCATCAAGAAACTTTCTGGCCTATTTTCGAATTGATTGTAGAAGCATAGGATTTATCTGTCTAAGCTTTTGTTTAAAGGGCTTAATCCCTCCTTCAAGGGGATCTTGTGTTGAATAATATTTACATCGTATGTCTTGAGATCCTCATAGGACCATGCAAAGACATCAACATAGTCCTTGAAAATTTTAATATATCTCTCTTGATAAATAGGTGAAACTCCACTGAATAATTTTACTAGCCTGGGTTTCTCTTGAGTTCGAATGTTACATTCCTGAATGTCTTCATCCTGTGAATTTTTTCCCGAGTCAACAACCACATCATTGGCGTTAAAAAGCCTTTAAAGAGAGACAAGTCCCTTTGGAAGAATATTATCTTTCAATTGAATATTTTTTTGATTAGCTATTGAATCTTTTAAACCACTAACTTCTGCAACTTCTGTTGTTTCATCTTCATCCTGATCAATCTTTGTGCCCTGAAACTCTTCAACCATATGAAAAAATTATTTAATCTCCTTATCATCTTTAAAAACTTGCCAATATTTAACATTATCAGGAAGAGAAGGTCTGTGCCTCATTTCTACCTCATATCTTAGTCTTGGATTAATAGGAGGCTTGAAATTACTAGCAGCTACAATGAATGAATCTGCTAATCTATTCCAATCCCTTGGAATAAATTGAATGTTAAAAGCTTCGAAAAAATTCTCAACTCCCATACTTCATTTTTGTATGCCCTAAGACTAGTGTTTTTTTTCTAATAATGATTTCTAATTTGTTTGATAATCAGCTCTGAATCTCCAAAAGCAGAAATTGAATTAATTCCCATCTGTTTAGTTGTTTCCAGAGCAATAATCAAGTACTCATATTCCGCCACATTGTGTTTTTCTTCGAACTCTAATTTAAAGGAAAAAGGGAACATATTATCTCGAGGTGCAATTAGAAGGAAACCAACACCTGTTCCTTCCTTGGAATAGGCTCCATCAAAGAAGCATTTCCACATTCCTTCAGTTTGCAACTCTATAATTACAACGGCTGAAGCAAGATGCTTTTGATTATCTTTAGCCAATTCTACATTATCATGCAACATGAAGCAAGAAAAGTCATCTTTCTCCTGGCTATATACAGGTGAATTACTTGCTCCATTTTTTGTAATTGTTTTTACAAATCTAGTTTCTCTATACAATCTCTTGTCTTTCCCACCAAAAGTCGGTATAACAACATATGTAAAATCTAGTTTCAGAACACCACCCAATTTAGTCCCCCATGACCTCGATAGTTGCATTCTAAATCTAGCATGGATATATGCTACTACTACATCCATGACCAAGATTTTAGCTGGAATCTGGGCTAATTACACTACCAGATCCTT
Organism: Pinus tabuliformis; assembly: GCA_031772625.1. Classification (NCBI taxonomy): domain Eukaryota; kingdom Viridiplantae; phylum Streptophyta; class Pinopsida; order Pinales; family Pinaceae; genus Pinus; species Pinus tabuliformis. Next base: position 154,614,677 of record CM062819.1, read on the forward strand.
AATGACCCCTAGACACTTGACTTTGTTTGAATCAAAAGAGTACAAGTCTCTAAAGAGTTTGATAACTTGTAGATTTAGTTGCTTCATCATTGACAATGGTATAATATTGTGTGAAGCTCCTGAATCAAACGTACAATTATGCAGGAGGAAATCATGGATCAATAATCAAATATAAAAAGGAGGTGTTGAAGGATCTACTTGTCTACATGTCGACCAAAAACCACTATTGGTTTATCTTCGTGCAAATTTACAGTGTCATTTATATTCACATTCTGTTTCAAATTAATAAACTCAAAAATCTCCCTTCGATAAATTGGTGTTTTTGCTAATTCTCTAAGGGGAACTTCAATTCTAACCTTTTCCAACTCTCTAGTAAGACTAAACAAATAACCCTCTTTAGCAATCCTTTCATTTTCATCTTCACCTTTCTTCATGACTAAAATTACTTAGGGAATTGAAACAAGTTTCTCCAAAGGAATTTTTGACTTTGGTCTTGAGAAGACTCACCTTGAAGTATTTTTGTCTTTCCATTTGCATTCTGTTATTTTTTTCCTTTATTTACTTGTTTTGCAGGCTCAGATTCTTGTGGAATCGCCTTTGGTGAGGAAGCTAGAACTTGCTGCTCACTTTCATTTTCCTAATTTCTTGATCTTTTTCTTGACCTTAAATCATATTTTTTATGTAGTTATACCGTCATAAAATCAGAGAATTTCTTCTAATATTCATCAATTTTATTTTAATCATAAATGGCATCTATTTCGGCATATTCATATTCTTCTCCTTCAACACCAAGTTCATCTTTATCTACTGCATATAATGTAGAAATTTGATCTTCATGATCCCTAGGGTGCTCTGGTACTTCATCAGGATCTGCCTCTATATACAATGGTGCTTGAATCTGATCTTGATATTTTCTCTCCCTTTGCAAGATTTGCAAAGGGTGTCTTCCATATTGGGGATTAAAGTTCCTATTATATTGTGTTTGCCTCTGAGAATTCTTATTTTCCAACTCTAACTTGATCAATTTATCTGACAAAATTTTAGTTACATTACTCATATCCTCTAATGTTTGATGTTGAGAGGATTCTATCTTTGCCTTTCCCTTGTCTTGGATAGGCTCTGTCTCTGGTGCTTTGTGTGCAACCACTAGATTTTCTTCTATCTCTAGTGCATCTGTTTGGATCTGATCAAGGGTTGGATATCTTATTTTCCTTAATGTGAATCCAAATTTGACTCAAAAACCCCTGCAAAAGTTATTTTTGCACCAGTGGGAGGGGGTTTAATCTCCACTCGAAAACTATCATACAATTTATTAAATCTTCTGACAAATTCAACTACAGTTTCATCATATTTCTTATTTATAGCATTAAACTTTGTTAGTGAATACCCATGGTCTCTTTTTTCTCCCCATCTTTGGGTGAATAGGTGTTCCATCTCTTCCCAAGAAGGAATAGAGCTATTGGGAAGCCCTTTAAACCATTTCCTTGCTTCTCCATCCAAAGATTGAACAAAATTCTTAGAATAACATCTAAATGTTCAACATTTAGGTTTTCTACAAAATTACAAAATATTGATACATGATTCTCTATTGTTTATTCAACTTCCCCTGTAAAATGAGGAAGAATCTTGAGTTATTCTTGTGGCATTTGATTTAACAGTCGTGGAAGTTGAAGAGGTGCACACCTATTTGTCAATAATATAGGAGCTGGCATGTTTGCTCCCAAATTTATTGAACCTTGATTACCAAGAGATGTTGAACCTAGCTGAGGATTAAATGGAGTGTGCAGAGGTGGTAATGTAGTTATAGGTTCAAGTTGAAAAATTATAGCAGATAATGGAAAAGTAATAAACTCTAAAGACTGTTATTGACAGTTAGGTTCTTGAAATGAAGATGATGAAAAAGGTGACTCTTGATTAGATGAATGTTTAGGTGAGTTGTTGCCTGATGCAGACAGTGTAGGAATTGGTGTAAGTAGGGTTTTAGACCTTCCAACCTTATTAGAAACTAGCCTTTCTGGATCTGAAAGGGCTTGAAGCTTCTATTGTGAGGTGTCTCATCTTGTATGGGGTCTTCTCAGAGCCAAATTTATTGCTTTATCCAAAATAGCCAAGAATTTTCTCCTCATTGAACAACCAGAGGAAACTACTGAAAACCTAGGAAAATGTGTTCTTGTCTTCTCTCCCCAGTAAAAGCGCCAATTAATGTTGTACCTTAAGAAACCAATTTTCTGGTTGTGTAGAAATTGTGCTTAAGACATTAATGTTTATAGTTATTGTCACTTAATTGTATGTTCTGTTCTCAAATGAAGGACCTGGGTGACTTGTTTTTTAACCCTCAATACTTAAGAGACAACAAAATATCAGAATGCCATTTGATTTTTGAATATAAATGATGAATGAAGAAATCTTGAATAAGTCATTGACAATCTATTGTTTTACACAGAGTCTACTATCTGTGACACTTGGAGAAGTTAAGGATAATATGTTGTCTTACACAGAAACTACCATCTGTAACTTAGAAGAATTGTAGAGGTGTGAACTTCAAGTATAAGAGTGCTCTTGTAATGGACTTTAACTACATTTACATAATAAAATGAAGACCTGCAACCTCATTACCATACTTAAAGTTTGAAAACATAACATGACACATAACAAAGAAGTCACAAAATCATACCCAACAATGTATGGAAAAATTCTTATCTTTTGATTAATCAACAGTTGTATTAAGAATTCACTAGCCTAGTATTCAGGTTCTCCAAAATTCAAACCCCTTCTCCCTAAATTTTCCTCTTTTTATACATTATGAAATAGTTGGTGGTTTCCAAAACTATCAAACTACTTAACTATTTTCCTAATTGTCTAAGTAAAAACTATTATAGAATATTACACAGAGGGAAAAAGACACCTCATTCTAAAGAACAAAAAATAACAAGAAGTAACAGAATTTAAAAGATGATGATCGTTCTCTATTCAAATATATATCTTGAGCCTTAACCGAATAGTGGATGTAGGGTGGAAGGATTAGGAAGCACCATGGGGGTTAAAGAGTGTGTGAGAGCATCAACAAGGTTGAACCCCTGCAATGATTTCTGGCCACACGTTCTAGTTAGCCATGCTAATGTCATGGTTAACTACAGAGGTCGAGCTCTAATTATCCTTCGTACTCATTGCTTCCCCGCATTGCACCTTAAATTGCTTATCAAACTATCACTTGATCGTGCTTGTTGAACTTCTATGACATTTAAATGATGGTGGGCCCATAAAACTTAAAAAGAATTAACATCGGTTCATAAAACATGTCGCATCCGCCTTTTCAACATGCCTTTGACTACATTACAAGATATGGTCGGATTTATTTGTTCTTCATCTAGGCTTTGTTCCTGGAGTATATCCTCTTCTTTTGACCTTTCTTGCTCCTTTTCTTCTTCCTCTTCACAATCTATGTAGAATAATTTCTTCTCAGCACACTTATGACCTTTAGTGTATTTGCTATCACAACTGTAACAAAGCCCTTTTGCTCTTTTTCTTCCAATTGTAGTGGTGTCAAACTTATAGGTTGTGGAAGACTATGGGAAACAACACTTCCATCTTTATAGTTGTGAGTGGTATGCTTCCTGGTTGCCATTATTTTGCTTTCCATTTTTCTTGCTAACCTGAATGCCTTCTCTAATGAATCAGGATCCCAAAGGCAAACATCATGTTGGATATTATCCTTTAAAGACCCTATGAACACATCAATCCTATGCTCCTCTGGAATATCTTTTACCCTTATGTTCAATTTTTGGAACTCCTCAATGTGCTCCATTATTGAACCCTTTTGTTTGAGACTTATCAATTGGCTAAAAAAAGTGTTGCTTTTTGTATCCTCATAATGTGCTATCAATTATTCCGTAAAAATTGCCCAAGGGATAAATTGTTTATGAGAGAAAAGCCATTGATACCATACAAACTGATCTAGTTCCAAATATAAATTTTCCATACGTACCTTTTGTGTGTTTTGCACATTATTGAGATCGAAGAATTGCTCCATCTGTAATATCCATGTGGCGGGATCCTTGCCATCAAACTTCCTCATATCAATTTTTGGAATATGGTGAGTCTTCAATCCAACATTAGAGTATATGGAATCATGATTAACATTTCTTTTGTTCTCATCATGAGTTTCCTGTAGTACCCTTTCACCCTTAGTGACCATTTCTTGTAGCAGCTTATTCATATTTATCTTCAATTCTTCCATCTTATCATCCATGCCATCAATTTTAGCGTCCATGCCATTCACCTTAGCTTCCATGCCATCCATCTTAGCTTATACACCTTTCTTTAAACCATCCATCATAGCTTCTACATCTTTCCTTAAACCATTCATCTTAGATTCTGTTGCTTTTTGCGCAAGTGACACTTGTTCTTGTAATTTTGATATATCATATAGCATTTCTTCTTCTTCTTCATGAGTCATGCTAGAGCTTTCAGGTTCCTTACTAGGTGTTTGCATTTTCTTTCCTTGGGGCATCAGTTACCATTAATAATGCTCTATTATGCCCTTTGAATTCCTTCAAAATAAATTTTCAAACCAAGCTTAAGCAAAAATTTAAGAAAATATACACATTGTTTTTCCCTTTATAGGAGCTCGATATTGCCTCTGATGTATCTCTGTACTTTCCAATCATCTAGTTCTGAATTTGTGACTTGCAGTATCCCTCTGTGTCCTCTTTCCAATGCCACAATTCCGACCCAAATTGGATTCTCCAAGGAAGAGTGATGTGAAATCTCCCACAATGACTTGATTATAGACTAGTTCAGTGGAGTGAACTTGTACGACGTGCCACGAGTCATTGTTTCGACCTTTGGATCTGAAAAGTGTATACATGAAACTAAATTCCATCCTCTTTCTGTAACTTCTTATGAAATTTCAATCCGATCCCCAAAGATAAAGTTATGACGATTTTCCCCAGGTCACCTGTTTGGAATGTAATTTAGGAGTTTGTAAAAAGACAAATTTCCTTAGATCATATCTCCGCAAATATAGCGCTAAAAGCTCTAAAATTCGGACCCGAGGTTCACCGCGATTTCTTCTCAAATGGGTTTTTTTGCAACTTCTGAAACATTGCAAAAAAAAGGTTATAGCGAAAATGCCACGGTGACCTATTTGGAGCAGCAAAACCTTAGAATCCAAAGCACTCATACCAAATGTTATGAAACCAGCTCAAGAAAAGATAGTAAAGATAGATCAGCACCTTAGAATTCAGCCTCTTCGAGGGGGCAACCTCCTTTACATTACATAAATGAACAATTCTTGGATGATTCAAATGACAAAACCTCCTTTCTATATATAGGAGTCGAAGGAGTCACAATATAACCCAACCGACCTAACAATAATAATATAAAGTGACAAAAATAACAATAGAGGGATTCTATGGGGCACAGTAATAACAATATGGGGGCAATAGGGGCACAACAATATTAATAAGGGGTATAACTACAATAGTAATGGGGTAATCACTAGTATTATAGGGACCCAACATTCAGCTAATGTGGTTGTAGGTGAAGGCAAGGTCCAAGGGTCTGAAAAATAATGAGTTCGGAAGAACTCTTCTCGAGGAGACTCCTTAGATGATGAAATGACATTGATTCTAGCAATAGGAGAGGGAAAGTCAAAGGTACCCATCAATGAAGAGTACATCCCAACTCCTAGATTCTTAGTAGGCGGGCGAGGGTTATCCACTAAAGGAACAGTAGAGTCAGAAGTTGCTTGAGGATCGACTGGAAAATAATCCAATTGATCAACCTTAATGATTTTCCCTTCATGAGGAAAGCAAATGACACGAAACAGAGTCGAAACAACGACATCCATTTCGTATACCCAATTCCTTCCTAAGAGGAGATTGTAGTATAGGTTAGCATCAATGACTTATACTTCAATATTGACATTCTTACATTACGCCTCAACATCTCCCCATACTGAATTGTAAATGACGTCATAGTGGAAATATTCAAAAACTAATTATAACCCAAATCAAATAAAAAAAAATATTTATACCAGAATTTTAATGTGAACCACATTAAAAGTTCAAAATTATAAAGCTAAATAATATATAGAAGTTTTAGAAAGTATACTTACATTACTCCTCAACATAGCCGAAGCTCTAAGCATATAAAAAATGTTGACATACTTACACTACACCTAAAGATTTCCCCATACTAGATTATAAATGTCCTCATACTAGAAATATTCAAAAACTACTTATAATCCATGTCAAATAAAAAAAAAAACTATTTATACTACAAATTTAGTGTAAACCTCATTAAAAATTCAAAATTATAAAGCTAAATAATATATAAAAGATTTAGACAATATTATAAAAGGAGCAATATGTTTCTTTTTCCAATCGAGAGCCTCATGAACAATAAAAGTTATAAAAATATAAAACCAATCCCCATCAGCTCAAAACATCAAGCCTGATGAACAATAAAAGTTATAAAAGCATAAAGCCAATCCCCATCAAGTCAAAACATCATTTACAAAATGCATAATGATTCCACTAATCAACCTCCTTTATAAATGTAAATAAGCCAAACAAGGATATATCAAACTCTTGCATTAAATATGAGATCTTCAAAAACAACCCTCCAATTAATGTTGGCATCCATGTATTTGCCTCTTGGACAACCCTACTGTAGTTGTAGGATGTCATTGCTTATTTGATATTGTAACATATACTTACTACCCTTCAACATTAGCCAAATGTTGTCTAAACCATCTCCTACCACAAGAAAATCAGTACCCTTTGAAGGTTCAATCATGGTTTGCATAAATTCAACTCTGATGGCCATCACTAGATTCAGAATGGGGGACTATAGGAAGCTTCCCACATACACCTCCAACACTATTTTTTCCCTTCAATCTCCCAATCAAAACACGCTAACCTAGATTACACGGAACCATGGTAGCAAATGTAACATTGATGTGATCTTCCTCGTAACAACTTTGGATCTCAATTCCTGTGGGTAACCTGCTATGACCACCTTGGCGCACGCTAGGGTGGCTACAGAGAAACAAACAATAACATTATTATCTACAAGATAACTCTATAGAGGGCCTGGAAAATTTACTGAGGATAATGTATCGTAGTATCTCATTAGCCAAAAATTTTCAACCCTCCATGTATTTATTGTGGATTAGTATCTAGCAAGGTGCACAAAACTATTTCCGTTATCTTCACAATTACACAACAAAAAAACTCTGTAACTTCGTATTTCTTCTTCATGGACTGCCATCTCTTTTGTTCTATGAACAATGAGAGATTTTAAAAATTGAACACGTTTGCGAGTGTGCGGGAAAATCCTTGGCAAAATTTTGCACTCACTGGTAGGAGGGTTTACAACAAATAAGGCTAAGTCAGATCTAGCCACGAAAAATAGCCACTGCAGCCTAGAGTCTTCATGCCCAAGGTGTCCCAATTACAAGGCATCTTCATTAGAAACCAATGTCTCGAAATAACACTGAAACCCCATATAACTAAGTTATGGTTGTTCACTACAATGCACTATTCTATTAGGTAATGCTTATGGTGGAAATGTTTGGAATCATAAATTGCGGCCTAGTCATGGGATATGGACCTAGAGGTTACAAAATCAGTTGGCTAAACTCTTAGAACAATGTTCTGCAATATATCAGCTAGAAGATAAATGGCTTCACCATCTTTCTCTTTTTCTTTCTCGACAATTATAGCCAATGAATTTTGATCCGATTCGCCTACACGATTTTTTTTGTTGGGTCAAAGATTGGGATATAAGTGATCGATCAAACTCCTGAATCAATAGTTCAATGGTATGGTTTTTTGTAAAACGTATAGTTGCTTCTCTCCATGCAGGGACAAAAAAAAAAATCTATAGAGAGCTTCCTATTTCTTCCTCATTTGTTATCTTGTCCTCTTTGTGATGTCGAGATATAACTTATACAGGTTCTTCAACCAAACCCCAATCTGCTTCACCTATCCCATGACTATGTGTCTGAGGAATGCTTTTCCTTTGCTAAAGATCACATCATAACCATGGATTAATATGGTGGTGACACATGGATATTAGTCTACCACTTATCAACCATAAGTTAGTTATGCTACTACTAACATATCATAAGATAACTAAACTTATGTGCCATAACATTGCGTGTAAATCTAAAATTTCATGAAATTTACATAATTGAAAAAATCTAATGACAAAAGACAAGTTTAAACTAATTAAAAGAAGATGAATTTTGACAACTCTATCTTCCTAGAATAAATTAAAATGTTAAAATTTAAGCCTAACAATGAAACTATAACAATAAATTACATATTTGGTTTTGTATGTTAGCATTCTTCTATATAAATTTGATTATATTTATGAATTTTTATTCTTAATAATTAAAATGCAATAGAAAAAACATAATTTTTACAACCCCTTAAGCTACATTTAATATTAATGTTGATGTTTATAAAGAGGCTCGATCAACCTCAACTATGGATCTATCAAGCATGAGAGGGATCAAATATTCCAAGGTGCAGACCTCTTTTTTGAGTGCAAAAGCTTGAGGAAGGATTTGCACCTCTAGAGATTTGATCCCTCTGTTCCCTTAGGATTTAAGATGATCTAGAAAGGTTATTAATATCTATTAATTTTTAATATTTACATTTAATTTAAAATAATTCTTTATAATATACTTATCTTAAAAATCATTAGCATCTAATCAATTTTATTTATATTTTGTAGAGTTGTCCATAATTAACTCGCTTGCGTGCTACATGAGGCAATACGAATAGTAACAACATGATATTCTAGTAGTAGGGTCCATAAAATCATATCATAGACCTTCGCGGAGGTCTAGTAGTCGACGAGGGGAAGTTACAACAATAGGCCGTAAGGGCCTAAAGGTCTGCGCGAAGGCAGATTCAGGTCACAAAAGGGCATCACGCTAATATTGGTTCCAGCATCCCCCATACTACTTCGGGTGACACTTCAGTACGTGAAAGACGGATTGATGCCAAAAGGGCCAGTAGTGTAGTGATTTATTTGGTGAAACAAACTCTGAACTTGGTTAAAGACCCCTAATGCAGCACAGTTATTAGTTTGTTGTTGATAGATAATTTTTTGTGTCCAAATATTGATTTGTCGTCCATTACCAAGATACCTTGATAGGTGTTCTTTGATCAAATACATGGATGGAAAAAAGAGTTTCTAGATTCAAAAGCAACCCTTTGGAGTGGAAGGAGCTAAAATATTATAGTATTATCCCTTGGGGAAATACTTCTTTCCCAGAGGCGTTTTTTCTTGAAATATATATTGAGACAATATTTTCCCCAAGGACACATTCAACATGGTTGGGTCATCAATCCCCTACCCTCCATTAGTGTTTGGAGACTTAATCACTATCCATTTTACCAACTGCTACTTTTTGTTACTCTCTTTTCCACCTTTACGTAAGAAATTCCTAACAATTTTGTCCATTTCACATAGGATTTCTGAAGGAGAAAGAAGGACCATAAAATGATAGTGTAAGAGAAGATGATATTGCGTTGATGAAAATATGCTCCCTTGCAATGACCAAGAAAATCACTCCCCATTGTTGTAACCTAGCTCTACATTTTGCTATAACTCCATACCATGCAAGGGAAGTGTGGGATTTTAGACAGATTAGGACCCACAGATACCGAAACATTTTCGGGAATATATGGGATGGAATCCAAGAATGACACCCAACTATCTTTGTAGATGGTGAGTAATATTCCAAGAATTATAGATCTGCAATTTTTTATGATTAACAAGGCCACTAGATGTGAGAATAAACTAAATGTTCCAACATTGACTTAAAATGTGTAGGAATAATTTTCGAGTCGAGACCCCCACTCCCATCACTCCCCCTTGAAAAAAATAGATCATGTCATCTAAAAATTAGGATTGATATATGCTCTTTTTACTTGAGATGTATCTTACCTCTTGTAAGCTTCCATTTATTCTCTCATGTTCAAGGACCCTCCTTAAGGTGTCAACCATGAAAATATAGAGGAAAGGATAAAAGAACACCCTTGGCACATGCTTCTAGTGGGTTTGGAAAATCTATGGGAGAAACCATTCATGAAGGGATATATACAAGGCCAATAGATGAAAACCAACACCCATTTTATGAATTTTCTATAAAAACAAAACTCATAGAGAACCTTCAACAAAAAATCTTGATTGACTCAATCAAATGAATTTTCCATGTTAAGTTTTATGAGCGTTCCTTTATCGTTTCTTTAGTTTTTGGAATGGAAAAATTCTTGAACCAAGAGTATATTATCAATTATATATCTCTACCCCATAAAGATCCCTTATTTTTAGGTATGAGCTTGGGAAGGAGTAAATTTAAGTGGTGAAGCAAAACTTTTGAAATGATTTACTAAGAAGACAAATCACCTATCACAAAGATGTCTAAAGTAGAAACATACTAAAAGAAAATTTAATTATGGATAGATAAATTCCTAGAGATGGAATCAAGAAGTGAAGAAATTACATAAAACAGAGGTAGTCTAAAAGAATGAACAAAGAGAAAATCTTTCAACGGTCAAAATGCAATGCAGTGGTGCAACTCAACACAAAGGAGCCTCTAGGGTATAATGCCAGAACGAAACGAAGAGGCAAAGAGGAATGAGGCTTCATCGCATAAGTCATGGCAGGACTAAAGAGGACTCCCAAGCCTACTCACATCGGAGCAGCATGGGCAACAAATTTCAGTGAGGTGCTAACTATGATGCCCATGTACAGGATGGCTTCTGCCATCGTGTCATGATCTAAAGAATCGGCAAGTGAAGATAGCTTACAAACCTTAACAAGATAGGATTGACCCTATGGCAGATGTATCGACAGATGGAGGCTAGTATGCATAATGCAACAGAAAAATGGCTTCCCTAACCTATATGCCAGTGAGAAAATGATACCTGCCATGACGGGTCAACAGTGATGGAACTGTCTTGAAACTGTCGAAAAAATGTCCAAAATGTCCTGAAAATCAAACCATTCTCGACATTCCAAGCTCCCAAGTTAAAAGTCACATGAGGCCAAACAAAATAAAATTTTGAAAATTTTTTGCATTTTCAAAACCTATAAAAGGGTTTTTGGACTCACCATTTTCACCATTTGAGTTTGAGAGCAAAGTAGTGGAGCAAAAGGAGCAAACTTTCCATATGCCAAATTCAACCGTTCAGATTCTTCCAAAATTCGCAGGTAACTCTTGTACTTGTCTTGCAATTGATTGTGACTAGTTTTAGAAATTTTAATTAATGTTTTACCGTTGAATTTTTTGCCAAAAATTTCACCACGGCGTATACGCTTTTAAAAAAAAAAACTAACGGGTGAAAATCATTTTTTCTTAAAGATGCTGGTCACTTGGTGAGAAAGAGAGCATACTGCAGTGGATGATGAGGTCATGAACGATCCTGATGCTTTGGATGCCCTACGGGGATGTGGTTTGCTTAAATTCTTCAAACTGCCAAATATGAAAGCAAACACACGTCTGCTTGAGATGCTCATTGACTACTGGAATATCGAGGAGGATGCCTTCATGATTGACCAGATGCCACTCAGGATAGAAGTGGAAGATATCTATTTCATCACGAGCCTTTCCCAAAGGGGAGAGGTAGTACATTCCCGGGGCAAGACACGGAGCAGTCTCTCAATCAAGGACTGCGTACAGATATATTGCCCAAGACATCCAAAAAAGGTTGGAAGTCAAATTTTCATCACACATGTGGCGAGTTTACCACTGAGGATAATCCTATTCACCATAGCTCGAGTGAACGGATCAACTTCTCTGCACCAGGCATCATGACTAACCATGAGCGTGGCAGTTGACTATCTCACCACTGTATTTCACTTGTGTAATCCTCTTCTGGCTAGCATGAAGAGCCAACTCACTTCTATCAAGAGGGGGCAGACCAAAAACTTTGGATATGGGAATATTACGTGTTCTTTCTTTTTTGAGAGGGTCCCAGCACTCCGCCCTAGGGTAGCAGTTTCCATCAGCACCCCACGAGATCCACGCATGGGCAGGTGGGCCGACCTAATGAAATGTCTAGGGGGTGGGGACATCCCATGGACTGCATTTGATGATGACTTCTTTACCTGGTGGGATCAGCAGATCATCTCCATAGATGACTACCCTTATGCTGGGTTGGATTTCTGAGTAGATCCTGATCTAGCATTACCACTGACCGCAACATCGGGCGAAATTGGTAAGTATTTTTGATTTAATGATTTTTTTTTGGATTTTTCAAATATAATACTGAATTTTGAAAAATGTTTTTGACAGGATTCAAATGACTAATATGATGCTCATGTTCCAGATGTTGGGCCGGTATGACCAGATGGGTTCCCATGGCATGGATGGCACGGTCGAGGAGCCGAAGAGGCGGCTGCTGATACAGAACGACTTCTACACACAGTTCAGTGACACTTGGTGAGACTGACTCACCAAGTACTTATGGCTTCCATAGAGGACCTTCTTGAGGATATGCAGCGTGATGTGGTCAACATGCCACGTGACGTGGCCAATGCAGTAGTTGCCTACTTAGCTGCTCATCCTAAGCTGGGACATTAGATATACCGGACATGATTACGGGCATTTGATTCCCAATTTTCTACATTTTTGGACAGAGTTATGTACACTCGAGATGCTTTACAATATATATATATATATATATATATATATATATATATATATATATATATATATATATATATATATATATATATATATATATATATATATATATATATACAGTTCGACTTTTTGATGCTTGATTTTATTGTAATGAATGATTGACATGCCAGTCTAATTCTTGATTAGCGATAGAATCTGCTAACCAATTATGAGATCTTGGAATGTGAAAATAATTAATATAAGTAAATGATCTTTGCAACAACCTCACCCTTAAATACTGGCGATATAAACATGGATCCCTTACCCGATAAATTTTGTTCAATTGTGACACTATCAGTTGTGAATCAAGATAAACTGCCAATGAGTCAATTCCATAAGAAATTGCCTCGGATAGTAAATTAATGACGGTAGTATACTCAGCCATGTTGTTTGAAGTAGGACCAATGCATATGCCCCTTGATACCATCAATTGACCAGTTGGATAATAGAGTACCCAAGCTACGGAAGCAAGATTCCGAGTGTGCCGACTAGCACCATCGGCGAACCCAAAATAGACCAAGTCATCCATCAACACCTGCCACAGCAGACCAAAAAGTGTTGATATCAAAAACTCTCGATGAGATATGTACAAATATACATAATGTACAAAGAAGCCATTGCCTAACTCCTACTTAAGCAAAGTACTTCTTTAGGTAGAGCCCATTTCAGGGCTCCGCCAACTTGTTTCCCTCAAAATTGATTAACTCATACGACCCTTTTTCTAAAACTCATTTAATAATGAAGGGACCGTACCACATAGGCTTAAACTTTCCTGCCCCCAAGGTGTCCTTATCTTGGTCATAGAACAGGACAAGGTCACCTTCAGCAAAGACTCGAGGACAGACAACTTTATCGTATTGCATTTTAACCCTTTTCTTATGAGCCTCATTCATTGTGGCGACATCTCGACGCTGCTCATCGAGATGTTCCAAATGAAGGAGGCGATATTTGAGACTTGAAGTCTCGGGAAGGAGCTCAATAGCTAACTTAAGAGATCGAATTTCACATTCAATAGGGAAGATAGATTCCATCCCATAAACTAACTGAAAAGGTGTAAAACTGGTAGCAGTCTTCACGGAGGTCCGGTATGCCCAAAGAGCTGGATACAACATAAGATGCCAATTGGATCGATTTTTTTTATTGTCTGTTGTAGGATTGTCTTAAGAGTTTTGTTAACTACCTCGACCTGTCCATTGGCCTGAGGATAATAAGGAGATGAATGCTCCTACCGGAAACCCAATTTGAGAGCCAATTCAGACATCAGTTGATTCTGGAAATGACTACCATGATCAGTGACAATCTCTCTCGGGATACCGAATCTTGAGATAATCTGATTAAAAAGGAACAATGTTGCCGTGTCACTATCATTTTTATAAGTGGGCATGGCCTCAGCCCACTTCGTAAAGTAGTCTACAACCATGATAATGTACCTATGATTCGCTGCTGAAGGTGGATTACAAGTTGTAAAATCGATACCCCACTTAGTAAAGGGACCGACAATGACAATGGGAAAAAGAGGAGCTGGATGTGTGCGCATATTCAGAGTATAGATTTGACAGGGGTGACAGTGTTTGACCGCTTCAACACAGTCTTTAAAGAGTGAAGGCCAAAAATAGCCGGCACACAAGATGCGTTGTGCTGTAGCAAGCCCTGATAGATGACCACCAAAAGCTCCACTGTGGCAATCATTTAGCACTGACTCTGCTTCCTCTAAGGTTAAACAGTGCCAAAGGATTGAATCAACCCCTCGACGGTATAATGTATCACCAATGATAACATAATTTTTGGCTAGGTGACGTAATTTCCGACGTTCTTCCTTAGAGAAAGTAGAGGGAAACTTCGAAGTCTGGAGATAGACAATGATATCTCCATACTGAGGGTCGAGTGAAGAGATGAGGAATAAATGCTCGTCGAGAAAACTGTCCTCATAAATAGTATCCTCTCCACAAGGTAGCTCTGAAATTAGCTCGGCAAAAACCATGGATTTCTTAGACTTGGCAGATAAGAACTCGAGATCAAATTCTTGAAAAATGACTATCCATCGATTATATTTGCCCCCAATCACTTACCAACTGAGGACAAATTGAAATGGATTGACCACCACTAAGACAAAAATTTTGCGTAGCAGGATATAATGACGGAGCCGTTGGACAGCGTGAACATCTGCCAAAGCCAACTTCTCAACCAGAGAATAGCGAAGTTTAGGACCTATTAAGCCTCGGCTCAAATAATAAATCACATGCTCTGTGAGAGCATCGTCTTCCTGAATGAGAACCATACCAATGGTTGATTCTGTTACAGTGAGATATAAAAGGAAGTCCCTACCATAATCTGGTGGACTCAAAAGCAGGGCAGAGAATAATTCCTTTTCAAAGCATCAAACGACCACTACGCAAAGTCGTCCCACACGAATGGAACTCCTTTGAGTAGCGAACGCATAAACCCTTTAGTGATCTTGGCATAATTTTCTATAAACCGTCTTAGGAAATTAGCCTTCCCTTGAAGACTTTGAAGTTGTCAAACTAAGGACGAGGGAGGAAATCGAACTATTGCCTCAACCTTGAAGGGATCTATTATCACTCAAGTTGTCCGTTGGCTCCTTTAATGGATACGGCCGAGGTAACCACAAACCAATCTTTGGGCTCCAGGTCCTAGCCTACCTGCAGTCATAGAGGGCTCTCTCTTTATGTTTTAAATTTGTTTTGGGTTGATTTTAAGCTAGTTATGGTGTGCATGGGTTTTGTTTTGATTTTGGTGGGAAGGAGATGTTTTCAAGCAGAGTTGGGATGCATAGTGTGTGAAGTTCAAACCATTGGGCATGGAGTCATGGATTGGGGCTTGCTGTTGCGTTTTCTTGGTCACAAGAGGAATACAAAGAAAGATAGCTACACATAGAACAATATGAGGTTGGAATAAAGATGGAATGAAGGTCAGAGATGAAAGGCAACTAAGAGTCTTTCATTAGCTAACAGAGAGGGAAGGTGAATGAAAGTTTGTCTAGGAGCAGTCAAGAATTCCTAAAAAACAGTCATATGTGAAAGAAACAGGGTAAACATGATCATTTAAGTATACATATTCATAACCATTTCTGAAGAAAACATATAGAAATAACAAGAATTGAGCATAGGGTGTAGTCAAGCAAAACCTAAGCTATTCTTCTTTCTTACTATTTAGATGGTAACAAAATTGTGGCATAAACATATGAAAAGAGTAAACAGAGTTAGGAAAACACTTATTGAGCCATGTAGTAGCACGGGAATTCCACAGTCACTCTTTAGCCATTAAATAACACAACAGTCAGTTCTTCATCCAAAGCATTCTAGCAGTCTTTGATTATAGAGTTCTCAAAAAATATATAGCGCAAGTCTCAAATGAAGATTATCAACCAACCAACCCTTTAAATAATGAATTAGGGTGGTTTATATCGAGAAAATATCCAACAATATCTATTACGGCAGACCTTAAATATGTATGAGGGAAATGAGTTCTTTAACCTAATCTTGTCCTGAAATTAATGCAAGAAAATATCTTTGAGCTGCGTTGGAGGCAGCTGTATCAAAATGAGTTAATATGGTGTCCTTATGGCTCTGTGCTATTCATTTAGCCATAACTGTGCTTTGGGCTTTGATCCCCTGCTCTTGAGTGGCTTTGATGTGCATTAATTGTGATTTAAGAGCCTTAAATGGCTTCACCGCTTTCTTTGACTTTGCTTGGGGGCCTTTAATGTTCACTTGCTTCGATATTGCCGATCTGATACTCTTTGTCGCTTCGCTGATACTCTTCAATTTAATCTGGGCTTCATCTTTCCTCTGATACTCTTTCATAGTTGATTCGAGCCACTTTCTCTCCCTTGATATGCTTGAAACTGTCAAATCGCCCCTTCTCTGCCCTTTCAAGGCAAAAATAGCTGCTGCAAATGTTTTTCGTGGCCTCCAGAATGCTATCGGCGCTGGCCAATTAAATATGAACCTTTATGAAGAAATCCTGTCAAATTCCGAATTTTTGGGTTCTGCAGGTAGCCGAGCAATAGGCAGGCTTCCATTTTGATCATTTTTCTTAGCGATGCATCGCGCATCAAAAACTTCCTCAGTTTTTCATTCCGGGCATCCTTTGCTGCAATTTTCGCGCTTCGCGCCTTTTTCGGTGATGACGTCAGCGGCGGGCCCTGGTACGGTAGTGACGTGGCAGGGTGATGTGGCATAGGACACAGTGGCGAGGTAGGGATGGAGGCAGATGCGGTGGAAGTGACACGTAGTAGTGGGGGGTAGACGCAGAGGTGATTTAGTGCTGACGTGGCACTGACGTTAGGGGCAGAGAGACAGAAGGCAGTTTGTGGTTTTATCGGACCGCCTTCTGTACGAGAGCGGTATTTGTCAGAGCAGCTCCGATGCAATCAAGGGCAGACACCTATCTTTTGTATGACAGAAAAACTGCCAGGCTATCGGAGGACAACCGTCGATCATCAGGGCGGCTCCGAAATCGCTGAGAGCCGTCGGATCTGGGCGGGCGGATCGGAGGGCTGACGGAGTGCGAAGTTGGCGGCAGGTTTATGTGCGGGGGCCCGCTCAAATATTAAATTAATATTTGCGCGACAGGGGCTTTCAAACCTTGGTTAATGCAGAATTGTAGGTTTTTGAGGCCTCGAAAGGGGTCTGATAACCTAAAAAGGGAATTTCACGCTTAGGAGGAGTTCAAAGGCACTTGAGAGGGGTTTATGTGCTTTGAGAAGGGTTTATGGCCCAAAAAAGGGGTTTATGCCTTGGGAAAGGTAAAACACGACAAAAGATGGATTTTATACATTTGGAGGGGAATTTTCTACATAGGAATGAGTCCTAATGCATTTAGAAGATGGTTTGGGAGGCAACCGAGGGTTTTTGCTAAGTTTCAGGCAAACTTAGCAATTCCCAAGCATAGTCAAGGTTATCTTTCAACCAGAGGGAGGGGATATGTACATAGGGGAGCTATTTAGTGCTTTTTAGTGAGGGAAAGGTGAAATAGATAGGGATTTACATAATAAAGTTAGAAGTTAATATGAAAATGAGAAGAAAGCGCTAAGTTTAGAGATCTTAGGCTACTTAAAAGGGGAAAAATGACTTATAGAGTGAATAAGAGTACTCCTAAGCAAATGAAACCTTTACCTAGGCCAATGATATGACAAATGATGAAACTTAAGAGATATCAAGTAGATCTTGACCTCTTTAGGGAGGTTAGTGAATTATTTGGGGAATAAGAAGAAGGGGGAGTTTAGACATGCCTTGCTTGAGCTCCTCCAAAGGAAAATTGCCTTGTACTTGTGATCTGAATAGATATAACACTTGAAAACATGAAATGGATCACATAGCCTGATTCTGCAACCACAAAACTACTTACCCAACCTACTTACCTAGCATTTTTTCTTCTTTTTGCATGGGTGCACTTAGACTTGCAGACCGTTATTATCCTCTTTTCTTTTGACTGCCCTCCTATCTAAAATCAACCCTTATCTCTTCCAAGGGCCCAGATTAAGTAGATGGGCTCCTTCATTTCTCTACCTAGCTACTCATCTGCCACACTTAAGCTGTTTGGACAGATATTCATTCTCTATCTTCTAAAACAAGCAATTTAAACCTACGGAAGCCAAGATTAAGCTGTTTGGCTTTCCCTTAACTGTAAAACTCTTCAAAAAGGTTATGATTCTTCAAAAAGGAACTTCTTGGAAATATGGAACCTTGTAGCATGACAAGATGACATATTTGGTATGTAAAATAGTCAATCATGAAATATGAAACCTATTGCAATAGAAGGCTAACAGTGGCTCCACTCGGGGATGGTTTTTCAAGATGAAAAGCCAAGAACAGAAGGTCATAATGCCTTGATCTTCACCTATTGCTGTAAACTAAAATTCTCCTTCATCTCAATGCCTTTGACTGAATTCTTATAAGCTGATATACAGTATCCTTTTGAGCTGAATTGCAGAAAAATTACAGCTCTGCTTCTTTCCTTTTGGGTGCTTGTAAACATATTGAAATCTGCTTGAGCACTTTTTTGGAAATATTTCAAAAACGGAGATCTAAAATAGAACTTTCTTTCTTCAAAATTTGCTGCATTGTTCCCTCTTATTGGCCTGCTATAAGAAAAGTGCTGAAAATTCAAATATTAATGTACAGATAGTATACAGAGTTGTGTTGCATTCAACAAAAGGGATCATGATAGTGCTTTAGCGTTCGGCCATTTTCAGGGCCCTCTTCAGCTGTGCTGCCATCCAAATTCCTCAGAAAATATGTGTTGTTACCTTGAACAATAGAAATAATAAAGGGGCCTTTCCACAGGAAATCAAACTTGCCATGCTTTCCTTTGGCCTCTCTTCTTGAATCCCATCTTAAGACTTTGTTGCCTGTGCAGAAATATTCAGCCTTGGTTCTTTTGTCAAACATTTTCTTGAGCTTCTCTTGTAAGATCTAAGCTTTGTCGTATACTTGCTCTCTTGTTTGCTGCAAATGGATGGTTTGGTTTATTCTTATTTGGATATCATTTGGCTCTTCCTGAATCTCTTGCAGCAACTTGATAACAGGGATTCCCAAAGAAGAGGGGAACTTGGCTTCCATGCCATAAACTAACTCATATGGGCTCATCCCTATGGACCTCTTGGTTGACAATCTATCTGCCCATAGGGCATTTACAAGCTTTTTGTGCCAGTTCTTCTTGTTTTCCTCCAAGACTTTCTTAATGATGTTAATCAGACTCTTGTTGGATGATTCGGCCAAACCATTCCCTTGAGGGTAAAAGGCTGTGGAGTGACCTAAGGTAATGTGGAATTTGTGGCAAAAACTGATCATTTTCTTGGATTTGAAGGCAGAAGCGTTATCTGTAATGATCTTCTCAAGACAGCCAAATCTGGACAGAATGTTGGTTTCAAGGAATTGGATGATAGTAGAGTCATTGGCTTGCCTGCATGGGATGGCTTCAATCCACTTGGTAAAGTAATCTGTGGCTGTTAGAATCCACTTATGCTGGCCAGAAGAGGATGGATGGATTTCTCCAATGAAGTCAAGACCCGATTGTTGAAAAGGCTTCTCAGTTGAAATGGGCTTAAGGGGCAAGGGCAGAAGCTTTCTTTTGCCTTCAAAGATTTGGCATTTGTGGCATGAAACAACAAACTTTCGCACATCAACAAACAAAGAGGGCCAATAGAAACCAGCCCTTAGTATCTTATCAGCAGTGGACTTCCAATATAAGTGCCCTCCACAGTCCCCTGCATGGAATTCTTTCATCAAACTGTCAGTTTCATTCATAGTTAGACAATTCAGCAATATTCCTTCATGATTTTTCCAAAACAAAGAACTGTCTATAATACAAAACTTTGATGCTTTCATTTTTTAAAATCTCTTTTTGGTTCTGGACAACCCTGGAGGAGCACACAGGTTTAACAATATAAAACATAAATTAGCATACCATGGGGATTACAAAAAAGCTTGACTGATCTATGGAGTCGCCAGCTCACGTTCATTGTCCAATTGATTAATGTCTAAGGCTTGAAAATTGGTTTCTGACATCAGTTTGGATAAACCTTGTCCCTTTATTAGCTTGGTGGGTTTTATCTCAATGTCATACTCAAGGATATTGGCAATCCATTTGCCTCTTTTGCCTTCTATGCCCTCCTGAGTTAATATGTCTTTTACAACAGCATTTGGCACATAAGCAATCACATGTGAATATAAAATGTAAATTATGAAATCTTTGATTGCTTTAACAAGGGCATATGCTTGCTTCTCCATGATTTGGTACTTCAAGGGTGAATCTCTAAGGGATCGGCTGAAAAATACAATTGGCTTTTCATTTCCCTGATCATCTTTCTGCAAAAGGACAATAGTAATGGTGTGTTCAGATGCAAATGAAAAATGATTAAATTCTTATCAAATTGAGGACTTGTAAGGACTGGGGCTTGGGTTAAGGTAGATTTTATGCCCTCAAAGGCTTGCCTCACTTCCAAAGTCCATTTGACCTTGGAATCCTTCTTTAAAATTTTATTTAGCATTCATATCAGCTTGGCCAAGTTTGGGATAAATCTCCTTAGGAAATTGATCTTTCCTAGGAATGCTTGCAATTCTTTGATGTTTCTCAGATAAGGGATTTGAAGGATGGCTTGAATTCTTTCAGGATCAATTCTAATCCCATCTTTTGAAATGATATGGCCTAGAAATTTCCCTTCTTCTAGGCCGAAGAGAGATTTATTAGGATTTAAGGAAATGCCATATCTCCTACAGGTTAGGAACACTTGTCTCAAATATTTTAGGTGCTCCTGATCAGATTTTGAGAAAGGAGTAAGATCATCAAGCTAAACCACTAGGAAATCATGGATTTCCTTGGCAAATGCAATGTCCATGGCCCTTTGAAAGGTAGCACCTGCATTCTTTAGTCTAAAAGGCATCTTCACATATTTAAATGTTCCCCACAGTGTTGTAAAGGTTGTCTTGTCTTGGTCATCTGGGTGAACAAGTATTTGATTAAAACCTGAAAAGCCATCTAGCAAAGAAATTCTTGAAGACCCCACTACTCTTTGTAGAATGTGGTCCATCTTTGGCAATGGGTAGTGATCTTTAAGGGAGACTTGGTTCAGATTTCTTAAGTCCACACATAGTATAATCTCCCTTGTTTTCTTCCTCGTGGGAATAAGATTGGATACCCATTCTGAAAATCTAATGGGTGCTATGATACCAGCTTCAAACATTCTTTTCTCTTCTTTCTCAATCAAAGGGAGAAGCACAGGATTGATTCTCCTTAGTTTCTGTTTGAAGGGCTTTTGATTTGGTTTTAAGGGAATGGTATGTTGAATAATAGAGGTGTCATAGGACTTAAGGTCCTCATAACTCCAGGCAAATACATCTTGAAACTCTTTAAATAAATCAACATATTTTTGTTTTTGATCGGGAGGCAAAGACTTGGACAGTTTAATCATTTTGGGCTTCTCTGCTATCCCAATATTACAGTCTTCCACAACAGCATTTAAGGGCTGAATCTTTGGCCTTTTGGGGACATCGTTTGAATCAAATATGTCTTCTAATGGAGTGAGGCCAGCAGGTAGAAAATTGTCTTTTAAATCAATCACTTCGGCCTCTGCTTCAGCTATTTCTTCTAAATGCATTTGCTTCAGCTCTTACATGTTTTTCTCATCAAAAATGGTTGGGTGCAACATTTGATTTGTTGCTTTAGCTGTTATAGTTTGCTCATTTTGGCTCATTTGCTGTTGTGGGTCATTTATGGCATCTTCATCAATGTTTAAGCTTGAGAATTCTTGCTGTAAGGTAAGAAAATTGTTGATTTGAGCATCATCCTCAAACACTTGCCAATCTTTGATATTGTTAGGGATAGCAGGCCTCTGCTTTATCTCAGCAGTAAAGTGGTAATTGGGCTCGAAGGGCAGCTTGCAAGTGCTAGCAAAAGTAGCTAGACTATGAGCATGCATGTTATGGCTTCTAGAAATTTTAGCAAGCGTGACTTCGGTGAAGGAGTTGAGTATTTTTGTGGCAGTAGACCTATAAGCTCTTAGCCTATTGTCATTAGTAACAAAGTTACCTTTCATCTATTGAATGATCAAATCGGAGTCTCATAGAATGGACACTTTTGCAGCTCCTAGAGCTCTGAGCAGTTTAAGGCCTAAAAAGAGAGCCTCATACTCTGCCATGTTATTGGTACATTTAAAGTTTAGTCTGTAATCATGACCCTCTGCATGGTTGTTATGTGTGTTGTGAATTCATATTCCTGCCCCTGCTCCTAGCTTATTAAAAGAACCATCAAACTCTAAATACCATGTGATTTCTTGCTTGTGGTTAGTATTAAGAGTTTCAGTCATTTTAGGATTGGGTGGACCTAGGTTTTGTGCTTCATGTGGTTCTTCTTGTATGCTGGTTCCACTAATTGTTTTAACAGTTTCACAGGTATGGGCCACCGACTCTTGATTGATACATGTTTCTTGTTATAAGGCAACGACTTCTCATCAGCGGGAGGGCAGCTATCATCATTGAACAATATAAAGGAATCCATATCAGAATGGATTGAGTAAATGGGAAAGTTTTAGGGTTTTTCCTCACTACTTACCACATACTTCATCAGTGTTTCCCTATACAGTCTCTTTGGTTTCCCAAAGACTGAAATAGTGGCATAGGAGAGGTCTAGTTGGACAGATCCTTGGAGTTTTGCTCCCCAAGATCTTGATAAGAGCATGCCATACTTTGGTGGAATGTCAGCAACCACCACGTCCATTAGGATCGTTTTGTTGGTAAATTGGACTAAAGACACACAAAGGTCTTTGATTAAGCCTAAACACTCGACCTGACTAGAATCAAATAAGAATAAGTCTTTGTAGGGTCTAGTGACATCAAGGTTTAGCTTCTCCATTACAGCTTTGGGCATTAGATTGTGTGAAGCACCTGAATCAAACATAGTATTGTGCAACGCTTTATCATGAATTTGCAAACTGACATAAAAGGGTAGAACAGCTCCATGTTCTGATTTACCATTGACTTCAGGACCAAAAAGTAATTAAAGTTAATTATCTAAGACATTAACATCATCCTTGTTCTCTAGCATTTGCAGTGATCTTTTGATTTGCTATCTGTACACATCATGTTTGGCAAGCTCAGAGAGAGGAATAGATATCTTTAATTTACCAATTTCTGCTTCTAAATCAAATGGTTTTTCTGACTGCATTTTAGTATTGTGACTCGTAGACTTTCCCTTTTCAATTGTATCTTCAGTGATCTTTTCTGGCTTATCAGTGATTTCTTGAGATTGTTCTATTTTGGGAAGGCTTTGAGGAGTGCTATTTACATTGTCTTTTGAGGGAAAGGATACAAAAGGCTAGTTATTAGAGGGCTGCATGTCAGATACATCCTCTATGGTCACTTCTTTTAATTTTGGGTCTGTTTTATCAGCGGGTTCTGTGATAGCTGCCTTGTCCTTTACTTTCTTAGGCTGCTTGGCATCCTTTGGCTTGATGGGATCAGACACATCAATGGATCTTGTTCTCAATTTGTATTATTTATGGACTTCGTAGACAACTGAATCATAGCCTTGTTTGAAGTCAAATGACTCTCCAGACTTGGTCTGAGATTGATTTATATCATGGTCATCTTGGTCTTCTTGGGTTAGAAATACTTGTTGTTCACTTTTCAAACCCATCAAGTTTATGTGGGTGTCCTCTATCTGGTCACTAGATGTGGATGCTTCAGCATAGTTTTCATGAAAAGGAGGTCTTATATCATGGTCAGGACTTGCCCTTCTAACGTTTGAGTTCTGATTTTTTCTAAAGTTTGGATTTCTGACAGGATTGTTTTGCTGCCCTTCCCATGAGGCTTTTCTTTCAATAGTTCCCATTCTATTTTCAAAGCTGTCCATACCTTTGATGATTGTGTCCAATTTTTGCTCAAAGGCTGAAGGATCATATTTGAAGTTGGTTCTTCTCTCAGCTCTTGCTCTATTTCACTTGACAATCAGATTTTCCTCCACACTAACAGCTACATTCTGCATGTCTGCTAAGGTTTGAAGGGCTCTTTCCGTTAACTGATAAGCCATGTCTAAATCAAATCCATCAGGGAATTTGTATAAAGCAAGATCAGGTGGAGGTCTAAGGTTTTTTGGAATAGCGTTGTAAACATTGTTAAACCTGGCGCAATAGTATAAGACAACTTCTTGAGGGCCTCTTTTGATAGTGTCATACTCAGATAATATGTGCAGAGGGTCCTTCTTCTTCTCCCATCTGTTAAGAAATGTTTAGTAAAGGGCCTCTGGGTTAGCTATGGAATTTGCAGCAAGTTCTCTAAACCAGGGCCTTACATCTCCTGTTAAACTTTGGACAAAAATCTTCATTCTTACACTATCATCATCTATTTCATAACTCTCAAAATAGTCCTGCATTTTCTTGTTATGTTGTAGGGCTGTGCCAGAACCAGTACCATCAAAATATGTGATTTTGGTTTGATAATCCTGAGGCATAGCCCCTGGATTTGCAGGTAACTGTAAGGGTGCATATCTGTTAGCCATATTTACAGGGATAAGTGGAACAACTGGAACAGCCGAGACAGCTGTAATAACAGTGGTGGTAGTGGTAGTATGCGCAGTGAATGGAGGTGTGGAAAAGGTGCTTGGAGAGGTGGATGATGAACAAGGGGAAGTAGGGGTTGAATGAAACAAAACTTTAACAGGGGTTGGAAAATAGCTTGGCTGAACTGTTTCAGGACTAGAATCAACAAATTGTTCTTGTTTTTGTTTGCTAAGGTTTCTAGAGATTAAATTTGGATTTTCAAAAACAACTGGTGGATTTGGGTCTGGATTTGACCTAGTATTACGTATTTTCTTCTTGGGAGCCAGCTTCTAACTTGTTTTTTGGAATTTTTTGAATAAGGTCCCCAGTGGAGTAGCCAATGATGTTATCACTCAGTTTGTCCCTAGGCTCCTTTAAGGAATACAGCCGAGGTAACCACAAACCAATCTTTGGGCTGCAGGTCCTAGCCTACCTGCAGTCAGAGAGGGCTCTCTCTTTATGTTTTAAATTTGTTTTGGGTTGATTTTAGGCTAGTTATGGTGTGCATGGGTTTTGTTTTGATTTTGGTGGGAAGGAGATGTTTTCCAGCAGGGTTGGGATGCATAGTGTGAGAAGTTCAAACCATTGGGCATGGAGTCATGGATTAGGGCTTGCTGTTGTGTTTTCTTGGTCACAAGAGGAATACGGAGCAGGATAGCTACAGATAGAACAATATCAGGCTGGATTAAAGATGGAATGAAGGTCAGAGATGAAAGGCAACTAAGAGTCTTTCATTAACTAACAGAGAGGGAAGGTGAATGAAAGTTTGTCTAGGAGCAGTCAAGAATTCCTAAAAAATAGTCATATGTGAAAGAAACAGGGTAAACATGATCATTTAAGTATACATATTCATAACCATTTCTGAAGAAAACGTATAGAAATAACAAGAACTGAGCATAGGGTGTATTCAAGCAAAACCTAAGCTATTCTTCTTTCTTGCTATTTAGATGGTAACACAATTGTGGCATAAACATATGAAAAGAGTAAATAGACTTAGGAAAACACTTAATGAGCCATGTAGTAGCACAGGAATTCAACAGTCACTCTTTGGCCATTAAATAACACGACAGTCAGTTCCTCATCCAAAGCATTCCAGCAATCTTTGATTATAGAGTTCTAAAAAAATATACAACGCAAGTCTCGAATGAGGATTATCAACCAACCAACCCTTTAAACAATGAATTAGGGTGGTTTATATAGAGAAAATATCCAAAAATATCTATTACAGCAGACCTTAAATAGGTCTGAGGGAAATGAGTTCTTTAACCTAATCTTGTCCTGAAATTAATGCAAGAAAATATCTTTGAGCTGCGCTGGAGGCAACTATATCAAAATGAGTTAATATGGTGTCCTTATGGCTCTGTGCTGTTCATTTAGCCATAACTGTGCTTTGGGCTTTGATCCCCTGCTCCTGAGTGGCTTTGATGTGCATTAATTGTGATCTGAGAGCCTTAAATGGCTTCACCGCTTTCTTTGACTTTGCTTGGGGGCCTTTAATGTTCACTTGCTTCGGTATTGCCGATCTGATACTCTTTGTCACTTCTATGATACTCTTCAATTTAATCTGGGCTTCATCTTTCCTCTGATACTCTTTCACAGTTGATTTGGGCCACTTTCTCTCCCTTGATATACCTGAAACTATCAAATCGCCCCTTCTCTTCCCTTTCAAGGAAAAAATAGCTACTGCAAATGTTTTTCATGGCCTCTAGAATGCTATCGGCGCTGGCCAATTAAATATGAACCTTTATGAAGAAATCCTGGCAAATTCTGAATTTTTGGGTTTTGCAGGTAGCCGAGCAATAGGCAGCCTTCCATTTTGATCATTTTTTCTTAACGATGCATTGCGCATCAAAAACTGCCTTAGTTTTTCATTCCGGGCATCCTTTGCTGCAATTTTCGTGCTTCGCGCCTTTTTTGGCGATGACGTCAGTATGATGTCAGCATGACATCAGCGACGGGCCTTGGTACGACAGTGACATGGTAGGGTGACGTGGCAAGGTGATGTGGCAATACGGCAGGGTGACGTGGCAAAAGACACGGTGGAGGGGCAGGGACGGAGGCAGATGCGGTGGCAGTGACACGTAGTAGTGGGGGGTCGACGTAGAGGTGACGTAGCGCTGACGTCAAGGTTGGAGGGACAGAAGGCGGTTTGCGGTTTTATCGGACCACCTTTTGTACGAGAGCGGTATTTGTCAGAGCAGCTCCGATGCAATAAAGGGCAGACACCTGTCTTCTGTACGACAGCAAAACTGCCAGGCTATCGGAGGATAACCGTCGATCCTCAGGGCGACTCCGAAATCGCAGAGAGCCATCAGATCTAGGCAGGCGGATCGAAGGGCTGACAGAGTGCGGAGCTGGCGACAGGTTTATGTGCGGGGGCCCACCCGAATATTAAATTAATATTTTCATGACGGGGGCTTTCAAACTTTGGTTAACGTAGAAATGTGGGTTTTTGAGGCCTCGGAAGGGGTCCGATAACCTAAAAAATGAATTTCACGCTTAGGAGGAGTTCAAAGGAACTTGAGAGGGGTTTTATGTGCTTTGAGAAGGGTTTATGGCCCAAAAAAGGGGTTTATGCCTTGGGAAAGGTAAAACACAGCCAAAGATGGATTTTATACATTTGGAGGGGAATTTTATGCATAGGAATGAGTCCTAATGCATTTAGAAGATGGTTTGAGAGGCAACCGAGGGTTCTGGCTATGTTTCAGGCAAACTTAGCAATTCCCAAGCATAGACAAGGTTATCTTTCAACTAGAGGGAGGGGATATGTACATTGGGGAGCTATTTAGTGCTTTTTAGTGAGGGGAAGGGGAAATAGATAGGGATTTACATAATAATGTTCGAAGTTGATATGAAAATGAGGAGAAATCACTAAGTTTAGAGATCTTAGGCTACTTAAAAGGGGAAAAATGACTTATAGGGTGAATAAGAGTACTCCTAAGCAAAGCAAACCTTTACTTAGGCCAATGATATGACAAATGATGAAACTTAAGAGATATCAAGAAAATCTTGACCTCTTTAGGGAGGTTAGTGAATGATTTCGGGAATAAGAAGAAGGGGGAGTTTAGACATGCCTCGCTTGAGCTCCTCCAAAGGAAAATTGCCTTGTACTTGTAATCTGAATAGATATAACACTTTAAAACATGAAATGGATCACATAGCTTGATTCTGCAACCACAAAACTACTTACCCAGCCTACTTACATAGCATTTTTTCTTCTTTTTGCATGGGTGCACTTAGACTTGCAGACCGTGATTATCCTCTTTTCTTTTGACTGCCCTCCTATCTAAAATCAACCCTTATCTCTTCCAAGGACCTAGATTAAGTAGATGGGCTCCTTCATTTCTCTACCTAGCTACTCATCTGCCAAGCTTAAGTTGTTTGGACAGATATTCATTCTCTATCTTCTCAAACAAGCAATTTAAACCTAGGGAAGCCAACATTAAGCTGTTTGGCTTTCCCTTAACTGTAAAACTCTTCAAAAATGTTATGATTCTTCAAAAAGGAACTTCTTGGAAATATGGAACCTGGCAGCATGACAAGATGACATATTTGGTATGTAAAATAGTCAATCATGAAATATGAAACCTATTGCAATAGGAGGCTAACAGGATCAACCCAAATCCCTTCATTTGACACAATGAACCCTAACAACTGACTGGACGTAACCACGAAAACGCACTTGTTGGGATTCAACCGGATTTGATAAAAATGAATTCGCTCAAAAACCATTTGAAGATGGCTAGGGTGATTAGTTCTCTTTCGAGAATGAGCAGCGAGATCATCTAAGTATGCTTCGATGATATGTTTAATGTCATGGAAAACATATGACATGGCCCACTGGAAAGTGGCTCCAACATTTTTAAGACCAAAAGGCATCTTTCTGTATGCAAAGGTACCAAAGGGACATATAAAGGCTATCTTATGTTGATCTTCAGGACGGATAGAAATTTGATTATAACCGAAAAAACCATCCATGAAGGAAAAAATCTCATTACCCGCACACTCTTTGATAATCTGATCGATGAATGGCATGGGGTAATTATCTTTCGGACAAGCCTTATTAAGGTCCCTAAAATCGATGCATACTTGGATTGTTCCTTTCTTTTTATCCACAGGGACTGGATTAGAAACCCAATCAATAAGAGGAACAGGGTATATAAAACCCACCTTGAGCAGCTTCTCAACTTCATCTTTAATTGTTGTTGCTTTCCTAGGATTAACCGGTTGAAGACTTGACAGACCAGTTTGGTGTTTTCATACGTCTCGATCTAATGTTGAACTATAGAAGGATCAATGCGAGGCATTTCTTCATAAGACCAAGCAAATACATCTCAAAATTCCTTGAAAAGGTCGGTGTAAATTTGAATTTCTTCAGGGGAACATTCGATTCCGATGAAGAGATTCTCGATCACGTTAGGGTCCCTAGAGATGTTTATAGATATCATTTTTGAAATCACCAACATATTACATTCGGCACGAAAGTGTTCTGGAGCCAAAGGATTTGATACCATACAAACATCACTAGTAAAGAGCTCGAAGAATCTAGATTCTACTTCCTACAATGGAGGAAGAAAGTATGAACGATGGTGTAAGTCTTCCCAAGGTCAATCTATACCCATCATCGCTTCGAGGATTGCTTCTTCAGAAGGTAAAACCAAATCTAAGCAGTCCAAGGCAGAGGTAGAATCAAGCCTCCAGACTGGGGCCACATCACCATCTAACTCCTCTTCGGAAAAAGGAGTAGAATGGTCGTCTGCAGAGTTAATGATAAGTTGATATCTAAGCTCAGCTGTAGACATAGGGAATTCCATTCCATTTACTTTTCCTTCAGTGTTATGAAACTATCTCAAGAAAAGATAGAAAAGATAGATCAACGCCTTAGAATTCAGCCTCTGCGAAGGGGCAACCTCCTTTACATTACATTAATGAACAATTCTTGGATGATTCAAATGACAAAACCTCCTTTCTATATATAGGAGTCTAAGGAGTCACAATATAACCCAGCCGACCTAACAATAATAATACAAAGCCACACAAATAACAATAGAGGGATTCTATGGGGCACAATAATAACAATATGGGGGCAATAGGGGCACAACAATATTAATAAGGGGTATAACTACAATAGTAATAGGGTAATCACTAGTATTATAGGGACCCAACATTCCCCTCTCCTTCAAAAAAGTGTTGTCCTCAACGCTTGAGTATTCTGGATACTTCTGCATAAAATTCTCATCCTCCCATGCAGAATCTTCAGTGGATAAGTTCTTCCACTTGATAAGATACTCTGAAATTGATCGATTTCGTAGCTGTCAAGTTCTTCTTTCTGTGACTGCTTCCGGTTCCAATATAATTTTTCCTTCCTCGTCAAGTTCTGGCAATATTGTTTGAATTGGGAGCTTATCGCCTATAACCATCTTTAAACATGAGACATGGAAAACTGGGTGCAATCGAGAAGTTGCAGGAAGCTCCAATTTGTATGCCATAGTACCAATCTTTTGCAACACCTTGTACGGACCATAATACTTTGATGATAATTTGTTATCCTTCTTAGCTTGCTTGAGGGACATTTTCTTATATGGTTGTAGCCGTAGCAATACCCAATCACCTACATCAAAACTTCTTTCACTACCATGTTGATCTGCCTATTGTTTCATTCTATTCTGTGCCAACACAAGGTTATCCTTTAAGCGTTGGAGGACTTTTTGTTGATGTTCAGTGTGATGTTCCACTGCCTGAACCTTAGAATTTTCTCTTAAATATGATGTGATGGATGGTGGTTGATGCCCATAAAGTTCCATAAATGGGGTCATTTTTGTTGCTGTATGGAAGGAAGTGTTATACCACCATTCAACCAGAGGCAACCATTTGACCCATTGTGTCTGTTTATCATATACAAAGCAACGAAGATATCCTTCCAAACACTTGTTTACTATCTCAGTTTTCCCATCAGATTGAGGATGATAAGATGAGCTATGAGCTAACTGAGTACCAAGATAAGAAAATCATTCTGTCCAAAAATTTCCAGTGAAAATGGGATCCCTATCACTTACAATAATCTTTGGGTTTCCAATTAGCTTTTGAATTGTTTCCATAAATGCAGTAGAAACTGTACTGGCTTTAAATGGATGTGATAATGCACAAAAGTGTGCATACTTGGTAACTCTGTCAACTACCACCATGATGACACTCTTTCCCTCATACTTGGGTAAACCTGTGATAAAATCCATTGAAACCTCCTCCCAACGTTGGCTTGGAATGGATAAAGGTTGTAATAGACCCGGTGTCTTAATTGTTTCAACTTTATTTTGTTGGCAAACCAAACATTCTACCACAAACTTTTGAATATCTGATTTAAGGCCATCCCAAAAAAATTCCTTCTTAACCCTGTGGTAAGTTTTTAAAAATCCTGAGTGCCCTCCTAAGGGAGAAGTGTGCAATTCCATAAGAATCTTTTGTTTTAGCTGGGAATTCTTACAGAGGTATAAGCGATCTTTGTACCATAACGAATCGTTTTTCCAGCTAAATGTATCAGATGTACTGGAATCTTGTTGTAACTTTCGAATAAGTGCCTACACTTCTTCGTCATTCTTACATTCCTCCCTTGCTTTGTTTATCCAATCTAGTTGGATAATAGAAATGGTGCACAATGATGCTTCCACATCCTCGTCCTTTCTTGAGAGTGCATCTGCCACCACATTTTGCTTCCCTTTTTTGTAGATGATTTCAAAGTCATAACCCAACATCTTTATGACCCACTTTTGTTGCTCTTCAGAGGATAATATTTGTTCTAAAAAGTATTTAAGGCTATCATGATCCGTTTTTACCTTGAAGTGTCTTCCCATTAGGTAGGGTCATCATTTCTTAAGTGCATGGAGTATTGCCAACATTTCCTTCTCATAAATAGCTTTGCTTAAAAACTTTCCCTTGATTGGATGACTTTCAAAAGCAATGGGTCTTTCATCTTGCATTAGAATAGCACCAATTCCATTTCATGAAGCATCACATTCCATAATAAAGGTTTTTGTGAAGTCCGGTGTAGCTAAGACCGATGCTTAGCACATTGCCTCTTTAAGATGTTCAAAGGCCTTTGTTTCTTTCGGAGTCCATGAAAATGCATCTTTCTTCAATAATGTTGTTAGAGGTGCTGCTATTCTCCCATAATTCTTAACAAACTTGTGATAATACCCTGTCAACTCGAGAAATCCTCGCAGATTCTTTATGGATGTGGGGATTTTCCATTCCTTAATGGCTTTAATTTTTCTAGGGTCTACCTTAACTCCTTCATGAAATACAATATGACCCAGATATTCCACCTCCTGGACTCCAAGGAAACATTTGGATCTTTTTGCATATAATTGTTTCTCCTCCAATAGTTGTAGCACCCTGTCAACATGTTCAACATGGTCCTTCCAAGACTTGCTGTAGATTAGTATATCATCAAAAAATACTAACAAAAATTTTCTAAGGAATGGTTTGAAAATTGAATTCATCAAACCTTGAAATGTTGAAGGTGCATTGGTAAGGCCAAAAGGCATGACCAAAAATTCATAATGACCCTCATGATTTCTAAATGCTTTTTTCAGAATGTCTTCAGTCTTCATTCTGATTTGTGTTGGAAATAATACTGAGAGGGGGGGGTGAATCAGTATTATCAGATCAGTAAAACTTTTTCAATTTCATACTCAGAAACATATACGCTACTTCAGTTAAGTGAACCCGCGTGTACACGCTACTGTGTCTAATGCAACTAGCGTATATCCAAAGATCTTATGATTCAGTTAGCTTATCTTCAGTAAATGCATCTGAACATTATTAACCATATTAACAGTAAACAGGTGCAGTATGACAGAACAGATCATCACACAAAAGCCACACACATGAACACAAATATATAAGGTGGAAACCCAATGTGGGTGAAAAGCACCTGCTGCAAGTCATCTCAATCTTCTTCTTAATAAGAAAATCCATTTACAATATTTGTACTGGTGCAGTCTTATACCAGTACGGGAGCTACAACCCCCTTTGCTCTTGTACTTAGCCGATCCATTTACTAGTACACAGGCTGCTACCTGCTACAATGCTCCAAAGATCTTCCTTAGCTTTTGTACTAGCTTAGATATTAGTACGTAGGTGCTTGCCTACAGTCTTCTCTCCTCTAGGTACCACGTTTCATCAATTTTCAGACTGGTTACACTGAAGCACAACACATAATCTGAAAGGCCACTTTTCATCCAATTTTCATACTAGACCCATAACTATCATTGAAGCTCAAAACAATCATCAAACTCTGAATCACTGAAACCCTGTTAACAACACCGTCACCAGAACACAGAGCAGACACAGAACTCTGTAATAACCATCAGATCCATCTGCAACTTCAAATGTCAAGCTTTACAATGTATACGCTACTTCGATGAATCAAACCCGCGTGTATACGCGCTTTTGCCAAAGACAACCCGCGTACAGATCTAAAAATAATTTCTCATAACTTGCAGCTGTACCAGACATCAGTTATACTCATAACACTTATAGAACAATACATGCGTCAGTATGTAGATCTAGAATAAGCATCATAAAGATAGTTCATTTCAAACCATTTGATCCCGATCTCTCCTTAGATCTTGTTCTCCATCAACCGGTGAGATCTTTCCTTAGCTCAGATCAAGCAATGCATCATCAACCCATAACCTACATACTGGATCTAATACTTCATCAGATATTCAAGATAGATCAGATACACTTGCCTAATGAGTTCCTTCTCCTTATATAGCCTTAGGCCTTGTTCAATACCAAGGGCCAAAACCATAGAAATCCAATACCATCATCTTCAAAACTAGGGATCAACACGTCCGTCGAGACACCAAGGTCCAAAACCATAGGCACAACTTCCAAGGAATAACCGCCATGGACCAAAGATAAGTTTTCCACATACACGCGCTTTTACTGAATCCAACCTGCGTGTACACGCGACTTGGGCTTAATGAACCTGCGTGTATGAACTTTCTCTTCTTCTTATAGTCTGATCATCAATTCCTTGCTGCTGACCTTCTGCACTATGATTTGTCATCAGTGTGGTTTGCCATCAAGGACAACACTTATCTCATAATGCCAACAATCTCCCCCTTTGGACTTGATGGCAAAGCTAACTTGTCACACTTAGAACTATCATCTGATTCCTTTGAGCTGTCCTCCATTAGTCATATCTGACATCTCTTCTGAAGATTCATCCAGTTATACATAAGTGAGATATTCTTCTATGAGAGGGTTGCCATCAAGTACAACACATGCATCATAATGCCAACAATCTCCCCCTTTGGACTTGATGGCAACAACACCAAATCACTCTCCCCCTTTGACATCAAGGGCAAAGGGTGGACCAAGATGTTCTCTTCTTTTGCTGAACATTTCGCTGTCCATACTCCCCCTGAGTATCTGTTAAAATCTTTGAATGATCTCCCCCTTTGTATATGCCAAAGTGTACCAATCTGTCAATGCTCCCCCTGAGTACATGCCAAGTCTCTGTACTGCTGAAGTGTGTTGTTCATGCTCTTCCTGACTGTAGGCAAGATCTGCAAAAGATGTTCTTCAAGAAGAACATGACTCTATACATCATAAAAGACCTTCCTATCACCAAAGACTCATACATACATCCATCTCTCAACTAAGTGAGGATATACAAAAATTGACTCATCCACCCAACCAAGTGGGGATACATCAAAAGTTTACATATGACAACCAATCATATTGCATCAATCATCCCAGGCATAGTGGGGAAACCAAAATAGGCCGTTACATGACCTTGACACCATGAAAGAGATACCACAAAAGAGATATATGACATAGAGACGAAAGAACTAGACCAAGACTTATGAAAGTCGCCAGCAGCATCTGATAATCACCATTCAGATCAGCAACCAAGAGATCCTTATGTTCTCCTTTCGCCTTTGTTCCATCTGAAACCAACAACAAATGTGGACTAGAACCAAAAGCTTTAAGATAATGCCAATAATGCGTCATTGGAAGATTATCTGCTCCCCTGAGCCTGTGCCAGATGATCTCTGTCAGACCCATATCAGACTTTCTGCAACCAACATCTGTCCCTGCTGATTTCCTTCAAAACTCCATATACGCGTCTGCATCCACATAAACAAGCGTATTTACACGGATAGGCTTTATGAAACTCGCGTACAACCATTTTCATATCAGCAACCTGTAAATGTCCTGCAGCAAGGTATGTCTGAACATAGATGTCAACTCCTCCTTTTAGACATCATCATGAAGTCATTCACATTATATGTGAAACCACCATAGCTATTACATCAACGTCAAGATCTACATGATCCATGTATCATTACTTGGGATCATCTGCATCAATCAGCATATGTAAGTATCAACCTATCATCATATAGATAAGAACTCATCACCATGTCTCCAACAAAGCAACTTTGAGTAGTCATCCATGTATCAGCACTATGTATCTTGAGCTCAAGCTCATTTGTACTTCTCCTTTTCTTTATGAAGATCACCATGTAAGCATCATCAAAGGATCAACCATAAATCTGATCTGAACATCTACTATGTAACTTCAAGAATCATATGAGAGTTTATCATAGACAACTCACAACATCATATCATAGCAAGATATATCATTTAGCCATATAAGAATCATCTCCAAGGATTATTAACCATAATGCCAACAATGAATTACTAAAGGCATATGCTCCCCCTCAACTAGTGCCATCTGTTAGATCTGATTATGCATATATCAGCAATAAGCATCAAAACCTCATCATCCTCAAGTTAGGATCAAAACACTTCTAGACAAATAACAAAACATTTCCACACATCCTCAGTAAACTGTAACCAATAGAGAAAATAATAGACTGAATCATATCAGATCCTTTTTCTGATCCTGTCCCCACTGCTTTTCCTGAGACTGACATATATGCGACTTTGCAGTGTCTAACTCGCGTATGTACGCGGATTCCCTTTAAGGAACTTGCGTATGAGATTCAGAACACTGAAGTTTTACACTTTCAGCTCCCCCTGAGTCTGATATGTCTGTGCTGTGCTGTGTCTCAGTACATTGTGCTGAATGTACTTCCTTCTTCCTCCATATCTTCAAGTGTGATGAGGTTTTCTCCTTTTGGTGTGATGTCCATCCTTTGTTCCTGCATTCCTTTGCTATATGTCCAAGCTTGTTACATGCATAACTTCTTACATGTTTCATATTCCTCCTGTAGCAATCAGCAGCTTTGTGACCAAACATATTGCAAGAAAAACAATATCCATTAAAGTACCTTGAATGTGATGATCTTTCTACATGATGGTCTTGAACCCTTCTTCTTCCACATCTAGCTGCAACATGTCCAAGATTATGACATACATAACATTCAACATTATTCATAGGAGGAGTAAAAGATTTTCTTTGAGGAGTCTTTTTCCTTGATTGTTGATGGGGTTGACCTTTCATCTCCTTGTTGATCATTTTAGTTTTCTCTTTAGAGTTCCTTGCCTCACCTTGTGAGCTAGATTCACCTTCAACAGATTCATGAAAACCAAGACCAGTCTTGATAGCAGGAGACCTTTGACTACTAAGAATATCATCCAAGACTTTAGAACTATCTTGAAATCGCAAAAGTTTATCCTTTTCTTCTAATTTACCTTTCAAGATATTTACCTCAACTTGAAGTTGTTCCTCCTTTTCTAGACATTGCTTCTTCATGTCTTCTCCATCTTTCCTTCCTTCTTCTAACTGATGCCTTAGTTTGAGAATCTCCTTTTCTTGTTCTTCATTCAGATCCTGCTGCATTTGACGAACTCGGAAGGCACATTCTAGTTGAGATTTTAAGCTGGTGGCTTCGTTTTCTTGTTTTGCAATAGCTTGGAGTAGATCTGTATTCTGCTTCTTTGATTCTTCAAGATCTCCTTTTAGTGAGAGGATTGTAGCTTCAAGATTTTCATAGTAGCTGGATCTATCTTTGAGTTTCTTGATGGTTGTGCTTCTTTCGTTGACTTCTTTTCTTAATGATGTCACTTCATGCTGCAACTTTTGACATTGATTTTCTTTGTCCTTGAATAACTTTCTTACCTTGTTTCCTTCCTCTGATTGAGCTTTTAGTTTGGTAACTTCTTCTTTGAAAGCACATTCCCTTTTGTTCAATAGATCTTGTTGATCTTTAACTTTGTCTGTAAGCCTTCTAAATACTGCCTCTATTTGATACTTTTCTTGCTCACCCATAAAAGCATGTTCAGTAGTTTCACTATCACTTCCATCACTTTCACAAGGAAATATAGCAGGAACATCAGAGGATAACACATTCATACCTGATACTGATTCTAAATCTGATTCTGAATCTGAAGAACTTCTTATACCTAATCCCCAATCAACTCTTCCACTGTCATAGATCTTCTGAGATGTCTTCTTCTTCTTATGAGCTTTCTTCTTAAGCTTCTTTCCCATTGTTCCACGGATGTCCTTCAAGCGATCAAGCTTCTACCAAAGGACCTGCTCTGATACCAATTGTTGGAAATAATACTGAGAGGGGGGGGTGAATCAGTATTATCAGATCAGTAAAACTTTTTCAATTTCATACTTAGAAACATATACGCTACTTCAGTTAAGTGAACCCACGTGTACACGCTACTGTGTCTAATGCAACTAGCGTATATCCAGAGATCTTATGATTCAGTTAGCTTATCTTCAGTAAATGCATCTGAACATTATTAACCATATTAACAGTAAACAGGTGCAGTATAACAGAACAGATCATCACACAAAATCCACACACATGAACACAAAGATATAAGGTGGAAACCCAATGTGGGTGAAAACCACCTGCTGCAAGTCATCTCAATCTTCTTCTTAATAAGAAAATCCTTTTACAATATTTGTACTGGTGCAGTCTTATACCAGTACGGGAGCTACAACCCCCTTTGCTCTTGTACTTAGCCGATCCATTTACTAGTACACAGGCTGCTACCTGCTACAATGCTCCAAAGATCTTCCTTAGCTTTTGTACTAGCTTAGATATTAGTACGTAGGTGCTTGCATACAGTCTTCTCTCCTCCAGGTACCACGTTTCATCAATTTTCAGACTAGATACACTGAAGCACAACACATAATCTAAAAGGCCACTTTTCATCCAATTTTCATACTGGACCCATAACTATCATTGAAGCTCAAAACAATCATCAAACTCTGAATCACTGAAACCCTGTTAACAACACCGTCACCAGAACGCAGAGCAGACACAGAACTCTGTAATAACCATCAGATCCATCTGCAACTTCAAATGTCAAGCTTTACAATGTATACGCTACTTCGATGAATCAAACCCGCGTGTATACGCGCTTTTGCCAAAGACAACCCGCGTACAGATCTAAAAATAATTTCTCATAACTTGCAGCTGTACCAGACATCAGTTATACTCATAACACTTATAGAACAATACATGCGTCAGTATGTAGATCTAGAATAAGCATCATAAAGATAGTTCATTTCAAACCATTTGATCCCGATCTCTCCTTAGATCTTGTTCTCCATCAACCGGTGAGATCTCTCCTTAGCTCAGATCAAGCAATGCATCATCAACCCATAACCTGCATACTGGATCTAATACTTCATCAGATATTCAAGACAGATCAGATACACTTTCCTAATGAGTTCCTTCTCCTTATATAGCCTTAGGCCTTGTTCAATACCAAGGGCCAAAACCATAGAAATCCAATACCATCATCTTCAAAACTAGGGATCAACACGTCCGTCGAGACACCAAGGTCCAAAACCATAGGCACAACTTCCAAGGAATAACCGCCATGGACCAAAGATAAGTTTTCCACATACACGCGCTTTTACTGAATCCAACCTGCGTGTACACGCGACTTGGGCTTAATGAACCTGCGTGTATGAACTTTCTCTTCTTCTTATAGTCTGATCATCAATTCCTTGTTGCTGACCTTCTGCACTATGATTTGTCATCAGTGTGGTTTGCCATCAAGGACAACACTTATCTCATAATGCCAACAATTTGATGATATCCTGAACGAAGATCCAACTTGGTGAAGTAAATTGATCCATGCAATTCATCCAGTAATTCATCAATGACAGGAATGGGGAACTTATCTTTAATACTGAGCTTGTTGAGCTCCCTATAATCCAGACACATGCACCATGATCCATCCTTCTTGTGCACCAATACTACTGGAGTAGAGAAAGAACTTTGACTCAGTTGACTTATACCAGCCTCTAGCATTTCTGCAACCATACGTTCAATTTCACTCTTTTGAACATAGGGATATCTGTACGGCCTAATGTTTGGAGGAACACTTCCTGGAATCAGATGAATAGCATGATCATGATCACGCATAGGTTGGAGACCTTTGGGAGTCTCAAATACCTTGGAATGATTGTCCAGGACTTTTTGGAGATCTGGAGAAAAATATGACTCCAATGTGGAAACATCTAGCGAACATAATTGTGCAATTACACCTCTTTGCTCCTTTTTTAGAAGCTTTGTCATACCATTATAGCTGATTATCTTTCCTGGTTTCCCTGCAATACCCCTTAATTCAACTTCCTTTCCTTTTGTAGAAAATTTGATGAAAAGTTCTTGAAAATTAAAAGCTATTGTACCCAAGGATTGTAGCCATTGGACTCCTAGTACAACATCAGCACCTCCCATTGGAATGGAAAGCATTGGGCTAGTCAATACATATTCTCCCATGGATAGCTTGATATTATGGCACTTTCTAGAGCAATTTATTGTTCATTTTCAATCATCACTTGACACTCTGGTGCTGAATATAGGAAGCAATTCAATTCTTTTGCTACCTTACAATGAATAAAATTGTGGGTGCTTCCTGAATCAATCAACACTATTACCTTTTTCTTCTTGATTTGTCCTTCTATCTTGATGGTTTGAGGAGTGGTAATTCCCGCCAATGCATTACAAGATATGGTCGGATTTATTTGTTCTTCATCTAGGCTTTGTTCCTGAAGTATATCCTCTTCTTTTGACCTTTCTTGCTCCTTTTCTTCTTCCTCTTCACAATCTATGTAGAATAATTTCTTCTCAGCACACTTATGACCTTTAGTGTATTTTCTATCACAACTGTAACAAAGCCCTTTTTCTCTTTTTTCTTCCAATTGTAGTGGTGTCAAACTTATAGGTTGTGGAAGACTATGGGCAACAACACTTCCGTCTTTATAGTTGTGAGTGGTATGCTTCCTAGTTGCCATAATTTTTCTTTCCATTTTTCTTGCTAACCTGAATGCCTTCTCTAATGAATCAGGTTCCCAAAGGCGAACATCATGTTGGATATTATCCTTTAAAGACCCTATGAACATATTGATCCTATGTTCCTCTGGAATATCTTTTACCCTTATGTTCAATTTTTGGAACTCCTCAATGTGCTCCATTATTGAACCCTTTTGTTTGAGACTTATCAATTGGCCAAAAAAAGTGTTGCTTTTTGTATCCTCATAATGTGCTATCAATTCTTCCGTAAAAATTGCCCAAGTGATAAATTGTTTAGGAGAGCAAAGCCATTGATACCATACAAACTAATTTGGTTCCAAATATAAAGTTGCGATACGTACCTTTTGTGTGTTTTGCACATTATTGAGATCGAAGAATTGCTCCATCTGTAATATCCATGTGGCGGGATCCTTGCCATCAAACTTCCTCATATTGATTTTTGGAATATGGTGAGTCTTCGATCCAACATTAGAGTCTATGGAATCATGATTAACATTTCTTTTGTTCTCATCATGAGTTTCCCGTAGTACCCTTTCACCCTTAGTGACCATTTCTTATAGCAGCTTATTCATATTTATCTTCAATTCTTCCATCTTATCATCCATGCCATCAATTTTAGCGTCCATGCCATTCAACTTAGCTTCCATTCCATCCATCTTAGCTTCTACACCTTTCTTTAAACCATCCATCTTAGCTTCTACATCTTTCCTTAAACCATCCATCTTAGATTTTGTTGCTTTTTGCGCAAGTGACACTTGTTGCACTTGTTCTTGTAATTTTGATATATCATATAGCATTTCTTCTTCTTCATGAGTCATGCTAGAGCTTTCAGGTTCCTTACTAGGTGTTTGCATTTTCTTTCCTCAGGGCATCAATTACCGATAATAATGCTCTATTATGCCCTTTGAATTCCTTCAAA
The DNA here is from genome assembly GCA_031772625.1 of Pinus tabuliformis. Taxonomy (NCBI): domain Eukaryota; kingdom Viridiplantae; phylum Streptophyta; class Pinopsida; order Pinales; family Pinaceae; genus Pinus; species Pinus tabuliformis. The sequence continues at coordinate 154,655,632 of CM062819.1, forward strand.
ATAAATTTTCAAACCAAGCTTAAGCAAAAATTTAAGAAAATCTACACACCTTTTTTCCCTTTGTAGGAGCTTGATTTTGCCTCTGATGTATCTCTATACTTGCCAATCATCTAGTTCTAAATTTTTGACTTGCAGTAGCCCTCTGTGTCCTCTTTCCAATGCCACAATTCCGACCCAAATTGGATTCTCCAAGGAAGAGTGATGCGAAATCTCCCACAGTGACTTGATTATAGATTAGTTCAGTAGAGTGAATTTGTACGACATGCCACAAGTCACTGTTTCAACCTTTGGATCTAAAAAATGCATACAAGAAACTAAAGTCCATCCTCTTTCTGTAAATTCTTATGAAATTTCAATCTGATCCCCAAAGAGAAAGTTATGACGATTTTCCTCAGGTCATCTGTTTGGAATGTAATTCAGGAGTTTGCAAAAAGACCAATTTCCTCAGATCATATCTCCGCAAATATAGCGCTAAAAGCTCTGAAATTCAGACCCAAGGTTCAACGTGATTTATTCTCAAATGGTTTTTTTTTGCAACTTCTGAAACATCGCAAAAAAAACGTTATAGCGAAAATTCCACGATGACCTGTTTGGAGCAACAAAACCCTAGAATCCAAAGCTCTCATACCAAATGTTATGAAACCAGCTCAAGAAAAGATAGAGAAGATAGATCAGCGCCTTAGAATTCAGCCTCTTCGAGGGGGCAAACTCCTTTACATTACATAAATGAACAACTATTGGATGATTCAAATGAAAAAACCTCCTTTCTATATATAGGAGTCTAAGGAGTCACAATATAACCCAACTGACCTAACAATAATAATATAAAGCCACAAAAATAACAATAGAGGGATTCTATGGGGCACAATAATAACAATATGGGGGCAATAGGGGCACAACAATATTAATAAGGGGTATAACTACAATAGTAATGAGGTAATCACTAGTATTATAGGGACCCAACATTCAGCTAATGTGGTCGTAGGTGAAGGCAAGGTCCAAGGGTCTTAAAAATAATGAGTTTAGAAGAACTCTTCTCGAGGAGACTCCTTAGATGATGAAATGACATTGATTCTAGCGATAGGAGAGGGAAAATCAAAGGTACCCATCAATGAGGAGTACATCCCAACTCCTAGATTCTCAGTAGGCGGGCGAGGGTTATCAACTAAAGGAACAGTAGAGTCAGAAGTTGCTTGAGGATCGACTGGACAATAATCCAATTGATCAACCTTAATGATTTTCCCTTCATGAGGAAAGCAAATGACACGAAACAGAGTTGAAACAATGGCATCCATTTCATATACCCAGTTCCTTCCTAAGAGGAGATTGTAGTCTAGGTTAGCATCAATGACTTATACTTCAATATTGTCGACCTTCCCCCCAACACATATAGGAAATGTCGGGATAATACCATGCGGCTTATGAGAATGACCATCAAATGTAGTCAGGATGGTAGGTGAAGGAACAGCCGAAGGCGATTCAATAGCCTTCCAGCATGACATCGACATGACGCACGTGGAAGCTCCTTCATCAATAATGGTACGAAAAATGTTAATTTTCCGGTATGTAGACTTTATTTCAAAATCCATATGATGAGGGAGTCCCTTTTTAACATTTAACATGTCAAAAGTGAGCACTAAAGAGTTAGTTGGATCAACTGCGCCAATCGTGGAAAGTAAGGCACTTCATTGAGCCGGACATGACTGGAGAACCTCTAAAGCAAACATGGTGCACAGACTCTGAGCCAGATCCTCAACAATGGAGTAGTTCTGGGCGGCCCTAGCATTAGGATTAATAGTCGCGTGTTTAGCTGAACCTTTCGTTATCCCTGGTATAACCTCGACAGGGGGTCACTCAATATGAAGGTCGGTGTTTCCGGCAGCAGTTTTATCCTTGGAATTTTTGGCTTCACCATAATCTCGTGACCGAGTAGCCACATGGACGTTAGAAATCATCATGAAAACATTTGATGATTTTTCCCCTTCATGGCTACCCCCTATGGAGGTTCCAGGGTTTGAACTCATGCCAGCAAGAAGTTGCTACCCTTGGGGAAAAGGGTTGGTTAACACAGCCTGAGAGCTAGAAGTCCCTTACTGCCCTAACAAGTGCTGAGCATCTTTAATCTTGGGGTAGAGGTGAGTTAAATGGTCTGCACTGCACAACTTGCATGGAAACTTGACTTTCTTTCTAGACTCATTTCTACCACCACCAGCATTATTGCCAGATTTATTTGCATCAACCTTCCCATCCTAGTTCTTTTTCTTACCTCATGCTTCCTCTTTCCCATTGGAATTTTGATTTCCTTTGGGGTTATCAAATTGGACGGCATTAATCGAAGAGGGTTGGGAAGCTGGAGGGTTAGACGATGTGACTTGGTTATTAGGAGCAGTTTTCAAAGACAACTGCTGCAATTGGCTCAACAAGTTCACCGCATTTGTGTCTACCGACCCAATGATACTATCTGCATGGGGACCTGGCTTTGACTTAGCTATATCAACTTTAGATCCAGGAGCATTTGGCAAGTATTTTTGTAGGATCCCAGACCGAGAGTAGATCAATTCTAATTGCTGGGCCCTAAAAATGGCTTGCTCCTCTAAATAGACTCCGGACATGGAGACATCCTTAGAGATCTCAGGTTGTAAAGATTTCAAAAACCATTCGAGACGGTACTCTAGAGGGATTTTGGCTTTAATAAGCCTCTTTCTCTGTCTCCATTCCTGAATATGGTCAAAAGTGTGAGTTGCCTTATCCTGACGAAAAGTGGCCAGAAGTTCAGTTCCGACATCATAACAGACAGGCAACTGGAAATGATTTAAGAAAATATTAGCTAAGTCAGGGAAAGATTTAAAGCTGCCCCCTGGCAACTCTATATACCATTTGGCTACATTACCAATCAAGGTGCGTTGAAAAAGTCTCAACCTAATCAAGTCATCAATAAGGGAGTTTAATGAGCACCAGAAATGGAATGTGGTTACATGGTCACCTGGGTCTTCGCCGCTCTTCCCTTCAAATTTTGGAATGTCCGAAGGGAGTTTGGTTGGGACCAGAGGCCGGGCTGGATTGTATTTCATTGGATCGTTTGTTAATTTAGTGAGATCTGGCAAGTTAAAAGTTTCCAGAAACGGAAGCCTAGGAGGACCTTGGGGATTCCACCCAGACTGGGTGGAGCTCCCAAAGTTCTGAAAAGATTGCCCTGGTTTTTGGAAGGCACTAGGCTGCCCGAAGTAACCAGCAGAACCAGCTGAACCAAAAGGCAAGCCTTGTGATCTAGCAAAATTCAGAGTTTGACCAACTCCGGCCGCAAAGCCTCCATAACAAGTAAAGCTTCCTCCTAAAGGATTATAAGGAGTTAATAACCCTTGATACGGATTCCAAGAAGAAGCTAAGGGAGGAATAATTTGAAACGAACTAACTGTGGAGTACATCCTATTCCCTTGTTGACCGAAGAACGGATTCCCATTTCCCATGCCACTAACCGCAGGGTTAGTCCAACTTTGGAAAGGATTTATGCTTTGCCCTGTAGAAGAAAAAGGCATAGATCCTACTGTCAGGTTGGAATGTGGTATATGACCACTTCCAAAAGGAAAACCCTGGAATGAAGCCGATCCACCCATCATGGATGTGGTGGCACTAAACGGAACTGGCAGAATACCCTGTGAATGGGTGCCAAATGGGAAGAATCCAGAACTAAAAGCATTGGTTTGGGAACTTCCACTCGTGGACGGAATGGAGGTAGACCCAACTAAAGATGTGCTAGCAAAATACCCAAACAAAGAAGCAGAGGAGATGGAAATCGTTCCTCCCCCTTGTACTGATGTTGGAGTCTGCATAATTGTAGCACTTATAATAGAAGCCATGCTTCCTGTAGTGGTCATTGATGGTAAGTGCATAATGTGACCTGGACTTGATGGTCTATGCGTTGGTGTCCCAACGTATTGTAATACTTCCGAATGGCTAGATGGTAGGGGAGAATTTTGAGCCGCTAATGACTCTGAGAGTTCTTCTACCTCTATATTATTCTCTGTTTGAAAGAGAACTCGAGAAAGAACTCGAGTGTTCCTATCTTGTTCTGCGGAAGTGCCAAGCCTTACTTGAACACTAATGCCCCCGAGAGGAGGATCAATCCCCGATGTGTCAGCTGCCATGGGACGAAACACAGTAGCAGTATTACCTCTACGCCATCTAGGAGAAGGCTCTAAACTTGGTGGTGAAAGACCATGAAGTCTTCGAGACCGTCTAGGTGATCGGTCAGCCACTTTGAATTTTTTGTTAAGATCTAACTAAAAACTCAAAAAATTGAAAGCTAGGCCAACTAAGAGTACAAAGCACACACTATAAAGTCTCTAAAGATATCAGCCAGTCAAACAACTTCCAAGTATTTCCGCTCCAGGTGATTAGGACCAGACACCAAAATACAAGAAAGTGAATTAAGGGGCCTTCCGAAGATAGTCTCGAATAATGACGACCCAGTCCTATCAGCAAAGGTAATAGAGGAAGTTACATTGATCTCCTAACAATAGCCTGCGCTGGTGCAAGCCCCTAAGCTTCGCAAGGGTGCCCTCCAGTAGTACCGTTGAGAGTGATGCAACATTGATCTCAGGTGCCACGGGATTCCCCTCCGCAGCCACCTGTGTAGATCCCTAGGAGTAGCAACTATGGATACCAACTCATTGCAGAAGCCAGGCGGAATAGTCGTGAGGTAAGATCAGACAAGTAGGAGAGGGAGTATCTCTCTTCCCTGTCTTCAAAAACCCTCGTGCTTAACTCCCAGATCCAGAGCTTTCCTGGTCTCCCTAATGCTAATGGATTTTCACTCACTATTCAGACTCCTATGTTTGATAGTTTAAATGGCCTTGGAGAGTTATCTCTCCACTCACCTTATCCAAGGCCTTAAAATATCCTAAAACTTGTTGGTGTGTCTAACTTGACAATTATAAAAAGTTCTAGTATATTTTAATTAGTGCTTGTTTTTAAATAGGCTATTCTTTAAGTCAAGGGATAAGCGGAAGTGAAACTAGTGGTGTTTTGACGCAAAATAAATTAATAAAAACCAAACTACATGGAAATGCACCTGTTTTCATTTTTCGATGAAAATAAATTTCTACAGGGTTAAGAGGAACTTCAAGAAAAACAAAAAAAATTATTTTCTTCTCTTTTACTCACGCTTCACACTCACAAAAGTTAACAAAGCTATGGATGCCTAAAGAGGTGTGCAAATCTATCCTAATGCAATAAGTACATGCTGATGCAAGACTTAAGACTACTCTAAATGAAGAAATGAAATCTATTTGTTTATCAATTTTTATTTTGCCACTTAAAATGTTTAGATGGAATATGAGTTGCTACCATTCATTTCGTCTAAACACTAAAAATAAGTTTCAATACAAACAACAATGCCCTTTCATTCACTAAAAGGAGACCAAATCAAAACAAAGTTCAAGGAAGCAAAACCAAGTTTTTCAAAAAGTTTTCTTCAAAAGAAAAAACAAAAATGTCTTTTCAAAAATGCTCTCAACAAAACTGAAACTTTATGATTGAAGAACAGGCAACAAACACTTTTGCAAGTTGACAACACACAATGGATGAAAACTCGACAAAAAGAAATGTGTTTAAAGATTCTCTTAACAATCCAAAGCAGCAATGAAAGCTTTGGCAACAAAGACCAAAAGATCAAAAAGACAATTTTCAAGAAAGTGTCAATCAACAACCTTCATGAAACAAGAAAAGTAGATGGTCACAAAAAGCAGTTTTGTCAAGAAAACAAAAAGGTCACCAAAAACAAGATTTAACACAAAGATTGAGACCAATATTCCTACCCTGATGAACCAAAGCAACGAAAATTCCCAGCAAGAAATCTTGCGTGCTTAAAAAAAAATGATGACGCTTGCAAAAACAAAAACAAGACCAACGCTTCTCACAATCAGAGAGAATTTGAAATTAGATACTTGCTATAAAACTAACAACTGACATTGGAAAGTAACTGCTCGGGGTTCAATCAAACCAACAGACAGACCTTCAGAGACAAAATGATTAAAAAAATCTTGAAAATTGCAAGATATACATGATTGTACTAATGTACAGATTGCGTGTATACATGACTGTGCCTAAGGAAACCTGAGTATACGCGGGTTAAATTAAGGAAACATGCGTCTATACGCCTCTGTAAGCAAGAAAAACAACGTATATAAAAGATTTCAAGAAAAAATAAAAAACAGTCTGAAGAAACTGACCAAACTTAAAATTCAAGTTCCTACAGGAACAGACTACACAGCAACAGCAAGCAAATAGACAGCTGAGCCCTGATTGGCTTGAACACACCCAAAATAGGAACAACAACGGTGTTGTCCCCAGTGGAGTCGACAATTCTATTAATGGAAAAGTTCCCCTAGGGTCTTGGGCTGATACCCTAGCAAACTGAAAGTTGTCTATACAGAGAAACACACATTCCATACAGCCATAATGCTAATATAAGCAAACTCTACGATAAGGGGCGTACCTAAGGTCCTACGTTTGAGAAGGTCCTTCTAGGGTCCAAACGCTTCTTGGAGTTCCTTTTGCTCCTTTGACCTGCAAAACAACCAATTCAAGAAAGTACAATAGTATATGTACTAAAAATTATAAAGAAACCATCTTCATATTATAAAGAAAGGTAGTTAGTTATGCAATTAAAAAACCATTCACATATGAATTCTAACATGAATATCATTAACATGAAGAAGATTTATATCAAGAACAAAGACATGTGTTTCTTTTATTATCGACAAATAAAGTATAGAAAGGAATAATTTCACCTGAGTCGTCGTTTTGCAGGCTCCAAGCGGAACAGTCCTCCGGATTCGTCCAGTCTCAAGCCTTTAACAAACTCCTTCCATGACTTACTCCATGATATCACAAGTAGCAAATGGACATCATCACACAAGAAAACAAGGGTTTCCTGTAAAAATGGGGGAAATGCAGGAGGCACAAGGATCTTCAGACCGTGTCAGGGAAATCTCAGCATAATAAACTTTCTCTCTCTTCTCTCCTCCCTTAGTCCTTCCCATTGAAGCCTTTTTATACTTCTCCCAAAGTAGTTTTTTAGTTGGGAATTCGTTGGGAACAGTTGGGCCATGGGCACTAACAGGTGATCAGCACATAAAACCCGCGATCTCTACCCGAAATTAAGGAGATTTAATTTTTTTTAAGTGTTTTAAGACATATACGCGGGTTGGGTATACACAGACCCACGTATACACGCGTTTAGCTCAGGGAAATTTCGCATATAGGGAATAAAACACTGTTTTTTAAATTTTGGACCAGGTTTGGAAGGAGGGGTTGCCCTAGGCCACGGGTGCAGCATCACAAACCCCAAGAGTGAGATTTGGAGCTATAACACCTAGATAGAGGAGGGCTAAAGCTTCTCCAAATTAAACAGGGATAAAAAGTATATAAAAATACAAGAGGATATCCACAAAAATCACCTATTTCAATACCTTCCTTAACAACTCAACAATTTCCCTTTTTTAGCTTGCTATTCTTTAGCTTATCCCTATCTCAACTTGGTCCTCTCCTTCCTTAGCTCAAATATTGTGTCAACTCAACACTCTTCCCTTAGCTTGGATCCATGGTCAAACTCAAAACTCTACCTTCAACTTAGATATATGGTCTGTGTTAGAACTCATTGCTTGCCTAGATCTGGAGATGATCTGAAATGAGCCACACAAGTGGCATATATATAGTGTTTGACATCATGTTTTTGGGGGGGAAATTTAGTCAATTTATCTTGTGGCCAAATTGTCTATTGGCTGGGTTGACTTATGCAAAACTTGTGAAAATGAGAGGATATTTAAATATATATTATAAACACATTGAAAAATCCATTTATCCTCACATGTGAGGAGTTAGGAGGTGTGCCACCTATCATCGAAAAGGTACCAAAATATGTTATTTGATTATATAACTTTCCCAAGTCTCTTTTACACTCCATTTTGCTTCATTCCATCTGATAGTTGTTGCATCATCATGACCTTTGATCCCTTGGTGCCAAAATGTTGCCAAACTCTGGAGTCGTGTTGCCGATATGTTCAAGAGCTTAATCCTTTTGCAGTTTGTATCCTTACACACCTTCCTTAGGTTCTCTGTCTCATCCACATTCATCTTGTTCCTTTGTCTCGCATCAATGATGTGGTTAACATTATGGCCCTCCTTCGACTGATCGCTTCATGTCGACTTCAGCTCATTATCCGGGAAGTTGATCTAGAGACTCCTTTCTGGTACCTTGGAGCTTGTGTGCCTTAATGGAAAGTTCTTTGCATTCGACGAGAGGCTTCCATTATTGGCCATCGATCGGGTGATTTCACGAGTGTTTGACTTTAGATCATTCTTCACACTTCGTGGATTGTACTAGCAGTACCTTGAGAACCAGTTACATTATTGGTGATCTCTCTTGCACTTGTTAATAGTTTACATCATTAACTGGTAATCAAGAGATATTCTAGTATGCTCAACTTCAGCATATCTATTTGCATATTAGAATTTCTACCTTGATTGGGGTTTGGATTCAAGACCTTGGGCTCAAGTTACACAACTGACAGTCAGTAATACACAACTAATTGGAAATTCCACTATCCAAACTATGCCAAGTCCTTGGAACTTAGTTACACAAAACACGAGTCGAGCCCCGTACATATCAATTTCTGCCCCTTTTGTCTCTACTCCTAGAAATTCAGCTAGCACTCCAAATAGCATTGTTAGCATACGTCCCTTCAGTAATCCCTTTGAACATATCGGTAGGGGTAATTATGGTTCCCCCTATCCTTATGGGAAAATATGGATATTCATTAATTGATGTTAGTCCTACATAATTCGATGAGGTCTCTGGTTATACAAATATATTGGTGTGTTGCTTTCCTCAATCCATAATTGTAGATGTAGGCCTCGGTCATGCAACATCACCACCATTAATCCCACAATGCTATGATTATATCTATCATCAACCCTATTCTACCATGGGTTTTGGGATTCTCTCAACTCTCATCGAATGCCTTCTTTTGCACAAAAATTTTAATATTCATTTGACACATACTTACCTCCATTAACGCTACTGAGAGCCTTCACCTTATTACTGATTTCTTTCTCAACCAATGCCTTGAATTCTATGAACTTGGAGAATATCTCATATTTTTTCTGCATGAAGAAGCTACTACACTTGGTTGAGAATTCATTATTAAACTGACAAAATATGTGTGCCTGATAGTGGAGGCTGTCAAGAAAGGTCCACAGAGATTAGAGTGGATCCTTTTTAGGATTGAATGCGCTTTTCTATCTAAATCATGGAATGTGGATTTAATGTACTTCCCCAAAGTACATCTTATTGCTCAAGTGATCCTTAGGGAGTTCAGTCATTATTTGTTGCATAATCTCGAGGGCGCCATCATGAAAATGGCCAAGTCTTCTATGCCAAAGTTCACCAAAATCACAAAAATACACCTACATTTCCTTAGTGATTAATGCAACACAGTATTCCACATATAACTTATAGATGTTCCTCACCTGAACCCAAGTTTGCTGCACCTATCCCATGGCTAAGTGTGTGACGAATGTTTTTCCTTTGCTAAAGATCACATCATAACCATGGTCTTCCAAAACTACAACAGAGATGATATTTTTTTGTTAGGCCTATAATGAGCATGACTTCCTCGAGCCTGGGGGGAGCTCGACTCCCTCTTAAAGGAGAGTATAACAACCCCTATCGTGTTGTACCTTCTGTCATCCCAAAAATCAATGTGCATATACAAGACTTTCTCCTCCAAGTCACTAAACAAATCTCTACACATTGTCATGTGGAACGATGCAATTGAGTCCAAGTACCACACATTCCCTATCATTGTGATGGCCATGCATGTGATAAGGATAAAATCAAGCTCGAACTTTGAAGCCAAGGCTTCACTTATTGCTCCTCCTAAGATTTTCTTGTTTGCCTTTTTGTGTGGACGTTTCGTGGCATAGTGCCTTAATTGTTGACAATGGAATCATTTAATTTTGGACAAACCTTATTCTTACCCCCTTGGATGGAATTTAGTTTGGATTTATATTTCTTCCCTTTTCCCTTCTTTCCTTTTCCAACCAATGCAAAGTTTTATTCATCCTCGCATAAGCTACATCTTTCTTCCACTAAGCAAGGTTATCAACATTATACTCTAGTGGTTTTGCGACATCTGTCTTGATGTATTCTAGCAATCCATTGTCATCCAATAGCGACTCCATGTGATGAAATTAGAGGTTTTTAATACTCTAGCCTCAAAACATTGAAGGTCATCATCTTAGGCCTAAAGAAATCCTATTGCACTGAACTCCAAATTCAAACCTCCTCACAAAAAACTTTCAAATTCCTGCTATAATGTGAATCCTGCTATGATACAATGTAGAAATTACGATGTAGATTTGAAACTGCTCATGAAGTTTTTCATTAAAATCAAATACACAAACCTACTCTCCCGCTCTGTAGAAATCAATTTACAATATAGAATGAAAATATCATATATTCAATAAGAAATAACACACATGCACAGAACATTTTTTCAAGTGAAATAAATCTACTAAAAACCCTAATGTATTCTTGCATTAATATGATGAATAAAGATTAATTACAATTTCTTTTCTTTACTGAGAACAACCTGTAAGTGAATAACCTATCTCTCTGCTCACTGAGAAGCTCTGACCCAAACATAGTCAAAATTTCTCCTCCTTGAGCCCCTATTTCCTTGCGTAGTTCCTTGAGAGATTATGCCCCTGTGAATTAGGAATTTCTCCAAAATGGATTGCCCCTATTTCCTTGCGTAGTTCCTTGAGATATTATGCCCCTGTGAATTAGGAATTTCTCCAAAATGGATTGCGTGATTTCCAAGGTCGATCATATGAATGTGTGCAACAACTGAACACTCAAGACTAGTATACAATTGATATTATGTTGCCTTGGAATCTCCACCAAGCTTGGGGAACTTGAATCCTCTGCATGCACTAACTATTTTGGGTTGATTGATCAATTAACTAGATGGTCACTTAGTTTGACTAAAGTCCCTCTACACAACTAACCTTCCACTATTTCCTTCAACAGTTAGAACTAGTTTAAATGAAAACAACCTAAGATAACTCACCTTGATTGATAGAAATTAGAAATCACACATGCTTAACTGAACTCTAATTCCTTCGACTCAAATTTACTGAGCTAACTTAGTGACAAGAGCCATGTCACCTCAGTTAACTAGATCCAAGTTGTATACAAATGTGGAAACTCAAAATTTATCAATTCAATCAAGGCAAAATGAAATTGAAAATTTCTTGTTGGATTTTTCAACATTTTACTTCTGACGTCATCCACTCATTTAATGGTTGAATATCCTTAAGGTTTTTTGGGATGGGGTTCCCTTGGTCAATTTTGGGGCAAAAGCCCAAGTTTTGGTGTAAAAAAAATTAAAGTCTCCGCAAATTGTGGCCATGGAGCGCGTAGGTAGTTAAGAGGCAAAAAGGGGTTTTACCATCCTTTATGTAAACTTGACTCTATTTTTAAAGATCTACCCATGGTCCACGGATCATGGGATTGTATAAATAGGCGTGTCTTAGAGAGCCTAAGGAAAGTAATTGAAGTTTGTATATGGCTACGACGAAAGGAGTCTAGAGAGTTAGCGCAAGAGAGTAATAGGAGAGGCTCTACAGTTGAGTGCGTAGAGGCCTAGAGTAGTGTTCACAACTGAGTGTGTGGACCCCTATAGCTGAGTGTGCATGGAAGTTTCGAGTCGGTAAACTTTTGCAGAATATCAATAAAGAAGATTGTTATAGAAATTCCTTCGTTTAGCCTCTTTACTTATGTTATGTATGAATGCACTATATGCTATGATGAATTATGGTTTTATGAAATAATGATGTATTGATGCGTGACTCTACTTGATCTCTATTGTTATGTGAACGCAATTAATGTTAAGTCGTTATGCGAAGATCATAACAATTTTTGTTAAAGTTATCGAACACTTAGGTAATTCCGAGTAATTTTTAATCTAAGGGTAATCTAAGGCGCACATAAGTAGCTAATTGACCTATTTAGGGTCCGCGAAAGCCTGTGATAGACCTTCACTGAGGTCTAGCAGTCGACTAGGGGATGTTATAGAAATAGGCTATAAGGGCCTAAAGATCTATACGAAGGAAAATCTAGGTCGTAAAACGGCATCACATTGATCTTTGAGTGCAGAAACATGGTTGCAACATCCCTTCATACTGCTTCAGGTGAGACTTCAATCTGCATACCATAGATTGATGCCGAAAGGGCTAGTAGTGTAGGGATTTGTTTGGTGCAACTAACTCTGAACCTAGGTCAATACCCCCTAAGACAAAAAATGGTTTCGTTGATGGGACCAAGATCTGCAAAAAGGGATGTGTGATGTCGTATCATTGGAATCCAACCAAGAATGAAATTAAGAAGTGGTTGGATAGAAAGATCCACAAATTTGCAGTGTAAGAAAATAGAAATTCTTGTCTGACAAAAGAAAATATGTTGGACAAATATTTATACAAATAAATACACGAAATCTTCTTTTGCACCTTCCTGATCGAACTATATGAGTGGATCACTAAATTAGCAGAAGGCCAAGGAAGGCAGATGCTTGACAGACTGATAGTGTGGAGTCCAGAACTATTATGGAGGTTGGACACTTCTGAAGACAAGATCAAACGTGTTGTTGACCATTGGCTTGATTGAGTTATAGGAGGATTTGTTATATAGTTTTCGGTTAATACCTAAGACAGTTACAACGAAGGAGAGCGACACTTCTTGAAGGGACAATGAGGTAAGTATTTGAGATCTTTGAATACCTAGATTAAGATGCTTTTGTGTGAAAAGAAGGTTATGCCATTACCTTGATGTTTGCATCTATGTGAAGTGGATGAAGCTTTAGAAATAAACAAAAGGCAGGTCCTAAGTATAGTCCATTGATCAGACCTCCTCGAGTGATGATGAGGGAGTCATACAAGCCTCACCACGGAATGTTGTCCAGTTGATAAAGAAATGTTTCCCTAAAATACATCATCTTTCCATGCCACCTCCACCTTCACCTCCACAACATACACCTTCGCCCACACCACCACCACCAGCACCACTGTTTAACATGTCGAATACAATGAAGTTGTCCTTTTTCAAGGGCTTAGGAAGTGAGGATCCAGATTAGTTTTGGTTCATTGCGAAGGCTATGTGTAGAGGACAACATATTACAGATCATAACATAAAGAAGGCATAGTTGGTTACTACTCTACAAGATTGTGCGTTGACATGGTACATTAAGTAATGCATTGATAATCCATTGGTGTCATTAGAAGACACTTAGACTGATTTGGACAAAGAATTTGGTAAGTCGAATTCTTAATCATAGTCAGTAGTTAGATTCAAGGAAATCATGATGAGGGTCGGTGAAACACTTTGGGATTTAGATCAAAGACTAAAGTTCATAATTTGCGAAGCTAATATGAATCTCATAGATAGTCAAGACCGCAAATGGTTTGTAGCCTCGCTACTGCCCCACCTAAGGGTTGCTTGTCGTAAAAAAAGATAGGAACTATGGGTTTCTTTGTTTGTAGCCTCACTTCTTTGGGAGTTCAACAGATTCACATGGAGTTGTAGAACCTTTGCCTAGAATTGCATAGCTTGAAAAAGGAAAAAGCGGTTTGGTCGGAGGTGCACAAAAACGTTTGATGCCTCAAGTGTAAAAGATAGGGGCATGATAAAGATCATTGCCCTATCTTCGTGAACTATATTACAAGGAGAGTTCCAATGCCCCGATGCAGGATGCTCCAGTAGGACCAAGTACAGGGCCTGCGCTATGGTGTGCTATTTTTTAGGTGGCTGGAAAACATGTAACAAATAATTGTCATTTGCTGCAAAAGTTTGTGTAGACACCACAACAATTATTCTGTGATTTATGTAAATAAGTGGGCCATGATAAATTCCATTACTGTAGCTACGAATTAATGATGGAAAGAACGCCTGCATATTGAATGCAAGCAGAAACTTGGCCTCCGGATCTGAGCACGGGGGAGCGCATGGAGGATATCAGGGATGCGGATGAGGCTAAGGAGGAGGAAGACCTAGTAGAGGTTGTGCAAAAATAATTTGATATAATTGTGGAACACCATGGCACTACGCATAGGAGTGTACTAGCCAGACATGCCTATCATGTCGATACTGCACTTAGTTCGACCAACAGAAGAATGTTATGTGTTGATAGCTAAGATGCAGGAGAAGAAGGCGCGGCCTCAACAACCTACCCAGAACTTATACATGATGCGGGTCGAGCCCCATGAAGAGGATCCAAATGTGAATATCATGCTACGAAGCGAAATTACTACCGGTGATGATAAATAGAAACAACCTTGTCGTGGTGGAAAAAGTCGTTTGTGCGGACACAACTGACCTCCCTAGGAGTCTAAACTCTCTAGCGACAAACAAGACAAAATGGAGTGATCTTTCTCTAAATATACCTTTTAAAACATGAAAACTACAAGTGTTTAGGCTTACCTTATTCCAAAACGCTGTTGTTGTAGTCCGTCCTTGCCGATCCGGATGAGCTCCTCCTTCAAGTCAATTCCTGCAACCACAAACAATCAAACAATTACCAAGCACTTGCATTTCATATAATAAAACATATATCCAACATGCAGACCAAGGAACACATGAAATAACTCATTAACACAAGCTATTGAGAAAAATAAACCAGTTTGTATTAATAACGAAACAAAGAAACTCTTACAACCTGGCCTTGGTGTTGTGCAAGTTCCTCCGAGGGTCCATCAAGGGTTTTCCTCTACTTTGACAAAGCTCACCCACTTCCAAGTAGAATCAAGCAAAGACAATCTCTCCTCACAAGGTTCTAAATGGGAGTCCTAATTCCTGCAGCATTTACCCAAAGAAAATGTATAGCTCCAACCTCTCCTCCCTCTGGCTCAATGTCTTTATTTATAGTGCTGTAAAGAGGTTATTCAGGTCCACCATCAATGGGATAATCCCCCTCTTTGGGTGGGATAGCTCCCTTATTGATGGGATAAGTTCCCCCTTAATAGAGATACATGAACCAACTGGAGGCGCATCCAAATCATCAAACCGACCTCTAGAAAGTTCTAGAAGTAACCACAAGTAACTTTTTTAAGATGAAACTCGCGCATTTTGCCTTTTACAGAAGGACGCACCTGTCCCTTAACATACAGAGCGTCCAAGGACGCACCTTTTGTGAACATGGTCAGCGTCCCCGCAGGTAAGGCTAGAGAGAACCTGCGACCCCAGAGATAAACATATTTTTTACAATACTTTCTCTCTTCTTTGAGTTTGAGATGGATAACAGAGGCATAAGACTTGCCTAAGAGGGTAGCATGACTGTTGATTTGAGCCATACTAACTGTAAGTGGTCATGGTGACATTTTTTAGTGTAACAGATTGCCCCCTAAAGTGCGAAGCCTGGAATAGATTTAGGGTTTTGTAATTCTAGGAAGGGTGAAGCGCTTTATCATTTCAAGGATTGTCTTGTGGATGGCCTGGTTGGAACCTGCAATTTTCAACACAAAATACATGGATAAGATTATATCATCACTGAGGTAGGCATTCCCATACTCAGATTCAAAACTTTAACTAATGGACTAACTATTCTGATACAGGAATGATCTTGCAGTACATCATTTTTATAGACTTTTGTAGACACAGTATGGACGCAGCCATCTGTTTATGATTAGTCTACATAGATAATGAATACAAAACTCCTCGCAGCCTGGATGGTAGAAACTAGATCCAGGGTCTTCACTTCTACTTCCCGAATTGGTACGATTCTAGCCATGTGATTAAATGATTTGATGTCGAACATGTTAGAAACCACTTGATTACCAGTCGATGATGCAAACTGTTAACAAGCGTGAGAGAGACCACCAGTAATGTCAATGGTTCTCAAAGTACCAAGCACAACCCGTGAAATGTGAATAGATGTTTTGATGTCGAACAATTCACGGAATCCTTTGATCGAAAGTCAATGATGTAAACTGACGTCAAAGGCGAGAAACCTGCCATTGATGCATGCAGACTTCAAGGTGCTGTCGATTCCTAAGTCATCTTTCTAGATAATGTGTCGATGTCGATAGAAAGCGACCCGTTGCAGGCAAGCCTGCAACACGAAATCATTGTTCAAGTTGAAGAAATGTTGCTGTAAGGACTGACTCAGGGATGGTCAAATGGATGACAAGTATTTTGCAGATGAAAGGTTTTGCTTGCAGACCTCTTGAACACATAACGACACGACAGATGGCTTGGTGACGAATAACTCAAAGTTAATCCCCGAAACCCAGTTAAAGACTTTCAAAGTGGTTTGGTCAACTGTGAGGTAAAAGATTTCCCAACCCAGGTGAATGAAAAGTGTCGTGTTCAAGAGCGGTAATAAAGTTTCTTTTGAGATAAAAGGTAGCAAATAGGCTCATTCTTCTCTCTTTTCCCCCACCATTTCTGGCAATTACCTCTTTATTTTTAACAAGCTTGAGGAGGATAACATATGCTTGATTATAAGCTCATCCTTCGGACGAGTCCAACCTAGTTTAAATTCGAACCCTAGGAAGGAGTGGTTCGTTCCTGTTTGTAATTGAACAGGTCCTTTACTGTAAAAGTTTAACGAGCCCAGTATAGGAGAAACTCGGCGTTTTTCAATTTTTAGAGAGTCTGAAAAAACTAAAGGAGACTCCACGTTGAACTTTTTCGTATATTTGTGTCCCTCAAGCCCGAAAAAGTATAAAATAATACCTGGGGGAACCGCTTGATCTTGCGACCAAGGAGTACTTTCATAATAGTGTCATCGACCTGAAAAGTAAAAAGCGATCAAGGACACGTCGTTTTATTTCCTTATCGAGTTTGAAACGACAAAAACCCGGCAATCTTTTCCTGATTTTACGGTCAGAAAAGAGCTAAAAGGGGACCGTCTTTTAATTCCGTTTTAACGAGTGTAAAAGAAACGCTCAGTGATCTTTTCATTTTTTAGGAGTCAGAAAAGGGCTTAAAAGATGACTCTGATATTTTATTTGTGAAAAAATTATAATTTCCCTTGAAATCCCTTTGTCCTGCACAAAAGCGACACATTACTCATACCTGTTTAAAATAGGCAAAAATACATCGAAAAACATCTTTTCATGGTAAAAAATGAACTAATTCACCCAAAAAACCTATAAAAAGACCTTTTACCATGTCATTTTTACCGTTTGACTTTGGAGGTTGAAAAAGGAGCTTTTGACAAGAAACTTCCCGTGGTCGCTGCGGAAAATCTGACCGTCGGAATCGAACGCCGTCTCATCCAGGTATTTTACACATCCTACTCTGCATTTCTATCCGTTTAGAATTAATTTTTAGGTCTTAGTTTCATTTTTTGGGGGGGTTTTGGTTTTGGAATGCGCCTCTCGGCGGACGCAGGTGCCCTTTGGGTGACCTGCGTCCCCCGACTTTTTCTCATACGGGAAAACGGTCGGAAGACGCAGCCCGCCTTCAGGCCAGCTGCGTCCGGGCGCCCTGTGCTACAAAGCCGGTGTGCGTCTTCCGAGAAGTGCGCATTTCAAAACCCCAACTCTCTCAAAAAACCACCAAAAATTCCCAAATCAATTTCTAATTGCTATTTTTGATATGCAGGGCATTAATCATGTTAGACTGGAGAGAAAGAGAGCATGTAGAGGAAGATGAAGCTGCAATAAATCACCAACCTTCTCTGGATGCCCTAAGAGCATGCGGATTATACAAATATTGGACCATACCGGGCATGAGGGGCCAGGTAAGATTCTTGGAATGGCTGGTTGAGCGATGGAACGTTCAAGAACAATGCTTTTACATAGGAGGGCACTAGCTCGAGATAGAGCCCTCGGGGACTAGGCCGGGTGGCCAATCCCTTGATAGTCTCCGCGAGGATTGGTGCACACGTGGGGCTCACCATTCAAAAGGCATAGAGATAAAACACATCACTCTACCGGAACTCAAAGTCATAGCGTTCACGGTTACCAGAATTTGCGGCGCGGCCGCTTTACACATTGCTTCCGGATCCCAAATGCGGATGGCAATTGACTGTTACCAAGGCACCATTTTCAACTGGTGTGAAGCTGTGTCGGCTCATATGAAGAGCCAACTGACCAAGGCAAAGAACGGACGACTAAAGACTTTTGGATATGGGCCTATAGTCGTGAGCTTTTCCTTGGAGAGAGTTCCAATGTTGATCCCTCAGCAACTCACTGTTGATATCTTGGGTCCTCGGCAGCCAAAGCTGATACGATGGGTTGCGGTGATGGCCCGGCATCCTGACGAGGGTGCGACAGTGGTTCGATTCTCAGATAGTTATTTTCACTGGTTAGAGGACCAGGTTTTTTCGATACAGGACTTTCCGTATGCCGGAATGGATTTCAGAGGTGATCCGGACATGGTTCTTCCACAGGGAGAACAATGGGACGACAGAGGTACTTTTATTTTCACAAGTTTTCTAATTATGTATTTTTTATTTTTCATATATATCGTCTCAAAACTAACAGTAAAACTTTTCAAAATGCAGATGTTGGTCCACAGCGTCCAGCCAACCTCTGGCCTTTTGATAGACTACATCCAGCTGCACCAGTACCGGCCCCACAGGACGCGGCTGCAGACGTACTAGCTGAGTTGGAGCATGATCTAGAGCGTCTCACGGCAGACATACCTGAGACTACTATGGACGACATTCCTATCAGGCTTCAGCGTTTTGTAGTCGCGGTCCCTGGACCGTTTAGGAGATTTTTGCGTAAGGTAGCCCGCGCAGTGGTGTCATACAGAGAGCACCACCAGTGATTGACTAGTCACTTTTGTAGTCACATGTGACATTTTGACTTTTTGTACTATCATTTTGCCGATCATAAGGTGTTTTCAACCTATGATCGAAGACGATGTATATATTTTTTGACACACTTCTATCTATATATATCACTATTACCGGCTTATCTTGTTTAACATATGTGATGAAATGTTTTTAAATTTACTTGCATGATTATCGTAAATGTCTGTCCAACATTCGAGAAGCAATTGCATCTGCTAATGTATTCAAAGACCTTGGAATATGTTGATATTCAATGTAATCAAATTCACGTTCCAAGAGACGCACTCTCAAAAACAACCTTAATAACACAGGATTCCTAATGGCATAAACTCTATTAAGCTGTAATACAACAAGTTCAGAATCTAACCTCACTGTCAAACGTCGAATTCCAAATGAAATAGATTCGGATAATAATTCAATCACTGCACTGTATTCTGCAATGTTGTTCGTTGTTTGACCGAGGCTTACCCCATGCATAGAAACTAACTCGTCAGAGGGCGAATAGATAACCCAAGCTGCGGAAGAGATGTTCCGTGTACTACGACAAGCACCATCAGCAAATCCAATATATGTTTGGAGAGGCGTCGACATCTGCAATATCAAGAGTAAAACCAAGATAAGCCAGAATAACGACGAAAAACCACACTCTCTAAGCTAAGCACACTGACTAAACTAACACACTTGCTAGCTAGAAAGAAAATCTAACCTATCTAAAAATTTCTCCATTCCCATCATTTAAGCATAATACCTCTTTAAGTAAAGTCCATTTCTGGGTTTACCCAAAGAGTCCCCATCAAAGTCAACTAGCTCATAAGCCCCTTTTGCTAGCTTTCGCTTTACAATGTAGGGCCCATGCCACATGGGAACGAATTTTCCGGCACCTAGCTTATCGTTAGCTTGATCATATAATAGTACTAGGTCTCCTTCCGAAAAACTTCGAGGGGTTACATTTCTATCATACTGAGCTTTCATTCGTTTCGCGTGAGTCTCGATTGCCAATGTAGCGTCACGTCGAGTCTCATCTAATTTAGCCAAGTACAATAAACGTGTCTCCTCTTCGGAAGTAGCTGGAAGTAATTCGACAGCCATTTGAAGTGATGGGATTTCGCATTCAATGGGTAACACAGCTTCTAAGCCATAAACTAGCTGGAAAGGAGTGAACCCTGTTGAATTTTTCACTGAGGTTCGGTATGCCCATAGCGCTGAAAATAACATGTTGTGCCAATTCGACCGATGAACACCAATGGTTCGTCGGATCATGGTAACTAGAACTTTGTTGATAGACTCAACCAAACCGTTGGCTTGCGGATAATAAGGAGTAGAGCTATCGTGGCGCAAACCAAGCTGGCTTGTAAGCTCAGTCATCATGACATTTCGAAAATGGCTCCCATGGTCAGTAATGATTGCTTGTGGGACACCAAACCTAGTTATGATATGATTGAATACGAAAACTGCAGCTGTTTTGCCGCTTGCGTCGAATGTAGGCATCGCCTCGGCCCACTTAGTAAAATAATCAACCGCAAGGATGATATACGCATGCCCCCCGGCCGAGTGAGGGTTACAAGTAATAAAGTCGATACCCCATTTGGCGAATGGACCAACGGCAATTATAGGGTGGAGAGGAGCAGGTGGAGCGCGCATCTTGCGATCAAACACTTGACAGTTGTGGCACTTCCTGACTGCAATGATACAATCTTTAAACATAGACGGCCAGAAATAACCAGCGCGCAACACCTTCTGAGCTGTGGCATACCCAGACATATGACCGCCACATGCTCCAGAGTGACAATCATTCAAAACCCTCTCAGCCTCTTCGTGAGTTAAACAACGTCGAAAAACTAAGTCTGCCCCCCGGCGATAAAGTGTATCTCCAATAATTTTGTATGGCTGGGATTGAAACCGAATTTTTCGACGTTCCGCTTTGGAAGCTTCAGGCCGAAAGGTTTGGGTTTGGAGATAAATGATTATATCCCCGTACCACGGATCTACAGTACTGATAAGAAACAAAGATTCGTCCACAATGGACTCCTCTGCCACAGTCTCTGTGTCAGCACTCGGGAAATCACACATCAATTCCGCAAAAACTAAGGATTTCTTAGACTTGGACTTCTCGAACTCCAAGTCGAACTCTTGCAGGATAACAATCCATTTAGAGTACTTGCCCCCTAGCAGTTGTTTTGTCAAAATATAAATCATAGGGTTGCAATCCGAAATAACTGTAGTTTTGCGGAGAAGAATGTAGTGACGGAAACGCTGGACAGCTTGAACGGCTGCCAGGGCCAATTTCTCCACATGCGAATATTTTAGCTCAGTTGGATTCAAGGTCCTACTAAGATAATATATCACATGCTCCGCTCCGAATTCATCTTCTTGAACTAACACCATTCCAATGGTGGAATGCGAAGCTGCGAGGTATAAGAAGTAGTCTTGGTTGTAGTTGGGAGGATGCAATAACGGTGCATGGGTCAACGCGTGTTTAAGTGCATCAAAAGATTGTTGGGCAATCTCGTCCCAAAAGAATTGTGCGTTCTGTTTCAACAACCGTGTAAAACCTTTAGTGACCTCGGCGTAGTTTGGGATGAATCGGCGTAAAAAGTTCGCTTTCCCTTGCAAACTTTGGAGTTGGCGCAAACTCGAAGGAGGAGGCAATTTGATGATAGCCTCGACTTTCGAGGGATCGACGCGAATGCCGGCTTTTGAAACAACAAATCCCAGCAATCGACCTGTTTCTATACAGAAAACACACTTGTGGGGATTCAACCGAATTCGATAATGCCTACACCTCATAAAGATTGCTCGTAGGTGGACAAGGTGATCAGCTCGATGTAAAGAATGAGCAGGCAAATCATCGAGATAGGGTTGCACAATGTGCTTGATATCATGAAATGCATAAGACATCGCCCGTTGAAAAGTGGCCCCGACATTCTTAAGCCCAAAAGGTAACTTGCAATAAGCAAATGTCCCCCATGGACAAATGAATGCCGTTTTTGGTTGGTCGGCAGGTAGAATATTGATTTGATTATAGCCCGAAAAACCATCCATGAAGGAAAACATTTCACTTCCGGCACAATCATCAATAATTTGATCGATATAAGGCGTAGGATAGTTGTCTTTTGGACAAGCTCGATTTATATCCCTATAGTCGATACAGATTCTTATTGTTCCTTGTTTCTTGTTGACCGGAACAATATTCGATACCCAATCCGTTAACGGGATCGGATAAATGAAACCTGCTTTCAACAGCTTTTCGACTTCTGCTTTAATCGCAGCCGCTTTTCGAGGGTGAATTTGACGCAACCGTTGCCGGACGGGTTTAGCATCCGGGTAGGTCTTTATTTCATGAATAACAATGGCAGGATCAATTCCCGGCATTTCCTCGTAAGACCAGGCAAACACGTCGCGGAATTCTTGGAATAGGGCCTTGTAAGTTTGGATTTCTTCTTCAGTACATGCGGCACCTATATGAATGTTTTCCTCGATTCCAGGCTTCACTGAAATATCAATGGGAATAGTACGAGAAATATTCCCTAAATTCAACTCTGAATCAGAATGTTTCGTTGGATCCTGAGCGTCTTTGACATATTCAGCGGTAAAGATAGATGAAAAATCATTTTCAAATGCATCATCCTTAGGTAAAAACGAAGATCTGTGATGGAGATCTTCCCATGGTAGATCGTCTACACTTAGGATTTCGCGAAGTTGTTCGTCAGATGACACGACTTCGGGAAACGTTATCCGTTCTAAGGGTGAGGTGAAAAGTGACTCTTCACTGACCACATTCATTTGGTCGACTTCGGTTGAATGAAAGTCAGTAAAAGACATGAGAGCTTCATAAGCAATTTCATATGGACTCAAAGGCATAACATCACCGAGTGAGTCTATCTCAGAGTCAGATGGGACGAACCAAGGATCATCATAAATAATGTTTTCTGATGTAATCATATGAATGGTTGCAAATGAAGGATCTGCGTTGAGTGGAGGGAGAGGAAAAGTTCCCAGTAAACCGGAATCCTTAACTAAACCTACACCAACATCCCTATAAGGGATTGTCGTTTTACCAACATGCTGGATACTCTCTGAAGAGGCTGGATCGGATGAAAAGTATGTCAGCTGATCAATAGTCACGATCTTACCGTTATGTGGAAATTTAATTACTCTGAAGACCGATGAAACGACCGCTGTCATAGCATATGACCAACTTCGACCCAAAAGAAGGTTGTAGTCTAGAGGGGCATCAACCACTTCCACATCCAGACTAACGGTTTTACCTTCAACCCCTATAGGCAATTCTTGTAGAATACCAAACGGACGGAACCCACGGCCATCAAAGGCCTTAAGGATGGTGGGGGATTGGTTCAACGAAGGAGAACCAAGCGATCTCCAACATTGAATCGACATAATACACGTAGAAGCTCCCTCATCAATCACAGTCCGATGAATAGGCCTGTTTTTGACTATCACTGGAATTTGGAAAGCCATTTGATGGGGGAGACGTGGTGTACTATTTTCTAGATCAAAGATCATTAGGTTCGGGTCCTGAACATCGACAGCTCCGATAGCCGACAAAAGCAATTTCCGTTGTGCTGGGCATGATTGCAGCACTTCGAGTGCCGACATTGCTGAAGGTGAAACAGCTAAGTCCTCAACAATGTTGTAATTCTGGGCTGCTCTCGCATGTGGATTGAAAGCAGACCTTCGAAGTACACCCTTGGCGGGCGGCTTAATCACTAAGTCTGGGTTAGGTTTTTTGATCTGTAGTGGATCGGAACCAGGAGCTGAGGTTGATGGGTTAGAGTGAGAAGATTCTGCTTCCTTGCCATCAACAGGAGCCTTACTACCATAATCTTGCGATCGAGTCGCAATCCTCACATGAGACATCATCAAAATGGGTTCTTCACTGGCATTCGAAGAAGAACCTATCATCTTATTCTCCTGCTCTGGAAATGGATTCTTTAACACAGCAGGAGTGGGAGAACCTTTGACTATTTTTACAACCTCGGCCCGATGAGGGCAATCTCTCGTAAAATGATCCTCTTCACAAATAAGACAAGGATATCGAGGTTTGCGTTTTTCGTCATTGGTTTCCGACTTTTCAGTTTTCTCCTTTGGAGCCTTGTCTGCTTTAGCCTTCTTCTTTCCTTTCTTCTTTCCACCGTTTTTTGATTTGGCCGTAGATGACTCTACAGCGTGAATGTCGGCGGTAAGTTCAGGAGGAGAAGACTCTCCTGTCGGAGAATCAGGCAAAGTGATAATTGGAGTATTGGAGGCCTTGGAAGACTTCTTCTTACTCTTCGTAGTCACGATACCAATCATACCATCAGCGGCATGAGATCCCGAAGGAGTAGCAGCGATTTGATTCGACTTTGGAAGATCCGGAATCTTCTCGTGTAACGTACCCGACTGAGTGTAAACTAAGTCAAGGTATTGTGCCTGAGCAATGACTTGCTCCTCAGTAACTACTCCGGCCTTAGCGACATCTTCAGTAATCTTCGGTAATAATGATTTGACAAACCATTCAGCTAAGATTTGGTCCGGGATAAAAACTTTCACTAATCTCCTTCGACGTCTCCACTCATGAATGTGATCAGAAATATACGTGGACGTTGATTGTTTTAGTGAAGTTAATAACTCCGTGCCGTTATCGTATCTGAACGGCAACTGAAAGTGAGTTAAGAACGAGGTAGCTAACTGGCTAAAGTTGTAAAAAGAGGCCCGTGGTAACTCAATGTACCACTTGGCCGCGAGACCAATGAGTGTACGCTGGAAAAGACGTAAGCGGATGGAATCATCTGAGATAGAATTCGAAGCACACCAGAGGTGGTAAGTCATCACATGATTGGACGGATCCTCTCCAGACTTACCTTCGAACTTGGGTATATCACTGGGCAACTTATTTGGCATTGGCGGCCAGAACTGAAGATATTGAATTGGATCGTTCGTTAGGCGCGTCAAGTCGGGTAAATCTAAAGTTGCAATAAACGGTAACTGCCGGTTAGGATCTCTAAAACTCTGGGTCACAATACCAGCCCCAGGAGGAGGATATCCAGGATAACTAGGAACAGGAGTCGCATTTGGGATATTATATCCTCCTGGAAAACCAGGATTAACCGGACCGTACTGGGGTTGTTGAGGTTGTTGATAAGTGTACCCAGGATACGGTTGATACTGGTAAACCAGTTGTTGGACAGCTTGCCCAGGTTGGTACTGTCCCTGGTACGGAGGTTGAACAAATTGAGGTTGAGTAGTCACAACCGTACTTATACCAGGCTGACCTACAGGCATCTGGACCGTGGTTTTAATCGTAGATCCAGACAACGGTAAAGATGTCTGAGGTGCGGTAACAGGGACAGTAGAAACTGGAGCCGTCGATACTCCAGAAGTAAGTATGGTAGATGTAGCGGTAGTTGTAGCAGCCGTTTGAGATGGAGTACTAGGTGCAATTGTCGGCTGAGTAACTACCGAAGCTACAGAAGCTTGAACATTGGGCTGGACAGGTTGCGATTGTTGGATTGGACCAGAAACTACGGGTTGTCCAGCTTGAGGAAGCATCTGTACACTTGGCTGCAACACCTGTTGACCCTGTCAGGGATCCCACACTAACATTCCAGGGTACTGACCCGTAACAGGTTGAGGGTACTGAGATCCATAACCAGATTGAGGGTAGGATTGATAATTGTAAGGTGCAGTTCCCATACTTGGAACATATGACTGACCTTGAGGCAGTTGATAACCTTGACTTGAGTATTGACCTTGAGGTTGATAACCTTGAGGTAAATACTGATACTGGGGTTGACCTTGACCTTGAGGTTGGTATCCTTGAGGTTGATAACTTTGGGGTTGATACCCTTGAGGTTGCCATCCTTGAGGTTGATATTGATACTGAGGTTGACCTTGGGGTACATATTGAGGCTGAGGTTGACCTTGAGGTAAGTATTGCACCATAGGTACATACTGACTTTGAGGTTGCCCCCCAGACACAATTTGTGTACCTTGAGGTTGCCCCCCAGGCGTTAACTGCGGTTGCCCCCCAGGCGGTAATTGGCCACCTTGAGGTTGGGAAACGGGAACTGAACCTGACATCATGTAAATGTCTCCTACACCCAATGGTATATTACCACTGTTTCCAGCAAATAACCCATGATCAATGGGTTGAGGAGATGCCCCCGCAAAGGTACCAGAAAGTGACTGATACCCAGTGGGGACAGAAGGACCGCCGTGTAAAAAAGATTCAGGACTTTGTGTAAACACGGACGACTGACCAGACATATTTACGGGAGTATGAATACCTCCGGGTGGAAAAGGAGTACGAGGTGTGGAAAAACCGACTGAGTTGTCTAAAAAATTGGTTAACGCAAGGTACCAAGAAGTACTTCTAGGAGGACTGTAAAAGATGGATTCACGCTCCCTTAGATCAATAGTAAGTTGACCTTCAAGGTGAGAGACACCTATATCTTCTTCTGGAGCAAGTTCTTCTATAGCAATCAAACCAGAAGGTAGATTTTCGGTGATAATTCTTTCTATTCTCGGTGAATCAGGGACACTAGAAGTTGGAGTAACAGGTTCGGAAATTTCAGGTTCTTCGCCTGTTTCACTGGCAGATGAAAAACTACCAGCAAGCTCGGAAACTGTAACAGTTTCGGGATTGTAACCTGTTTCTAAACTTTGGTAATCTGGATGGACTACCAAGGAAGATTCTCCTTCTTTAGGTGAACCTACTCTACTGTCACTAGGAGGAGTTACAAGGACCTTTAACCCTTCTAAATTACCCGGGTCGTCTCGAGGAGGGGATCCCCTAAGTCTACGGGATCTTCTCAACAATTCGGCCACAGAAACAACTTCAGGAGACTGGCCCCGACGTCTACGGGACTGTCTCGGTAATTCCACCACAATTAAAGATTTTTAACTACAACACACGAAAACAAAGTAAAAATTTCAAATCAAACCACCTAAAGTCTTCTAAAGAAGCAAACAAATTTGAAGCACACGCCTAAATAATCTAGAGCGTCAAACCACACACAAACAGTAGTCTTCCGGACCAAAAGCGCTAGTTGGTGATTAGGCCCAACCTCGCAGGATTCAGTACAGAAATGGCGGGTGGAACAGTTACCCCGGCAACCTGCTTAATGAATAGACCGGCACAAGTTCCTCCACTTTAACCGTCTCGAAGTGAAGTGAACCCCCTGGAAAATCCAAGTGAGTATAACCGACGTCTGCTCCAGGTACAGTGGGACCTTCCCTCCACCGTCACCTCGGTAGAACCCTAAAGATTATGGTCACTAAAGTTACCAATCACAACAATTACACCTGGGGGAACAGTCTAAACTCTGACAGCACGCAAGGGCAAAGTAGCAAGCTCCAATCCCCTTACCGGCTCCTTGACAACAATCCAAGGTTTACCGATAAGTGACCCCTGGCTCCTCGACAATGGTTAATCCGAGGTTTACCGTTTGTAATACGTACTGTCTGGCGTCGTTCCCAACGAGGGAGGAATGATCCCCTCACTGGTTCGGACACGAGCTCGTGCTTCTCCTTTAAGAGTAGCTTTCCCAGAGTATAACTGAAACAATTGGATTTAATCTACTCAAGATAAACTATCTGTTTGGTTTTGTAGTCTTGGAGAGTTAAGTACTCACCTACTCCAAGACCCTAGCCTAAGCTATGTTGGTGTTTCAGAGCCCTAGAAAAATAAAAATTACTAGATTGATTTTAATTTAAGCATTACTTTTAAGGTTGTTTCTTAAGTCAAAAGGTGATGGAAGTGAAACCAGTGGTGTGTTGACTCGACTCGAAACCACTACAAAATGCACCTAGGATGATTTATCCACTACTTTACTTTTTCGATGAATTGCTTAACTAAAAAGTTGAGAGAATGCAATCTTTATAAAAGCAACTTCTTAATTGAAGACAATCAAAGAAACAATTCGTTTGTCTTTTCAAAGCATAAAAAACATGACCGCTCTTTACATGCACGAAAAAACTCTTTTTCTCTTTCAAAAACAAAAAGCTACTTGAAACAAGACTTTTAAAGAAGATGTTTTTGTATTTTTCTTTTAATAAAGCAAATAAATCTAATATAACCAAAAATCAATCTTAACAACTCTTAAAATCTACGAAAATTCACTCACAAGCAAACTAAAAGGTAAATTTACTCTAAGCAATCTTAACGAGGTCAAAACCAACAATGATTATTCTAAGGTGTTTTACTTGATCACAATCAAATCAAGGACTAGCTTATTGCAGAACCAAAAACTAGTCAAAACAAAACTCTAATCTTTTTGTTCTTTTGTAAAATGGAAATCAACACTTTGTAAACAAGTAATTCGAAATTTGACCCAAAACAACTTAAATGGCAAGCTGCTCACACAAGGAGACTTTACGACAGGCCCGACTTCTAAGAAGGCTGACTAACCAGAGAGATCTAAGGCTGGACAACTTTCTACCGTCAAAGTCACTACAGGACCTATTGAAAAATCAAACCCTAGGCCTAAACTTCGTTGAAATCCACTAAAACACTCAAAGCTCACAAAACAAGTCTAGGTGAAAATTCTTGACAGGGTACTAAAGGATCTGGGTAGAAAACACTAAGAAAAATCAAAATCTAAAAGCAATTAAAGCAAAAAATGGACTTTTCCTAAATTTTACAGGAAGACGCATGCGACCCGTTATAACAGGTGCGGGCCCGCTCTGTGCAAACGGCAACAACGCGTCCAAAGACGCACTGTGCAGTACTCAGAGGTTGCGTCCTTCTGGAAAAGTTGAGAAAAACCAAATCTAACTAAATCTGAAGCTAAGCCACCCAAATACTAATTCTCACAGTCAAAAACCAGAAAATAAAAGTGATTTTCACAGAGCAAAGTTCACACAAAGGAAAAGACTCTCTCATTAATGGATTCCCCAGCGGAGTCACCAATTTGTCGTGGCGGAAAAAGTCGTTTGTGCAGACACAACTGACCTCCCTAGGAGTCTAAACTCTCTAGCGACAAACAAGACAAAATGGAGTGATCTTTCTCTAAATATACCTTTTAAAACATGAAAACTACAAGTGTTTAGGCTTACCTTATTCCAAAACGCTGTTGTTGTAGTCCGTCCTTGCCGATCCGGATGAGCTCCTCCTTCAAGTCAATTCCTGCAACCACAAACAATCAAATAATTACCAAGCACTTGCATTTCATATAATAAAACATATATCCAACATGCAGACCAAGGAACACATGAAATAACTCATTAACACAAGCTATTGAGAAAAATAAACCAGTTTGTATTAATAACGAAACAAAGAAACTCTTACAACCTGGCCTTGGTGTTGTGCAAGTTCCTCCGAGGGTCCATCAAGGGTTTTCCTCTACTTTGACAAAGCTCACCCACTTCCAAGTAGAATCAAGCAAAGACAATCTCTCCTCACAAGGTTCTAAATGGGAGTCCTAATTCCTGCAGCATTTACCCAAAGAAAATGTATAGCTCCAACCTCTCCTCCCTCTGGCTCAATGTCTTTATTTATAGTGCTGTAAAGAGGTTATTCAGGTCCACCATCAATGGGATAATCCCCCTCTTTGGGTGGGATAGCTCCCTTATTGATGGGATAAGTTCCCCCTTAATAGAGATACATGAACCAACTGGAGGCGCATCCAAATCATCAAACCGACCTCTAGAAAGTTCTAGAAGTAACCACAAGTAACGTTTTTAAGATGAAACTCGCGCATTTTGCCTTTTACAGAAGGACGCACCTGTCCCTTAACATACAGAGCGTCCAAGGACGCACCTTTTGTGAACATGGTCAGCGTCCCCGCAGGTAAGGCTAGAGAGAACCTGTGACCCCAGAGATAAACATATTTTTTACAAGACTTTGTCTCTTCTTTGAGTTTGAGATGGATAACAGAGGCATAAGACTTGCCTAAGAGGGTAGCATGACTGTTGATTTGAGCCATACTAACTGTAAGTGGTCATGGTGACATTTTTTAGTGTAACAAACCTGAAGAAAGTGGGTGGATCTACAAGGCCCCAAAAAAGGAGGTTGGGTTTGATTTGGAGTGTGTAAAGGAAATGTTCATGGAAGTGAAGAAAAGCTTCGTTGATGCCTTTAGCTCAGGAAGTCACGAAAAACTGTCTATAAAGGTTGAACCCTTTGTGCTTACTACCCTCTTAGAGACTTGTATGAAATCACTGCGTGATCGCAAGGCGGTGAAAGGGCTACAAGAATTGACAAACAAGTGTGCTGGTTAGGAAAATGTTCCTGAAGGACACCATGCAGTTAGAAAGATTGGTAAACATAACACAAGAACAGGGCGAAACATGAGGCCTGCCACACAAATAGGAGATAATGAGATGGATGAGGTTATTTTGGATCTCAGATCAGATGCGAATGTTTTTCCTGAACAGACATCGGAGAGGATGGGGAGACTTGCACTGTAGTGGTATTTGATTCAATTGAGGATGGAAAACCAATAGAAGATTATCCCTATGGGGCGATTGCATGGAGTGACCATAGATATAGAAGGTGTGAGCGCACTCAATGATTTTGAAGTGATAGAGATTGTTGATGATATCAATACATAACTCGTGCTCCTGGGAGTTGGTTGGGCTATCGACATGAATGGGGTCATCAATTTGAAGAAGTGGACAATGTTGTTTGAAAGGACATTGCTCCACTGTGTAGTACCATTGGACCCTACAGAAGGACAACGTTATACTGAACCGGTCCGTGACTATGAGGAAATTGATGATGATTTGGATCAGATCTATAAAATAGCATCTTGAGACCTAGATTGGGTTAATCTGACAGTTGATGGATGAATTACATGGGACTGCGAAATCTCATGTACTTCAGATTTAGATGAAGAGTTAGAACATTAGTAGAATAGGTTGCACGAAGTATCTATGATGCACTGCAATATGATGACTAATTCATTGCACCATGTGTCGTCAGAGGTAATAAATTTACCTTATTATGATGTTTTAACTAATGTGGATAAGATTTTGGATGCCTTTGAAAGAGAATTACCTGAGCACCATCTCTTTCAAGCACTGGATTTGGTGCTACATGCTACACCTGCACGGTGATGGGGTACGCATAAAGACAACTTTGATGAATGGCACGAGTATAGGAGAATGATGAGGTTGCGATTTGGTTGCCCAAAAGTTCAGCTAACTGAGAAATATGTTGGGAGGAATTATCCACGCAATCATTTAGAAAAGTGGACTAAGGTTTATGGAACGGAGCGGCAACCAGAGTGGGTGCATTGATTATGTCATACTTTGGATATAATCCTTATGAATTGGTACCTAGAAATGAAGCTCTGCCACGACACTGTGGAGTGGGACATGTTAAGGGAAGGATTTATGATCACCTTCAACTTTTAATATGGGTTTGAAATCATTGACGACGTGTCGCAGGAGTTTAAGGCTGCAATCTTCAGAATCCCTTAGGATCCTTTGAAATTAGCTCAACCAAATTGGAGCACCTAGCTGCGCCATGCACTGGAATGCTATAATGTGACTACCGAGGGGGAGGATGAGGATCCAAGGAATATTAAAATCCTAGAAGAAGAATTCCACCGCAAAGTTGAGGGACCGTAGATAGAGAATTCAGACATCACCACACCATTGAAAACTAGGCATGTAAACATTGGCACTGAAGCAAAGCCTAAGTTTGCAAAGATTTGGGATTACTGGGATGATGCCACAGTAGATAAAGTCACTGAGTTGCTTTGCGAATATCAGTATTTGTTTCCTACAAAATTTTGGTACTTGAAAGGTATCATAGGAGACTTGGGCATGATGAAAGTTACCTTGAAGCCGCACGTGAAGCTGATTAAGAAAAGACCATATCGCCTTAATCCTAAATATAAAGAAAAAGTTTTCTTGGAGTTGGATAAGATACTTGAGGTAGTCATTATCAAACCAATCGAGGAATTTGATTGGGTTAGTCCAATGGTAGTCCAAGAAAATAAGCAGAAGGGAGAGATACAGATTTGCATAGATCTTAGGAAGCTTAATGACACTTGTGTCCATGATTCCTTTCTAACACTGTTCAGAGATGAGGTACTGGATAATGTTGGAGGGCAGGAGGCCTACTCATTCACCGATGGGTTCTCTGGGTACCATTAGATTAAGATCGCACTGGTGGATCAAAGCAAGGCAACGTTCGCGATGGAATGGGGTTGTTTTCAATATATAGTGATGTCGTTTGGACATAAGAATCCGCCAGTCATATTCTCGCGCATAGTCATCGCTGTGTTTAAAGAGTTTATCGACAAATTCTTGGAGGTATATTTTGACAACTGGACAGTGTATGGGTTAGTAAAGTGCCATGTAGCCAGTCTATGCTTGATGTTCGATACATGCCAAAGATATCAACTTGCATTGAACCTGAAGGAGTGCTTATTCTATGTCCCTTTTAGGATTTTGTCAGGTCATGTGGTGTGAAAGAAAGGACAAATTGTGGACCCTGATAATATCACCATCATAGTCAATTTGGAGGCTCCAAGAAGTGTTAAATAGCCACGTGAAATGCTGAGCCATACATGATATTACCAAAAGTTCATCAAGGCGTATGCTCAGATTACCACACCTATGGAGAAGCCGCTCAAGAAGGATGCTAAATTTTGTTGGGAAGAAGAATGTCAGTGTATTTTGGATGTATTGAAAGAAAAAATAGTCACCACGCTGATCTTGGTCTTCCCGGATTGCAAGAAGGAATTCCATGTGCGTGTTGTTGCCTTATGTATTACGTTAGGGGCAGTGCTCACACAAGATGGTGAAGGAGAGATGGATCATTCTATAGCATTTGGGAGAAGAAAGTTGTCAAATGCTGAAAGGAATTATTCAATGATAGAGCATGAAGGATTGGTTATGGTGTACGCGCTCCAAAATTTTAGACACTATCTGTTAGGCGAACATTTCAAGATGTAAAAAACCATTCTTCATTGAAGTATCACGTCAATAAGCTTGTGTTTGGGGGAAAAATATCTAGATGGATGTTGTAACTTGTTATTTCAAGAATATGATTTTTTGGTAACTGTGAAGATGGGAAGGTTGAATGGAGGACCTGACCATCTGTCACGCATTGAGACAAGAGAGGAGCCTATTAATTTGGAGGAAGGATTGCCCAACGTGCAGCTCTTCGCAGTGTGAGTAGCGGATAACCACTTTGTGGATATTATCCCCTTCTTGACTACAGGGATAACTCCAGAAGGATACATGAATCAACAGAAAAAAGAGTTGGTAGTGCGCGTGGTAGACTTTTCCATATGTTGGAC
Organism: Pinus tabuliformis; assembly: GCA_031772625.1. Classification (NCBI taxonomy): domain Eukaryota; kingdom Viridiplantae; phylum Streptophyta; class Pinopsida; order Pinales; family Pinaceae; genus Pinus; species Pinus tabuliformis. The sequence goes on from CM062819.1 coordinate 154,688,750, forward strand.
ATTTATATAAGATCGGATCGAACGAGATACTTCGATGATATGTGCCCAATTTTGAATGAAATAACATACTCTTTGAAGCTCATGGATGAGCTACAAGAGGAAATTATGCAGGAAAAGCAACAATGTAGAAGGTTTTGTGCATTGGGTTGTGGTGGCCAATGTTGCATAAAGATTCTAAAGCATATTGTAGGGCATGAGATGCATGTCAGAGAACATGTAGGACATCATGAAAGGATGAGCTTCCTCTAAATCAATAGGTGTCATTGTAGCCATTTGATAAATGGGCAATTTATTTTGTACGACCGATTCATCCCCTAGGCAAGAAAACAGGTGCATGTTATCTCATCACTGCGACCAAATATATGACCAGATGGGTGGATGCACAACCTGTACACGAATTTACAAGGGAAACAACAACAAATTTGTTGTTTGAATATGTGTTGACCAGATTTAGTGGCCTGAAGGTATTGATGATTGATCGCGGTACACACTTCCTCAATGAAACAATCAATGCACTAACAGAAGAGTTCCAAGTTTACCATAAGAAAAGTACACCATATCATCCTCAGGCCAATGGAACAATTGAGTCCTTCAATAAGATATTAGAGAATGTGTTGATAAATATTTTTAATGTGCAGTGGAATGATTGGGATGTGTGCATACTAGTGGTATTATGGGAATGAAGGACTACTTGCAAAAGGAAAATAGGTCAGACTCCTTTCCATTTGGTCTATGGTGTCGAAGTTGTGATGCCTATGGAATATATTGTGCCTAGTCTCTACATATGAGCACACATAGGAATGACAAACTATGGAGCCTTGGAACGACAGCTCTTGCAGCTAATTGAGCTCAAAGAAGATACGTTTTCGGCTAGATTACATTAGCAGGTTTAGAAGGAACATGAAAAATCTTGTCATGATCTGCACATCAAACTACGCACCTTCAAGGTAAATTACTTAGTTTTATTATATGATAGTAATTTTGCTAAGTTTCGAGGAAAGTTTCAGATGCACTGGCTGGGGCCATATGTCGTCAAAGAAATTACAATTGGTGGTGTAGTTCAGCTCACGAAGTTGAATGGAGAACCACTTCCGGGAAGTGTAAATGGAAGATGGTTGAAGCCATACACAGGGAATCCAACTCAATGACTACATGATGGTAGCACAATCTTAGTATTCAATGGAGTTGCAAGGGAGCACAGGAATATAAGCTACACTGCCTAGTTTGTAGAACTACGTGACACGGGGATGTACGAAAAAGGGTGATGTCACAATACCAGAAGCAACGTGAAGGGAGCTACACTATAGAGGGAGATACCACACACCATAGCCAAAAAATGACCATTACAGTCAGTGTTCATGATTTGACAGCCAGGAGACGGTTAAGAGGAATTGGGGGAGCGGAATTTAAGGCTAAAATATTTCGAGATCTACAACCAAATCAACATTTATGGATGGATTTTGGGGGGAATGGTCGAATTTGAATTAAAAATCTCTTATAAATTACGCGTACCCATCCAACAAAGAACACTTTTCATCCTTAGAATTTTTTAGCTGTGTTGTATGTCGCTTATGAATCCTCAGTTTTTCACAGATTTGGTTGCAAGCTATGTGTTTTATACTTTACCCGAAGATACCCAATAGTTCATTCATAGCATTATGTCAAGACGAGAGCAAGACCTTCCACTATGCATGGTTTTTGCTCTCCATTGTTCTAGTTGCTTGGGAGCTACCGGAGGACAGTCAATTTCCTCCCTTCGAGAAAGGATTGCCAGAGGCTACATAGTTTGCCTCCCTTTGGGCCATAAAGGACACTGCGTGGATCACTGAGACACAAATTTTCTTGGTTTTGAGGGAGGAGAGCATTCACATGGCCATCAACCAGCACCCATGGCTATCCCCCGACTGTGTATGAGCAGTTGTTAGAGTACATGGAGTTCAGGACAGACTTCCACCATGTGCACATGAGGGCACGAAAGGATCTGCAACAGAAGTGGTTTGATCTTCCCTATCTGGCAATGGATGATGCCATTCAGGAAGTTATCAAGTGCTAATTGATAGATTGGCACTCTCCATTCGATATAGACACTGGTACCAACAAAGGTGCAGAAAATTCCACGAAGAAGAAGAAGGAGGAGGTAGCTAATTAGGTAGTCTAGAAGTTGGCGACACAAAAAAGGAAAGAGGCCAAGGAGAAGGCCTAGCTTGAAAAGGAGCACGCTACAAAGCAGTAGGCCACGTGACTCCGAGTGAAGCGGTAAATCTCGTTCTCCCCAAACGAAGGAAGATGATCAATTAGGTTAGGGTAGTGGTGGTGATGAAGGAGAGAGTAGTCCATTCTGGGTGAAGAGGTATAGGAAACAACATAAGGAGGGGCCCCGAATGAAATCAAATGTGATGAAGCCACCGCTCGATCCCATTACACTTGTAGAAGATGATCTGGACGAGAAAGGGGACAAGATGAACTATTGCAACAGTTTGAACAACAACACCTGTAGTCACTAGGAACTATTCAGAAGGATCTACACAAACTGCAGATCTAGACCAACAGGATTTAAGTGGGCGTAGGGCAGGTGAGTGCCACACTGAGGAGCTTGGCACTGAGGACCAGTCAGGCTATAGAGATGGCCTGGTCAGTGGATCTATGGGTAGTCGCACTACTAGAAAGGTCTTTTAGCATGGAATTGACTAATGAAAATGTCATCGTGAGTACTTTGAAGAACATAAGCCTCAACCTCGTAGCACTCCCCAATAGATATCTTCACATGCTGCAAACTAGTGTGACAATGATGTTAAGATCTCAGGAGTGGCACACTCTTAGCCTAATAAGTGAATATCAGGTGAATAATGAGAAATGTTCGTTGAGAAGATGGAGACCCTGAAGGTAAAGGAAACGATCCAAGCACAGAGTGCCGAGCTAGCGATTGCGTTGGCAAAGTCATGCAGGATAGTGTTGGATTTGTACATACCTGAGGAGGTACTACTTGATGCCAAGATCAAGAAACCTTCTGCGGGTGTCTGTGATGGTAAGATATAGGTGGCCAGAGTTTAGTTTAAGTTGAACACGAAAATCATGGAGTTGGAACTCAAGTCACAACCTTCCACTCCGCCAAAAGTTTAGGAATATCGTGAAGCTGCTGTTAAGGATGGAATAACTTCTGTGGATACTGCACTTGTGGACTGCACAACATTGTTTGATAAGGCCATGGAAGTAGTGACGACCCTGTAGGAAGATCCTACCCTATAGGTATTAAGTACAGAGATCCGCGAGCTGCAACAATAGTATGATGAAGAAAGGGCAACAACACGCTCCATTGCTATAGTGCAGTGCCTCACCAAGCTATAAGAGGCTAAGCACCTCCTGACACAAGTGGAAGAAATGTAGAAGAAAGAGGTGGTCCTTAAGGCCATGTTGGGGCCTTGGTTGGATGAAGCCTACCTAGTATTAGCCAAGATATAGGAAAAGTTGGCGAACTTATAGACTAAACAGTAGAGGATCAAGCGAGCCAGCGAAGGACCGACCATAGAGTAGCCGGTAGAACAAGTAAAGTAAGCAGCCACGTAGAGCGCAACTAGAGTTGTAGTTATGCAGGTAGATCTTGGGGATCTTCACAGCAAGATCATCGCACCAGTTGGTGACTCAAGGGCGATTCGTGACCTTTTGTTGGGGGCCTATTGGGATGGGGTACCCTGGGTTAGTTTTGGTATAGAAGCCCAAGTTTTGGTGTAAAAAGATGTAAAGTCTTCGCAGATTGTGGTCACGGAGCTAGTTAAGAGTAAAAAAGGGTTTTTACCCTCCTTTATGTAAACTTAAGTCGATTTTTGAAGATATACCCATGGTACGTGGAACATGGGATTGTATAATAGGTGTGTATTAGAGAGTCTAAGGAAAGTAATTCAAGTTTGTCTATGGGTACGAAGAGAGGAGTATAGAGAGTTAGCACAGGAAAGTAAGATGAGAGGCTCTACAACTTAGTGCATAGAAGCTAAGAGTAGTGTCCACAGTTGAGTGCACGGACCCCTGCAGCTGAGTGCACAGACCCTCGCAGTTGAGTGCATGGACCCTTGTAGCTCAGTGCATAGGTAATTTTTGAGTTTGTAAACCTTTGCTGAATATCAATAAAGATTTTTACACAAATTCCTGTGTTTAACCTCTTTACTTCTGTTATGTATGAATGTGATATATGTTGTGATGAATGATGGCTTTATGAAATAATTATGTATTTATGCACGCTTTACTTGATCTGTATTGTTGTTTGAACACAACTAATGTTAAGTGGCTACACAAAGATCATAACACTTTCTGTTAAAGTTATCGAACACTTAGGTAATACTGAGTAATTACTAATCTAAGGTTAATCTAAGGCAAGTGTAAGTAGCTAATTAACGTATTTAGGGTCCACAAAAGCCTATCGTAGACCTTCACAAAGCTCTACTAGTTGAACAGGGGAAGTTACAACAATAGGTCGTAAGGGCCTTAATATCTACGCGAAGGTAGATCTAAGTCACAAAATGGCATTACATTGATCTCTTGGTGTGGAAAAAATGGCATTACATTGATCTCTTGGTGTGAGAATTCAGTCTACACACCAGGGATTGATGCCGAGAGGGCTAGTAGTGTAGGGATTTGTTTGGAACAGCTAACTCTGAACCTGGGTCAGGACCCCCTAAGCCAACATGGTTATTCGTTTGCTGCTAATAGATAACTTTTTTTGTCCAAATATTGATTTTTTTACCATTACCAAGATACCTTGATAGGTGTTCTTTGATCAAATACATGGATGGAAAAAAGAGTTTCCAGATGCAAAAGCAACCCTTTGGAGTGGAAGGAGCTAAAATATTATAGTATTATCCCTTGGGGAAATATTTCTTTCCAAGAGGTATTGTTTCTTGAAATATATTGTGAGACAAGATTTTCCCCAAGGCCACATTCATCATGGTTGGGTCATGAATCCCCTAGCCCCCATGAGTGTTTGGAGAGTTAACCACTATCTATTTGACTAAGTGGTACTTTTTGTTACTCTGTTTTCCACCTTTACATAAGAAATTCCTAACAATTTTCGCCATTTCACATAAGATTCCTAAAGGAGAAAGAAGGGCCATAAAATAATAGTGTAAGAAAAGATGATATCGTCTTGATGAGAATATGCTCCCTCGCAATGACCAAGAAGATCACTCCCCATTGCTATAATGTAGATCTAAGTTTTGCTATAACTCCATAACATGCAAGGGAAGTGTGGGACTTTAGAAATATTAGGACCCACAAATACTGAAACTCTTTCAAGAATCTATGGGATTGAATCCAAGAATGACACCCAACTACCTTTGTATACGGGGAGTAATACTCCAAGAATTATATATCTACAATTTTTTATGATTAACAAGGCCACTAGAGGCCAGAATAAGTTCAATTGGTCCAAGATAGAGTTAAAATGCTCAGCAATAAATGGAAAAAACATGAAGAAAGTGGGTGGGTCTACAAGGCCCCAGAAAAGGAGGTTGGGTTTGATTTGGAGCATACGAAGGAAACGTTCATGGAAGGAAATAAAATCTTTGCTAAGGCCTCTAACTCAGGAAGTCACGACAAACTGTCTACAGTGGTTGACCCCTCTGTGATTAATACCTTCTTGGAGACTTGTATGAAATTATTGGGTGATAGCGAGGTGGTGGAAGGGCTACAAGAATTGATAAAAAACTGTGTCAGTAAGGAAAATTCTCTAGAAGGACACCGCACAGTCAGAAATATCAGTAAACATAAGACAAGAACAGGGCGTGAAATGAAGCTCACTGAGCAAATAGCAGATAATGAGATGGACCAGGTTATTTTGAATTTGGGATTGTATGCGAACATTTTTCCTAAAAAAACATGGGAAAGAATGGGGAGACTTGCATTGTAGTGGTATTCTATACAATTGAGGATGGCAAACCAGTAGAAGATTATCCCTATGGGGCAATTGCATGGAGTGACCATAGATATAGAAGGTGTGAGCGCATTGGATAATTTTGAAGTGATAGAGATTGTTGATGATAGCAATCCATATTTGGCGCTCCAAGGAATTGATTGGGCTATCAACATGCATGGGGTCATCAATTTGAAGAAGCAGACAATATCGTTTGAAAGGAAATTGCTCTATGTTGTAGTACCATTAGACCCTCTAGAAGGACTGTGCTATACTGAATCGGTCTATGAGTATGAGGAAAGTGATGATGATTTGGATCATATCTATAAAAAAACAGCGTGAGACTAAGACTAGGTTATTCCAACAGTTAATGGATGAATTACATGGTACCACGAAAGCTCCTATACTTCATATTCAAATGAAGAGTTACAACATCGGCATAATAGGTAGCATGAAGTATCTACACTGTGTTGCAATATGATGACTAATTCCCTATGATGTCTATCATCAAAGGTAAGAAATTTACCTTATTATTATGGTTTAACTGATTTGGATAAGTTTTTGGATGACTTTGAAAGAGAATTACCTGAGGACCATTGCTTTCAAGCACTGGATTTAGCGATGTTCACTATGCCCGCACGGTGGTGGGGTACGCATAAAGACAGCTTTGATCAATGGCGCGAGTATAGGAGAATGATGAGGTTGCAATTTAGCCACCCAAAATTTCAGCTAACCAAGAAATATGATGGGAGGAATGATTTGTGTGATCATTTACCAAAGTGGACTAAGGTTTATGGAACGGAGCCACAACTAGAGTGGGTGCATTTATTCTATCATACTTTGGATATAATCCCTATGAATTGGTACCTGGAAATGAAGCTCTACCACTGAACCACGGAGTGGGACATCTTAAGGGAATGGTTTTTTATGACGTTTAGCTTTGAACATGGGTTCGAAAGAATTGACGAGGCACCACAGGAGGTCAAGGCTGCAATCTTCAAAATCCCACAGGATCCTTTGGAATTAGCAAAACTAGATTAGAGCACCCAGCTACACCATGCATTGGAGTGCTATAATGTGACTACCAAGGGGGAGGATGAGGATACAAGGAATATTAACATCCTAGAAGTAAAAGTCCACCATGAAGTTGAGGGACCACAGATAGAGAATCCGAAAATCATCGCACCATTTAAAACTAGGAAAGTAAGCATTAGTACTGAAGCAGAGCCTATGTTTGTGAAGATTGGTGATTACTAGGACAATGCCACAATAGATAAAGTCATTGAGTTTCTCCACGAATCAGGATTTGTTTCCTACAAAATTTTCAGACTTGAAAGGTATCATAGTAGACTTGGGCGTGATTAAAATTACGTTGAAGCCACATGAGAGGCCGATTAACAAAAGAACATATTGCCTTAATCATATATATAAAGAAAATGCCTTCTTGGAGTTAAATAATATGCTTGAGAAAGGCATTATCAAACCAATCGAGGAATTTGATTGTGTGAGCCCAATGGTAGTCTAAGAAAAGAAGTAGAAGGGAGAGATATGGATTTGTGTGGATCTTAGGAAGATTAACGATGCCTGTGTCCATGATCCCTTTCCGACACCATTCACAGATGAGGTACTAGATAATGTTTGAGGGCAGGAGGCCTACTCATTCACTGAAGGGTTCTTTGGGTACCATTATGTTAAGATCGCACTGGAGGAACGAAGCAAGACAACCTTCACGATGGAATGGAGTTGTTTTCAGTATATAGTGATGTCGTTTGGACTTAAGAATGTGTTTGTGATATTCTCGCGCGTACTCATCGCAACATTTAAGGAGTTTATCCACAAATTATTGGATGTATATTTTGACGACTGGATAGTGTTTGTGTTAGTAAAGTGCCATGTAGGCAGTCTACACTTGATGTTGGATACATGCCGAAGATATTAGATTGCGCTGAACTTGAAGAAGTTATTATTTTGTGTCCCTTTGGGTCAAGTGGTGTGCAAGCAAGGACTAATGGTGGACCCTACTAAGATCATGGTCATAGTCAATTTGGAGGCTCCAAGAAGTTTTAAAGAGTTGCGCGCAATGCTGGGACATACATGATATTACTAAAAGTTCGTCAAGGCGTATGCTCAGATTACCGCACCTATGGAGAATTTGCTCAAGAAGGACGCTACATTCTGTTGGGATGAAGAATGTCAGTGGTATCTGGATGTATTGAAAGAAAAAATGGTCACCACGTTGATCTTGGTCTTCCCAGATTGGAAGAAGGAATTCCATGTGCATGTTGATGCCTTATGTATTATGTTAGGGGTAGTGGTGACACAGGATGGTGAAGGAGGGATGGATCATCCTATAGAATTTGCGATCCCCCCCCACAACCCCATGTGATCCTATAGAATGTATGATCCCCCTTACATGGGAAGATCCTAACCTACAGGTATTAAGTACATAGATCCACGAGTTGCACCAACAGTATGACAAAGAAAGTGCGACGATGTGCTCCATTGCTACAACGCAGCACCTTTCCAAGCTACAGGAGGCTACCCATCTCCTTACACAGGTGGAAGTAGCATAGAAGAAAGAGGTAGTCCTTAAGGCCAAGTTGGGGCCTTGGTTGGATGAAGCCTACCTAGTCTCGACCAACATAAAGGAAAATTTGGCAAACTTATAGGCTACACAACAGAAGATCAAGTGAGTCGGTGAAGGACCAGCCATAGAGCAGCTGGTAGAGAAAGTAAAGCAGAAAGCCACGCTAGCCGAGGGACTCGAGGGCGAGTCACGACCTTTGTGTTGGGGGCTTGTTGAGATCGGGTCCCCTAGGTCAGTTTTGGTTCAAAAGCTCAAGCTTTGGTGTAAAAAGATGAAAAGTCTTCACAAATTGTTGTCATGGGGCTAATTATGAGTTGGAAAGGGTTTTTACCCTCTTTTATGTAAACTTGAGTCGATTTTTTAAGATCTACCCATGGTCTGCGGAGCATGGGATTATATAAATAAGTGTGTCTTAGACAGTATAAGGAAAGTAATTCAAGTTTGTCTATGGGTACAATGAAAGGAATCTAGAGAGTTAGCAGAGGAGAGTAAGAGGAGAGGCTTTGTAGCTCAGTGCACAAAGGTCTAGAGTAGCTTCCACAACTGAGTGCAGGGACCCCTGCAGCTGAGTGCATGGGGAAGTTTTGAGTTTGTAAATCTTTGGCGAATATCAAAAAATATGATTGTTACCAAAATTCCTGTGTTTAGCCCCTTTACGTTTGTTATGCATGAATGTGTTATATGCTGTAATGGATGATGGTTTTATGAAATAATGATTTATTGATGCACAGATTTACTTGATCTGTATTGTTATCTGAATGCAATTAATGTTAAGTGGATACGTGAAGATAATAACACTTTTTGTTAAAGTTATCGAACACTTAGGTAATACCAAGTAATTACTAATCTAAGGGTAACCTAAGGCATGTGTAAGTAGCTAATTGACCTATTTATGGTCCGTAAAATCCTGTCATAGACCTTCACGAAGGTCTAGTAGTCGACGAAGGGAAGTTACAAAAATAGGCCATAAGGGCTTAAAGATTTGCGTGAAGGAAAATCTAGCTCAAGAAAGGGCATCACACTAATCTCTCATTGTGGAAACTTGGTTCCAACATCCCCCCATACTGCTTCAGTTGAGACTTCATTCCGCACACCATGGATTGATGCTGAAAAGGCCAGTAGTGTAGGGATTTGTTTGGTGCAACTAACTCTGAACCTAGGTTAGGACCCCTAAGGTAACACGATTATTCATTCGGTGCTGATTGATAATTTTATTTGTCCAAATATTGATTAGTTGTCCTTTGGTACCTTAAGAAACCAATTTCCTGGCTATGTAGAAATTGTGCTTAAGAAATTAATGTTGATAGTTATTGTCACTTGTTTGTCACTTAATTGTATGTTGTGTTCTCAAATGAAGTACTTGGGTGACTTGGCTTTTAACCCTCAACACTTTGGTGAAAAGAAAATATCAAAATTCCATTTGATTTTTGAATATAAATGATGAATGAGAAAGCTTGAATAAGTCATAGACAATATGTTGCTTTACATAGAATCTAATATCTATGACACTTGGAGAAGTTAAAGATAATATGTTGTCAAACTACTTAACTATTTCCCTAACTGTCTAAGTAAAAACTATTACAAAATATTTACATAGAGGGAAAAAGACACCTCATTCTAAAGAACATAAAATAACAGGAAGTAACAGAATTTAAAAGATGATGGTCATTCTCTGTTCGAATATGTATCTTAAGCCTTAACCGAGTAGTGGATGAAGGGTGGAAGGCTTTGGGAGCACTGCAGGGGTTAGAGAGTGTGTGAAAGCATCAACGAGGTTGAACCCCTGCAATTATTTATGGCCACACGTTCCGGTCAACCAGGCTAACGTCACGGTCAACTGCAGAGGTCGAGCCCTGATTATCCTTCGTTCTCATTGCTTCCCCATAGCACACCTTAAATTGCTTATCAAACTATCACTTGATCACTCTTGTCGAACTTTTATGACATGTAAATGATGGCAGGCCCACGAAACTTAAAAAGAATTAAGACTAGTTCATAAAACCTGTCGCATCCACCTTTTCAACATGCCTTTGACTCCCTTACGAACCTGATAGGACATAAAACTATATCTGACGGATCCCACCTCTTCTGATGGACAGCTGAGATTAACTCGGTCTTCAACAAATTTAAATTGTGTTTGATACACTGTCACATCTAATCTTCGAAATAAACCCATTCTAGTTAATGATGTGATTGTCGTTGGATCCATGGCTTGTTGATCGGATAACCCAGCTCTTCTCGTGGGTTTGTCACTTTCAAAACCATTGAAAATATAAAATAAACTATTTCTTTCATATTTTTTTTATTTTTCTTCCATTTTTTAATAAAAATGAAAATAAAACTTAAATAACAATGGACAATGAATGCTACAACATCAGTCTCCACCTGGGGATAGTGCTTTTGCCATAGAAGAACTAAGAACTGCAGATCAATGCCTTCACCTCGAGCATGGAGTCATATATTTCTTAATCAATTTAAATTCTATGTAATTTGTACATTGGTTTCACTCCGGTATCTACAATGATACGATGCTTATGCTTCAGAACTGGAAGTAATGCTTGAGGCACTTCCCTAACAGGAAATTATAGAGTTTTGCCAGCAAGATTCTCAAGAAGGAAAGTGTTATTAGACCTTGCTTCAACAATTCTAAAAGGGCCATACCAAAGAGGATCAAAATTCCCATGCTTGCCCTTATCTTCTCTTTTGGTATTCCATCTTAATAATAGGTCTGCAACTTTAAAGTCAATCTCCTTGGCTTTTCTGTCAAAAATACTTTTCATCTTTGATTGATACATAATCAAGTTGTCTCTTACCTTGTCCCTGTTCTCACTTAGTTCCACTACTTTATTTATTCTTCTTATCATGGCATTGGGTTCTTCTTTCACCTCCTGAATCATTGCAATCACAGGCTTCATAAGTTGACTTGGAAATAGAGCTTGAGTTCGATATTCTAATTCAAAAGGTGATTTTCCTATAGATCTTCTTGTAGTCACTCTAGCAGCCCATAGAGCAAACTTTAACATAGAATCCTAGTCTTTTTTTGTTCTCTGCAATAGTTTTCTTAAGGATCTTCATCAAAGTTTTATTAGTGGATTCAACTAATCCATTTCCCCGCGGATGATAAGCTATTGAATGGGACAAAATAAAATTATACTTTTAACAAAAAGCATTAAACTTACTTGAATAGAAAACTTGAGCATTGTCTGTTATGATTTTGATGGAGCATCCAAATCTGCTGAAAATATTCTCCTCTAAGAACATCATCACCATGTAATCATTTTCCCTCTTAGTAGGTATAGCTTCTACCCACTTGGTGAAGTAATCAGTAGCTATGAGAACCCACTTGTCTTGTCCACTTGAAGGTTGGTTAATCTCTCCAACAAAGTCCAATCCCCATTGTATGAATGGTTCCTCTATGAAGATTGGGATCAAAGGCAAGGGAGCTAACCTCTTCTTCTCAGCAAAAATCTAACACTTCTGACAGCTTCTAACAAAATTATATGTATCACCAAATAAAGTAGGCAAATAAAATCCTGTCTAAAGGATTTTCTGTGCAGTAACTTTCCAACTGTAATATCCTCCACATAACCCCTCATGATGATCTTTGATTGCCTCTGTAAACTCATCTTCTGTTAAAAATAACAATAAAATTCCTATAGGATCCTTCCAATATAATCTACCTTCCACAATCATATATAGTTGTGCTTTGATATTTAATACTCTATACTTTCTTCTATCCAAGGATTGGGGAGAGGAGAGAAAACACAAATAATGGATCATATGCTTGTACCATTCTAAACATGAAAATTTATACATGGTCTTCATACACGGGTCTGTCTTTTCTTCAATTTCTTCAGTTGTTCCTTCATCCAAAGATGCCAGCAGGTTGATTCTCAATGCCTGAAAGTTTGACTTTGACAACATTGTTTCCAATCTGTTATCACTTAGAACCATAGTTCATGTATGTAATGTTGTCCACAAGGTTCATATAAAGGTTTTCAGTTTTGTGAATAGGTTTATATGTGTGTGTCACTTTGAAATGTGAATTTCAAAAGGTATTGATGTAAGTTCGTGTAAGAAAAAATCGTTAGATACCCTCCATCATTGTCAGTTAAGACATGTCATGTCATTAGTACTTTGCGCAGTTTCACAGCACATGTTTGTTTGGTCCATTTAGCTGCGCAATGATGATTCCGTCTTTTCGCAGCGTACTGTTTATCAGCCATTTCGTATCGCGTTTTGTTAAATTTGAACTGTCCGCGCTACGAAATCGGGGTTTCAGGGTTTTTGTAGCGCTTGTTCTTGGAATGTCAAATCCGGGAGGGGTGAGTCATAGGTCCGTTCATGTTTGTCAGTTGATGTCATCTACCGGTCATGATAAATCATCATTCCGCCATAAGGTCCAGAGTCATGCATATGAATGTCAGCTTAAGGGATTTTACGAGGTATGGTTATGTCATAATGTGTTTTCATAATGTGTAAACATGTTTGCTGTATGAGAAGCCCAAGTTCTCATTTAAAGGGATCATTGCAAGCGAGCCTGCACTCCAAAGTCGAGATTGTTTTCGCGCTGTAGCTGCCATTAGTTTCCTGTGCGAAAATATCCGAAGCAAGATGGAAAAGAGGGAACATCGATCCAGTAAGTGTTTGAGGACAGAGTCGGAGGGGTTAGATGTTACTCTCGGGGATGAAGGTGTAGCAAGAGCCTTTCTAAATGCTGGTTGCTGGAGGTTCTGCGAGAAATTGAAGGGAGGACATGCAGAGGTAACGAAGGCTTTCGCATTGAATTTTACTGGACTGAATTCAAAGGTGTCAATGTTAGAGTTTCCTGTGTCTCCTGAAGCTATTTCCACTGTCACTGAAATTCCGAGGGGTGGTCAAGAATGGTTCAAAAACTTTAAGTTCGACATGAGTCCCTGTAAAGAGTTTTTGAAGGAACCTTATGTAAATGAGGACCTCACCAAAGCGGTGCCAAGGAGTTACATAAAAGAACATTATGCTATGCTCCTCACATGCATCCAGAAATACCTGACATGCGAGGGAAGGTACAATAAAGTTTACTCCTACCACTTCAAACTTTTGTTGCATTTCACAGGTAAGGTTTCAATAGACATACCTTTCTATTTGTTCAGAAGCATTAGTAAAATGTGTGATAAAATCCAGTTAAAGAAAGATGGTTGTGAAACATCCCTGTTTCATCATGGTTTAGTAAAGTTGCTGGTGTTGGATGCTTTACAAAAGATTGGCAGAGATTGGGATTCATTTGTGTTTATGGCCGGCTTCCCAAGCAAAACAGGCCTCACTCCATTGCCTGTGAGGGAAAGGGAAGAAAGGAGTGAAGAACCCACTCTGGCTGAGCTTAGAAAAGAGGTGACTGACCAAAAGAAGCCTAAAACCAAGTTAAGGAAATCAGAGAAGTCTGTGGCAGCAAAAGAGACACCTAAATCATCAGCAAAGGAAACTCCTAAGCCATCATCTAAGGAGACATCTCAGTCATCAAAGCAGAAGATCCAGAAAAAGAAGGATGAAGCTAAACCAAGTGAAGTTGAAAAGATTTCAAGGGTGAAAACCAGAGGGCAACTAAACAAGGAAAAGGGTAAGTCAATTACTGTGGAAGAAAGCCCTATTTCAAAAGGCAGTTTAAATGACTTACTTGAAGCTATTGAACTTGAGCAAGATCAGCCAATACAGATTGAACCAATAGAGTTTGAGCAAGATCACCCAGTGCAGCCAATGCATATTGACTGCACTCAATCTTCACCCGAAAGTACAAAAAAACCAAGAGCTTCAAAAAGATTGAAATTTGAAGAGCCTAGTAAAGAATATGCTTTCAAGCCACGTAGACCAGTCACAAGAAGACAAATGAAAGAAGTGGAGAAAGCGCAGAAAGAGAAGGCACCTTTAGAAGTGCCTAGTACAGATGTACTTGAGGTTTTGACCAGAACAGTTCAAGCAGCCAAAAGTAAAAATAAGGGTAATAGGGTTATCATCAGTCAAGGTGGAAATGTCATTGCTATCAAGCAACAAGCAGGAACAACACAAGAAGAAATACCTCAGATTAAAAATGTTTCTAAGGAAAAGGCAGTAAGATATGCAAATTATAAAAAGGCTGTAATAAAAGGCAGAACAAGTCTAATGAGCCAAACTGACTCAGTGTCTGATGCATATTTGTGGACGGTGCCAGCTCTGAAGTAGGCAAAAATCATGAAACAAATGAACACAAGCTTAAGAGCAGAAAACAAGGCTTTAAAGGAAGAAGTTAGCAGTTTAAAGAGGAAGCTAGGCAAACTAGCTGATTAATCCAAGGGGAAATTTGCTTTTCAAGTTTTGATAAATTTTGGCTGTCATCATTTTGAAACTTTTTGGAGCCTTTACACCTGTACAAAATAGCTGAAGAGATCACGGAGTTAAGTCATCAGTGCTTTAAGACTCATATGCTTTGTTTTGATTACCTACAGCAGTTTCGTAGCGCGCTACGAAACTGCTGTAGATGACTGTTTATGTGAAAAAAATGAAATTGATGCTGAGGTCAACAAATCTTAAAAGGGATGACTCGAGGCCAGCATGGAGATTATACAATGCTATCTAAGCATTCAAAAGGTGACAGGTGTGAGTATGTAAGGAAAAGGTGAAATTTTTGTCTTTGGTTGAAGTCTTCCTAAAGTTACTTTATAGCCGAAATATTAGGGTTCTGGTAGGGTTACCGAAATTTTGAGTGGTACACCTGTTCAGTTCACAAAGTGTCCAGATCATAAGGCATATTGAATTATGCGTGGTTATTAGAAGAATTAAATGGCTTGGAGCATAGTCTTTTAATGCATGAAGACTAATGGGAGGCAGAGACCGTGAACATAGGACACAGATCCTCATCAGTTGATGAGTCATCCACATATCAAGTATCCGAAGCTGCTCATTCAGTGAATGTTCCTCCAGCATGTCTTGGCTATTACTGAAGTGATACAGGTGTCAAATTTCAAGAAAGCATCAATGCACACGAGGAGATAGACTTAGAGTTTCAATGGGAATGGGACTCTATGTTTTCACAGCGCAATACCTTTGTAATTAATTAGTTTGTTTAGATATGCATAAGGCAATTAATGATAGGATTTCGAACTCCCTTCATGCTTGTTGAGGAGTCTGAAGTAGTTGTACTTTTGGTTTTCCTATATATAGAAATGACTCTGATGTAAAAAAGGTTGGACATTTTATACAAAAACAGAGTTATTTGGGCCAATGTAAAGACTTGTTACAGTAATAGTAAAACAGTGGTTGTTTCTTCTCAAGATTCTCAATGGATTATTTTGTTCAAATATGATGGTGGTGTTTTCTCTTATATGTTCTTTTACAGCCTTGTTATAACATAATCACTCAGAATTCATTTCTAATGCTCTGACTTCCTGTATGTTTGGCAAGCTGTGGTTTGTGTGAGATATGTTTGAACATCTAATGCAAAGAGCCTTGAGTTCCATGAAATGACTGTGCTTTTGTTTATTAAATGTGTAAGACTCCATAGCCCAATGAAGACCAATTTGATATGGGTTCAACCAGCTTTGTTTTCATGAATTTGTAAAGAGTTAGCCATCTGTTGTTGTGATTGATTTTTATCAAAAGTCTGTGAGAGAGCCCTCTCTGATCAAGGAGGCTAATCCTTGGTCTAAAGTCTGGTTGAAAGAGTTACATGAAATCTTGCTTGGCTGCAGCCCTTAGTACTGATTTTGTGATAACACAATCCTTGCCCTTTCAGCAACTTTGTGGGTTTTATGTCCAAGTCATACTCTTGGATCTTGGCTATCCATTTTCCTCTTTTGCCTTCTACATCTCCCTGTACTAATACATCTTTTACTGCAACATTTGGCACATAAGAAATGATTTGTGACTGCAGCACATAAGTTCTAAAGGCTTTTAGGGATTTTACCAAAGCATACACCTACTTTTCATGAATATTATACTTTAGCTTAGCATCCCTCAGAATCTTGATAAGGAATGCAATAGGCTGCTCCCTCTCTTCATCATCCTTCTGCAGCAAAACAACAGCTACTGAAATCGATGATGCGAATGAAAAAACTTGAAAAAGATTTTGATAATGAGGACTGATTAGGACCAGAGCTACCTACAATGCTTCTTTAATTATGGAAAATGATCCTCTAGCTTCCGTGGTCCAATGCACTTCATTCTCCTTCTTCAGTAAATTAGTAATTTCTTTGACAATCTCTACATAATTGGAAACAAATCTCCTTCAGAAGTTTATTTTCCTAGAAACTTTTGAATATCCTTTTTACTCCTAGGCAGTGGTATTTTTTGCATAGCTTGTACTCTTGCTGGATCTATATTCACTGCATCCCTAGACACAATGTGCCCCAATAGTTTGCCCTCTTCCAGAGAAAAATTAGATTTCATGGGATTTAAGGAAAGCCCAAATTTTCTACATTTTTCAAAAGTCTTCCTCAGATGGTCTAGATGTTCTTCATCAGACTTTGAGAAAATATTAATATCATCCAAATATATTACTACAAACTTATCTCCCACAAAAGAAATCTCCATAGCCCTCTGAAATGTAGCACTTGCATTGATCAATCCAAAAGGCATTTTTTGGCATACATAAAGGTTCCGAGGGAGTTGTGAATGATGTCTTCCTCTGATCTTGTCTATCCATAGCCACCGGGTTATACCCAGAGAATCTATCCAACTTTGACATTCTAAAAGATCATGTTACCTTATGCAACACATGATCCATTTTAGGCAATGGATAATTATCTTTTAAGGAAGCCCTACTGATATTTCTGAAGTCCACACATAACCTTATCTCTCCATTTTTCTTTCTTACATGCACTAAATTAGCCACCCAATTGGAGAAACTGAGTGGAACTATTATTTTGGCATCAAGAAACTTTCTGGCCTCTTTTCGAATTGATGGTAGAAGCATAGGATTTATCAGTCTAAGCTTTTGTTTAAAGGGTTTAATCCCTCCTTCAAAGGGATCTTGTGTTGAATAATATTTACATCGTATGTCTTGAGATCCTCATAGGACCATGCAAAGACGTCAACATGGTCCTTGAAAATTTTAATATATCTCTCTTGATAAATAGGTTAAACTCCATTGAATAATTTTACTAGCCTGGGTTTCTAGTGAGTTCCAATGTTACATTCCTGAATGTCTTCATCCTGTGAATTTTTTCCCGAGTCAACAACCACATCATTGGCGTTAAAAAGCCTTTCAAGAGAGACAAGTCCCTTTGGAAGAATATTATCTTTCAATTGAAAAACTTTTTGATTAGCTATTGAATCTTTTAAACCACTAACTTCTGCAACTTCTGTTGTTTCATCTTCATCCTGATCAATCTTTGTGCCGTGAAACTCTTCAACCATATTCAAAAATTATTTAATCTCCTTATCATCTTTAAAAACTTTCCAATATTTAACATTATCAGGAAGAGAAGGTCTGTGCCTCATTTCTACCTCATATCTTAGTCTTGGATTAATAGGAGGCTTGAAAGTACTAGCAGCTACAACAAATGAATCTGCTAATCTATTCCCATCCCTTGGAATAAATTGAATGTTAAAAGCTTCGAAAAAATTCTCATCTCCCATACTTCATTTTTGTATGCCCTAAGCCTAGTGTTTTTTGTCTGGTAATGATTTTTAATTTGTTTAATAATCAGCTCCGAATCTCCAAAAGCATAAATTGAATTAATTCCCATCTGTTTAGTTGTTTCCAGAGCAATAATCAAGTACTCATATTCCGCCACATTGTTTTTTTCTTCAAACTCTAATTTAAAGGAACAAGGGAACATATTATCTCCAGGTGCAATTAGAAGGAAACCAGCACCTGTTCCTTCCTTGGAATAGGCTCCATCAAAGAAGCATTTCCACATTCCTTCAATTTGTAGATATATAATTACATCGGCTGAAGCAAGATGCTTTTGATTATCTTTAGCCAATTCTACATTATCATGTAGCGTGAAGCAAGAAAAGTCATCTTTCTCCTGGCTATATACAGGTGAATTACTTGCTCCATTTTTTGTAATTGTTTTTACAAATCTAGTTTCTCTATACAATCTCCTGTCTTTCCCACCAAAATTCGGTATAACAACATATGTAAAATCTAGTTTGAGAACACCACCCAATTTAGTCCCCCATGACCTCGATAGTAGCATTCTAAATCTAGCATGGACATATGCTACTACTACATCCATGACCAAGCTTTTAGCTGGAATCTAGGCTAATTAAACTACCAGATCCTTAATGACCCCTAGACACTTGACTTTGTTTGAATCAAAAGAGTACAAGTCTCTATAGAGTATGATAACTTGTAGATTTAGTTGCTTCATCATTGACAATGGTATAATATTGTGTGAAGCTCCTGAATCAAACGTACAATTATGCAGGAGGAAATCATGGATCAATAATCAAATATAAAAAGGAGGTGTTGAAGGATCTACTTCTCTACATGTGGACCAAAAACCACTATTGGTTTATCTTCCTACAAATTTACAGTGTCATTTATATTCACATTCTGTTTCAAATTAATAAACTCAAAAATCTCCCTTCGATAAATTGGTGTTTTTGCTAATTCTGTAAGGGGAACTTGAATTCTAACCTTTTCCAACTCTCTAGTAAGACTAAACAAATAACCCTCTTTAACAATCCTTTCATTTTCATCTTCACCTTTCTTCATGACTGAAATTACTTAGGAAATTGAAACAAGTTTCTCCAAAGGAATTTTTTGAATTTGGTCTTGAGAAGACTCACCTTGAAGTATTTTTGTCTTTCCATTTGCATTATGTTGTTGTTTTCCTTTATTTACTTGTTCTGTAGGCTCATATTCTTGTGGAATCGCCTTTGGTGAGGAAGCTAGAACTTGCTGCTCACTTTCATTTTCCTAATTTCTTGATCTTTTTCTTGACCTTAAATCATATTTTTTTATGTAGTTATACCGTCATAAAATCATAGAATTTCTTCCAATATTCATCAAATTTATTTTCATCATAAATGGCATCTATTTTGACATATTCATATTCTTCTCCTTCAACACCAAGTTCATCTTTATCTACTGCATATAATGTAGAAATTTGATCTTCATGATCCCTAGGGTGCTCTGGTACTTCATCAGGATCTGCCTCTATATACAATGGTGCTTGAATCTGATCTTGATATTTTCTCTCCCTTTGCAAGATTTGCAAAGGTTGTCTTCCATATTGGGGATTAAAGTTCCTATTATATTGTGTTTTCCTCTGAGAATTCTTATTTTCCAACTCTAACTTGATCAATTTATCTGACAAAATTTTAATTACATTACCCATATCCTCTAATGTTTGATTTTGAGAGGATTCTATCTTTGCCTTTCCCTTGTCTTGGATAGGCTGTGTCTCTAGTGCTTTGTGTGCAACCACTATATTTTCTTCTATCTCTAATGCATCTGTTCGGATCTGATCAAGGGTTGGAGATCTTATTTTCCTTAATGTGAATTCAAAATTTGACTCAAAAACCCCTGCAAAAGTTATTTTTGCACCAGCGAGAGGGGGCTTAATCTCCACTCGAAAACTATTGTACAATTTATTAAATCTTCTGACAAATTCAACTACAGTTTCATTATATTTCTTCTTTATAGCATTAAACTCTGTTAGTGAATACCCATGGTCTCTTTTTTCTCCCCATCTTTGGGTGAATAGGTGTTCCATCTCTTCCCAAGAAGGAATAGAGCTATTGGGAAGCCCTTTAAACCATTTCCTTGCTTCTCCATCCAAAGATTGAACAAAAAGTCTTAGAATAACATCTAAATGTTCAACGTTTAGGTTTTCTACAAAATTACAAAATATTGATACATGATTCTCTATTGTTTATTCATCTTCCCCTGTAAAACGAGGAAGAATCTTGAGCTATTCTTGTGGCATTTGATTTAACAGTCGTGGAAGTTGAAGAGGTGCACACCTATTTGTCAATAATATAGGAGCTGGCATGTTTGCTCCCAAATTTATTGGACCTTGATTACCAAGAGATGTTGAACCTAACTGAGGATTAAATGGAGTGTGCAGAGGTGGTAATGTAGTTATAGGTTCAAGTTGAAAAATTATAGCAGATAATGGAAAAGTAACAGACTCTAAAGACTGCTCTTGACAGTTAGGTTCTTGAAATGAAGATGATGAAAAAGGTGACTCTTGATTAGATGAATGTTTAGGTGAGTTGCTGCCCGATGCTGATAGTGTAGGAATTGGTGTAAGTGGGGTTTTAGACCTTCCAACCTTCTTAGAATCTAGCCTTTCTAGATCTGAAAGGGCTTAAAGCTTCTATTGTGAGGTGTATCATCTTGTATGGGGTCTTCTCGGAGCCAAATTTATTGCTTTATCCAAAATAGCCAAGAATTTCCTCCTCATTGAACAACCAGAGGAAACTACTGAAAACCTAGGGGAAAGTGTTCTTGTCTTCTCTCCCCAGTGAAAGCGCCAATTAATGTTGTACCTTAAGAAACCAATTTTCTGGTTGTCTAGAAATTATGCTTAAGACATTAATGTTTATAGTTATTATCACTTAATTGTATGATGTGTTCTAAAATGAAGGACCTAGGTGACTTGTTTTTTAACCCTCAATACTTAGGTGACAATAAAATATCAGAATGCCATTTGATTTTTGAATATAAATGATGAATGAAGAAATCTTGAATAAGTCATAGAAAATATGTTGTTTTACACAGAGTCTACTATCTGTGACACTTGGAGAAGTTAAAGATAATATGTTGTCTTACACAGAAACTACTATCTATAACTTAGAAGAATTGTAGAGGTGTGAACTTCAAGTATAACAATGGTCTTTTAAGGGATTTTAACTTCATTTACATAAGAAAATGAAGACCTGCAACTTCATTACTATGCTTAAAGTTTGAAAACATAACATGACACATAACAAAGAATTCACAAAATCATACCCAACAATGTATGGAAAAATTCGGATCTTTTGATTAATCAACTGTTGTATTAGGAATTCACTAGCCTAGTATTCAGGTTCTCCAAAATTCGAACCCCTTCTCCCTAAATTTTCCTCTTTTTATACATTATGAAATAGTTGGTGGTTTCCAAAACTGTCAAACTACTTAACTATTTTCCTAATTGTCTAAGTAAAAACTATTACAGAATATTACACAGAGGGAAAAACACACCTCATTCTAAAGAACATAAAATAACAAGAAGTAACAGAATTTAAAAGATGATGATCGTTCTCTATTCAAATATATATCTTGAGCCTTAGCCGAGTAGTGGATGTAGGGTGGAAGGCTTAGGAAGCACCATGGGGGTTAAAGAGTGTGTGAGAGCATCAACAAGGTTGAACCCCTGCAATGATTTCTCGCCACACATTCCAGTTAGCCATGATAACGTCATGGTTAACTACAGAGGTCGAGCTCTAATTATCCTTCGTACTCATTGCTTCCCCGCATTACACCTTAAAGTGCTTATCAAACTATCACTTGCTCGTGCTTGTTGAACTTGTATGACATTTAAATGATGGTGGGCCCATAGAACTTAAAAAGAATAACACCAGTTCATAAAACACGTCGCATCTGCCTTTTCAAAATGCCTTTGACTACATTACAAGATATGGTCAGATTTATTCGTTCTTCATCTAGGCTTTGTTCCTAGAGTATATCCTCTTCTTTTGACCTTTCTTGCTCCTTTTCTTCTTCCTCTTCACAATCTATGTAGAATAATTTCTTCTCAGCACACTTATGACCTTTACTGTATTTTCTATCACAACTGTAACAAAGCCCTTTTTCTCTTTTTTCTTCCAATTGTTGTGGTGTCAAACTTATAGGTTGTGGAAGACTATGGGCAACAACACTTCTGTCTTTATAGTTGTGAGTGGTATGCTTCCTGGTTGCCATAATTTTGATTTCCATTTTTCTTGCTAACCTGAATGCGTTCTCTAATGAATCAGGTTCCCAAAGGCGAACATCATGTTGGATATTATCCTTTAAAGACCCTATGAACACATCAATCCTATGCTCCTCTGGAATATCTTTTACCCTTATGTTCAATTTTTGGAACTCCTCAATGTGCTCCATTATTGAACCCTTTTTTTTGAGACTTATCAATTGGCTAAAAAAAGTGTTGCTTTTTGTATCCTCATAATGTGCTATCAATTCTTCCGTAAAAATTTCCCAAGTGATAAATTGTTTACGAGAGAAAATCCATTGATGCCATACAAACTGATTTGGTTCCAAATATAAAGTTGCCATACGTACCTTTTGTGTGTTTTGCACATTATTGAGATCGAAGAATTGCTCCATCTGTAATATCCATGTGGCGGGATCCTTGCCATCAAACTTCCTCATATCAATTTTTGGAATATGGTGAGTCTTCCATCCAACATTACAGTCTATGGAATCATGATTAACATTTCTTTTGTTCTCGTCATGAGTTTCCGGTAGTACCCTTTCACCCTTAGTGACCATTTCTTGTAGCAGCTTATTCATATTTATCTTCAATTCTTCCATCTTATCTTCCATGCCATCAATTTTAACATCCATGCCATTCACCTTAGATTCCATGCCATCCATCTTAGCTTCTACACCTTTCTTTAAACCATCCGTCTTAACTTCTACATCTTTCCTTAAACCATCCATCTTAGATTCTGTTCCTTTTTGCGCAAGTGACACTCGTTGCACTTGTTCTTGTAATTTCGATATAGCATATAGCATTTCTTCTTCTTCTTCATGAGTCATGCTAGAGCTTTCAGGTTCCTTACTAGGTGTTTGCATTTTATTTCCTTGGGGCATCAGTTACCGATAATAATGCTCTATTATGCCCTTTGAATTCCTACAGATTAAATTTTCAAACCAAGCTTAAGCAAAAATTTAAGAAAATCTACACACCTTTTTTCCCTTTGTAGGAGCTCGATATTGCCTCTAATGTATCTCTGTACTGTCCAATCATCTAGTTCTGAATTTGTAACTTGCAGTAGCCCTCTTCGTCCTCTTTCCAATGCCACAATTCTGACCCAAATTGGATTCTCTAAGGAAGAGTGATGAGAAATCTCCCACAGTGACTTGATTATAGACTAGTTCAGTAGAGTGAACTTGTATGACGTGCCACGAGTCATTGTTTCGGCCTTTGGATCTAAAAATGCATACAAGAAACTACAGTCCATCCTCTTTCTGTAACTTCTTATGAAATTTCAATCCGATCCCCAAAGAGAAAGTTATGATGATTTTCCCCAGGTCACCTATTTGGAATGTAATTCAGGAGTTTGCAAAAAGACCAGTTTCCTCACATCATATCTCCGCAAATATAGCGCTAAAAGTTCTGAAATTCGGACCCAAGGTTCAGCGTGATTTCTTCTCAAATGGGTTTTTTCGCAACTTCTGAAACATCGAAAAAAAAAAGTTATAGCGAAAATGCCACGATGACCTATTTGGAGCAGAAAAACCCTAGAATACAAAGCTCTCATACCAAATGTTATGAAACCAGCTCAAGAAAAGATATAAAAGATAGATCAGCACCTTAGAATTCAGCCTCTTCGAGGGGGAAACCTCCTTTACATTACATAAATGAACAATTCTTGGATGATTCAAATGACAAAACCTCCTTTCTATATATAGGAGTCGAAGGAGTCACAATATAACCGATCCGACCTAACAATAATAATATAAAGCCACAAAAATGACAATAGAGGGATTCTATGGGGCACAGTAATAACAATATGGGGGCAATAGGGGCACAAAAATATTAATAAGGGGTATAACTACAATAGTAATGGGGTAATCACTAGTATTATGGGGACCCAACATTCAGCTAATGTGGTCGTAGGTGAAGAAAAGGTCCAAGGGTCTGAAAAATAATGAGTTCGGAAGAACTCTTCTCGAGGAGACTCCTTAGATGATGAAATGACATTGATTCTAGCAATAGGAGAGGGAAAATCAGAGGTACCCATCAATGAGGAGTACATCCCAACTCCTAGATTCTTAGTAGGCGAGCGAAGGTTATCCACTAAAGGAATAGTAGAGTCAGAAGTTGCTTGAGGATCGACTGGACAATAATCCAATTGATCAACCTTAACAATTTTCCCTTCATGGGGAAAGCAAATGACACGAAACAGAGTCGAAAAAACGGCGTCCATTTCGTATACCCAGTTCCTTCCTAAGAGGAGATTGTAGTCTAGGTTAGCATCAATGACTTATACTTCAATATTGACATTCTTATATTACACCTCAACATCTCCCCATACTAAATTGTAAATGACATCATAGTGGAAATATTCAAAAACTAATTATAACCAAAATCAAATAAAAAAAAATATTTATACCAGAATTTTAATGTGAACCACATTAAAAGTTCAAAATTATAAAGCTAAATAATATATAGAAGTTTTAGAAAGTATACTTACATTACTCCTCAACATAGCCCAAGCTCTAAGCATATAAAAAATGTTGACATACTTATACTACACCTAAAGATTTCCCCATACTAGATTATAAATGGCCTCATACTACAAATATTCAAAAACTACTTATAATCCATGTCAAATAAAAAAAAAAACTATTTATACTACAAATTTAGTGTAAACCCCATTAAAAATTCAAAATTATAAAGCTAAATAATATATAAAAGTTTTAGACAATATTATAAAAGGAGCAATACATTTTTTTTTTCCAATCGAGAGCCTCATGAACAATAAAAGTTATAAAAATATAAAACCAATCCCCATCAGCTCAAAACATCAAGCCTCATGAACAATAAAAGTTATGAAAGTATAAAGCCAATCCCCATCAAGTCAAAACATCATTTACAAAATGCATAATGATTCCACTAATCAACCTCCTTTATAAATTTAAATAAGCCAAACAAGGATAGATCAAACTCTTGCATTAAATCTGAGATCTTCAAAAACAACCCTCCAATTAATGTTGGCATCCATGTATCTGCCTCCTAGACAACCCTACTGTAGTTGTAGGATGTCAGTGCTTATTGGATATTGCAACATATACGTACTACCCTTCAACATTAGCCAAATGTTGTCTAAACCATCTCCTACCACAAGAAAATCAGTACCCTCCGAAGGTTCAATCACGGTTTGCATAAACTCAACTCTGATGGCCATCACTAGATTCAGAATGGGGGACTATAGGAAGCTTCCCACATACACCTCCAACACTATTTTTTCCCTTCAATCTCCCAATCAAAACATGCTAACCTATATTACACGGAACCATGGTAGCAAATGTAACATTAATGTGACCTTCCCCATAACAACTTTGGATCTCAATTCTTGTGGGTAACCTGCTATGACCACCTTGGTGCGCGCTAGGGTGGCTACAGAGAAACAAACAATAACATTATTATCTACAAGATAACTCTATAGAGGGCCTGGAAAATTTACTGAGGATAATGGGTCGTAGTATCTCATTAGCCAAATTTTTTCAACCCTCCATGTATTTATTGTGGATTAGTATCTAGCAAGGTGCACAAAACTATTTCCATTATCTTCACAATTACACAACAAAAAAACTTTGTAACTTCGTATTTCTTCTTCATGGACTGCCATCTCTGTAGTTCTATGAGCAATGAGAGATTTCAAAAATTGAATACATTTGCGAGTGTGCCGGAAAATCCTTGGCAAAATTTTGCACTCAATGGTAGGAGGGTTTACAACAAATAAGGTTAAGTCAGATCTAGCCATGAAAAATAGCCACCGCAGCCTAGGGTCTTCATGCCCAAGGTGTCCCATTTACGAGGCATCTTCATTAGAAACCAATGCCTCGAAATAACACTGAAACCCCATATAACTAAGTTATGGTTGTTCACTACAATGCACTATTGTATTAGGTAATGCTTACGGTGGAAATGTTTGGAATCATAAATTGTGGCCGAGTCATGGGATATGGACCTAGAGGTTACCAAATCAGTTGGCTAAAGTCTTAGAACAATGTTCTGCAATATATCAGCTAGAAGATAAATGGCTTCACCATCTTTCTCTTTTTCTTTCTCGACAATTACAGCCAATGAATTTTGATCCGATTCGCCTACACGATTTTTTTTGTTGGGTCAGAGATTGGGATATAAGTGATCAAACTCCTGAATCAAAAGTTCAATGGTAAGGTTTTCTGTAAAACATATAGTTGCTTCTCTCCATGCAGGGACAAAAAAAAAATCTGTAGAGAGCTTCCTATTTCTTCCACATTTGTTATCTTGTCCTCTGTGTGATGTCGAGATATAACTTATACAGGTTCTTCAACCGAACCCCAATCTGCTTCACCTATCCCATGGCTATGTGTGTGAGGAATTCTTTTCCTTTGCTGAAGATCACATCATAACCATGGATTAATATGGTGGTGATACATGGATATTAGTCTACCACTTGTCAACCATAAGTTAGTTATGCTACTGCTAACATATCATACGATAACTAAACTTATGTGCCATAACATTGTGTGTAAATCTAAAATTTCAATGAAATTTACATCATTGAAAAACTCTAATGACAAAAGACAAGTTTAAACTAATTAAAAGAAGATGAATTTTGACAACTCTATCTTCCTAGAATAAATTAAAATGTTAAAATTTAAGCCTAACAATGAAACTATAACAATAAATTACATATTTGGTTTTGTATGTTAGCATTCCTCAATATACATTTGATTATATTTATGAACTTTTATTCTTAATAGTTAAAATACAATAGAAAAAACATAATTTTTACAATCCCTTAAGCTACATTTAATATTAATGTTGATGTTTATAAAGAGGCTCCATCAATCTTAACTATGGATCTATCAAGCGTGAGAGGGATCAAATATTCCAAGGTGCAGACCTCTTTTTTGAGTGCAAAAGCTTGAGGAAGGATTTTCACCTCTAGAGATTTGATCCCTCTGTTCCCTTAGGATTTAAGATGATCTAGAAAGGTTATTAATATCTATTAATTTTTAATATTTACATTTAATTTAAAATAATTCTTTATAATATACTTATCTTAAAAATCATTAGCATCTAATCAATTTTATTTATATTTTGTAGAATTGTCCATAATTAACTCACTTGTGTGCTACATGAGGCAATATGAATAGTAACAACATGATATTCTAGTAGTAGGGTCCATAAAATCCTATCATAGACCTTCGCGGAGGTCTAGTAGTCGACCAGGGGAAGTTACAACAATAGGTCGTAAGGGCCTAAAGATCTGCGCAAAGGCAGATTCAGGTCACAAAAGGGCATCACGCTAATCTTGGTTCCAGCATCCCCCATACTGCTTCGGGTGACACTTCAGTACGTGCACGACGGATTGATGCCAAAAGGGCCAGTAGTGTAGGGATTTGTTTGGTGAAACTAACTCTGAACTTGGTTAAAGACCCCTAATGCAGCACCGTTATTAGTTCGCTGTTGATAGATAATTTTTTGTGGCCAAATATTGATTTGTTGTCCATTACCAAGATACCTTGATAGGTGTTCTTTGATCAAATACATGGATGGAAAAAAGAGTTTCTAGATTCAAAAGCAGCCCTTTGGAGTGGAAGCAGCTAAAATATTATAGTATTATCCCTTGGGGAAATACTTCTTTCCAAGAGGCATTGTTTCTTGAAATATATCTTGAGACAATATTTTCCCCAAGGACACATTCAACATGGTTGGGTCATCAATCCCCTACCCCCCATTAGTGTTTGGAGACTTAATCACTATCCATTTTACCAACTGCTACTTTTTGTTACTCTCTTTTCCACCTTTACGTAAGAAATTCCTAACAATTTTGTCCATTTCACATAGGATTTCTGAAGGAGAAAGAAGGACCATAAAATGATAGTGTAAGAGAAGACGATATTGTGTTGATGAGAATATGCTCCCTTGCAATGACCAAGAAAATCACTCCCCATTGTTGTAACCTAGCTCTAAATTTTGCTATAACTCCATACCATGCAAGGGAAGTGTGGGACTTTAGACAGATTAGGACCCACAGATACCGAAACATTTTCGGGAATCTATGGGATGGAATCCAAGAATGACACCCAAATTTATTTGTAGATGGCAAGTAATATTCCAAGAATTATAGATCTGCAATTTTTGATGATTAACAAGGCCACTAGATGTGAGAATAGACTAAATGGTTCAACATCGACTTAAAATGTGTAGGAATAATTTTCGAGTCGAGACCCCCACTCCCACCACTCCCCCTTGAAAAAAATAGATCATGTCATCTAAAAATTAGGATTGATATATGTTCTTTTTATTGAGATGTATCTTACCTCTTGTAAGCTTCCATTTATTCTCTCATGTTCAAGGACCCTCCTTAAGCTGTCAACCATGAAAATATAGAGGAAAGGATAAAAGAACACCCTTGGCACATGCTTCTAGTGGGTTTGGAAAATCTAGAGGATAAACCATTCACCAAGGGATATATACAAGGCCAATAGATGAAAACCAACACCCATTTTATGAATTTTCTATAAAAACCAAACTCATAGAGAACCTTCAACAAAAAATCTTGATTGACTCAATCAAATGAATTTTCCAAGTTAAGTTTTATGAGCATTCCTTTATCGTTTCTTTAGTTTTTGGAATGGAAAAATTCTTGAACCAAGAGTATATTATCAATTATATATCTCTACCCCATAAATATCCCTTATTTTTAGGTATGAGCTTGGGAAGGAGTAAATTTAAGTGGTGAAGTAAAACTTTTGAAATGATTTACTAAGAAGACAAATCACCTATCACAAAGATGTCTAAAGTAGAAACATACTAAAAGAAAATTTAATTATGGATAGATAAATTCCTAGAGATGGAATCAAGAAGTGAAGAAATTACATAAGTCTTACTACCTAGTCAAAACAGAGGTAGTCTAAAAGAATGAACAAAGAGAAAATCTTTCAACGAATGATTCCAAAAAAAAATGTGCTCTCCACACCTTAAGTGGGGATGATAAACATAACTCTCCTACACCTTTAAGGGTGTTGGGTGTGGAGAATGATTATTTAGAGGTCTTTGCTACAGCTGCATGTGTACCCTAGGAAGTTTGTATACCCCTCCCGGCCGGGGTTTCAGGGCAGGGCCACCAAGCTAAAAACAAATGTAAAATTGCCTTGTAAAAGTATAGTAATTTCTAGTCAATCTCGGTCGTTCATTAGGATGATCTGACATTAGAACTTATGTTTAGTTTAGGGTTTCTTTCCCTAGAAGGCAACCCCTTTCTTTGTATGAGGGCATTGTATTGAGGCTATGTAATAGATGTGTATTTTGTGAGCGAGAAAGAGAGAGGCGAGAGTGTGAGAGGAAAAGAGGATATTACAGTAGGTTGCCTCTCTTCATTCTGTTGGATAATAGAAATGAAGGACTCGTTGTTTGGGGTGGATGTAGCCCAAACTGGGTGATCCATGTATATCTTTGTCTCTCTGGTTTTATGTGTTTTCTGTGTTTATATTTATGCAATATTCTATGTGTTCCATTGCTCTGTAATTTATAATTTTCTAACAAAGAGGGAGTATATTGATGAATTTAAGATGGTTTTCCCTGACCCATAAACCACCACATTATCCAAATCAATGTAATCTAGTTAGTGATAAAAAAAAAAACAACACATTATTCAAAGAATATTGGCTAGTGGTCATCAAGAAACAATTGCATTATTCAAAGAAATATATTATTGGTAAACCATAAACCACCACTTTCCATGGAAGATGGTTAGTGGTTAAATATAAAAACCACCATCTAAAGAATCCAATACCCCACTTTTATGGGGAAACATCATATGTCAAGCTTCATGTTTCAAAGTATTATCAACATTAAGTCAACAATTAAGGATTCCCACATAGAAATTAGTCTCCTTAACATTAAATAATTTCAATTATTCAAGGGAGATGTTTAGATATAGTACGTGATCAATTCTAGAGATTCAGATATTGGTAGTTTTGCAGACATATCTTCACCAAAACATAGTTCAACAAATTCATATTGAAGATAAGAAAGGTTATTGGTACAATTATTCAAACTTGTGATTAAGGAGGGGAATGTTAGACTCTAAGGGGCTAGTTAATCACAAAGTCCTAGAATAGAATTGTTATTCTTACTTTGATGAGGTATCACAATGATCCACTGATGGTGTGATCTAGATCTAGATATAGAAGATCTAAAAATTCAATGGATGTATTATAAATTCACATGTTGTGATCAATACAATACATGTAGGCACTAAGCCTTTTCCACCAATTTGCTTGCTTGTCTCTCTCATGGCTAATTCCTAACACTTTTAGGATTTTCTTTGATCTACAAGTGATTGGATGGTTGACTCCTTGTCATGTGGAGATTATGGGATGTAGTGGCAACACATGAGCACACGAAATGTGAAAGGTAAGCCACGTCTTAGATGACATGGATTAATATGGTGTTGATACATGGATATTACATTACCACTTGTCAACCATAAGTTAGTTATCCTACTGCATCATAACATAACTTATGTGTCATAACATTGAGTGTAAAGCTCAAATTTCAATGAAATTTATATCATTGGAAAACTATAATGTCAAAAGAGAAGTTTAAACTAATTAAAAAAAAGAGGAATTTGGACAAATCTATCTTACTAGAATAAATAAAAATGTTAGAATTCAAAGACAACAATGAAACTATAACAAGAAATTACATATTTGGTTTTGTATGTTAGCATTCCTCTATATATAGTTGATTATATTTATGAAATTTTATTTTTATTCACTAGTTTGCTTCAACAATTTCATTATAAACCCTTAGAAAAGCCATGAACAAATTTTGGAATTTTTTTTTAACCATGTATTCTCAACAATACCACAAAAACCCTAGAAAGGCCAACTTATACACATAAATCATAGAGGAACAAATAGGGAGCGAAATGTATGCCAAAACCTCACATTTTTTCCTTGGGGCTGGTGACCCAGAAAAACCATCAATTACAAGATATAAAGAGCTCACTCTTTACCTAAGCCTCATATAGACCATACATCCTAGATTTTGAGATGAAGGAACTATGAATCATACTAATTCCACCCTATTTAAATATATAAGATTATTTCGAAAATTATATATATTTGGTTTATTGAGTAATTTTATTATGTTATTGGGCCAACAATAAAAAATGTTGACATACTAACATTACTTCTCAACGTAGGCCAAACTCTCAACATTTAAAAGATGTGACATACTTACATTACACCTCAACATCTCCCCATACTGAATTGTAGATGGCCTCATAGTGGAAATATTCAAAAACTACTTATAACCCAAATCAAATAAAGAAAAACTATTTATACCACAAATTTAATGTGAACCACATTAAAAGTTGAAAATTATAAAGCTAAATAATATATAGAAGTTTTAGAAAGTATACTTACATTACTCCTCAACATAGCCCAAGCTCTAAGCATTTAAAAAATGTTGACATACTTACATTACACCTGAAGATTTCCTCATACTATAAACCGCCTCATAGTGCAAATATTCAAAAACTACTTATAATCCATCTCAAATAAAGTAAAACTATTTATACCACAAATTTAATGTAAACCCCATTAAAAATTTAAAATTATAAAACTAAATGATATATAAAGTTTTAGACAATTTTATAAAAAAAGCCATACATTTTTTTTTGCCAATAGAGAGCCTCATGAACCATAAAAGTTATAAAAATATAAAACCAATCCTCAAAAGTTATAAAAATATAAAACCAATCCTCATCAGCTCAAAACATCAAGCCTGATCAATAATAAAAACTATAAAAGTATAAAGCCAATACCCATCTGCTCGAAAAATCATTTACAAAATGCATAATAATTCTACTAATCAAGCTCCTTTATAAATGTAAATAAGCCAAAAAAAGATTAGATCAAACTGTTGCATTAAATCTGAGATCTTCTAAAACAGCCCTCCAACTAATGTTGGCATCCATGTATCCGCCCCCTGGACAACCTGGCTGTAGTTGCAGGATGCCAGTGCTTATTGTATATTGCAACATATACTTATTACCCTTCAGCGTTAGCCAAATGTGGTCTAAACCATCTCCTACTGCAAGAAAATCAGTACCCTCCGAAGATTCAATCATGGTTTGCATAAATTCAATGGTGACGACTTTCACCAGATTCCATTGTCCTGTGAGCCCATCAAAGTTCCATATACCTAGATCAGAATGGGGGACTATAGGAAGTCTCCCATATACACCTCCAACGCTGTTCTTTCCCTTCAATCTCCCAATCAAAACACGCTGACCTGCATTACAGGGCACCATGGTGGGAAATGTAACATTAATGTGACCTTCCCCGTAAAAATTTTGGATCTCAATTCCTGTGGGCAACCTGCTAGGACCACCTTGGCCCGCTAGGCTGGCTGCAGAGAAACAAACAATAACATTATTATCCACAAAACTCCGCAGAGGGCCATAGTATCCCATTAGCCGATTTCTTTTTTGAACCCTCCAACTTTTTAGTGTGGAGTCGTATGTAGCAACGTGCACAAAACTATTGCCATTATCTTCACAATTACCCAACAAAAAAACTCCGTAACTTCCTGTTGCTTCTTTATCGACTGCCATCTCCGCTGTTCCATGAACAATCAGAGATTTCAGAAATTGAACACATTTGCGAGTGTAGTGTGGGAAAATCCTTGGAAAACTTTTGCACTCACTAGTAAGAGGGTTTACAACAAATAAGGTTAAGTCAGATCTGGCCACCAAAAATAAGCCAGTGCAGCTTGCTTTGACACCCAGAGTCTTCATACCCAAAGTGTCCCAATCACAACGGACCTTCATCAGAAACCAACGCCTGGAAATAACACTGAAACCCCATATATCTAAGTTATGGTTGTTCACTACAATGCATTGTTCTATTAGGTCATGCGTACGCTGGAAATATTTGGAATCGTAAACTGCATCCCAGTCATGGGATATGGACCGAGAGGTTACCAAATCAGTTGGCTGAAGTCGTAGAACAATGTTCTGCAATATATCAGCGGGAAGATAAATGGCTTCACCATCTTTCTGGACAATTACAATTTGATCTGATTCGCCTACACGAATTTTTTTGATGGGTCGGAGATTGGGATATAAACGATCGAACTCCTGAATCAAAAGTTCCATGGGAAGGTTTTCTGCAAAACGTATAGTTGCTTCTCTCCATGCAGGGACGAACACTAAATCTGTAAAGAGCTTCCTCTCTCTTCCTCATTTCTTATCTTGTCCTCTGTGTGATGCCGAGATAGAGTCTTCTACCATTTCGAAAATCTTTGGGACCCTCGTAGCCTCTTCTTGCTCAGAGAGAGTCACCATTTTGGAATGGAATAATGCCAAAAGGTTTTCACTTCCTCGCAGAAAAATGATGATGAATTTCCTGTGCCATGTGTTTTATATATACAAATCCCACCCCTAAAAATATCTTGGTCCGTGCCTCCTGGAGAAGAGGACGTATAATTTTAGTGAGGTGGGTCGTAGATTTTGCATGGGCCGTGGTCTTAACTTTCATGAAACTTGTTTTCCTTCGATAGACGAGGTAAGGTTTCATGGTATTTCTTTAGCATTTAAAAATTTATAAGACGTGGATTCTTTAAAGAGAAAAATTATCACAAATTCAAAACTCATTGCGCATTTACGAATCTAAACCATTGCCGGACAAATCCACTGAAAAAGAAATTCTCAGTCCCAGCATTTGCTCTTTAAATCTCTCCCAGGAGCATTTCAACTCAGTTTCACCCCAGTTTACCTCTTTCTCTCTGCAAATTGCCCTGCTCATTGAAATTCACTACCTTGTGTTGCTTTTTCCCAAAAAATCAAGTTCAAATACAATTCCAAGTATCAGTTAACAATGGAGACCCCTGTGGCATTAAACATTGCACCTTTGAATGCCCCACATAAGGACCTGGAATGGTTGGCCCTTGCTGACAGAGATTATCAGATGAGAGAAACTGTAGAGCTGTGTAACAAATACCACATAGAAACAGTTTGTGAGTTAAAAAAGAAACACAGAGATGGTACTGACCTCTTGGGAATCTGGAAATCCCACTTGCCAATCTATTATCTCCCTCAGGTCAATGAGTTCCCTGATTTGATTCACCAATGCTGCACAAATTATGACCCCAATCAAAGGGTTGTTCTGAGTCCTTCAGGCTCTGTCTTATTCCATATCACTTCTGAAGCCATCAACCAAATGCTACAGTTTCAACCTACAAAGCCATTGGCTCCTCTCACTATGCAGCTTTTACTAGAACAAGGTGCCAAGCTCTCCAACTCACAAGTTACAAGAATTGGCCAATTGTTTATGCTTCCAGAATTTCAGCCCAGGCAGCCTCCCCCTTATCTACATGTCTGGTTCAATGAGATAGGGAGACTGCTAGTAGACATGATATCCTCCATCTTAGGGTTCAAAACCAGTGAGTTTGTGGATGAGACAACCTTGGTAATGCTATCCATGTTCACCCCAGGACAACCCCCTGTTGTCTAGTATGACTATGCTACATTTATAGCTGATAAGATTCATGAACAGTTCATGAACTTGGACAGAGAGAGAGTATTCAAATACACTTCCTACATATATCATCTCCTATTGTACAATCAGCCTGATAGTTTTCCTGTTGTCCTGAAGAAATTAGATGCAAAGGGAAACAAAAGATCTATAATTTTCTGGACATCAGTCTGCCATCATATTCATTATTCACCATACAACTACTGTGAATTTATTGACCTCTTCATTCACCCAACATTGTCCCTGCTGCAGAGTTCTCCTCCTCCTAGGGTCACTAATGATATGCAGAAAATCCTCCAACTTTCTAAGAACTATAGCATTGGAGATTGGTACTTCTACCAAGACCACACAATGATTAGAATATATGGCTGTGAGATAGCCCCATATTGGCTACCAAAGTATGTTCCCATGAGACTCTTTGAATTAGAATACTTCAAGCAGTTCGGCAATGCAAATATGATTCACTTCCATAGCAGAAACAAGAAAGCGCAGCTGAAAATTAAGCATCAATTGGGTCCATTTATCTTTAACAAAAGGGAATAAGCTTGGGAAGAAGCAGACAAAATGCTAAAAGGCCTCCTCCTCAAGACCAGCTTCTATTGGGCACCCTATGACCCTAACCATTTCATAAGCCTCAGAAGAATCAAGTATAGGCTTGCTACCTACGATCACTTTAGCATTCCAGAATTTGAAAAACATGCTAACCAACTAGAGTGGAGGGAAGGCACCTTAGTGGAGGATTATTCTGAAGAAGAATTAACAGAAAGAGCCATTAAAACTTTAGAAAAGGCAGTTGACTTGGAATATTTTGGACAGGTTTGGTCTTCAGCCCCTCGGCATCTTGGAGAAGCTGCCTCTTCATCCACCGTTCCCCAGCAGTCTGCCAAAGCAACTGATCAAGCAGCAGGTATGGCTAAAGGCAAAACAGTGCAACAAGGGGAGTCACCTCCCAATGTGGAACAACAAGTAGAACAGCAGCAAGACATAGCTAAGGCACCTGCCTCCACAGAACAGCAAACACAAGAGCAAATCCCTCCAAGGCAGGAGGTAACACTTGAATCCTCAGTTTTACAAACACCTGCTAATGAAGAAAGAATGAGGAAAAGGGATAGGCAAGAGGACACTCCTCCTACTACTTCAGCGGATCAACAAGGAGAAAAAAGACAGAGGCTAAATCCCTTTTCAGAGGAGGAATTACCAGAGAGACCAACTGATACTATGCCCCCTCCTAGCATTGAAACATCGGCCAGTTCCTTACAGCAAGGACAGGACATGCCACATGGGGCAGAGGTGAGCTCTTCAAGGCAGCGATCTAAGGCGGACTCTAGCATCAAGCAACAGTTCATAGATATCAAGAAAAGAAATGAGCCTCTCAAGTACCAAATCTACAACCAACTCTTGAAAATGGCACCATCTAATCAACATAGACTAATGTCTGCTTATGACATTCAAGAACAAAAAATGACTCTTAGTCATTTTAGTCCTACTATGCAGCAACCTCAAACAGCTGCTGATTATATCATAACTAATTTGGAAATTTTTGCCAAAGACATCCACCCGATGGACCAGATCGAGCTACACAGGCAAACAGGGGAGATGCTCTATTCCACATTAGCTGATAAAACCCTACTGGCACACCAATTGCAAAATTCCTTACAAAATACTGCTGCTCAACTGGAATTAGAAAAGGCATCATCTCAAGCCAAGGAAAACATAATCAAGTCCTTGGAAGAGATCATTATAGAGTTGGGTCATGATCCAAAGGACCCTAGGGGTGTGCAGGCACTATTAAAGAAAAGAGATGAAGACATAGTAGCTATGAGAAAGCATATCAAGCTGCCAGCTACCCTTCACCCTCAGACTAGAGAGGTAGCAGAGCAAAAGAAGGATCAGGATGTGGTTGCTTTACTCCTGAGTTTATACAAGAGATTGATGGAAACAGAGAGTGCATTGGAGGTAGCATTGAAAACAAGACAAGCTGAAGTACCAATGCAGCCAGCACAGACATCTGCAGCAGGTCCTCCCACCGGACAAACATCAGAGGCAGGCCCTTCAGGCTCAGCACCAGCTACAGGAGTATCAGCACCAACAACAACATCAGAACAGGGACCCAGCCTCAGCATGCAGAATATGATGAAGGAGCTTGAAGCTTTAGAAGCACAGATGGCTGAACTAAAAGAGACCAAGGATAAATTGGCTGCCATTGAAGAAAAGTATGATAAATCAAAGCAGAGCATAGCTGAAAAAACAAGAGAGGTAAGGGCTCTTGAGAAAAGAATAAAAGAACTGGAAAAAGAGCTTTCTCTTGATAAAGTTGTGGTTGAAATCAAGAAAATCCTATGGGCCAACATTGGTCAATCTATTACAGATCAGTGGCAATATATTGAAACTATCCATGAACATATGGATCTCATAGGCAGGGCCCAATTAGAAAATCAGAGAGCAAGAGCATCTCTAGGCAATATGCCTGAAATAGCCAACAGGATGATCAATGTCCTTAACAATCGCACTGGCCCCCAGCTAGTAGTGATGGGTATTACTAGCAGAACTGATACCATTTTACTAGTAAAGAGAGTGCCTACCTTAAGAAATCATGTACAGACATTGGACAGAAGGTGTCAAGAAATGCATGCAAATGTGAACAAATTCATTGAGAAAATTACAGCATTACATAACAGAGGTCTTCCCAGCTTGGTAACTAGTGCAGGAAGGTTACTATCTCATGAAAACTATGCCAAAAGAGTCAATACATATGCCACAAACCAGATCACTGCATCAGTAAGTGCCCTAGAGGAAGCAGGGCCTCTATCTGGGCAGAGTCTCTATGACAAACTAGAGAATTTATTTTTTATTATGAATGAGATTAGACATCTTTTTGAAGTGCCTCCAAACTATTACAAATATACTGAGGCAGATGAGACTTTAGGCAAAATCCTAAGACACCAATTGCCTACACAGGAATGGTGGATGGGCATGATACAAACGTTGCTGTGAAGAAACAGGTTTTATCACCAAATTTTTGTGTATCGATCACAAGTCGGCATTTTCAGAAAATTGATATATTTGCTCTGACTGTGAAAGGAGTGGAAAAGGCCAACTCAGCAATCGAATCTGGCAACCAAAGCAGGACCTACAGATGCCTACAGATGCAGATGACGGGGCTGAGGCAGCCACACCATGACAAGGCAGTAAAGGGAAGATTTCTCAAAATCAACACAAAGCACCCGACCGACTCGGTTGCCTCCAAAAGTCAAAAGATTTCTAACAGAAGTAAACAGTCATTCATTGTTCATTTAAAGTAGCAATAACTATTGCTTATGATATTTTTGAAAGTTGGTAAAGACAGTTATTGAGCAAATGACTCATCGTTAAGATATTTTTGTAAAACGGTTGTATATATATCCCCACGCATAAACTTGTTGGGGTTGTTGATTTTTCTTCTGAAGAGCTATACTGTAATTTCAGACTTTTAATACAAGAAGCTAATGGAATTTCTGAAGTTCTGAGTTGTTTGAAGTGTTGTGATGAGCTTGCTTGCTGCTACAGGATTCCTGCGTTATTTCATGTCACAATAAGTTTTCTGAACCGTGTTATTATGTATTCCTCTCTTTCATAATCCGCTTATGCTGTATGTTTCATAGGCTTAGCATTAGAGAAAAAGAATAGTTCAGGATTTGTTCATTGAACACCCTAAACTCAATCTCTGCTGTTATGAATGTCTTCTTCAGAATTAGTTATGAATGTGAAATTCTTAATTGCTCACATTTACACTGAATCTTTCATAGTAAATACTGTTCAGGAATTCTGATCTGCTCCTGAGTAATATTTCATTTCTTCATATCACCAGCGTAGTGAAAGATTCTTAGTTGCCTCTCACTAGCTGGAAACAGTCCATATTCCACAATTTGAAGATTGTTTCATGAGTACCCATATGGCCCTGCAGTATCATCATTCTCACTCAACACCTCAAGCAACACATAATCACAGACTCCAATGCCCAATGGACTAAAACCCCTGAGAATTGCATTTCAGCTATTAGAAGACATCATTCAACCAGAACTTTTAAAACAAAATTCAGTACATCATAACTAGCCTAAAACATTACCAAACAAAGCTAAATTCTCAAGAGAGAGCCCTCTCTGATTGCAGGTAGGCTAGAACCTATGATCCAAAGATTGGTTTGTGGTTACCTCGGCCGTATTCCCTTAGGAGTCAAAGGGAACAACCTGAGTGCTAACATAACTGGCGACTCCACTGGGGAAGAACGAATCTCCCAACTGTTGTCTGCTTTAGGTAGTGGTTCCAAAATTTAAGCAGTCCCTTGACCATTCTAAAAATATTCTCAAAAATACCGAAAACAAGTTTAGAAGCTGGCTCCTAAAAAGAGAACTAGGCATACCAGGTCAAATCCTGACCCAAATCCTCCACCTGTTTTCGATAATCCTAATTTGATTCCCAAGACTCTTAGGAACCAAAAAGAACCAGAAGAATCTGCTGAGTCCAGCCCTGAGGCAGTTCAACAGAGTTATATCCCAACACCTGTCAAACCATCAGTTCATCCTCACATAACCCAGTCTTCCCCCTCTTCCTCATCCACTTCCCAAAACATACTATTCACACCTCCACCCAACACACAAACTGGGATTGTTGTTCCTGTTATTCCAGTTGTTCCCTTTCTACCTGTTGTCCCATTTATCCCTCCAAATATGGCTAATCGTTATGCTCCCCTTTAGCTACCTGGTAATCCTGGGGCTATGCCTCAGGACTACCAAAGTAAGATCACCTATTTTGATGGAACCAATACATACACTGCCTTACAGCATACCAAGAAAATGCAAGATTACTTTGAAAACTATGAAATAGATGATGATGATGTAAGAATGAAAATTTTTGTCCAAAGTTTAACAGGTGAAGTAAGAACGTGGTTCAGGGCCCTTGCTGCAAATTCCATAGCTGATTCGGGTGCCCTTTATCAGTCCTTCCTGAACAGATGGGAAAAGAAAAAGGATCCTCTACACATTTTATCTGAATATGACACCATAAGGAGAGGCCCACAAGAAACTGTCTTAGACTATTGCACCAGATTCAACACTGTCTATAATGCCATTCCTCAAAATCTTAGACCTCCACCTGATCTTGCCTTAATCAAATTTCCGGATGGGTTTGATGCTGATATGGCATATCAATTAAGAGAAAGAGCCCCTGCAACCCTGGCAGACATGCAAAACATAGCTGTAAGTGTAGAGGCAAATCTGATTGCTAAAAGAAATCGGGCAAGAACTGAAAGAAGAACCACTTTTAAGGAAGAACCCTCATCATTTGAGCAAAAGCTAGATGCAATCATCAAAGGTATGGACAGACTTGGGGACAGGGTGGAAACCATAGAAAGAAAATCATCATGGGAAGGTCAACCAAGCAATGTTAGAAACCCAAATTTTAGAAAGAATCAAAATCCTAATGTTGGAAGGGTTGATCCTGATCAGCACATCAGACCTCCTTTCCAAGAAAATTATGCTGAGGCTTCAACATCTAATGAACCAACTGAGGAACCTCACATCAACCTAATGGGTTTAGACAGTGAACATCAGGTCTTTTTAACACAAGAAGATCAAGACATGTATAATGACAATCAATTCCACACCAAGTCAGGAGAATCATTTGATTTCAGAGAAGGTTATGATGCAACAGTTTATGAAGTACACAAACAGTATAAACTAAGGACTAGAACTATAGATGTACCTGAACCTCTTAAACCAAGGGACAGTAAGCAGCCAAAAAAGACCAATGACAAGACTACTCTTCTACAATCAGCTGGCAACTCAAACACACATACCACAGAAGTCACTGTGGAGGACATCTCAGAACAACAGCCCTCTGAAAATCAAACAACCCCGCTCCATCCTACAAAGGCAAGGGCATATACCACCCCTGGAAACAAACATGGTACCAATTCCATTCAAAATCATGCCAACCATGAACAAAAGATCACTGACAACCCAGGCGAAAAGGAAAAACCTGCTGCACTCAATGCCAAAGTTCAATTGGAAAAGCCTTTTAACTTAGAAACAGAAATAAGTAAGCTGAAGATATCAGTCCCTCTTTCGGAATTGGCCAAACATCAAGTATACAGACAACAGATTAACAAGTCACTCCAAGTATCAGACAATAAAGATGTTGTGAATGTCCTAGATGATCAACCAGAGTTACTGTTTGGCCCTGAGGTTAATGGAAAGACAGAAAATGGAAGGGTCCCACCCTTCTATGTCAGTTTAAACATTCATGATAAGGTTCTACATAATGCAATGTTTGATTCTGGGGCCTCACACAATTTAATGCCCAAATCTGTAATGGAAAAACTCGACTTAGACATCACAAGACCTTATAAAGATCTATTCTCATTTGATTCAAGCCAAGTCAGGTGCTTAGGATTGATTAAAGACTTATGTGTCTCCCTGGTCCAATACCCAACCAAGACAATTTTGATGGATGTAGTAGTAGCTGACATACCTCCTAAGTATGGTATGCTCTTGTCCAGATCCTGGGGGGCCAAACTCCAAGGATCTTTGCAATTAGACATGTCCTATGCTACCATTTCAGTCTTTGGGCAGCCAAAGAGATTATACCGCGAAACATTGATGAAATATGTGGTAAGCAGTCAAGAGAAGCCCCAAAACTTCCCAATCTATTCAATACACTCTGACATGGATTCATTTATTCTCTATAATGCTGACATCTGCAACAAAGTTTATTCTGAACTAGTAATGGCAGCAGAGACAGAGGAATTAAATGAACAATTTGCCCCCCAACACCAAAACACTTTAGGCATAACTGATATAAAGAAGGAGCATGATCTATCAAGCAAATTGCAAGAAAACAATCTGCCCATGATACAGTTTTCTAAAGACCTCAATCCAAATCTTGATCATGAAACCTTATGGTATTTAGAATTTGATGGTTCTGTAAACAAGTTAGGAGCTGGGGCAGGAGTTTGGATCCATAATATGCACAATGACCAGGCTGAGGGTCATGCATATAGGTTAAACTTTCGATGCACAAACAATATGGCTGAGTATGAGGCCCTTTTGTTAGGTCTGAAACTCATCAAATTAATCTAGCTCGCAGATCTTAAGGTGTAAATGAGGTGTACATGAGTAAATCTTGAGTAAATATTTTTTACCTCAAAAAATTTGATTCCTCTAGGATTCCAAAGTTAAAATGGATTTATGATGATTTAATTATTAATTATTAATAATTTTATTTTGTTTTGTTTTATTTTATTTTTAAATTATTTTTATTTTTATATATGTGACCAAGTCAAAATGTTTACATCTATTTCATTGTGGATTGGGGATATAATTTTTTTATGTGTGACAAACATAGACCCATGTTAACTCCATATCTACCAAGCTATGAGAGGGATCAAATCTCTTGAGATTTAAACTTATTTTGAAGTGAAAAGAGATTTGATCCCTCTCCACCCTTGGTATATCTAGAGTTAAGATCCATCTATGTTGGTTTAATTTCCTCTTTTAAATAAACTAATACCATGGGTCAATACCATAGGTTCTCATAAACTTGGAGCTCGATCTATGTTGGTTTAATTTCCTCTTTTAAATAGACTATATTCCACATGAATACCACGGGTCAATAACATGGGTTCTCATAACTATGTATGTTGGTTTAATTTCCTCTTTTAAATAGACTATATTCCACATGAGGACCATGGGTCAATACCATGGGTTGTGGTTGTCATAAACTTGTAGCTCAAAAGCCACATGTAACTCACCAAATCAAGTTTACCTTATTATTTTAATTTAAAGTCATTTTTGTTTTAACTTAGAGTTATTTTTAATTTTCTTTATTTTATTTTTGACCAAGTAAAAATATGAAGGTAGGGTTATTTTTATTTATATTAATAATATAATTATCGATTGTATTATTTTAAATGATTTATTGTATCATTTTTATTTTATTTGATGGAGTAAAATGTTTATATAATATAACAAGACAAGATAAAGATTTGCACCTTAGAAGATAAGATGTATTTTATTTTTATATTTATTGTTATGTAATTTGACCTAGTCAAAATGCTTACATAACATACCATCACATAACATAACCTTACAACATCTCTTCCATACTTTGTTGGAGAGCTTAATTTATTTTAGACCAACTTAGACATACCTTAACTCCATATCTACCAAGAACCCGTAAGGGTCAAGTCTCTTGATATGCAAACATTTTTTAAGGTGAAAAAATGGCTTCATCCCAAGTGGTAGATATGGAGTTAAGATGGATCTATTCTCATTTAATTATTATTAATTTTATGCTTAATTTTATTTTTACTTAGTCAAAATGTTAAAAAAGATATTACAACATCTATACCATATTATTGGGCCAAGAGACACTTTGCAACCGATTATGAGGGAGATGTCATGTAATGTTACCTTCAAAAATAATAAAATAATATTTACATTAACAAATGAAAGCATAGTAATAACAAAACAAATCAATGTGAGACATAAATTAAATATGTCATTTTTCATCTTAATTTACATCAACTTTATAATTTAATTGAAAGTAAAAAAAGTAATTTACCTTTTAGTGTCACGGAGATATGCAATTCCTTCCGTACTTATTATGGACATAATATGAACTTTACATATGCATGTTAATATTATGTTTAGTAAAAGATTATATGAGAGAGAGTGTCTACCTTTCTATTCTATGAATAACTTCTTTCTAAATCCAGTTATGAATGAGATTTGTAATACCTTCCAATGTTTAATATGGATTTTGATATGTAATATTTTAAAAATGCTAATAACAAAAATAATTCATTGTGTACTTTTTCTCTTTGATATTTTGGCATATGAAGCATACATTGTTAAAATATAGATATATTAATATTTTTTAACGAAAGTTCAAGATATATGTATATGTATATGTATATATATGTGTGTGTGTGTGTGTGTGTGTGTTATATATATATATCTATATATATATATATATATATATTCCCATGGAAAAATCGTATTCTTTCATTATGTGGAAAAATTACAAGTAGTAGATGCGAGTAGGCATATGCAGCATCTGTAGATCATATAGATCTTTGTACAATATTCACTGTAACATAAGTATGGCCTTGCCATTTCCAGTATCAAAAAGAAAGTAAAAATAGTTTGTACTTGGATAGCAGATATAATTATATACATATTGATAGTAGGAGCGCATTAAAAAATAAAATTAATAAACTTAGGGCCTTTCCACCCTATGGTATTCCTGGTATATGTATGGCCTGTGATGATACTGATAAATCTCTAGATCCTGCTTTTCAACGATTATCCACAAGCCTTGGGGTAATAGCGTGCCCTCCTTCGAAAGGTTGTTAGCATCTTCATTGTGTTCCCTGTATATATGTTGACAAGAGACCGAGTTAAAAGCTGCTTTGAGATTTTAAACTTCGTCCAAAATATTTT
Source organism: Pinus tabuliformis (assembly GCA_031772625.1). Classification (NCBI taxonomy): domain Eukaryota; kingdom Viridiplantae; phylum Streptophyta; class Pinopsida; order Pinales; family Pinaceae; genus Pinus; species Pinus tabuliformis. Next base: position 154,733,161 of record CM062819.1, read on the forward strand.
GAAGAGATATAGCATGACAATGATTTTTTTTATTGAACCAATTGATGATCATTTGTGAGTCTCCAAAAATCTGTATGGAAGTGCAGTTATGTGCTAGTGAAAAATCGAGTAAGTGTGTGAGAGTAATAAGCTCAACAGAATTATTTGTTCCATCCCCAAGTCCTAATTGCACTGTGTAGTAATTTTATTCCGAGAGGTGTAACAAGAAACCCCCTCCGCTGCCATGTTGTTGAGCATCCCCATCATAGAAAGCCCATGGCTCTGACTTATCAATGCAACGAGGTCTTGAGATTTTGCGAGTGTGTGTCTATTCATCTTCAGGGATATCGTGGTAGACTTCCACTACCTTTGCAATGAGCAGTGGTCAACAGATGGTTTCATTTTTAAAAATAAGTTGATACCGAGAGAGCCATATGGTCCAGCATATAATAAGGGGTAAGCATTGTTCTTTCTGTCCCTGGTGAACTGTGATCTAGTTACTCCATGCTTGTTGAATTGAGTTACCCTGCCACGCATTGCGCATAGAGAGTTGATGTGTAACAACTTGCCAGAATTGAGTGGCGGATGAACAGAACCGAAACAGATGCTCGTTTATTTCAGTTGCTTGTTTACATAGAATACACCACCTCGAGCCATGTATAGCTCTGCGCATAAGAGCTTCTCCTATGGGAGTTTGGTTTCTTAGAACACTCCACATAAAGAGACGGGCTCGTGGATGAGCTTTCAGTTTCCATAGTTGCTGCCATCATGCAATAGTTTGCGTAGGCTTATGGGTCTGAAGAAGATGGTTATAACCCAGTTTACGAATGTATTTCCATTGCTCAGCTCGTATCCATACTAAAATGTCAGGGTCTTGGTTGAGGGTTATATGCGCTTCACGCAAAGTCCCAAGATATGATTCCCATGTATGTTTTTGTTGTACGGGGATGTTCAAATCTTGAGCAGATCTCCAATGATGATTAAGTATGGTATTGTGCTCCTGATTGGTAATTTGAGCGATCGTCATGATATTCTTGTGATTGAGATGGTGTAACAAGTCCAGATGTAGGAGGTATCTATTACCCCCAGCTATCCAAGGATCGATACCCAAGCGAACAATTGGGATGTTGTTGATGCGCCATGCTAATCCAGCTCTAATGAATGAAATTTTTTGTAATATTGCTTTCCATACAATGGAAATCCAAGGTTTGTTGTGGCTATATGTATTTATGGTATGTCACAGACATAGAGAGGTTATTTGGAGTGAGAAGGGACCAACTCATCTTGGTTGCAAGAGCTTGTACAAATATAGGCAGATCCTTTAACCCCCAGCCCCCCATTTCTTTAGTAGAGCAATGTTCTTCCATCTTACCGAGGCAAATGTTTTACCATCCTTATGGCCATTCCATAGATATCGGCAGCATATCTATTATATACGACTCAAAATTCCACATGGGATCCAAGCAAGAGACATTCAATATACTAGGGTAGCTCCTATAACATATTTTATCATGACAAGTCACCCTGCTCTTGAGAATAGTCTATGGTTCCAAATTTTCAATATCTTCTCAAGTTTAATCACCAACCAGATCCAGTGAGTAATCCGGTAGCTGTGGGGTTTTATCCGGAACCCCGAGTATTTGAGTCCATCTAAGAGGTTGTGTGGTTGTTAATGAAAGTACAGATGGGTTGCTCTGTCTTCCTAACGGGTAGTATGAGTCAGAGTAATCGTAGATTTTGTCTGATTTTCTGCCATGCCTATAGCTTTCTCAAAGAGGGTTAGAATATCATGGAAGGAGGCTGAGTCCCTGATGTTTTCGTCCAGGAATATCAAGACATCATCTACAAAGAGAAGATGTGTGAGGTGGAAAATATCATTCATTCTCAGGCCTTTGAGTCTGTCGTCCCTTTTTGTAGAGGCAATGAGCCTATTAATACCCTCCATCAGTAAAAGGGAGAAAAAGGACACCCCTGCCTCAGTCCTCGTTTGGCATGAAACAATTGGGATACCGAGCCATTGATTAGAATACTGAAGGTGGTTATGTTTATGTAGTAGATAATCCAGTTTTTGAATGCTAAGGAGAACCCTAAGTGAATCAGGATCATCTTGATGAAAATCCAGTTTACCCCGTCAAAGGCCTTGGCGAGATAGATCTTGAGAATAATGCTTTTCAAGTTCTTGGATTTAATAGAATGAATGGCTTCCTAGGTTGTGCCTATGGCTTCATGGATCTGCCTATTATTGAGGAAAGAAAATTTCTTAGGGGAGATATGGAGGGATAGAATGGGATGGAGCCGGTTTGCTATGATTTTAGCGATGATTTTGTATAAGGTATTGCAGAGTGAGATGGGACGGAAATCATTGAAGGATGTAGGTGAGTTAGATTTCGGAATGAGAGCAATGAAGCTGGTGTTGATGGCCTCATACATTCTTCCAGAAGTCCTGCACTCTTCAATAACATTTAGAAGGTCATTCCCGATGAGGTGAAAAAATGCTAAGTAAAATTCAATAGGCCAACCATTCGGCCCAAGAGTTTTATCTTTCTGGAACTATTTTAGTGTCCCTTCAAGTTCATATTTGGTGATTGGAAAAGTAATTTCCTTAGCTGTTTCCTGATTAACAAATCTGGGAAAATGTCGTGCTACTCTAATGATCTCAGCAAGGTTTGTAACAGGAGGTTCCTTAAATAGCTATTGGAAGTGTGATATGCCCAGTTGTGAGAGCTGGTGGAAGGTTTTTGCAGTGCCTCCATTAGGGATGGGTTGTTGCCAAATAATATTAGAGGCTATTCCCTCCCTTAAGTTATGGAAGTACGTAGTGTTCTCATCCCCAGCTTTGAGCTAGATTGCACGGCTCTTGAGTCCCCAAGTTTCTTCGCGTTCCTTCAAGATTTTTTCTCTTTTATTTTCCAGATCGTTCAGGTTTGATTTGGCTTCAGCACCTAAGAAGCCCATATTGTTGTCATCATTAAGGTCTGCCAACGCTAATTCCACAGAGGAGAGGATATGATTATCCTTTTGATGTTTTTCCTTAGCCCACTTGAGAGTGAGCTTCTTGAGCTGAAGAAGATTTTGACAAAATCCATCAGCCCATGTATGACACCGTGAGGGAGGGTTTTGTGTCCAATGGTTGGTGACTAGCTCAATGAAAGATGGATCCTATAGCGAGACAGAGTTGAATTTGAACGGGGCCTTAGGCTTGATTGGCGGAGCAGATACTTCCAGATAGATAGGTGAGTGGTCAGATATGCTTCATGACCCAACCCACTACCTATAGTGAGATAAACATTGAATTAGTTGACTCTTAATGACAAATCGATCCAGCCTTCTAGGGATGGCGGCCTCCCCAACCCTTATATTCCTGCATGTAGGTAGTGGCCTGTTCATAGGAAAATCAGTAAGATGTGCTTGTTCGAGGAGATTTTCCATGGTATCAATGAGTGGATCAATTCATGTCGATGATCCCCAGGACTCACTGTATCTAATGGAGAAGTTGAGGTCCCCTCCCAAGATGAGGTTGTCAGAGGTGGACAGGGAGAGATTGAGGACGTGGTTCTAGAAGGCCTCCCGCCCTTGGCATGGCCCATTGGTGGGCTCCAGTATTGTAGCAATAATGCTACAACTCCTGGAGCTTCCTTCTCTAATTTTATCAACTCGGTAGTTCGTAACAAACTTGGAAGCGACGGTGCTGTATGCACAAGTACTAGCTCTTGTCGCAACTGTCACTTGGTCAGCTGGCACAAGTCCGCTAGGGCTCAAGCCAACTTCTATATGTTCTCAGAAGAAGCTTTTTAAGTGATGAACGAAAGCTATCTCAAAGGAAATTAACCTACTTTGCAAGAATGAACTGAAAAACCAACAAAACATGGAAACCCTAGTAAACCCTAATTTGACCAGCTTAATCCTTACGATGCAATGGTGGGAATGCAACTTCTAAAAATTATGCCATTACTTCTAGTGAGATGATATGCATGAGTCTAAACTACTTTCATCTGAAGAGAACATATTTTTGTATTTTTGCTCAAGTGGTTGGAGTTATTATGACTGTGCTTCTTACTGGGTCTTGACTGTGCAGGGGTAGTTCAAGGGGAGGAAGGCTTGGAAAAGGTCAGGAGGACTCTGAGAGGTTCCAGGGGATCCCTAACATCATTCCACAGAAGTTCACAACGTTTAGATGCCTGGCAACCGTGTTTGCAAGCTTCTACAGGATGTCTGCAGGGGATCCTACAGGAAGCTCGGGATTTCTACAGGAAGTTTGCTAACTTCTAAAGGATGTTCTGCAATCGGAGTTTTGGGTGATGGAGGAGGGAATGAGCGGTATGGGTGGATAGGTAGGATGAGAGGGGAGCTTGTGATGGCTTATGGACAGAGAGATGAGATGGAGAGGGGGTGTGTAAAGATGGTTGGTCGATAGAAGGGTGGAGGCAATGGAAGGCCGAAAAGATAAAACAACGTGGATAATAGAAGAGTTGGTGGGCAAATGATCTAGCTGGGAGGTAAGGAGATGGCTTAGGCACGGCTGAGAAGGATAAGGAAATGATAAAGTGGTACTGCGCAATGTAAATGGAACAAATCTCCTCTGTCTTGAGTATCACCGAAATGTCATCAATCTACTCTCACTGTTTTATTAAAAACCAAAGAACAGCAATGTAAGTTAAGGGAAATCGTGCATGGTGCTGAAACAAAGAGTTATTGCTCAAGATCTAAATGCATGGACACTTCTACCAATGGAAATATTACGTTAAAGCTTGCATAAACATGTAAAACTGCGTTTTTTGGTGGTTGGCACAGTCTACACTCCCAATCTCTAAACAGAGGTGGTAGTGAGTGTACATTCATCCTTTTCTTGGAACTCTGATTAACTCCAATCCTTACTTTAATCTAAACTACTGAAAGCAACTTTGTTCATAACACTAACCTATGTAACCACACCAAAAGTTCCGAATCAGCAGACTGTGTTTCCAAGTGCATGTAAAGGACAAGAAATGAAATGCTGAAAGAAAAGACAAGTAACAATACAAAGAAAGGAGGTCTATTGCTCTCAAGTTGGGCCCAAACCTGAGAGCTATAGCTCCTCTAAGAACTCAGAATTGAACTCAAATCTGCCTTCCTTTCATTAAAAGATCATAATCATAAGTCTAACAACATGCCAAAAATGGCTTACAAAGAGCAAAACAGAGCTATAGCTCATGATTCAAAATCTGCAACAAAGGTTCAAAAAGTCCCCATCGAAGGCTACAGCCTCAAGACTTATACATTATGAGGTCCAAGCTGGCCTCCTAAATTAGTGGGGCTTGGTTGTCCAACTAAAAGTAAACTGTTGTTCCTGTAGAATCCGTTGGCTGCCTTCTAGCTCGGTGGTGATAGCTGTTGGAACTCGGAGTTGGGGTGGAGATCACGAGGAAGGTCATTCAAGGCTATGGACAACCTTCCTACAAAACCGCAATGCCACCTTGGTTGTCTCCTTGCCTCCATCTGCGTGGTTTTGCTCCATTTAATGTCAAAAAACCTGAAATAAACATGTATTAGCCACAGAGGCATAATGACTACCCTCCTTCCTACAAATAACATGAATATGCTAAGAAATGATGCATAAGTGATAAAAAATGAAGGGTTGAGCAAGGTAAGTAGGCCAAATGAGCCCAAAATGTTACCAAAATTTGGGGCTCATCATCACCCCCAAGCTAAAATATTTGCTCATCCTTGAGCAACTAGTCCAACTCTTCATCCTTCATTGCCTTTACTGCCACCCTTACATCCCAAGCCTATGTAGTAGTGTCCTCCTTGCTGATATGAAACCCAGCCTTTTTGTTCACCTCTTCCCACTGTTCATTATCATCCTTCTCTGTGCTGCCCTCCATTAATCCTAGCAGCAGTGGTGGGCTTAGTTTGAGGCCAATCCAGCTGGCCTGGAGGTTTTGCATGGATTTCTTATAGATGGCTACCCGTACTAGAGCTTCCCTCATCCGAGTTGGGGTATGATACTCTCAGATTTTCAGACTGTGGGCCAATGTATTCCATCTGGGGGTGCATGCTTGGACAGCGTTGTCTCCTAACAGTCTCTCCATGTCCTCAAAATGAGCTATGGCTTGGGCCTGTTGATCCATATATCTCAATAAAGCTTGAGGGTCAGTGGACAAATGTTGGTGTGCCGAGATTAGTGCAATTGGATCCCCTAGTTCTGGTCTGATGAACAATGGCTCATTCAACTCTCGGTTCATGACCGCTTTGGCTTCTACTGCTCTTTTTTCCTCATGGTTCAGCCATGAGGCAAATGCCATTAATTGCATATCTCCCATCGCCGTATTGGGATCCCATGAAACTACATTAGGCAGGGCCAAATTATGGAGGTAGAACTCCGCTAATTTGGCCTTATCCTCTTGTTATCACAAAATCGTGTACTAAGGGCTGCTACTTAGCAAGATCTCATGTAACTATTTCAAACCAGGCTTTAGACTAAGGCTTAGCCTCCTTAGTCAGAGAGGGCTCTCTCACAGATTTTTTGATATGAATTAATAACAAGAAAAGATGGCTAACTCTTCAAACAGTTCATGAAAATAAGCTGGTTGGAACAACAAAATAACACTTCTTCCATTGGGCTCATGGAGTCAAACACCTCTGCAGTAAACTATTAACTACTCAATCATGGAAGCCAAGGCATGTAATGTTTAAACACCCAGAACATTTCTCAAAAAGAACCTCAACTCATAAACATACACAGGAAGTCTGAGCACTAGGTGAATTCAGAGTGATTGCATGTCTATTGAGCTGTAAAACAGAAAGGATAAAGACAAAACCACATATATTCTGAGCCTTTGAACACAAGATGAATCTTGGGAAGAAAAAGTAATCTTTCTATTACTGTCAAAAGTCTTTTTACATTAGCCAATATAAAAACTCTGTTTTTTCATAAATCTCCAACCCTACTTACATCAGAGTTTTCACTATATATAGGAAAACCAAAACTAAAACTACCTTGAGTCTCCTCCTCAAGCATGAGGGGAGAGCTCGATGGTCTATCATTAACTAACCTTATCTATTTTTAAACAAACTTATTAAATACATAAGGTATTGTGTTGTAAATGCATAGAGTCCTAATTACATTGAAAGTCCAACTCTATCTCCTCGTATGCATGATTCTTCTTGGATCCTTGACAACTGTACATTTTCTGTTGTGGCTGAGATATGTTGGAGGAACATTCACTGAACGAGCTGGTCTCGGGTGCTAGCTGTGCAGATAGCTCATTAATTAGTAAAGATGAGTACCCTATCTTCACGGTCCCTGTCTTCCATTCTTCTTCACTTATTTAAAGACCACGCTCCAAGCTCTTTAATCCTTCAATAACAACGCATAAGACCATATGCCTCATGATCTGGATGCCTTGTGGACTGAACAGGTGTACAAACCAAAAATCCCGGTAACCCTACCAGAACCCTAGTAATTCGGTCATAAAGTGCCTTTAAGAAAACTTTAGCAAAAAGAAAAATATTTCACTTTTTCTTCAAAACTTACACCTGTCACTGTTTGAATTGCTATGATAGCCTTGTATGATCTCCCTCCTATCCTCAAGGCATTCCTTTCAAAATTCGCTGACCTCATCATCAAATTCATTGTTTTCTTATAAAACAGCATCTACAGTAGTTTCGTAGCGTGCTACGAAACTACTGTTTTTGTCAAAACAAAACATATTTATCTCGAAGCGCTTTCTGCTTAAACTCATGATTTCTTCAGACATTTTATACAGGTGTTGGGGACCTAAATAATTTCAAAATGATGGAAGTTGAACCAAAATTTATCAAAACTTGAAAAGCACCTTTCCTCTTAAGTCAGTGAGCTAGTTTACCTAGCTTCTTCTTCAAACTGCTAACCTCTTTCTTCAAAGCCTTATTTTCTGATCTCAGGCTCATGTTCAGCTTTCTTATGAGTTTTTCTTGCTTAAGTGCTGGTACGATCCATGAAAATACATCAGACCTTGAGTCAGCTTGCCCCAGTAGACTTGTGCTGCCTTTTAATACAACCCTTCTATAACTAGCATATCTCACTGCACGTTCTCTAGAAAAACTCTTTATCTGAGCCACTTTTTCCTGGGTTGTTCCTGCCTGGTTCTTGATAGCTATGACATTTCCCCCTTGGCTAATAATAACCTTTTTACTCTTATCTTTACTCTTGGCTGCATGCATTGTTTTAGTCAAAACTTCAAGAAACTCTGTACTAGGCATTTTTACAGCTGCCTCCTCTTTATGCACTTTCTCGGCCTCTTTCATTTGTCTTCTTGTAATTGGCCTCCGTGGCTTGAACACATATTCTTCACTAGGCTCCTCAAACCATAACCTTTTCGAAGCCTTTGATTTCTTCATGCTCTCTGGTGAGGATTGGGTTAAGTCAATGTGCATTGGTTGCACTGGCTGGTCCTGCTCAAACTCCATTGGCTCAATCTGCACTGATTGATCTTGTTCAAGTTCAATTGCTTCAAGTAAATCAGTTAAACTAGCTTTTGACATAGGACTTTCTTCAACAGCAATTGACTTACCCTTCTCCTTGCTTAACTGACCTCTGGTTTTTACTCTTGATACCTTTTCAACTTCACTTGATGCAGGTGCATCCTTCTTCTGTTTGACCTTCTCTTTTGATGATGATTGAGGTGTCTCCTTGATCACCAAAGGCTTCATTGGTTTCTTCAACTTGGTTTTGGACTTCTTCTGATCTTTCACCTCCTTTCTGAGCTCAGCAAGAGTAGGTTCTTCAATTGCTTTTTCTCTTTCCCTAACAGGCAATGGAGTAAGGCCCGTCTTGCTCTGAAAGCCAGCCATAAAAATAAAGGAGTCCCAATCTTTACCAATCTTCTGCAAACCATCTAACACTAACAACTTCACCAAACCATGATGAAACAGTGATGTTTCACAGTCATCTTTTTTCAGCTGAATTTTATCACACATTTTACTTAGGCTTCTGAACAAGTAGAAAGGGATATCTATTGATGCTTTGCCTGTGAAATGTAACAAAAGTTTAAAATGATATGAATAAACTTTGTTATACCTCCCTTCGCATGTTAAATATTTTTGGATGCATGTGAGGAGCAGGGCAAAATGTTCCTTCACGTAACTCCTTGGCACAGCTTTTGTGAGATCCTCATTTACATAAGGCTCCTTCAAAAATTCCTTACAGGGGCTCATGTCGAATTTAAAATTTTTGAACCATTCATGTCCACCTCTAGGAATCTCAGTCACATTAGAAATGGCTTCTGGGGATACAGGGAATTCTAGCATTGACACCTTAGAGTTTAAACCAGTAAAATTCAATGCAAAAGCTTTTGTTACCTCTGCGTGCCCTCCTTGCAACTTCTCACAAAACCTCCAGCAACCAGCACTTTTAAAAGCTCTTGCTACACCTTCATCCTTTAACGTAATATCAAGCCCCTCCGGTTCTGTTCTTTGGCACCTACCGGATCGATGTTCCCTTTTCTCCATTTTACTTTGAAAACTTTCGGACAGAGAACTAACAGCAGCTTCAACTCAGAATGCAACTTCAAACTTTGGAATGCAGGCTCGCTTGCAATCAGGTCCTTTTAAATGAAAACTCGGGCTCCCTTTGCGCTTCAACAGTCTTGTCATACAAGCAAGTCAGTTTACGCACTAATAACAAATATCATGACACTACCATACATCATAAAATCACTTTGAATGATGTTTATGTGCGTGGTTCTGAACCTCATGGCGGAATGATGACCCATAATGACTCGGAGAGGACATCAACTGACAATATATGGACGGACCTAATGACTCATCCCCCCAGACTTGACATTTCAAGAAAACGCGCTGCAAAATCCCCGAATCCCCGATTTAGTAGCGCAGACAGTTAAAAATTAACGAAATGCGCTACGAAATGGCTGATTATTGACATGCTACGAAAAGGCGGAAACATTATTGCGCTGCCAAATTGGCCAATCAGACTGCGCTGCGAAACTGCGCAAAGGACCAATGACGCAAACAAGACAAGACATGCCTTAAACAATTATGATGGAGGATGATAAACGGTTTTTGAAAATGACTCACATCAATACCTTTTTAAAACATGATCCCTAAGTAACACACATAGGAACATAACCACTAGACAACTCTTTTTTGACTATGAAATTTTTTGGACAACATTACATACATTGACTGCAATTTACATTGACTGCAATTCTAAGTGATAACACCTCTGATGAGCTGGTGCTGCATACTTCAGTGAATTGCTGCGGGTCTTGGAGCTGAGAGATACCTCTTTGTTCCAAGGTATTGATTTGAAATTGCAGCCATTGGTCTTTCAAGTACAGGCCATAGGATTTTTCCAGCTTTCTGCATTGTATAGCATCCATGGCCCAACTGGCCATGCAGACCAATTGTGCCTCTTTCTGCTGCAGCTGTTGTCTGAGAGCTTGCACCTCAATTTGTGCTTGCTGTTCTGCTTCCTGTAGATGTGTGGTTGGCTCTCCAAGACCACTGTTCAGTTCTCTTTTGCCTTGCTGCTCTGCTATGGTGTCCTTGGAGGACGTACCTGTCCCTGTCCTTAGCTCCTGTAGCTGCAATCTCAGCTTTTGGTTTTCTTGCTGTAGAAACACTCGTTGGCAATCTGCCACGTGTTTAGCCATGGACAATTCACTTTTGGCCTTCTTGAGTTGCTCTTGCAAGGGACCTATGTCTGCCACACCCTTTGACTTGGCTATTTTCATCCATGTGTGTGTATGGACTCTTTCTTCCTCCAATGCAAAAAACAGTGGCACAATAAATTTCTGAGGTATAATTTTGCCAGCCTCTAAAAAGTTGTAATACGAACTCAGACTTGGCTGAAGGCTAGGCTCTGGTATATGCTCATTCTCCACTTCTTTTGGTGGCTCTACTTCGCCCTCCCTTGGTGGTGATGAGGGTGCTTCTCCTTCCATTCTCTCAGTTTCTTTAAGCCTGGCTAAGGTTTCCTGTAGAGCATCCTCAGCATCCTGTAGCTGAGCTTTTGTAGTCAATTGGTCTAACCTTTCTTTCCAAGTAGTTTTCTTTGGGCTCCCCCTCTCATAGGTGACTGATATCCTCGAGGGGGACCTCTCCTTGGGCGAAGTAGGGGCATCTTCGATAATTATTGGGCTGCTGGACGGAGGCTGTGGCTTGCCCGTCTTTATTCTCACACTTCTTCGAGCTTTAAAATATAGAGGGGTATCCCTCTTTCTCTTCTCCTTTGGCTTAGGAGGTGTACTGAGGGCGGCCAGCACAGCTGCTGCCTCCCTTTCAAGAATGTCAGCTTTCTTCTCCTTGGGTTTCACTTTTTCAGGGCTTCCTGTAGAAGACCCTGTTTTAGTTAATTTTGGGCTTCCTGTAGAAGACCCTTTTTCAGTTGATTTTGGGCTTCCTGTAGAAGCTGGTTTCGGTTTTCCTGTAGAAACAGGTGTCACCACTTTGGTTTGTTTTGCTGCATGAGTTTTTCTTTTTGACTTGGTTGCGGTTGCTGTCGAGGCACTTTTGCTGATGTGGACCTTCTCAGCCTTGTCCACTCTGCTTTGCAATCTTCTCTCTCTGGCTGTCAACATGGGTGTGTCATCCTTCTCTTTGACACCCTTTTTCTCTTGTTTCTTCTCTTGCTTTTTCTTCTGCTCCGTGGTCGTGGTCTTCTGGCCTTTTTCTTTCTTCCCTGCAGGCACTGACTCTTTCTCCTCACTGCTAGATGAACCAAGCTCTTCGGTCAGCATCTTTATATCACCATCCTTGGTCAAATTTCTGAAGGCTTCCCATGAGAGAGGAAACTTGTATGTGTGGAGCGCATCCTCCACGAGGAGTTTGATGAGTCCATGGTGGGCTACCTGGTCTGGTGTGCCTTCTTTCAACTTGGTGGCACACTCAATCAGAGACTGTAGTAGAAAGTAGGGGAGACTAAGTTTGTTTTCTACAGGTAGGTCCATCTGGTGCCTTAATTCCGTGAGTAATCGAAAATGTTACCCATATACAATGCTAAACCGACCTTTGCAGGTGATGTACTTCATAATCTGCAGGCTAACTTCGCTCCACGGTGGCAGTAAGCTGGTTCTACGGACCCCATTTTTATCTTCTGAGAATTCCTCCTCTGGTGGAAAGAATTCTTTCTTAGCCTGTTGGCCCAATTTTCTTTCTTCTTTTTCCCATGGTAATCCCATTGGGAGCTCAGTAACTCGGCTGATAAATTGTGGGGTGAGTGTGAGACTCAAACCCCTGAAGTTGACAGTGGCCAATGTTTTGGATTTCGGCCTAAGAGCTTGCAAAAACTCCTCTGCCACCTCGTCGTCATAGCCCTGCAATTTATCGCAGAATGACATCCATTGTGCTTGAGTGAACAGCTCCACCACCTCAGGATTTTCCCTTAGCTTTGTGGATTCGGTTGGTTCCCTTCTGATGAACCCACCCGGCATGGTGAAAAACTGCCGCGTTAACTGGAGGTGGCGGGTGTGGAAGAAAATTGGCCTACTGTGACAGAGCGTAGAATTATGCCTCTGCCACACATACAATTCACAAAAACTTATATCCCGACGACCTTAACACAGCTTACTTATAACTCACATCCTGTAGGACGACAATTCATGCAACAGCAGACAGTATTTGCAAAATTTTCTTACGACCAGACTGTAGACGTCGATTCTGCCACCCTCAAAACCAATTGCATGGAAGGTTCAGGCTTACCTTGTTAATCCGCCACCTTTTGACGTGAGGAACCCAATTTCCTGTAGAAACAACTTTCCTGTAGAAGTAACGCGCGAATTCCGGAGGATACTGCAGTGGGCCTGCGCTCTCTGTGCTGCTTAACAGGCGTTCGAACGGCCAAAGACTTGGAGTGTCGAGCTGCAGAGGGATCCGGATGATCACTCGACTTTCAAACGGTGAATGATAAATGCGTGGGGTGGAAATCTAGCCGATTATATTTGAATTTGGCGGAATCCGTGGCGCAGGGGTGAGCTGTCCCTGCCGGACCATTGGACGACGTCACTCCATCATTCGTCTGCGAGTTCCCTTACTGCCGCATCATTCCCCGCAGATCTGCCGTCGTCACTTCTGTTAAAACTTGTTTTTCCCGACTGGATGGCTCTCACGTGTGCACTGCCCGTTCCTTTTTGCCACGACCACCGTTCAAACATCCGACTAGACCACTGACTGGTCGACATGGCCAATCGAATGGCCATATGACCGCTCAACCCATTCACTTCACACTTCGCAAACATTCCAAAGTAAAATTCATGCAATTCGACGAAAGAAAGGGCGAGGCACTTACCTGTGCGGCCGCGACATGATTCTTCAGGCTTTTGGACGATGATGAGTCGATTTGTTCGCTGCTGCATGATTGCACAGGTTCGGAGGTTCCTCTTTACAGGCCGCTGACGATGAATTTGATGCTTCGGCTGCATGCGCCCGCGTGATCTTTGCATGTTGCAAGCGGTGGAATGGTGTGCACTCTAGTTGGCTTAACTGCTACGGGACTCCTGCACGATGTCCTGTAGCAGTTTTTCCTCCTCGGGCGCATGCTGCATGGTGAAGACGATGGCCCCACGATCATGCTCACAGGGCTCTTAGATAGCTAGGATGGGTATGTCACGGCATCTCAGCGTTTTTTCATTAACAAAAAATTGCTTTCTCTTGAATCTCAATGATCTGCCTTGATTGTGTAGGTACCTTCATTGCATGTCGACAGCGGTGGTAGAAGGAGGTGACAGCAGTGTGTAAGGGTGAAAATAGTAGCTTGCATGCGTCCATACCGAACCTTGGTCGTTAGATCTCCTCATATAATGAATTTTGGGCCGTCCCAAACTTCTACAGGAAGTTTCCTGTAGAAATACAGAACTTCCTGTAGAAAGTCTGCACCTTCCTGTAGAAAGTCTGCACCTTCCTGTAGAAAGTCTGCATCTTCCTGTAGAAGACTTAAGCTGTAATGAAATCGTGCCCATACCTTGGAGAAGATGAGTATTCTTGGAGGAGGTGCTGGTGAGGTCTCCTGGTAGCATGATAAGGATCCTTGACTTTGAGTTGAGAGACCTCCTCTCCTTCATAGAACACCTGCAACCTGCATGCATTACCACATTACAACTTTGCTGTCCCTGTTTTTTTTTTTTTTGCTTATTGTTTTTTCTTTTTTCTTTTTTTTTTTTTTTTTTTGAAAGATAGCAGGGGCGCCTCAATGAGGTTTTCGCCCTTGCCATCTGCCTTAAGCGCCTCAGAGAGGTTTTCACTCAAGGATCTTTTTTCAAATCTCTTTTTTCTTTTTGTTTTTGAAAGACAATAGGGGCGCCTCAATGAGGTTTTCACCCCTACCACCTGCCTTGGGAGCCTCAGAAAGGTTTTCCCCCAAGGATCTTTATTTATTTATTTTTTTAGATCTTTCAGGGTATGCCCAAAGCAGAGGCAGAACCATTCTCTATGACCAACACTGATTTCTCCATAGTTTTGATGAACTCTTGTCTTGAGAGAGGTTTCCTGTAGATCTTCAGTCGATGCCCATTGACAAGCATGGGGATGAACTCCTCATCAATGGTTCGAATAAGAATAGATCCATTATCATGACATTTTTCCACTGCATATGGTCCCAGCCATCTGGTTCTCAGCTTCCCCTTGAAATCTTTGTGCCTAGAGTCATACAACAATGCCCAATCTCCTGGGTGGAATTGCTTGTCATTGAGGTTTTGGTCATGCCACACCTTTCTCTGAAGCTGAACCACTTCTGAGTGAAGGAGGGCTTGCATCTGGTGCTCGTCCAGTCCATTCAGCTGCAATAACCTTTCTTGTTGTGCATGGCTGAGATCTAGGTCCAGCTGAGCTGCCATCCTCAAAGTGTTGTATTCAAATTCAATGGACAGCAAAGCTTTCTTCCCATAGACCAGCTCATAAGGTGTGAAGCCGGTGGTGGTCTTCCAGGTGGTGTTATAAGCCCATGTGGCCTCAACCAAGCGATCTGCCCAATCTTTCCTATTGCTGCTCACCACCTTAGTCAAAATCCCTTCCAATGCTCTGTTGGTGACTTCCACTTGCCCATTTGCCTGTGGATGATAGGGGGTGGAAGTCCTATGCTTGATTTTGTGATGAGCTAGTAGGTCTTCAATTAAGTTGGATGTGAACTGGCTTCCTTGATCGGTGACTAGCTCTCTTGGGTAGCCAAACTTGTAGAAGATGTTTTCTCTTAAGAACTCGGCCACCTTTTCTTCTGTTGCTGCTTTGATTGCTTTAGTCTCTGCCCACTTTGTCAAGTAGTCGGTGCACACAATGATGTAAGACCTTTGCCTCGAAGGAGGGTTGATTGGACCCACAAAGTCCATACCCCACTTCTCAAATGGCTCAAGAGTCACTTGAGGTTGGAGAGGCATCTCATCGCTTTGAGTCGGTTTCCCCATTCTTTGGCATCGGTCACATTGGCTGATATATCTTCTGACATCTTAATGAAGAGTGGGCCAATAGTAGCCTGCCTGCAGGATTTTGAAGGCAGTCCTCTTGGCTGCAAAATGTCCTCCACAAGGCCCATCATGACAGGTGAGGAGGATATCAAAGACTTCCTCCTCCCTTACACAACGCCTTAAGATCTGAACAGGGCCAAGCTTGAACAGGTTGCCCCCGATCCAAGTGAATGAGGCACTTTTTCTGATGATTCGGCTCTTCTCCCTTGAAGATAGGTGCGGAGGGAACTGTGTTGTAAACAAGGTAGTTTGCTATATCAAAAAACCATGGAGAGAGTACTGAGATAGCAAACAGATGTTCATCGGGCATCTGGTCATACACTGTTCCATCCTCATTTGCAGACAAATCCAATCTAGATAAAAAGTCAGCAACAACATTTTCTTTACCTGGTTTGTCGACAATGGTCAAATCAAACTGTTGCAACAAAAGTAACAATCTAATAATATGAGCATTCACATCTGGTTTATTCATTAAATATCTAATTGCAGCATGATCATTATGTACAAATGTTTGATAGCCAGTGATATAATGTCGGAACTTGTTCAGTGCATGGACCACAGCCAAGAATTCTTTCTTGGTTACAGTGTAATTCAGTTATGCTTTGGATAAGTTTTTGCTGACAAAGTAAATGGCATAGGGAAGTTTTTGTTCCACTTGTCCTAAAGCTGCCCCTATGGCTTTGTTCGAGGCATCAGTGTGGATGTGGAAAGGTAGGGCCCAGTTTGGACCTCTCAAGATTGGGGCAGACACCAACTTGTCCTTCAATTCATTCAAAGCCCTTTGATAATCGTCAGTCCATTTAAACTCCACATCTTTTGCCAACAAACCAAACAATGGTGAGGTTAGCTTGCTGAAGTCTTTAATGAATCTCCTGTAATACCCCGCTAATCCTAAGAAACTCTGAACATCCCTTACCTTTTGGGGAGGTGGAACCTTCTTGATGAGAGCAATTTTGTTAGGATCCACCTATAACCCTTGGCAAGAAATGGTGTGGCCTAGCACGGTTCCTTCAGTCATCAGGAATTCACATTTTTCAGGACTAAGGGACAGGTTCATCTCAATGCATTTGGTTAGGACTTTTCCCAGATTGGACAATGCTTCCTTGAAGTTGGACCCATAAGGAGTGAAGTCATCCATATAGATTTCCACCGCATCATGGACCAGCTCAGAAAAGATGCTCAAGATGGCTCTCTGGAAGGTAGCAGGAGCATTGCATAGCCCAAAGGGAAGAACTCGGTAGGTAAAGGTACCCCGAGGACAAGTGAAGGTGGTATTATCTTGGTCTTCCGGGCTGATTTGGATTTGGTTGTACCCGCTAAACCCATCTAGGAAAGAGAAGAACCTATTTCCTGCCAGTCCATCCAACACTTGATCTATGAAAGGTAGAGGGAAATGGTCTTTCTTGGTATCTTTGTTCAGTTCTCGGTAGTCCACACAGATTCTCCACTTCCCGTTTTTCTTGGGAACCAACACCAGAGGGGACACCCATTCACTATCTGAGATGGGGTAAATGAATCTGGCATCCAACAGTTTTTGCAATTCTTCCTTGACAATGTCCTTAAGGGCTGGATTCATTCTCCTCTGGGGTTGCCTAACCGGTTTACAATCCTCTTTGATGTATATGTGATGGGTACAGACTGAAGGATGGACTCCTTTCATCTCCTTATAGCTCCAAGCAAAAGCATCTAGATGACTGGCCAACAGGCTACACAGCTCCTTTTCCTGGGAAGGAGATAGGGATGAGCTGATCTTTAACGTTCTCTCAGGGCCGAACTCCACATTCTTGACTCTGGGAGTGATAGGGTTAGTTGCACAAAGGTCCACTAAGGTGCTGGCTTGGGCATCCTCCACCAATTTCTCTAAGGATAGTGCACTGGGAGGTGGATTCTGGATCAAGGTCTCAATCAAGTCATCCTCGGTTGGGGGGTCTCTTCTAGTGGTGTCTAGGGTGCACAAAGGTGCTGAGTACACCTCGTCTTCTTCTCCTTCCTCTAACCAAAGTGGTAAGTCCTGCTCTAATGAGGGCTGGGCAGGAGGGTATAGGACTAGCTGCTTGGACATAGGACCATTTTTGATGGTCATGTTTCCTGCATGGCAACTTATGTAAGCATCTGCAGTGGCTAACCAAGGCCTTCCCAAAATAAGAGGATATCCAGTAAGCTTTGCCTTTGGTTGCAGCACCAAGAAATCTGCAGGATATTCCCAAGAGTCGACAGAGACCAAGAAATCCTCCACAATCCCTTCGGGAGTCATGGTGGAGCGATCTGCTATTTGCAGGACTGTCGAGGTCTTCCTCAGGGAACCCTCAAGATTGCGTTTGAGCGTGGTATCCCTGGTCATCACATTAATGGCAGCCCCCAGATCAATCAAGGTGTGCGGTATGATGGTGCCATTAATGTGGACATCTACTATAGGACTCCCAGGATCTAGATACTTTGGGCAGATGACTTGTCCTAACATAAGGTCAGACAGTTGTCCTAAGACATTAATGGTTGAAGCATCTCTCTTTCGCCTACTTGGGTGTTTGAAACACTTCTCCTTAACCAGTTTGTTGTATATTGGCACATCCTTGATGGCTTGGAGAAGTGGTATTTTCACACACAACTGCTTGAGCTCTCCCAGAAGCTCATCCTCCTCTGGGTTGGGTTGTGTGGTGGCTGTTAGTCTCTCAGGAAAGGGTGGAATAGCCTTTGGTTCACTTTCCTATTTGTCTTCCTCGTCCTCTGGGGGAGGAGGTTGGCGATCCAGAAGAGTCTTTCCAGATCGAAAATTGATCTCCTGGATCTCCACAGCATAGGTAGGGCATGATGTTTCCCCAGTGTATACCTGCTGGGCCTGTCTATTGTTGGGGTTCGAGTTCGGTTGAGCAGGCATTTGAGGTTGCCTTGGAGGAGCAGGAGGTAATGGTTGAGGTTGAACTGGTGGTGGAGGCAAAAATGGCGGGAGGAGTGTTGTACTGGGGCCTCCACCCCGACTGAGGTGCATTCCACTGAGGCTGTGGCTGGGCATGTGAGTGATATGAATGAGTAGTGGGTTGAGTAGGGTACTGAGGTGGATAAGACCATAGAGGAGGCATAGACCAGGAAGGATGAGCAGGGGGACCCCAGGAAGGCATAGGAGTAGATTGGTTGGGGCTGTAATAAGCTTGGGGTGCCCCTTGCATCCCCTACTGGTAAGGTATAGGTCCTTGTGGCCTCCTTTGGTTCAGGAAATAGAGAGGTTCAGTGGGGGCTTCTGTCCCTTGGTACATGGCTTTAAGCCCAGGTAAGGTTGGACATTGATTTATGGGATGGTCCTCCTCACAAACGAAACACACTTCAACCGAATGCAATGGGCATTCGTTCTTAGGGTGTCTCCTTGTACATCTAGGGCAGAAGATAGCCAAGGCCCTCTCAGCTTCTTCCTTCTTCTGCTGGATCCTGAATGTGTCAAGTTGCATGGAAATGGTCTGTCTCACCTCACTCTTGAGATCTTCTAATTGATTTGCAAACTCATGTTTGGAGAAAGGAATACCAGCTGAGAGGAGGTTTCCTCTACCTCGTTTCCGGGCTACCCTAGAGTGGTTTCTAAACACAGTCTTTATGTCCTCATAAGGTAGTTGGTAAATATCTCCTCCAGCTAACATGTGAAGGGTATCTAAGAGGTCTTCAGGGACTCCTCGGAGTAGGACCAACTTGAGGGATTCAGGGTCAAGTGTGCACCTGGCCCGTTTATAGCTAAGTTGGAACCTTTCCTCATAATCCTCTAAGGACTCATCATTTCCCATGGTCATCCGAAAGATTTCTCCCTTGGTTTCCTTGGACCTACAGTAGTCCCGGTACTTGGTATTGAAAGCTTGCTGCATCTGAGCCCAAGTGGTGATACTATTCCCAGGTAAGCCCATGAACCAGCGTAATGCTACATCCTTAAGAGTTGAAGGGAAGAGTTTCAGCTTCTGCTCATCTTCAGTGTAGTCATAGGTTCGACAAAGGACAACAAACTCAAATAGGAAGGTATCAGGATCTTCAGTAGTCAGTCCATGGAAGTGAGGTAAAGCGGAGGGGCTAATGTTATTCATTTTCATGTCTTCATTGGTCTCTCGGATGGGGAAGGCACCTTCTATTCTCTCATCTTCTCTTCTATTGTCAGCCATAGCTTCAGATGGAATGGTCTCTAATTCTTCTTCTGCTATAGGATCTTCGTATATCTCAGGAGGTTCACCTATAGGTTCTTCTGGATCACTGTCACCAAAGAAGAGAGAAGGGTGACTCAGTGATGTGGTGGGGGTGTTGGGTAATAATTTGCCTGTTTTATCTCGATTCCTACGAGGCATGAAATGGAAAGACTTTTTTGATTGCTTTTGTTTTTCTTTTCTTTGGTACCTACAAAAACTTGAAACAGATTGATCTACAACTAACTATCTTGCTGAAATGAAAATGCAGAATTGAAATGAAAGCAGGAAAGAACTAGTCTACTTTGCTCAAATGAAATTGCAGGAATGGAAATGCTAGTCTACGCTTGCAGAATTGAAATGCTAATCTATGCTTGCAAAATTGAAATTGCGGAATTGAAATGCTAATCTATGAAAGCAGGAAATGTCTATGCTACTTTTGCAGAATGGAAATGAAATAAACTACTTGGTAGAAGGCGAGAGTGGGAAAACAGAAGAAAAGCAACAATTACTAATACTTTGACGCTTCCCTAGCAACGGCGCCAAAAAGATGGTGGGCTCCAGTATTGTAGCAATAATGCTACAACTCCTGGAGCTTCCTTCTCTAATTTTATCAACCCGGTAGTTCGTAACAAACTTGGAACCGACGGTGCTGTATGCACAAGTACTAGCTCTTGTCGCAGCTGTCACTTGGTCAGCTGGCACAAGTCCGCTAGGGCTCAAGCCAACTTCTATATGTTCTCAGAAGAAGCTTTTTAAGTGATGAACGAAAGCTATCTCAAAGGAAATTAACCTACTTTGCAAGAATGAACTGAAAAACCAACAAAACATGGAAACCCTAGTAAACCCTAATTTGACCAGCTTAATCCTTACGATGCAATGGTGGGAATGCAACTTCTAAAAATGATGCCATTACTTCTAGTGAGATGAGATGCATGAGTCTAAACTACTTTCATCTAAAGAGAACATGTTTTGTATTTTTGCTCAAGTGGTTGGAGTTATTATGACTGTGCTTCTTACTGGGTCTTGACTGTGCAGGGGTAGTTCAAGGGGAGGAAGGCTTGGAAAAGGTCAGGAGGACTCTGAGAGGTTCCAGGGGATCCCTAACATCATTCCACAGAAGTTCACAACGTTCAGATGCCTGGCAACTGTGTTTGCAAGCTTCTACAGGAAGTCTGCAGGGGATCCTACAGGAAGCTCGGGATTTCTACAGGAAGTCTGCTAACTTCTACAGGATGTTCTGCAATCGGAGTTTTGGGTGATGGAGGAGGGAATGAGCAGTATGGGTGGATAGGTAGGATGAGAGGGGAGCTTGTGATGGCTTATGGATAGAGAGATGAGATGGAGAGGGGGTGTGTAAAGCTGGTTGGTCGATAGAAGGGTGGAGGCAATGGAAGGCCGAAAAGATAAAACAACGTGGATAATAGAAGAGTTGGTGGGCAAATGATCTAGCTGGGAGGTAAGGAGATGGCTTAGGCACGGCTGAGAAGGATAAGGAAATGATAAAGTGGTGCTGCGCAGTGTAAATGGAACAAATCTCCTCTGTCTTGAGTATCACAGAAATGTCATCAATCTACTCTCACTGTTTTATTAAAAACCAAAGAACAGCAATGTAAGTTAAAGGAAATTGTGCATGGTGCTGAAACAAAGAGTTATTGCTCAAGATCTAAATGCATGGACACTTCTACCAATGGAAATATTACGTTAAAGCTTGCATAAACATGTAAAACTGCGTTTTTTGGTGGTTGGCACGGTCTACACTCCCAATCTCTAAACAGAGGTGGTAGTGAGTGTACATTCAACCTTTTGTTGGAACTCTGATTAACTCCAATCCTTACTTTAATCTAAACTACTGAAAGCAACTTTGTTCATAACACTAACCTATGTAACCACACCAAGAAATCCGAATCAGCAGACTGTGTTTCCAAGTGCATGTAAAGGAAAAGAAATGAAATGCTGAAAGAAAAGACAAGTAACAATACAAAGAAAGGAGGCCTATTGCTCTCAGGTTGGGCCCAAACCTGAGAGCTATAGATCCTCTAAGAACTCAGAATTGAACTCAAATATGCCTGCCTTTCATTAAAAGATCATAATCATAAGTCTAACAACATGCCAAAAATGGCTTACAAAGAGAAAAACAGAGCTATAGCTCATGATTCAAAATCTGCAACAAAGGTTCAAAAAGTCCCCATCGAAGGCTACAACCTCAAGATTTATACATTATGAGGGCCAAGTTGGCCTCCTAAATTAGTGGGGCTTGGCTGTCCAACTAAAAGTAAACTGTTGTTCCTGTGGAATCCGTTGGTTGCCTTCTAGCTCGGTGGTGATAGTTGTTGGAACTCGGAGTTGGGGTGGAGATCACGAGGAAGGTCATTCAAGCCTGTGGACAACCTTCCTACAAAACCGCAATGCCACCTTAGCTGTCTCCTTGCCTCCATCTGCGTGGTTTTGCTCCATTTAATGTCAAAAAACCTGAAATAAACATGTATTAGCCACAGAGGCATAATGACTGCCCTCCTTCCTACAAATAACATGAATATGCTAAGAAATGATGCATAAGTGATAAAAAATGAAGGGTTGAGCAAGGTAAGTAGGCCAAATGAGCCCAAAATGTTACCAAAATTTGGGGCTCATCACCCATATATATTCATAACACGGAATTCCATTCCCAACTCTAAAGAGAAAAAATCAATACTAATGAACCCCTTCCCTCCTGAGGCCCATTTGGGGTTAATAGAATGGGGATTAAATACCAAGGCCAGACCACCAAATCGATCCGTAGCATCAAGGGCAATGAAATCCCACCCCCACATATATTCTGCAGAACCCTTGTAGTGTGTTGAGCTTCCCCCAGGGTTTCTTGTAATAGGATTAAATCGACCGGTTCAACAATAAATAGTCTAAGGAGGGCTAGTTTTTTGGCAGTACTAGCCAAACCCCTGTAGTTAAAGGAGAGGCATTTCATGGGGGAACGATATCAAGGGTTTTCTTTGCTCTAAGAACCCGGTCTAATGAGGATTGTCTGCCCGAGATCACATCAGCTCCTCGAAGAATATCATGCAAGAGGTATGATTTGCACCCCCAAAGGGGTTTAATGGAAGATGTGGGGAGTGTGAGGCTAAGGCCTGATATCGATAGTTGTGTGTCCCCAATAGAGGTTCACGATCAAAGATTATATGGATGAGGGGGTGCCGAGGGAGAAGGTGGTAGAGAGGAAGATTGCTCCTAATGGGTAATAGGAGAGGTGGTGGAATCTACCAAATGGTGGGGGAGAAGTGAGCATGTAATAGTAGCAGAGGGGATGGAATAATGCATAGGTGATACATTATGCATATGATGTGCAGAAGATTCAGATACATAAGATAGATTAGGGGAAGAGGGAATAGGAGTACCTGCTGAACGAGCCACTTCAACAGCTACCCTAGCTCAAGTCAGAGGAGGGGATGGAGGTCCCAAGGGTGTCCTTGAGTCGCGCTGAATCGACGTGGATCGGGTCGCCTTCCGGGGTGGATTTGGAGTGGCCACAAGGTGCTTCATGATGATGACAAGGGTTCCTTTGTCGATGTCAGCTTCTTGTCCCACTACTACTTCCTGGGGTTCCGAGACCAGAGCGCATTCCTTGAACAAATTCCCTACCTTGTGACACCTCCGACATGTAAAGGGCACTCCCTCATAATCTAAGATCTAAACCCTACTGAAATTTCACCATTGTAGAGTTATATTTTCTTCCAAGCCCTCCCAAGTGTCCACTTTATGTAGTAGATAATCCACTTTGTGAATGCTAAGGAGAACCCTAAGTGAATTAGGATCATCTTTATGAAAAGCTAGTTTACCCGGTCAAAGGCCTTGCAGAGATCGATCTTGAGAGTAATGCTTTTCAAGTTCTTGGATGTAATAAAATGAATGGCGTCATAGGTTGTGCCTATGGCTTCATGGATCTACCTGTTATGAAGGAAAGCAAATTGCCCAGGGGAGATATGGAGGGATAGAATGGGATGGAGCCGGTTTTCTATGATCTTAGCGATGTTTTGTATAAGGTATTGCAGAGTGAGATGGGACAAAAATCATTGAAGGATGCAGGTGAGTTAGATTTCGGAATGAGAGGAATGCAGGTGGTGTCGATGGCCTCATACATTCTTCCAGAAGTCTTGCAATATTCAACAACATTTAGAAGGTCATTCCCGATGAGGTGAAAAAATGCTAACTAAAATTCAATAGGCCAACCGTCCGGCCCAGGACTTTTATCTTTCTGGAACCATTTTAGTGTCCCTTCAAGTTCATCTCTGGTGATCGAAAAAGTAATTTCCTCAGTCATTTCCTAATTAACAAATTTTGGAAAATGTTGTGCTACTCTAATGATCTCAGCAACGTTTGTAACAGGAGGTTCCTTAAATAGCTATTGGAAGTGTGATATGCCTAGTTGTGAGAGTTGGTGGAAGGTTTTTGCAGTGCCTCCATTAGGGATGGGCTATTGCGAAATAATATTAGATGCTTTCCTTCCCTTGCAAAGGTTATGGAAGTACCTGGTGTTCTCATCCCCAGCTTTGAACCAGATTGCAGGGCTCTTGAGTCTCCAAGTTTCCTCGCATTCCTTCAAGATTTTTTCTCTTTTATTTTCCAAATCGATCAGGTTTGATTTGGCTTCAGCACCTAAGAAGCCCCTATTGTTGTCATCATTAAGGTCCGCCAATGTTGATTCCACAGAGGAGAGGATATGATTATCCTTTTGATGTTTTTCCTTAGCCCACTTGATAGTGAGCTTCTTGAGCTGAAGAATATTTTGACAAAATCCCTCAGCCCATGTATGACACCGTGAGGGAGGGTTTTGTGTCTAATGGTTGGTGACTAGCTTGATGAAAGATGGATCCTATAGCCAGACAGATTTGAATTTGAATGGGGCCTTAGGCTTTATTGGCGGACCAGATACTTCCAAATAGATAGGTGAGTGGTCAGATATGCTTCATGACCGAACCCACTACCTATAGTGAGATAAATGTTGAATCAATTGATTCTTAATGACAAAGCGATCCAACCTTCTAGTGATGGCAGCCTCCCCAACCCTTATATTCCTCCATGTAGGCAGTGACCTATTCATAGGAACATCTATAAGATGTGCTTGTTCAAGGAGATTTTCCAAGGTATTAGTGAGTGGATCAATCTGTGTCAATGATCCCCAGGACTCACTGTATCTAATGGAGAAGTTGAGGTCCCCTCCCAAGATGAAGTTGTCAGAGGTGGACAGGGAGAGATTAAGGAGGTGGTTCTAGAAGGCCTCTTGCCCTTGGCACGACCCATATACATTCATAACATGGAATTCCATTCCCAACACTACAAAGAAAAAATCAATACCAATGAACCCCTTCCCTCCCCAGGTCCATTTGGGGTTAATAGAACGGGGATTAAATCCCAAGGCCAGACCACCAGATTGACCCGTAGCATCAAGGGCAATGAAATCCCACCCCGGGCATATATTCTACAGAACTCGTGTAGTGTGTTGAGCTTCCCCCAAGGTTTCTTGTAATAGGATTAAATCAACAGGTTCAATAGTAAATAGTCTACGGAGGGCTAGTTTTTTGGGAGTACTAGCCAAACCCCTGTAGTTAAAGGAGAGGAATTTCATGGGGGAACCATATCAAGGGTTTTCTTTGCTCTAAGAACCCAGTCTAATGAGGATTGTCTTCCCGAGATCACCTCAGCTCCTGCTCGAAGAATAGCATGTGAGAGGTATGATTTGCGCCCTCGAAGGGGTTTAATGGAAGATGTGGGGAGCGTCAAGCCAAGGCCTGATATTGATAGTTGTGTGTCCCCAATGGAGGTTCGTGATGAAAGATTATATGGATGGGGGGGTGCCCAGGGAGAAGGTGGTAGAGAGGAATATTGCTCCTGATGGGTAATAGGGGAGGTGGTGGAATATACCAAATGGTGGGGGAGAAGTGAGAATGTAATAGTAGCAGAGGGGACGGAATAATGCATAGGTGATACATTATGCATATGATTCTCAAAAGATTCAAATACATAAGATAGATTAGGGGAAGAGGGGAGAGGAGTACTCGCTGAACGAGCCGCTTCAGCAGCTACCCTGGCTCGAGTCAGAGGAGGGGATGGAGGTTCCAAGGGTGTCCTTGAGTCACGTTGAACTGGCGTGGATGGGGTCGCCTTCCAGGGTGGATTTGGAGTGGCCAGAGGGTGCTTACTGATGATGATAGGGGTTCCTTTATCGATGCCAGCTTCTTGTCCCACTGCTGCTTCCTGGGGTTTCGAGACCAGAGGGAATTTCTTGAATAGATGCCCTACCATGTGACACCTTTGGCATATAAATGGCACTCCCACATAATCTAAGATCTAAACCCTAGTGATATTTCACCATTTTAGAGTTATCTTTTCTTCCAAGCCCTCACGAGTGTCTAGATGCACTAGGATGTGGGCTAGTGTAGAGTTTTTGGATTGGACGATGGATTTTTCATAGTCTAGAAAAGTGCCAAGGGTGTTCCCAATATTAACAAACACCTCTTTTGACCAGTACTATAGAGGTAATCTTGGAAAATGTACCCAAAGAGGCCTTGCTCCAATCTTCTCTCTTTTTGGATCGAAAAGAGGGCTCCATCTTTTGAGCAAAATTGACACTATCTCTGTATGCCAATTTTGACCTAGAGCAAGGTTTGTATATTCTTCAAGGGAAAAGCATAGTGAAAACCACCCACGAGGTAGTTTCTGAACCTCCGGAAGCTATAAGAAGATTTGTCCCCAGATCTCTTTGACCCATTGCCCAAATCGTTCCGCGGTGTATGTTCTGCCACAAACCCTACCTACTAGCACTTTACCTGCTCTATTGGCGACGCCCCCCATAGTGAGACCTTTGCAAAACTTAATAGTGAAATCCTTTCTAGATGCCCTAACACACTTGGTTTTCTTCCTCCCTATCCACGACGCAGTGGGATGGTCTTATAAAGGGTCTGAGGGGATTTTCGCTGCCAAGAGAGGCTCTGTCGACCTAACCTTGATAACTGGAGTACCTAAACAACTTGATGGGTGAGCAAGGTATGGAGAGTTTTCACCAGATATGGGGTGTTCAAGGGATTGATGATTCTATGCAGCCACTTCAGGTGCAGTGCTTGGGTAGGAGTGAGGGCTTTGGGAGAAATAGAGGTCTGCGGGAGGTGCGGGACTGAACAGAGGAGATGAGCATGAAGCTAGCATATTGAGGGTGCTTGGAGACAAGCGCGGACAATCGAGATCAGGCGAATCAATGGATAGGGAATCAATGCGAAGGGTGGACTCCTTATGCCCAAGAAAGGAGACAACCAGCACTAGAATCGAGCTGGACAGTGCAGATGAAATGGGAGCCATTTTAGTGTTAGGGTTACAAAAACCATCCTATTCCGAGTAGGGATCCGGCAAGTATTCCACAACATCAAGCTTCATGCTAACTGTTTGATATCGATAGATGGATAGGATGTGCAGGCGAAGAAATGACGAGCTGTACGCTGAGGGAAAAAAACGCTATGGAAGTTTTCTGCAGTTAACCATGGTCAGTGATGCAACTAGGGTAAAGGAGGCTGGGAAGCTGCGCTCCATCTCTCCTCCCCTATATATATATATATATATATATATATATTAAAAGGTATGTATTAAATATTGTAATTAAAGAATTAAATAATATTGTTGATTTTAATTGTGTCAAATTTTGAAGTTTAACAAAATTATGAATATTTGTGCCTTGTTGAGCCAAAAGACTTATTCTACATCTCAGTATGAGGGGATGCATAAGTCAGTTCGTTCGTACGTCCATGATAAACAATTCATCATATCAAAATTTTAAGCTTCACTCCACATCTTAGGTCCTTGTTTGTCCTCACTTCTGTAGAATTTTTCGAACCTTGAAATACTTAAAGCTCCCCACAAACATTGCCTCTAATCCTCTTACCAAGCCACACTAATGTCTGAATACAATATCAACTATGAAACAACTTTTCTTAATCAACTTAATCCCTTCTTCCCTTGCCTAGATTCTAGTCTACCTTAGACCTTATTCTCTTGCTTGATCAACAAACCAATGACCCTTCACTTTCGCATTCACATTGTGGTCTAGACAATCTATAACATGGCCTTTACAAAGGTTGTAGTGCTTGACCTCGTAAAAAATTAGACCCTACAATAAGGGATAATGTAGGCTACAACAAGGTTAAATTTAGGCTTGTTTTGGGCTACTCCGAGGTACTACTCAAAAACAGGCTAAACTGAAACTTTTTGCAATCAAAATAGCCATGTCCATTGGAAACATTTAAACACAAGAAATTTACCCCATAGAGATAACCAAGAAAACAATGTCACTTTCCTTTAATATGCCTTACAAGCATGTGTCCTAGATAGAGGAGGGCTAAAACTTCTCTAAAATAAACAAGGATAAAAAGCATATAAAAATACAAGAGGATATCCACAAAATTCACCTATTTCAATACCTTCCTTAACAACTCAATAATCTTCCTTTCTTAGCTTGCTATTCTTTAGCTTATCGCTATCTAAACTTGGTCCTCTCCTTCCTTAGCTCAAATGTTGTTTCAACTCAACACTCTTCCCTCAGCTTTGATCCATGGTCAAACTCAAAACTCTTCCCTCAACTTAGATATATGGTTTGTGTTAGAGCTCATTGCTTTCCTAGATCTAGAGATGATCTCAAACAAGCCACACAAGTGGCATATATATAGTGTTTGAAGTCATAGTTCCGTGGGGCGAATTTAGTCAATTTGTCTTGTGATTGGCTTGTCAATTGGCTGGATTGACTTATGAAAAACTTGTGAAAATGATAGAATATTTAAATATATATTATAAATACGTTCAAAAATCCATTTATCCTCACTTGTGATGAGTTAGGAGGTGTTCCACCTATCATTGAAAAGGTACCAAAATATGTTATTTGACTATATAACTTTCCCAAGTTTCTTTTGCACTCCATTTTGCCTCATTCCATCTGATACTTGCTGCATCATCATGACCTTTGATCCTTTGGTGCCAAAATACTACCAAATTTCAGAGTCGTGTCGCTGATATGTTCAAGAGCTTAATCTTTCTGCAATTTTATCTTTACACAGCTTCCTCAGGTTCTCTATCTTGTCCACATTCATCTTGTTCCTTTTTTTCGCGTTGATGATGTGGGAATCATTATGGCCCTCCTTCGATTGGTCGCTTCCTCTCGACTTCAGCTCATTATCCAGGAATTTGATCTAGAGACTCCTTTCTGGTACCTTGGAGCTTGCATGCCTTAAGGGCAAGTTCTTCACATTCGATGACATACTTTCATTACTAACCTTCAATCAGGTGATTTCATGGGTGTTCGACTTTAGATCATTCTTCACACTTCATGGATTGTAGTAGAAGTACCTTGAGAACCATTGACATTACTGGTGGTCTCTCTCGTGCTTGTTAATGATCTACATCATTGATCGGTAATCAAGTGATTTTCTAGTATGCATAACCTCAGCATATCTATTTTCATATTAGAATTTCTACCTTGATCGGGTTGGGATTCAAGACCCTAGGCTCAGGTTACAGAAGTCCAGGTTGAACGGATTGGTTCACAATCGTATACATGACTCTTTTGATTGGATGGCTCCCACCATACCTAAGTCTTTTACATGGTCCTTTGGATTGGATGGTTGCATCCATACCATAGGTCGTTTATGTTTATCTTCTGGATGGCTAGGCCCATGCCTTATGCACATGTATTTCCTTTCACTATGTACTTATGTATTAAAGATATCGGTTGTACTTGCATTTGTAGGTTCTTCGCAATGGTGTTTTGTCTCAGTTATGGTTTCATAAAGCATTTCACCCCTCCCACTATCTTTGCCTTCAAGTTTTAGGGGGCATTTGTTACACATTATTTTGTCACCGACCCCGCATTCCCTGATCCCGGTCACTGTCGGTCCATGTTATTGACATCTACTTTGTGTCATGTTGCAAAATATGTGTTAGTGTCTCCCTTGTCATATCAAGAAGGATACCTCAGTTCATTACTCCTAGAGCAGACCCTTTTTAACCTTTGTTTTTGAGTCATCGTGGGTCATCAGTTATTACACCCGCGAAGATGGCCAAGATTGAACTAAGCCCACTGACGTTGTCACTTTGTCCCTGTCTTTCACTCTTGACAAGCTAATTTTGCCGAGTTTGTTTTAACAAATTGTGGAAGCTTCTGATTGTAACAGCTTCATGGGCGATCCTAGGGTTCGTTGTTGGATGAGATGAGCTCGACTCTCTCCTTTGGGATGGTTGTTCCACCCTTTCTGCAACCTCCCAAAGGGATAAGCTCTTTCTCCCATCTCTTATGGATGCTCCTACTCTTATAAATACTCCCTTCATGGCTGAGATCTGCTAGTTTTGGAAGTATCTTCTAATGTAACTTAGCCTAGAGTAGTTTTGTGTGAATTTGGCTTGATTGGATGAGTGTTCTAGCATCATAATTTTTCCTTTTGGGTAGGAGAGAGAGTTATTCATCCTCTTGGGAGACAATTCATGGGTGAATTCTTGTGGAGACATGCTGACAAGAACCTTCAAGGAGACCTACAGTGTCAAGACATGGTTGTAAGTTTTACTTCATTTCATATTAATACAAATCAATGGTTTATTTCATATATCTTATGTCGAATAGCATATTGATAGCTTGAAGTTCCTTGACCCTTTAAGTAGATCATTTTTGTTGTATTCTATTATGTTTGTTGTTGTTCTCTCTATGTTATTTTAGGTACAAAAGTGATTAGAAGAGAGCTGGAGCAACACAATGAGAACTTCATCAAACGAGGATTTGAAGGTAGGCCTTCATGACATTAACTATCTATGGGAATTTTCTTTGGTATTGTTTTCACTATGACTAGATCCACTCTAGGGCTATAGGTGTTGCCTCTATCCAGAGAGGGAACTTTCCTTCTTAACACAGACACTTAGACCACTTTGAACAAGAAATTTGGTTAGCCTGATTCTTAGTCATAGTTAGTAGTTGGATTCAAGGAAATCACGATGGGGGTTGGTGAAACTCCTTGGGATTTAGATCAAATACTGAAGTGCGTAATCTGCGAAGCTAATATGAATCTCACAGATAGTCAGCACCATGAATGGTTTGTAGCCTCACTCTTGCCCCACCTAAGGGTTGCTTTGTTGCAGCAAAAGATAGGAACTCTAGCAGAACCTTTGGACATTATGATGGGATTGCATGAAACACCTATTCAGGATGCTTCTTTTGGAGCTCAACAGATTCACGTGGAGTTGCAGAACCGGTGATGATAAAGGGAAACAACCTAAGGAAAGTGGGTGGGTCCACAAGGCACTAGAAAACGAGGTTGGGTTTCTTTTGGAGTGTGAGAAGGAAACATTCATGGAAGCAAAGAAAAGATCCATCAAGGCCTCTAGCTTAGGAAGTTAGGACAAACTGTCAATAAAGGTTGACCCCTCTGTGCTTACCACCTTCTTGGAGACTTGTATGAAATTACTGCGCGATAGTAAGGTGGTGAAAGGGCTACAAGAATTGATAAACAAGTGTGTTGGTAAGGAAAATGTTCTTGAAGGACACTACACAGTCAGAAAGATAAATAAACATAAGACAAGAACAAGATGCGAAATGAGGCTCACCGTGCAAATAGGAGGTAATGAGATGGACCAGGTTATTTTGGATTTGGGATCGGTTGCAATCGTTTTGCCTAACAAACATGGGAAAGAATGGGGAGACTTTCACTACAGTGGTGTCCGATTCAATTGAGGATGGAAAACCAGCAAAAGATTATGCCTATGAGGCGATTGCATGGAGTGACAGTATATATAGAAGGTGCAAGCGCACTGAATGATTTTGAAGTGATAGAGATTGTTGATGATAGCAATCCATACCCCATGCTCTAGGGAATCGATTGGGCTATTGACATGAAAGGGGTCATCAATTTGAAGAAATGTACAATGTCGTTTGAAAGGAAATTACTCCATGTTGTAGTACTATTGGACCCTGCAGAAGGATTGTGCTATACTGAAATGTTTCGTGACTATGAGGAATGTGATGATGATTTGGATCAGATCTATAAACTAACAACGCGAGACTAAGACTAGGCTAATCCAATAGCTGATGGATGAATTACATGGGACTCGAAACCTCCTGTACTTCAAATTCAAATGGAGAGTTAGAACATTGGCAAAATAGGTTGCACAAAGTATATACATTGTGTTGCAATATGATGACTAAGTCATTTTGTTGTGTGTCCTTAGAGGTAATAAATTTACCTTATTATGATGGTTTAACTAATGGGGATAAGTTTTTCGATGCCTTTGAAAGAGAATTACCTGAGGACCATCACTTTCAAGCATTGGATTTAGCGTTGTGTACTACGCCCACATGGTGGTGTGGTATGCATAAAGAGATCTTTGATGAATGGTGCGAGTATAGGAGAATGATGATGTTACGATTTCGCAACTCAAAAGTTTAGCTAACTGAGAAATACGATGGGAGGAATGATCCGCATGATCATTTAGCAAAGTGGACTAAGATTTATGGAACAGAGCTGCATCCAGAGTGGGTACATTTATTATGTCATACTTTGGATATAATACCTATGAATTGGTACCTAGAAACGAAGCTCTCCCATGGCACTGTAGAGTGGGACATCTTATGGGAAGGGTTTTTGTTGACCTTCAGCTTTGAATATGGGTTCGAAAGCATTTACAAGGCATTGCAGGAGGTTAAGGCTGCAATATTCATAATCCCATAGGATCCTTTGGAATTAGCTCAACCAGATTGGAGCACCAAGCTGCGCCATGCACTGGAATACTATAATGTGACTACCGAGGGGGAAGATGAGGATCCAAGGAATATTAAAATCCCAGAAGCAGAAGGCCACTGCAAAGTTGAGGGACCATATATAGAGAATCTGGACATCACCGCACCATTGAAAACTAGGAAAGTAAATATTGGTACTGAAGCAAAGCCAAAGTTTGTGAAGATTGGGGATTACTGCGACGATGCCATAGTATATAAAGTCATTTAGTTTCTCAGTGAATCAGGATTTGTTTCCTACAAAATTTTCAGACCTGAAAGGTATCATAGGAGACTTGAGCGTGATGAAAATTACCTTGAAGCCACACACAAAGACGATTAAGAAAATGCCATATCAACTTAATCCTAAATATAAAGAAAATATCCACTTGGAGTTGGATAAGATGCTTGAGGTAGGCATTATCTAACTAGTCGAGGAATTTGATTGGGTGATCCCAATGGTAGTCCAAGGATATAAGTAGAAGGGAGAGATACGGATTTGTGTAGATCTTAGGAAGCTTAATGATGCATGTGTCCATGATCCCTTTCCAACACTGTTCACAGATGAGGTACAAGATAATGTTGGAGGGCAAGAGGCTTACTCATTCAGTGATGGGCTCTCTAGGTACCATCAGATTAAGATTGCATTGAAGGATTGGAGCAAGACACCCTTCGTGATGGAATGGGTTTGTTTTTAGTATACAGTGATGTTGTTTGGACTTAACAATGCACTGGTGATATTGTCATGCGTAGTCATTGCGAAATTTAATAAGTTTATCCACAAATTCTTGGAGGTATATTTTGATGAGTAGACAATGTTTGGGTTAGTAATGTGCCATGTATCTAGTCTACATTTTATGTTGGATACGTGCTAAAGATATCAAATTGCACTGAACTTGAAGAAGTGCTTCTTCTATGTCCCTTTTAGGATTTTGTTGGGTCATGTGGTGTGCAAGAAAGGACTAATGGTGGACCCTACTAAGATCACAGTCATAGTCAATTTGGAACCTCCAAGAAGTGCTAAATAGCTATGCACAATGCTAGGCCATACATGATATCATCTAAAGTTCATTAAGGTGTATGCTCAGATTACTGCTCCTATGGAGAAGCTGTTGAAGAAGGATTCTACATTCTGTTGGGATGAAGAATGTCAGTGCAGTCTAGATGTATTGAAAGAAAACATGGTTACCACGCCAATCTTGGTCTTCCCATATTGGAAGAAGCAATTCCATGTGCATTTTGATGCCTTGTGTAATACATTAGGGGCAGTGTTGACAGAGGTTGGTGAAGGAGTGATGGATCATCCTATAGAATTTGCGAGAAGAAAGTTGTCAAAGGATGAAAAGAATTATTCAAAGACAGAGCATGAAGGATTGGCTATGGTGTATGCGCTCCAAAAGTTCAGACACTATTTTTTTGGTGGACATTTCAAGATGTACACAGACAATTATGCATTAAAGTATCTAGTCAATAAGCCTGTGTTGGGGGGGGGGGGGGGGGTCTAATATGCAGATGGTTGCTATTATTTCAAGAATACGATTTTTAGGTAATTTTTAATCTAGGAAGGTTGAATGAAGGACCTGACCATCTATTGCACATTGAGATAGGAGAGAAGCCTACTAATTTGGAGGAAGGGTTGCCCGATGTGCAGCGCTTCATGGTGTGCATAGTGGATAACCACTTTCTGGATATTATCCCCTTCTTGACTACAGGTGATCCAGATTTAAATAGGAATGCAATAATTATAGAGATAACAATAAACACAGAGATGCAGTGGAAATAATACTTCATTTCATTACTATAAATTACTGAAATATGCTTACAAACAGTGATGGAAATAAAACATCTAGGGTGATGGTAGCTTATCTTTGAGAAGAGATGTGACAGCTACATGCCTCTGAACTATGTTACAATGAGGCTCGAAGGCCTATTTATTGTTGAGAAACAATGGAAAACCCTTAACATCCCAAAACCTAACCCTAGAAGATGAAACACCAAATTGTGGGCCATGTTTGGGTAAGTTGGTACATCAATTACCCAGGGTCATAACTTTGGCACCCGATCTTGTTTGATGCATAGGATAGCTCATTAGAAAGATCTATTTGAATATAACTTTGGGAAGAGCAACGTCAGCCCACGGACCCATGTTGCTCCAAGATTTCCCAAAAAACATTATTTAGGGCCTCAAAACGGCTCCGGAAGTTTAGGACCCGAAAAACTGCTAAAAATAGTAAATTGTGCTACAATTATGGAAAGAGATAGTTGTGGGGTTCCAAATGGGATAGGTGGGTGGCCACCAACATCCACCTGGATCATTACTCCCCCCTAGGAAGCAATGGTCCCCATTGCATTGAGTTCCTCCATCTGCAATCTTGGACGTGTCTAGTAATGGTGGGAAGCATGGTCGAGGGTGGTACACATTCAACACTCGGTGTAGGTGAAGGAATGGAGGAATTTTTTGGTCCAAAGAATTACTTCCCACAGAGTTAGTAATGGTGTAAGGACCATGTCGGTGTGGTTGGAGCTTCTGATGGGCTCTTGTAAGGCGTTCTTTCTGCAAATGCAACTAGACTTTGTTGCCCACCTAGAGCTTGTGTGGTACCCCTGTGGGTGAGGAGAAGTTGTTCCTGTGTTCTGTCATGACCATATTCCTTTGCTGCTGCTGCTGTGTGGAGTAACCCTTCGTGGGTGTCATGGATGTGGTGATGATCTTCCCCTTACTTTGGGAGCAAATCAGACAGAAAATGAATTTCCTAGTCTCGGCGATGAGTTTGTTGCCTTTCTTTGTAGAGATCAAACAGGTGGCAGTAGGTGGGGCTACCTCTAGTATCTTATATAAGGAATTATCCAAAGAAATAATGACAGTGCAAGGCCTTGACTCATACACAGCATGTCACCTCCATAAGTATGCCTGGCCTAATAGTACATCACAAACATCCAGAGGTGTAACATCACACAATACGTCATCTGTGAAGGGCTTGATGCTGTAGGGAAGGTGACACTGCTGGCGAACATTGAGATCTCATCCTTCATCAAGCCACCCAATACTGTATAGCTGCGGGTGTGCTGTAGTCGGTAGGCCAAAACACTTCATGACCTCTGCTGAAATGAGGTTCTTTTGGCTGCCACTGTTGACAATGAATTGCAATGGCAAAACCTTCACCCACATCTGTGAGTGGAAAGGACATTCCCCCTCCTCTAGATCTTCAGGCTCATTTTTCTAGATCTTGGTGGTGGCAACTGTGGCGCTGGGATTCGCATCAATGATAGGCTTCCCTTTTCCATTCCCCTTGTTGCGTTCTGGCTCAGGGTCGGAACATGCATCTAATTCAAAAGCCTTTAACTTGGCCACCAGCGACTGCTTGGTCCGACACTCACTTGTGTTGTGAGTGGGGCTCTTGTGAAACTCACACCACTTTCCTGTGTCCTTTTTCAAGTTCGCGGTGTTGTTTTTTTCTTGCGGCTTCGACAGGTTGTCTTGGGTCACCCCACCTTGGCTTTGACCTTTGGTCTTCGGATTCGCAGTTCCAAAGTCTTGTTTCTTCTGTTTGAACTTTTGCTCGATTTTGACAGTGTATCAGTTTGCCGTGCAAAGAAAGAAGATGTTCAGGAACTCCATCTCTTTCTGGATGTAATTATTGAGGCAGCCATGGTATTTGAGTACCAGATGCAGATCAGAATCCTTGATACCCAACTATGTGTGAAGGGTATGAAAAATGTTGGTAAACTCTGGCACATCTTTGTCCCTTCCCCGTTGCAGCATGGTCCACTTTATGTATTTATCCTCGTAGCTTTTGATAGGGTAGTACTGCTCCTTGATGGCATCCTGAAATGAATCCCAAGTGGGTATGGCTGAAAATAGTGAGCTTGTGTTTTCATCATTCTACTCGTAGTAGGTTTCCGAGTAGTCCTTGATGTGGGGGGCTGCTTTGAGAAGAGCGAAAACAATCTTTCCCCGACTCGAAAATTCATGAATAGAAAAATACCCATCTAGCAGATTTAACCATATATCTACAGTATCTGCATCTATTTGAACCTCGAAGATGGGGATTTAAAAATTAGCTTGTACCTTAAACGGTGTGGTGTTTCCAGAGTAGTTGTTGGAAGCCGATGTGTTGCCTCTAAGTAACCGCTAAAGGACTGCTCAAAGTTGTCCATCATCGCATTCCTTTCTCGCTCGAGGGCTTCTTTGAGCAATATTTTGATAGGATCTCCTGCCCCCTCGTCTTTCTTTTCATCCACCATGGGAGGCCATCAGGATTTGTGAGGGTGGTCTTGCAAAGGTTCAACCAGTTCAAGCCCTAACTCCTTATATCCCAACCTAGTTGGGGACATGGAAAGAAAAACAGAGAAAAAACAGGCTGCTCTGATAGAACTGATCCGGATTTAAATAGGAACACAATAAATTACAAAGATAACCATAAACATAGAGATGCAGTGGAAATAATACTTCATTTCATTACTATAAATTACTGAAATATGCTTACAAACAGAAATGGAAATAAACCAGCTAGGGCATTGGTAGCTTATCTCTAAGAAGAGATGTGGAAGCTACATGCCTTTGAACTGTGTTACAATGAGGCTTGAAGGCCTATTTATTGTTTAGAAACAATGGAAAACCCTTAACGTCTCAAAACCTAACCCTAGAAGATGAAATGCCAAATTGTGGGCCACGTTTGGGTAAATTGGTACATCAATATCTCGGGGTCGTAACTTTGGCACCTGATCTCTATTTGACACGTACAATAGCTCGCTAGAAATATCTATTTGAGAAATATAACTTTTGGAAGAGAAAAATTGGTCCATGGAGCCATATTGCTCCCAAATTTCCCAAAAAACATCGTTTCGGGCCTCAAAACAGCTCTGGAAGTTCAACACCTGAAAAACTGTAAAAATAGTAAATTGTGCTACAATTACAGAAACTGAAAAACTAAAAGAGACAATCATGGGGGTCCAAATGGGATAGGTGGGTGGCCACCAACATCCACCTGGATCAACAGGAATAGCTCTAGAAGGATACACCAGTAAGCAGAAAAAAGAGTTGGTAGTGCACGCGGAAGACTTCTGTGTAATTGCCAGACATTTCTATAAGATGAGATCAGAAGAAATATTTTGATGATACGTGCCTAATTTTGAAGGAAATAACATCCTCATTGAATCTCATGGAGGAGCTCTGAGAGGAAATTCTGCAGGAAAAGAAACATCGCAGAAGATTTTGTGCACTCGGTTATGGTGGCCAATGCTACATAAATATTCTAAACCATATTGTAGGGCATGTGATGCATGTCAGAGAATGGGCAGGTCATCACAAAGGGATGAGCTTCTTCTGAATCCGCAGCTGTCATTGCAGCCATTTGAGAAATGGGAAATTGATTTTGTAGGACCAATTCCACCCCCAGGTAAGAAAACAGGTGCGCATTATCTCATCATCGTGATCGAGTATTTGACCGGATGGGCAGAGGCACAACCTGCAAAGGACTGTATAGGGGCAACAATACCAAAGTTTTTTTTGAAGATATGTTGACCATGTTCGGTTGCTCGAAGGTATTGATGAGTGGCACATACTTGAGGAGGCACCGCTTGAGGCCAAGATCAAGAAAGTTGTTGCAGGCATCTGTGATGGTAAGGTAGAGGTGGCCAAAGTTCAATTTGAACAGAACATGAAAATTACGAAGCTGGAACACAAGTCACAACCTTCCACTCAGCTAGAAATTAGGGAACAACATGAAGCTGCTGTTAAGAATGGAATAACTACTATGGATACCACGGTTGTGGACTGCACAACATTGTTTGAGCAGACCGTGGAAGTAGTGACGACCCTGCAGGAAGTTCCCACCTTGTGGGTATTAAGTACAGAGATCAGCAAGCTTTATCAGCAGTATGACAAAGTAAGGGTGACGATGCACTCCATTTCTACAACGCAGCACCTCGCCAATCTACAGGAGGCTAAGAAGCTCCTGACACAGGTGGAAGTTGTGCAAAAGACAGAGGCAGTCCTTAAGGTGAGGTTGGAACCTTAGTTGGATGAAGCCTACCTAGCTTTGGCCAACATACAAGAAATTTTGGCGAACCTAGAGATTACACAGCAGAAGATCAAGTGAGTCGGTGAAGGACGAGCCACAAAGAAGATGGTACAACAAGTAAAGCAGGTAACCATCTAGACCGCGACTCAAGTTGTAGTTGTGTAGGTAGAGCTGGGGGATCTTCAAAACAAGATCACTGCACCAGTTGAATGACTCGAGGGTGAGTCACGACCTTTTTGTTGGGGGCCTATTGGGATGGGGTCCCCTAAGTTATTTTTGGGGCAAAAGCCCAAGTTTCGGTGTAAAAAGATGTAAAGTCTATGTAAATTGTGGTCGCGGAGCTAGTTAAGACTCAAAAAGGCTTTTTACCCTCCTTTATGCAAACTTGAGTCAATTTTTGAAGATCCACCCATGGTCCATGGGCCATGGGATTGTATAAATAGGTGTGTCTTAGAGATTTTAACGAAAGTAATTCAAGTTTCTCTATGGGTACGACGAAAAGAGTCTAGAGAGTTAGCACAGGAGAGTAAGAGGAGAGGCTTTGCAACTGAGTGTGCAGAGGCCTAGAGTAGAGTCCACAGCTGAGTGTGCAGAGCCCTGCAACCGAGTGCGTAGGGAAGTTTTGAGTCTGTAAACCTTTGATGAATATCAATAAAGAAGATTGTTACAAAAATTCTTGTGTTTAGCCTCTTTACTTTTGTTATGTATGAATGTGCTATACGCTGTGATGAATGATGGTTTTATGAAATAATGATGTATTGATGCATGACTTTACTTGATATGTATTATTATCTGAATGCAATTAGTGTTAAGTGATTACACCAAGATCATCACACTTTCTGTTAAAGTTATCGAACACTTAGGTAATTCCGAGTAATTACTAATATAAGGGTAATCTAAGGCACGCGCAAGTAGCTAATTGACCTATTTGGGGTCTGTAAAATTCTGTCATAGACCTTTGTGAAGGTCTAGTGGTTGACCAAGGGAAGCTACAACAATAGGTGGTAAGGGCCTAGAAATCTACGCGAAGGCAGATGTAGGTCGCAAAAGGGCATCACAATGATCTCTCAGTGTGGAAACTTGGTTCCAGCATCCCCCCAAACTTCTTTGGGTGAGACTTCAGTCCGCGCACTGCAGATTGATGCCCAAATGGCTAGTAGTGTAAGGATTTGTTTTCCGCAACTAACTCTAAACCTGGGTCAAGACCCCCTAAGCCAACACGGTTATTCGTTCACTACTGAAATATAAATTTTTTTGTCCAAATATTTATTTTTGGTCCATTACCAAGATACCTTGATAGGTGTTCTTTGATTAAATACATGGATGGAGAAAAGAGTTTCTAGATGTAAAAGAAACCCTTTGGAGTGGAAGGAGCTAAACTATTATACTATTATCCCTTAGGGAAATATTTCTTTCCAAGAGGCATTGTTTCTTGAAATATATCGTGAGACAAGAATTTTCCCAAGGCCACATTCGTTATGGTTGGGTCATGAATCCCCTAGTCCCCATGAGTATTTGGATATTTAACCACTGTCAATTTGACCAAGTGGTACCTTTTGTTACTCTATTTTCCACATTTACATAAGAAATTCCTAACAATTTTGGCCATTTTACATAAGATTCCTAAAGGAGAAAGAAGGTCCATAAAATGATAGTGTAAGAGAATATGATATTTCCTTGATGAGAATGTGATCCCTCGCCATGACCAGTAAAATCACTCCCCATTGCTGTAACATAGCTCTAAATTTTTCTATAACTCCAGACCATGCAAGGGATGTGTGGGACTTTAGACACATTAGGACCCACAGATACCGAAACTCTTTCAGGAATCTATGGGATGGAATCCAAGAATGGCACCCAACTATCTTTGTAGATGGGGAGTAATATTCCAATAATTATAGATATGCAATTTTTTATGATTAGCAAGGCCACTAGAGGCCAGAATAAACTAAACTAGTCGAAGATAGACTTGAAATATGCAGCAATAATTTTCAAGCCCCCCCCTTGAAAAAAAAGAGCATGTCATCTACAAATTTGGATTTATATATGCTCTCTTTTCTTGAGATGTACCTTACCCCTTGTAAGCTTCCATCTATTCTCTCATGTTCAAGGACTTAGATTAACAAGTCAACCATCAAAATATAGAGGAAAGGTGAAAAGAACACCCTTGGAACATGCTTCTAGTGGCTTTGGAAAATCCAGAGGAGGGACCATTCACCAGGGAGATATACAAGTAGAATAGATGCCAACCTCCACCCATTTTATGAATTTTCTATAAAATCCAAACAGAGAGAACCTTCAACAAAAAATCCTAATTGACTCAATCAAATGAATTTTCCATGTCAAGTTTTATGAGCATTCCTTTATCGTTTGTTTAATTTTTGCAATGGAAAAATTATTGACCCAAGAATATATTATCAATTATATATGTCTAGCCCATAAAGCCCCCTAATTTTTAGATATGATCTTAGGAAGGAGTAAATTTAAGTGTTGAGATAAAAAATTTGAAATGAATTTCTAAGAAGACAAAAGTAGAAAAAGGATAAAAGGAAGGTTAATTATGGATATATAAATTCCTAGAGATGGAATCAGGAAGTGAAGAAATACATAAGTCTTACTACCTAGTCAAAACATAGTTAGTCTAAAAGAATGAACAAAGAGAAAAGATTTCAACTAATGATTCCAAAAAAATATGTTCTCTCCACACCTTAAGGGGCGTAGGACAATCATAACTCTGCTACACCTTTAAGGGGGGAGTATATTGATGAATTGAAGATGGTTTGTGGTAACACATAAACCACCACATTATCAAAATCAATGTAATCTAGTTAGTGGTCATAAAAAAACACCACATTATTCAAAGAAGAGTGGTTAGTGGTCATGAAGAAACCACTGCATTATTCAAAGAAGATATATTATTGGTAAACCATAAACCACCACTTTCCATGGAAGATTATTAGTGGTTAAATATAAATACCACCATTTAAAGAATCCAATACCCCAGTTTGGATCTTGTTATCACTCCAAAATTTCTTTTGATTTGTTAGAGAAAGAAATGATAAAGGTAACCACAAACCTACTTTGGAGATTAGGATCTAGCCTTCCTAAGGCTCAAAGAGCCTATCTTTTTATGATTTAACTTTCTTTAGTTAATTTGTTTTAGGCTAGTTATGATTGTACTTGGGTTTTGATTTGGATTTGGTGGTGGGATCACTTACATAGATGGAAAAAGGGGTGTCGTTTACCATTGGGCTATGGGGTCAAAAGTCAAGCAAACAAGATAGGTTCAAGTTCTGAAGATAGTGTCTATAGGGCAAGGTAGCTGAGTTACTTTAGATCTCAAGGTTGGATGGTGAAGTGGTTTTCAATTAGATCCAAGGATCAATTAAGGGTTCCTTAC
The DNA here is from genome assembly GCA_031772625.1 of Pinus tabuliformis. Taxonomy (NCBI): domain Eukaryota; kingdom Viridiplantae; phylum Streptophyta; class Pinopsida; order Pinales; family Pinaceae; genus Pinus; species Pinus tabuliformis. The sequence goes on from CM062819.1 coordinate 154,774,929, forward strand.
ACCAGATTTTGAATGAGGTGAAAGAGGTCAACCATGATGGGAGAGAAATTAAGGATTCTCAGATCTGGATATCAGAAGAAAACATAAAAATAATTAATTGTTCAAGAAACAAATTCTAAAATAAATTTATAGTTAATTCATTCACTTTAGATAACATTTAAGTTTGTGAGATACATAAGAAAATAACAAATTTGACAAAGAAAATAATTCACTGTAATAGCTGAACACATGAATCCTGTAATGCAATGTCTTTATTACTTAGTCTAGTTTGTTGACTTGAAAAATTGGTACAATAACCCTCAGAATTATGATCAATACAACTCTACAAATGTATAGAAATCCACCCTCAATACTTCGAATTATGAAGTATTTATACAAATCTAGTTTACAAAATATCCCAAACTGCCTTGGGAATAATCTACGAGAAAGAAATATCTTCATGCAAGAAGATAGAGAAAGATGTTCAACTGTTGTGTGATGTCCCTGTTATTAGGTTGTGTTGTCTTCATGCTTTGATATTTTTCCATTTATTCTTTGCCTTGCTGTTGGTCTTCATGCTAGTTGTTCATTATACTTTGACCTTTCAATTGATACTCTTTTACCTGGATGATCTATCAGTTTCCTTTTACTGTCCTGTTTTCACCTTTATTATACATTTTTACATTTTAACTATGTATTTTTATAGTAAGTCATTCAATTTCTCCCATATGTCTTCATCTGGTAATTGGATGTTTACCATCTTCCTATAGATTTCATTTGCCTATGTGTAAATGGTAAATGTAGGTTTATTTACAAAAAGGTGTTTTACCTCATGTTGGAGGTAAAACATGTTTTCAAATGTCTGATACAATACCTTTCCAATAGGCATCCCCTTCATAGAGGAAGTATTTACCTGATCTCTGGCCACCTCTTTGATTCTCTTGTTGTAGTCTTAGCATGAGGTAAAACATGTTTTCAAATGTCTGATAAAATACCTTTCCAGTAGGCATCCCCTTCATAGAGGATGTATTTACCTGATCTTTGGCCACCTCTCTGATTCTCCTTTTGTAGTCTTCGTGTGGCATCAATTTATCATTTATCACCAAGGGATTGGGTAGACCATTTTCCCTCAAAACATCAAACTTTACCATGAACTTGTCTATAGCCAGCTACATGGTTTGGCATTTGACCTCAAGGTTTAGCATCAATTTTCTCTTAGTGAGCACCTTCTTAACCTCAAATATTGTACCTGTCTTTTTATATATGCCCAATTCCTGTAATTCATATTTTTGTTTGGAGTTCAGGAAATGGATTATTCTAGTGGCTTCTTCGGGCATGTCTCTGAGTTCAGCCTTAACCCTATGAATGGCTTCTGTAGCCTCTTTCACTAAGTCAATTTGTTCAAAAATTACTTGAATGGATGGCCAAATATCATTGACACAGTCAATGATATTGACCCATAATTGTTCCTTAGCATGGCCAAGTGGCTGCTTTAATGTTAGCTCTTTCTCTAATCTTTTTATCATCTCATTCATCCTGGTTTATTTCTGTACTTCCTCTTTGTGCATAATATGTGCAAGCTTGTTATCATTATGTAGGTTGGTTATCTTCTCCTTAATCTTGTTTATTTGTGTGGTCTGAATGGACATGTCTTCCATTGCCTTGACCAACCTAGTTACCTCATCACCTGGCTGAGCTGCTATTGTTGTCGAATCTGTTGCTAATGTAGATGTTGTGGCAGCTGGTAGTGCTGTAGCCAATGGATCTGTAGGAGCCAATGAAGCTGCCAAGGTGGATGGTACTACAATAGTGATTGTTGGGATAGGAGTGGCAGTGGCAGTATCAAGACTAGATTGTTTTAATTGTATCAAGTTGTCTAATTCCTTCTCCATTTCCTTCAGTTGATCATTAAGTTGTAAAACAAGCTCCATCATTTCCTCCTGATGTGTTTGGATCTCAAGGACTTCTTTTGTATGTGGGTGCTCTGAATGAGGCAATTTGAGTTCCTTTTCCAGAGCAACAATGTCCTCATTCTTTTTCTTTATTAACTTCTCAGCAGCCTTGATATAATTGGGATCATGTCCCAACTCAATTACCAAGTCCTCCAACGACTTGATCTTGTTGTCCTTGGCCTGTGAGGAGGCCTTTTCCAATTTGTACTGTCCTGTAATGTAGTACAATGAACTTTGAAGCTTGTGTGCAGCCATAGCTTTACCTGTCAAGGTGGAATAAATTATCTCACTTGCCTACTTGTGGAACTCAATTTGGTCATTGGGATGAACATCCCAAGCCAAAACCTCAAAATATGCTTTTCTATAGTCTGATGATGTTTTTGGTTGCTCGACTATAGGTTGCATGAATGACATCTACATTTTTCCTATTTTGATGTCAGAGGATGACATCAACCTACTTTGATTTGCTGGTGTTTTCTTGGAGTATTGAGCATAAGTTTCAACCTTCAACTTCTCATTCCTCAACTTGATTTCCTTGTATCTATCTTTGATATCATTTTCTTTATCCACACGCTTGGTGAATGAAGAAACCTCAACACTAAGCTGTATCTCAATAAGTTGAGTGTTTGATGTTTAGGGCTGGTGTGTTTCTCCTGAAGCTGTTGTGCCTTTGCTTATTTCCACCATTGTGTCCGTGTCAGTAATTTCCACTCAATCAATGGTGTCTTCCTGTTTAGTTACATGATTAAGCTTGGGCCCCTTCCTGCAACTGATCTCAAACTTTTCATCTATGGTTTCCACGCTGAACTGGAACCTTCTTCCATGTTTCTCTTTGGATTCCTATCTTCATTTAATAGAGTCTGTAAAATAGGATGAATATTCATTAGTTCTCCTAATTCTGGAACATGCAGGAAGGAACTTGTATTAATCTATTTTGCTACATCAATAAATGTATTCTCTACATCAACTATATTACTATCCACGTCTATAGAGTGTTTTCCAACCATTCTGATTGGTTGGAAAACCTCTCAATGTCTAGTTTGGGATGATGGATGAAATGTCCTAATTTTACCTTGAGCCTTAGCTTATTTATGACTCCATGAGGGTCATATGGCCACATAAATTTTTTCTTGAATTTCATTTGTTGCAAAATCTTATCTGCCTCTAGTCTAGCTTCTCTAGTATTACAAATGAAAGGGCCCAATTGATTTTTCATTTTGAATTGAGTTTTCTTCTTAGCTGCTAGGAAATTTACTTCATCAAAATTCCTAATCTTGTTAAAGTATTATAGTGAAAATATCCTCATGGGGAGGTATTTGGGCAGTTTGTAAGGGGCAAGTTGGCATCCATGTATTCTTATTTCTGTGTGGTTCTAGTACAGCTACCAGTCTCCCTTTTTACTATTTTTTGCCAATTGTAACAGCCTTTTGATCTCTTGATTGATTCTGGGCTAAGGGCTACCGATTAGCATATCCATAACTGGATGGACAAATGAATCAATGAATGTTGGGGGTGGAGCCTGATTATCTTCTGTGTTCAAAGGTATCGCCACATTGGACCCCGGTTCGAAAGGGAGCAGCAACGCTGCCCGTAAAATATTCACTGTAGGGGGTGTCCAAAGGGGGTGGTTGCGACCTTTTGGAAGCCCCCCCCCCCCCCCCCCCCCCCCCCCCCGACCCTGAGGGTAGTGCCCCTGAAGCTAAGAATAGATGTAAAATTGCCTTGTAAAATGTTGTAATTTCGTATTCAATTTGGGTCGTTCATTAGGGAGAGATCTGACGGTCGAAGTTATGTTTAATTTAGGGTTTTTTGTCGTAGAACGCAACCCCTCTTGATATATGAGGGAATTGTATTACGTCTATGTATATCTCTGTTTTCTGAGTGAGGAAGAGAGACGAGATTGAGAGCAAAGAGGGAGTTATAGCGGATCTGTTGTAGGTTTTATCTCTTCAGTTTGCTAGATAATATAAAAAAGAAGGACTAATTGTTTCTCCATGGACATAGCCCAAACTAGGTGAACCACGTATATTTGTGTCTCTCTTGTTTTATGTGTTTTCTGTGTTTATATTTTTGCAATATTTATGTGTTCCATTGCTCTATAATATATAATTTTCTAACAACTGATATTAGAGCTGAAGGTCTATTTGGCTGATAAACTCGCAGGAGAGAAGGATTCCTGGTTCGAGTGGGAGAAATGGTAGAAGATGGTAGGTTTAGGGTCGAAAAATTCAACGGCCAAAACTACCAGTTGTGGAAGATGCAGATGGAATATTATCTGTATCAAAAAGATATGTACCTATCGTTGAGTAGAAAAACAAAGAAGCTGACGAGTATGACAGACAGAGAATGGAACATTCTCGATGGAAAGGCACTTGGAAAAATACGGTTGTACCTAGCAGTGTCGGTAGCATCTAATATTTCAAAGGAAACGACAAGAGAGGGTTTAATGTCAACATTGGCCAAACTATATGAAAAACCCTTGGCCTCAAATAAGGTATTTCTTATGAAGTGTTTATTTTATATGAATATGTTAGACGGTGGATCTGTTGCAGACCATTTAAATGATTTTAATACAGCTACAGGTCAGTTAAGTTCTGTAGGGGTGAATTTGATGATGAAGTTAGGGCTCTATTATTTATGTGCTCATTGATAGAAATTTGGAATGGTTTAGTTATGGCCATTAGTAACTCTATCTCTTGATCTAGTACTTTAAAGTTTGATGATGTTGTCAGTGCAATCCTTAGCGAGGAAATGCGACGTGTTAGAGTCGGTCCTTACAGCCGTCCGTCAGAGATCTTTTCGCTTTTGCATATTATTTTTAGGTGTCTCGCTTGTTCCACTTCGTTGCATTCTGCTAGGGTCATGCCATTGACTGACGAGAGGGTCTGGTCGTCTTGTGCTTCCTCATGATGGTACCTGCAAGGTTAGTCCAAATTCCTAGAAAACTTACTGAAGTTCATCGTCATAAATAATTGGTTTCGTCAAGATTCTTAGTCCTAGAGTCTAGGGTTTTCAATCCTTTGCATATATGTAATAGAAGCATGTAGGTCATGAGGTTTTTCAAAGATTTTCATTTTATATTCTTTCTCAAAAAAGCATTTAAAGGCATTTTTAGTCCAAAACTCTATTTTGGAACTAAAAATTGTCAAACTTCATTTTTTGTAATATTTGTATTTGTTTCATCATAAGAAGATTCATATGCAAGCCTTTGATCTTTTCCAAAGCAAAATGCCATATCCCTACAAAAAATCAACAAAAATGATCAGTCCAACCTCCGAAAAGCATGAGAAAATCAAAAAGCAGTGTTGTATGGAAAAACCAAAAGTGAAAAGTGCCTAACCTTACAAAGTGGGTCTTGAAATCAAATTAAATCAAATGAGATATTTTGTTAACTTATAAAAAGGGAAAACAAGTTCATTTACACAAAAATTCCCAAAGCAACATCGGGTCTAAGTGTTTGAAGGCCGAATCCGTGAGTTATATACTTGTAGACTGTGTTGAAGGGCGCGCTACGCATCGAGACAGTGCGCTATGCACCGAGCAGTGCGCTACGCATTGGGTTAGCATGGCCAGTGTAAAAATACACGGGCGCTACGCATCAGGTCGTGCGCTACGCATTGAAATAGTGCGCTACGCACTCAGTCCAGCAAGCAATTTCTTTATGTTCATGCGCCCAGATCGTGTCTAATTGCCTCCAAATCTGCAAGTAGGTGTTCTATGACTGGTTCAATCAATTTCATATCGTTTATAGTGTGTTTCAAGAGAAATGTGATGTGTTGAATGTAAAAACAAATGAAACCCTAGGTCGAAAAATGAAACCCTAGGCCTTACCAAAATCTGCCTTAAGGATGTCTATGGATGATTGGTGAAGATTTTTCTGCCTTCCCTTGGTGAAACATAGCCTCATATCCATTTGTAAGCTTTGAGCCAAACAACACTTCATATTTTGGTTCATTTGTCAAACTGTCCTTATGACTGTTTTATGCCCAATACACTAAAAAAGAATGTCCATTATGGCATAAGTCTTATGATGTTTAGGTTGGCTTTTGAGTATGTGTTAAACTTGTGATTTCACCATAGCTACAACATACATCCTACATATTGCAGACCTCCTATATATTGCAGTCATTGTGTTTTCAAAGCCATGTCAGACACAGATTCAGTTTATGAGTAGGAAAATGAAAATGATTCTACAACAGAGGGTAATGTGCCTTAGAGGTCTCGTAGAGGTGGAAAGCATCTCAGAGAAGAGCCCACTTCTTTAGCCCGATTGCAGGCTTGCCCGCTTGGAATGGATTGTTTTCGCCACCAGTCATGCTATCACTATTGTGAGCTAATTTCACAAATTCACCATCATCGTGAATTAGCTCGCCTGTTTGTTCTACATTTACATGATGGCCATGTAAACCTTGCTGGAGTTAATTTCATTTTGTCACCAGAGACTATTGCAGAGGCCACAGGGATACCAAATATTGGAGAGCAATGGAATAAACGTCAGCAACTAGAGAAGTCCTATTATGAGCCATACATCAAACCTGGGTATATGAGGCACTTGAGTAGAGTTTTTCCTTTCCAGTACCTGAATGATTAGTTTGCACCTTTGATGAAGCTCATCATTCGATATTTTAGTTGTGAGGGCAGATTGTCCCGTCTTTATGCGTACCATGTTCGTTTGTTGATGCATTTTACAAGGGTACGTCTGATGAACATTCCATACTTCATGTTTCACAACATAGAGAGGATGGTTGTATTAGTACAAAGGAAGACCCCAGCACAGCATCACAGGAGTATTTATCATTATGCGTTGATCAAGATCGTAGTGGTTCATCAGTTGGCATAGCAGGATATTACTTGGGAGTATTTCATTTCTCGCGACCTTTTCACAGTGCCACAGCCACCTCTTGAGATAGTTCATGATGAGGGAGGACCTTCACATCAGTTTGACATTCCTGAGACTGAGCATGTCAGCGCTCCAGCATGTGTGAAATATCAGCAAGGCCACATGGCCTTATTTGCAGCTACACAGCGAGTATTATCTCCACATGGTGTGGAAGGGGTCTCGCCTTCTTCTTCAGTACAGGTACAGGTTCAAGACAGAGGCAAGGAGCCAATTTACGAAGAGGGCCACTCAGGTGATCATGATATTGATGTTGCATTGAGTGATGTGGATAGGAGCTCTCCTTGCTCAAAACAAAAGACTGAGATTGATAGATTGAATGAGAAGTTGTTGAAGGCAGAATGTCAGATCAAATACTTGGAGCAACGCAATAAATAGTTAGAGGACGAGCACACACTTATAGAGCTGCAACGAATCCGTGAAGACCGTAGGTTGGCCCGTAAAAGACTGGGCGATTTGACACCTGTTGCACGGCAATTTGTTCTTGAGAAGGTCAACTGAAATTTGGAGCGATTGTTGGCGAATGCAAATAGAGACAAAGACTTGCTTCATCACATGAAGAATCATTATTGGGCTCGCATGCATGTTTGTAAAGCAAAAATGAAAATTTTGCAAAGGAGGTTGAGCAAAGCACTAAAATGGCGAAAGAGGCTAGATCCACTTCGAGTTTTGGCCGAGGCTTCGCTGGCTGAGCATGACACATGATGAAGGGTATTTGCTTCGAATTTGAGCAAATTCGGATAAAATTTTGTCATTTCAAAATTTTTGGTCTCAAAAAACAATTTTTTCCACTCAATGGGTAGCACACCCGTGCGCTCGCTTTTGATTTGGGCACTTGCTAGAGAAAAACCTTATATTTTTGGGTTTGTCTTGATGAAATATACATTCTCAGTTATTTCCAAGGCATTTCATCAAGTTCTGGATGATCAAAAGGCCTAAAAACACCATGAAAACCACCTTGTTGCCACCTTTTTCAACAGCAGGAAGTGCTTCTGGGAGAATGCAGGTTTGGAGGGGCAAATGAACTCCACATTGAACAATTCTACTTGGCTTGGAAAGTAGAGATCCAGGGCTTTCCAACGAGCTATCATGAGCTCAATTTGGATGTCAGGAAGTGCCCCAAAAATAGTCTGAAATGTGCGCTACGCATTGGGATCAGGGCGCTACGCATTGGGGTTTTTGGTCCAGTTTTCATCCTCCAGCTCAGGAATTCAGCCAATTTTCACCAGTTTCACTCCTTGATGTGATTTTTGACCCAACATGATGTAATTTGATGTATGTAAGGTAACATGGCACTGATCTACCTTCTTCTAGATGATTCATTCATAAATTAGCAAGCAATTAATGTAATGAATCAGTTTCCTTCTTTTTAGAGGCAGGTTGTTTTGGTCACCTAGATTCCTGCTCCATGTTTAGAATTTGTTGAAACTGCTCTTAGAAGGAGGATCTTGACCCCTAGAGGGTAGGGAATGAGGTTAGCACAGGTTGGACTCTTGGGAAGATTTTGGACACTATTGTACATATTTTTTCACATTTGGGCTAAGGAAAGATCAGAGATTTTGCAGCACCTGTTGGGATCCTTGTGGCTTTGTGTGTTGATGGTGTGTTTCTTTCTGTAATTGTAAGTTGTTAATGTGTATCACTTTACTTCTTTCATTTTCTGCAATTGAACAAATGAAGTGTTAAGGTAGAATCCATAGATTGCTATGCTCTGCCTTTAAGTTTGTTTGATTTTCTATGTTTTTGTCAATTTGAAGAGGATCCAAATTATCTTTGCCCTCTTCAACTCCTTGTCAATATAATCTATCCATACACCTGATCAAAAGACATCAAGACTATTGCCTACCTCGCCCCAACTCGATCTCTGCAAAAATCTGACCTCAATCCTCGCACCCAAAATTGGTTTTCCCATTTCTCCAACAAAAACTCAAAACTCTAAACCAAAACCTTCCTATCACTTTACTACCCTAAAATCAGCATAAATTTGAGTCATCTCAACCCCTTTGAAGACCTTTTGCCGAGATAGACCCGGAGAGAGCCCTCTCTTGTCCTCGTAGGGCTAGCTACGAGGCTGAGCATGGTTTGATGTTGCCTTGAGTTTTTCCTTCCTCAGCCTAAGGCAAATTCGAGAGTTAACACGACGGAAAATCTCTGGTGAGACATCAGGTAATGCTTTGACTGCAGAGACTAGGGGAAGAAAAATGGAAAGAGGAAAGAGCCCAAGATATCGTAGTAAGTCAAGAAAAGGCAGATCCAAGTCCAGATCGGGGATAGTGTGCTAGAAATGCAGGAAGAAAGGACACCTGAAGAAAGACTGCAAGTCTCGGAAGGTAAAAGAAGGAGATGTGCATCAAGAAAATAATCATGAAGTGAATGTAACAGGTGATGTGTTGCAAGATGCTTTGATTCTTTCATTAGAAAATATTATTGATGCCTGGCTGGTAGATTCAGGGGCCTCATTCCATGCCACACCTAATAGGAAACATTTTTATGATTATGCTCAAGGAGATTTTGGATAGGTTCAATTGGGTGATGATAAACCCTGTAAAATCATTGGAATGGGTACAATTTTCATAAAACAACAAAATGGAAATAAATGGCTATTGAAGGAGGTAAGGCATGTTCCAGATCTAAAGAAAAATTTGATTTCAACAGGGCAGTTGGGAGGTGAAGGTTGCATAACTACTTTCATAGATAAAATCTAGAAGGTCACTAAATGATCCCTAGTAATAATGAAATGAGGAAAGGTTGGTACATTGTATTTATGCAATGGTATTTCTGATTTTGTTAATTCTTTAACCTCTACAGGAGAAGATACAACATTATGGCATCATAGGCTCGGGAACATGAGTGAGAAGGGGATGCAGATTCTTCACTCAAGAAATTTGCTGCTAGGTTTGAAGCATGTTGATTTAAAACTCTGCGAGAATTGCGTTTATGGAAAACAGAAGAGAGTCAGATTCCTTAGAGTTGGGAAAGAAAAGAAAACTGAAAAATTTAGAGCTTGTGCATATAGATGTATGGGGACCTGCTCAGGTATCATCTCTTGGTGGCTCTCGTTATTATGTTACTTTTATTGATGATGCAACCAGAAAAACCTAGATTTATTGTATTCGAAATAAATCTTATGTATTTGATACTTTCAAGAAATGGAAAGCTTTGGTTGGAAATGAGACAGGAAAAAGGTTGAAGTGTCTCAGATCAGACAATGGAGGTGAATATTTCAGCAAAGAGTTTGATAGATAGTGTTCTAAGAATGGAATTCGCAAAGAGAAGACAGTTCCAAGAACACCACAAGAAAATGGTGTGTCAAAAAGGATGAAAAGAACAATCATGGAGCGTGCAAGGTGCATGAGATTGCATGCAGGATTACCTTTACAATTTTGGGTGGATGTTATTGTTTATATAATAAATAGAGGGCCTTCAAGTTCCTTGGATGGTGGTATTCCATAGGAGGCATGGACAAGAAAAAAGGTAAACTACTATTTTTTAAATACTTTTAGTTGTGAAGCCTTTGTCCACATTAATAAAGAAAATAGAACAAAGCTTGAGGCAATGTCAAAGAAATGTACCTTTATTGGATATGGTGTTAATGATTTTGGTTATCACTTTTATGATTATGAAAAACACAAAATCATTAGGAGCAGAGATGGTATATTCAATGAAAAGGTTTTGTATAAGGATCAGCTGCAGGAAAAGAAACAGGAAAAGGAAAACATAGAATATAAAGTGCTTGACGATATCATAGGAAAAGTGATGGTGCCTAAAAATCATAATGATCAATAGCCAGAACAACAACCACAATAGCAACAAGCACCCCAAACACCTGAAAGTGTTGTTAGAAGATCTACCAGGATAAGTATACCCCGTGAATGATACTCTCCTTCATTATATTATGTATTGTTGACTGATTCTGGTGAACCAGAATGTTATGAAGAAGCAGTGCACGTAGAAACCAGGAAGAAGTGGGAGAAAGCCATGAAAGAAGAGATGGACTCCTTAGCACATAACCAGACTTTGGACTTAGTCAGGTTGCCTGCAGGTAAAACAACATTGCATAATAAATGGGTCTACAAGTTGAAGGAAGAAGATGGAGGCAGAAAAAGGTATAAAGCTAGACTTCTGGTGAAAGGGTTTGCACAGAAAAAGGGTATAGACTTTGATGAAACATTTTCTCCTGTTGTTAAAATGACTTCAATCAGAACTATTCTAATTCTAGTAGTAGTTGAAGATTTTCATCTTGAGCAGTTAAATGTAAAGACAACCTTTCTCCATGGGGATTTGGAGGAAGAGATATATATGCAACAGCCACAAGGATATGAGGTAAAAGGGAAGGAAAAACTAGTGTGCAGGTTGAAGAAGAGCTTGTATGGCTTAAAACAGACTCCAAGGCAGTGGTATCTAAAATTTGATAGGTTTATGTATGAACAAGGTTATACTAGATGTCACTCTGATCATTGCGTTTATCTCAAAAGGCAAAATGATGGTAGCTATATTATATTGTTATTGTATGTAGATGACATGCTTGTTGCAGGTTCTAACATGCAGGAAATAAATGTGCTCAAAAGGAAATTGTCAAACTCATTTGCAATGAAGGATTTGGGTGCTGCAAAACAAATCCTTGGTATGAGAATAACTAGAGACAAGAAGAATCTCAAATTTACATTGTCTCAAAGTGAGTACATAGAAAAGGTGTTGAAAAGGTTTAATATGCAGAATGAAAAACCAGATAGTATACCTCTGGCTATCCATTTCAAATTAAGTAAGGAGGAGTGTCCCAAGACTCAGGAAGAAATGGCTCATATGTCTAAAGTTCCATATGCATCAGCAGTTGGAAGCCTAATGTATGCAATGGTCTACACAAGGCTTGATATTACACATGCAATGGGAGTTTTAAGCAAGTACATGAACAATCCAAGAAAAGAGCATTGGATGGCAGTGAAGTGGATTCTCAAGTATTTGAGAGGTACCACAAATCAAGCATTATGCTTTGGTGGTTCAAACATTTCTCCACGGGCATAGTTGATGCAGATATGGTGGGTGATAGAGATAACAGGAGGAGCACAACAAGGTATTTATTTACTGTAGGTGGAACAACTTTTAGTTGGGTCTCAAAACTACAAAATGTTGTTGCACTCTCAACAACAGAAGCGGAGTATGTTGCTACTACAGAGGCTAGTAAAGAAATGATTTGGTTACAAATGTTTCTGGATGAATTGGGTAAGAAGTAGGAGTTGGGTAGGTTATATAATGACAGTGAGAGTTCCATACATCTTGCAAATAATTTTTCATTTCATTCCAAGACTAAGCATATACAACTCAAGTATCATTTCGTACGGTCAGCATTGGAAGATGGACAAATGAAGCTGGAAAAGATACACACTAGCCAGAATCCTACAGATATATTAACAAAAGTTGTAACCAGGGAGAAACTGAGAATTTGCCCAGTTTCAATTGGTCTTCAAGTATGATGAAGAAGATGAGAAATAACCAGGTCCAAAGTGGAGTCATTGTCCAGAAAATGTATCATCAAGGAGTTCCTATAATCAATCTCCAAGTGGGAGATTGTTGGGTGTGGAGCCTAATTATCTTCTGCATTCAAAGGTATCGTCGCATTGCACCACATTTCAAAATGGGGCAGCAACGTCTTCTATAAAAGATTCGCTACAGGGGGGGTCCAGGAGGGGCGGCTGCAACCTTTTGGGGGGGCCCCTCTGGCGGGGGACATCAGGGGTAGCGCCCCCAAAGCTAAGAATAGATGTAAAATTGCCTTGTAAAATGTTGAAATTTCATAGTCAATCTAGGTCGTTCATTAGGTGGAGATCTGACGGTAGAAGTTATATTTAATTTAAGGTTTTTTTCCCTAGAAGGAAACCCCTCACTATATATGAGGGAATTGTATTGTGTCTATGTATATCTCTGTATTCTCAATGAGGGAGAGAGAGGAGATTGAGAGCAAAGAGGGAGTTATAGCGGATCTGCTGTAGGTTGTATCTCTTCAGTTTGTTGGATAATATAAAAAAGAAAAATTGACTGTTTCTCTGTGGACATAGCCCAAACTGGGTGAGCCACGTATATCTATGTCTCTATTGTTTTATGTGTTTTCTGTGTTTATATTTTCTGCAATATTTTATGTGTTCCATTGCTCTGTAATATATAATTTTCTAACAATGAAGTCCTTGTAAGCAAATGATGAGCCCCAGAAATGGGTAACTATATGGGCTCATTCTGCCTCTTATTTCGATTTAATCCACCATTCTCAATAGTTTTGTGCATGTTTTTGAATATATTTATGTCAATAGAGTGAATTGGGTTATTCACTTTGCCATGTAGTCTAATAAGTGTTTTGTGCAGATTTTTCGGACAATTTTGGACAAAGACAAGGAATTTATGAGCAAATGGCAGCCAAACTCGAGGAAAACAGGGAAGAGGACATGTAGGGGGGGTGTCTTTTTTATTAATGGCCCCTTTCCTTGAATCATCCATCAACAACTAGGAGCACAAATGCCCACATTGATGATTCCAAGGGGTAGCCGAGCAAGTCAAGTAGGACTGTTGTTTATCTTCACTTCTAGGAAGCCGAGTTCCTTGATTTTAGGAGGACTGTTGGGAGTCCCCATTTGTATAAATAAGAAGGCTTCGAGCCTCAGTAGGTTAGCCAGTTATTAGTAGGTTTTCGCACTTTTCTGCAGCACATTGGTCAGCTTATTTTCGAGTTCTTTTTTAAGACAGTTTATGTTATCTAACTGCTATTTTTTTATAAATGAAGATGAAACAGTTTTTGAGCTAGCAGTGTTCTCTTCCAGAGGGTTGAAGCTCTTGGGTTAAGGCCCAACCCAAGCTTACTAGCACCTCCTTTATGTATTTATATGTTTTTTCTTTCATTCATGAGATAATTTCTCTTGTTTAGGTTCATCTTACTTTGTTAAATTAGGTTGCTTTTGATGATTATCATAGTTGTTTTTGTATTAGGTGTGCAAATATGTTGTTGTAGTGACAAAATAAGATTCAAAAAGGCCACATTAGGCCCTGATCTCCTTTCTCCCTCCTTGGGACTATGATCTGAGGTCAAGGTACTATTGCTGCACCAAAAACACAGTTTTTTCTCTTTCATGCAATTACTAGAGTGATAACTTGATTTGGAAAAGTTGATAGTAGCTTGGATGCACATTCCTCGATCATTTCTTGTTTATTTACCATAGTTCTCTCACATGCTTTGTTTTTCATAGGATATTGTTCAGTATTTTCTGTTTTTAGGTCAGAAATTAGGTTAAGCTAGACAAAACTCTATTCTTAGTTCTTTCTTTGGTTAGTTTTGATAAGTAAGTGTGCAGATCCCTTACAGGACATCTGAGCTCACCATCCGTCTATAAAATATCCAACACCAGCTCACTTCTCCTATATTTCTCAACTCATTCGCAACATTTTTCCAATCTGGCCTAAAATCTGTGTTTTTCCATAAAGCTGTCTTCTTGCCATTTGAACAAATCCAAGCATAATGTTCTTCTCTGACCTTCCTTGACAAGTTCTAGACCCCTCAACACCTTCATCAAGCCTTCATTTCTCCTTTCCCATCATTTTTCCACCTTCAAACCTTGAAAAACCACTTTCGGCCTCCTCTTGTAGATCCTCCTGTAGATCCCCTGCAGCCTCATGTAGAATTTCCTGTGAGTGATTTTTCGAAGCCGATCATAATGGAAGTATTCAGAATGGTACTAGGGGATTCTTGGGACCCCTCCACACCTTCCTCACCTTCTGAAAAATCCAACTCCATCTTCCTTTGCACCAAACCTCGGCACAGTCACAACTAGTTAAATCACAAGCATAATAATTCCACATAAAAATACTCAAAAGTACAAAAAGATGATTTCTTCACATCACTTTTCAGAAGTAGCTTGAATAAATTCAATTTACCTTTTCAATAGTCAATGACACTCACTTCATTATTTTCCATCTCTTTTCTTGCAAAAATAGGGTTATTGGGTAAATTAAGGTTTGCCAGGGTTTGTGTTTCATTTCAGTTTTCCTTCCATTTATAAAAATAGAATAGCCCCTGTAGCGTTATCTTTCGTCCATCATAGTAAAATATTCTTCTGAGAACTCATAGAAGTTGGTTTAAGCTCCTACCAAACTTGCACCAGCTGATCAAGTGACAGCCTACAGTAAGAGCTAGTACTTGTGCATACAGCACTGTCGGTTCCAAGTTTCTTATGAACTACCGGGTTGATAAAAGTAAAGAAGGAAGCCCCATGAGTTGTAGCATTATTTCTGCAATACTGGAGCCCACCACTCTTTTTGGTGCCGTTGCCAGGGAAGTGTCAGAGTATTTTGTGATTACTGCTTTTCTTCTCTCTTCTACTACAACATTCTGCTAAGTAGATTATTTCAGCAAAAGTAG
The DNA here is from genome assembly GCA_031772625.1 of Pinus tabuliformis. NCBI lineage: Eukaryota > Viridiplantae > Streptophyta > Pinopsida > Pinales > Pinaceae > Pinus > Pinus tabuliformis. Next base: position 154,790,155 of record CM062819.1, read on the forward strand.
AGTAGTTGTTTCATTTCAATTCTGCAATTTCCATTTTAGTGAAGTAGATTAGTCATTTCCTTGATTTCATTTCAATTCTGCAATTTCATTTCAGCAAGACTCATTTCAGTTAGTTGCAGTTTGTTGTTCAATCCATTTCAGTCTTGTAGGTACAAGCAGAAAAAAAAAAACAAAAATCACCCAAAAAGAGATTTCCTTTCATGCCTCATAGGAACAAAGACAATTCAGGAAAATTCCTACCCAACACCCCCCACCACATCACTAAGCCACCCTTCTCTCTTCTTTGGTGGTAGTGATCCAGAAGAACCGATAGGTGAACCTCCAGAGATATAAGAAGATCCTATAACAGAAGAAGAGCAAGAAACCGTTCCTCCTGAGACCATGGCTGAAAACAAAAATGTTAGAGGAAATGGGGAAAGAATATAGGGTGCCTTTCCTATCCAAGATACCAATGGGAATACAAAAATGAAAAACATAAGTCCTTCAACCTTACCTCACTTCCATGGATTGACTATCGAAGATCCTGATACCTTCTTTTTTGAATTTGTTGTTCTCTGTCGAACCTTTGACTATGCAGAAGACAAGCAGAAGTTGAAACTGTTTCCTTCTACCCTCAAGGATGCAGCATTGCGTTGGCTCATGGGGTTACTAGGAAATAGTATCAAAAATTGGGCTTAGATGCAGCAAGCCTTTAACAAAAAATACCAGGACTATTGTAGGTCAAAGGTTACCAAGGAAGAAATCTTCCGAATGACCATGGGAAATTGATGAACATTTAGAAGACTATGAAGAGAGGTTTCAACTTAGTTATAAAAGGGCCAGGTCCACACTTGACCCTGAATCTCTGAAGTTAGTCCTGCTCAGAGGAGTCCTTGAAGACCTTCTAGATACCCTCCATCTGCTTGCTGGGGGAGACATCTACCAACTACCTTATGATGACATAAAGATTGTGTTTAGAAACCATTCTAGGGCAGCCAGAAAGAGAGGTAGGGGAAGTCAACCTTTAGCGAGTACATCCTCATCCAGTTCATCCCTTAGAAATGAACTTGAGAATCGGCTGGAAGATTTCAATATTGAGATGAGGCAGACTCTTGCCATGCAAATGGATAGCTTGCATATCAAAAGGAAACAAGAGGAATATGAGAGGGCTTTGGCCATCTTTTGTGCTAGGTGCACTAGAAAGCATCCTAGGAACGAATTTCCATTACACTATATAGAAGTGTGTTTAGTCTGTGAAGAAGACCATCCTATGAATCAGTGCCCTTCCTTGCCTAGAATTAAAGCTGCATATCAGGGGGTCGAAGGAGCCACTGAACCACTCTAATTTATGAACCAAAGGAGGCCTCATGGACCTAGACCTTACCAGCAGGGAATGCAAGGGACATCCTAGACCTATTACAACCCCAATCAACCCACTTCCATACCTTCTTGGGGTCCCCCTGATCATCCTTCCTGGTCCACACCCCCTCCTTGGTTGTATCCTTCTCAATACCATGCTCCTCCAGTTGCTCATTCGTTTCACTCTTATGCTCAAACACAGCCTCAGTGGAATGCACCTCATTAGGGGTGGAGGCCCAGTACAGATCTCCTTCCACACTTCCGCCTCCCCCACCTACTCAACCACAACCATTGCCTCCTTCTCCACAAAGGCAACCCCAAATACCTCTAAATTGAACCCGAACCCCAATAACAGACAGGCCCAGCAGGTATATACTGGAGAAACATCATGCTCGACCTATGCTGTGGAGATTCAAGAGATTAAGCTACGATCTGGTAAGGTTATCCCAGACAGCCAGCCTCCTCCTAAGGAGGAAGAGGAAGAAAAATAGGGAAGTGAACCAAAAGCCATTCCACCCTTTCGTGAGAGACTAACTGGAACCACACAACTAACTCCAAAAGAAACTAAACTTTTGGGAGAATTGAAACAGTTATGTGTAAGGATACCATTTCTCCAAGCCATAAAAGATCTACCTATCTACAACAAGTTGATAAAGGAGAAGTGCTTCAGGAACCCAGGTAGGCGTAGGAGAGATGCTCCAACTATTAATGTCATAGGACAACTGTCCGACATGATGTTGGGACAGGTAATCTATCCGAAATATCTAGACCCCAGGAGTCCTGTAGTCGATGTCCACATCAATGGCACCGTAATCCCCCATACCCTGATTGATCTAGGGGTTGCCATTAATGTGATGACCAAGGACACTATGCTCAAGCTCAACCTTTAGGGTTCCCTAGGGAAGACCACAATAGCACTGCAGTTAGTAGACCGCTCCACCATGACCACCGAGGGGATTGTGGAAGATGTAATGGTCTCTATTGATTCGTGGGAGTACCCCACTGATTTCCTGGTTCTATAGCCAAAGGAAAAGCTCATTGGGTGTCCTCTCATCCTAGGAAGACCTTGGTTGGCTACTGCAGATGCCTACATTAGTTGTCGAGCTGGGAACATGACAATCAAGAACAGGCATATGTCCAAACAGCTAGTCCTATATCCTCCTGCCCAACCTCTGCTAGAACATGATTTACCTCTCTGGTTGGAGGAGGAAGATGAGGATGAAGTCTATTCAACACCATTGTGCATAGTAGAAGCTACCATGGGGGGTCCACAAACCGAGGATGATCTTATTGAAAACTTGATTCATAATCCACCCCCTAGTGTGTTGTCATTAGAAGTGCTGGTGGAAGAAATCCAAGCCAATCCTTTAGTTGATCTTTGTGTGGCTGATCCAACCTCTCTCTGAGTTAGGAATGTGGAATTTGGCCAAGAAAGAACCTTGAAGATCAACTCATCCCTATCCACTTCTCAGGAGAAAGGATTGTGTAGCTTATTGAAAAACCACTTGGATGCTTTTTCTTTGACCTATAAGGAGATGAAGGGAATCCACCCTTCAATCTGTACTCATCACATTTACATGAAAGAAGATTGTAAACCAATCAGGCAGCCTCAAAGGAGGATGAATCCAGCCCTTAAGGACATTCTCAAAGAAGAACTACAAAATTTACTGGATGCAGGATTCATCTACCCCATCTCTAACAAAGAACCGGTTTCTCCTTTGGTGCTAGTACCAAAGAAAAATTGGAAGTGGAGAATCTGTGTAGATTATCGGGAACTAAACAAGGCCACCAAGAAGGACCATTTCCCTTTGCCTTTCATAGATCAAGTGTTAGATGGACTCGTAGGGAAGAAGTTCTTCTCCTTCCTAAATGGGTTTAGCGGGTACAACCGATCCAAATCAGCCTGGAAGACCAAGATAAGACCACTTTCACTTATCCTTGGGGTACTTTTTCATACCGGGTCCTTCCTTTTGGGTTGTGCAATGCTCTTGCCGCTTTCCAGAGAGCAGTACTGAGCATATTTGTTGAATTGGTTCATGATTCAGTGGAAATCTATATGGATGACTTTACCCCTTATGGTTCTAACTTCCAAGAATCTTTGAATAACCTAGGAAAAGTTTTAGCCAAGTGTATTGAAATGAACCTGTCCCTCAGTCCCGAAAAATGTGAATTCCTGATGACTGAAGAGGTCGTACTAGGTCATACAATTTCTCAGCAAGGATTACAGGTGGATCCCAATAAAATTGCAATCATCTAAAGGGTCCTGCCTCCTCAAAAGGTAAGATATGTTCAGAGTTTCCTAGACTTAGCATGGTATTATAGAAGATTCATTAAGGATTTTAGTAAGCTAGCCTCTCCATCGTTTGGTCTTTTAGGAAAATATGCTAAGTTCATATGAACTAGCAACTGTCAAGAGGCTCTGGATGCCTTGAAAGGTAAACTGGTAACTTCCCCAATTTTGAGAGGTCTAAATTGGGCCCTACCTTTCCACATTCACACAGATGCCTCGAACAAAGCGATACAAGCAGCCTTAGGGAAAGTTGATGAGAAGCTACCTTATGCCATATATTTTGTTAGTAAAAACATGTCCAAGGTAGAATTAAACTACATCGTAACTGAAAAGGAGCTCCTAGCTATAGTCCATTCCCTAAATAAGTTCAGAAACTACATCAAAGGCTATCAAACATTCGTACACACTGATCATGCTACAATCAGGTATTTGATGAATAAACCAGATGTAAATGCTCGTATCATTAGATGGTTACTTTTATTGCAGCAATTTGATTTGACCATTGTTGATAATCCAGGTAAGGAAAATGTTGTTGCTGATTTTCTATCTAGACTAGATCTGCCTGTAGGTGAAGAAGGAATAGTGGATGATCAAATGCTAGATGAACACCTATTTTCTATTTCAATACTCTCTCCATGGTTTGCTGATATAACAAATTACTTGGTTTTAGTTCAGTTTCCGCCACACCTGTCCTCAAAAGAGAAGAGCAAGATCGTGAGGAAAAGTGCACCATTCACCTGGATTGGGGTCAATCTTTTTAAACTTGGTCCAGATCAGATTTTGAAGTGATGTGTCAGGGATGAGGAAGTTTTTGACATTCTCCTAACCTGTAATGATGGGCCCTATGGGGGCCATTTTGCAGCAAAGAGGACTGCCTTCAAAATTTTGCAAGCAAGTTACTATTGGCCTACTCTTCATCAAGATGTCAAGAGATATATCAGTCAATGTGACTGATGTCATGGATGGGGAAACCTACTCGAAGGGATGAGATGCCCCTGCAACTTCAAGTGACTTTCGAGCCATTTGAGAAGTGGGGCATGGAGTTTGCGGGTCTTATCAATCCTCCTTAAAAACAGAAATCTTACATCATTGTGTGTACTGATTATCTAACAAAATGGGCAGAAACAAAGGCGATCAAGGTAGCAACGGATCAAAAAGTAGCTGAGTTTTTGAGGGAAAATATCTTCTACAAGTTTGGCTATCCAAGAGAGTTAGTCACAAATAAAGGGAGTCACTTTACCTCCAATCTGATTGAAGACTTGCTCACACATCACAAGATTAAGCACAGAACTTCCACCCCTTATCATCTGCAAGCAAATGGACAAGTGGAAGTCACTAATAGAGCTTTGGAAGGGATTTTGACTAAGGTAGTGAGCAACAACAAAAAATATTGGGCAGATTGATTCGTTGAGGCCACCTGGGCCTATAACACCACCTGGGAAGCCACCACAAGGTTCACACCCTATGAGCTGGTCTATGGGAAGAAGGCTCTGCTGTTAATAGAATTTGAATATAACACATTAAGGATGGTAGCTCAATTGGACTTAGATCTCAGCCATGCACAAAAGGAAAGGTTACTTCAGCTAAATGGATTGGATGAATAGAGATTGCAGGCCCTTCTCCACTCAGAGGTAGTCCAACTTCAAAGAAAAATATGGCATGACAAACACCTCAAAGAAAAAAAAATCCAGGAAAGAGATTGGGCATTGTTGTACGATTCAAGATATAAATATTTCAAGGGAAAACCGAGGACAAGATGGTTAGGACCGTACACAGTAGAACAATGCAATGACAATGGTTCAGTTCTGATCCAGACCATCGATGAAGAAGCCATCCCCATGCTCGTCAATGGGCATAGGTTGAAGCTCTCCAGGAAACCCCTCTCCAAGTAGGAATTCATTGAGAAACTCGGTAAAACAGTGTTGGTAGTGGAGCAGGTCTTTGCCTCCACTCCACCCACACCCTAAAAATAAAAAAAAAAAAAAATCCCTGGGTGAAAACCTCTTGGAGGCGCCCAGGGCAGGTAGTGAGGGTGAAAAAATCTCGAAGGCGCCCCAACTGTCTCATAAAAAAAAAAAAAAAAAAAAAAGTAAAAGATAGAAAAGAAAAAAAACAGAGAAAAAAGAAAAAACAGAAAAAACTAACTTCTTTTGAATGCATTGCAGATTGCAGGAGGGTCACAGAGGTAAAAAGGACATGGCTAGGCTGCATACACCTTTGATAGTTCATTCCTCCATAGTTGTTGTCTTTTCCCAGGCCTTGGTCTCACTTGTTCTGAAAATTTTGCATCCTACATGAAACTCTATGCATTCTACAGGAGGCTTCTATAGAAACCACAGAGAGCTCAAAATCAAGTTCAAAGAAGAATCAGAGGGCTAGAAATTTTTTGAGAAGGTTTGTGGACCTCCATGCCACCATTCATCCTCCTAATTCTCCATTCCATCCCTACACACCTACATTTCCACTCACTTCTTTCTTCCCAGCACCGAAAACCCATAAATTCTGTTTCTTTTGTTTTTTTTTTTTAAATATATGATAATGAATAAAACAGCAACATTCTTCACTTATTTCTTACCTGATGCTCTCTAGTTTTTATTCCTTTATTTCAAAACCTTCTTCATTTGTCTCTTCAGTCCCTGCTCAAGCACCAACCATAAATTTTAGAGGGAGAAGCAGCTACAAGAATCTTGTAAGATTCCTGTAGCAGCTAATCCCTTTAAAAAAAAATCTCCAGAGGCAGGGTCAATGTAGCCAAGATATATACAGCATGCAAGAAGCCATACCAGATTGAAAATCACCAACATAAGGTAGCCAAGCCACCATTTTAGAGGCCACGAGCACCAATAGCAGTAGCAATAAAAAAAAACAAAGTGCCAAAGTCTGAGCATGCAGAACACGGTAGCGACTAATAGGTAGGTGGCTAAACTCATTCCTCTGTTGCATGAATATTATTTAGGAACTGCATAAACGATTGAGATGGTTACGATTAAGTAAAATTGATGGCCAGTTAACTGGCCACCCTTTTTCAGCTCAAACAAGTCTCGTCCAATTCAAATAGCAGTTCAGAAGGTGCAATCAGCACGTGTGGTCTGTCAACTCGAGAAGAAAAACTTAGAACCAGTAGTGGTGGCGGTGTATAATGGGAATGATGGAAGTGATGGCAAGTAGGTGACATGAAATACCATAGTGGCACTAGAGTAGGGACCAACGATTTGGATGGGGATAACGTACCCTTCCTGCCACCTCACCTCGTCACTGCAGATCATGCCATCAGCTTAAGTACACTACGGTAGAATCCTTCACCACCTTTTGTTTTCACTGGCATCGATGAGTTCTCAGCTGCAGCAACTCACCTACCACCTTCAGAACATTGAAACGGTCGCTCTCTACCAGTTTTCAAAACCCTCCCACTTATCGGGTTCTATAGGAGCATTATCGCATTCTACGGGAGTGGAAACACAGTCTACAGGAGCCTTTGTACAGGAAGGCAAGAGAGCAGCTCTGCAAAGGGAAAATTCGAAATTTTTTCCAAATTCAAGCTTCAAAAGAGGTAGGCTCAGAAACCCACTCTGCATGTGATATATCTACACAAGGTGGTGGGATTAGAAGCAAATTACCGGGTTGAAAAAGGAAGGGAAAGTGAACACAAAATTTTGCCTATGTTTTTCTAAATTATATACAGTCTCTCCATTTTACTCTATGCACTAAAAGTCTGTCTTTTTCTTCCCTGTATTCTCCTATAAAGAAGAGGTGAAACCATAGAAAATCAAGCCTGTGAAAAGTGTGAATTTGCATTTGGAAGCCTGCTTATTTTGTGAGAAAGGAGAAAAACACTGTTTTATATAGTCACTATTTTTCCAAAATATTGATTTCCTCAAAAAAAAATAAAAAACCCGAGAAGTAAATTCAAGTTGAGGACAGGGTTTGAAGGGAGGGGAAATTGCAAATTGCTATTGTGAAAAAGAGAAACACGAAAAATTCCCTCTCTGGTTCCGGAGAGACAAACCTCAGCTATTCCTCTGTTTTCGGTCTTGAAATTTGTTGCCTTCCTCCTCACCTGAGAATCTCAAGCAGTCACTAAGCATCATGACAGGAGGGTTTATGAGAAAAGAGCCTCTGAATTCCACCAAATTACATGAACACCTAGAAGTGGTATCCCTCTTTACCAAGGAAAACTGGATGGATTTCTTTGAGAGAATTCATGGATATGATAAGGAGGTGACAAAGGAATTCTTAATGTCTTTAAGACCCCATTCAAAAACCCATGCTACAGTGAGTTTTAGGGGTCTCACCATAGAGCTTAGACCAGAATTCATCAGCAGAATCACAAGTCTCCCACTTGGGCTCACCTAGAGCAAAGAAGAAAATCCACTAGGACAGGTTGCAAAAAAGACATTTTTTCAGCCTGATGAACATCATGTAGATGATAAGAATGGGGTCAGAGGGACAAGTATACCTCATTCATGGGGTGAGGTCAGCTACCAGATCATGAAATATATCTCCTGTGAAGGGAGATACAATATAGTCTATGGTTATCACTTTAGATTATTGCATGAACTGAGATATGGAATGGACCTACCTGCATCTAGAAAACTCAGTCTCCCATATTTCCTCCTCCAATCTTTGATAGAGTGTGGCACCAAGTTGAATGCAAGGGTTCCAAACCAACTGGCCCACCATGGGCTCATTAAATTACTGGTAGAGGGTGCCCTCCACACATACACCATCCCTATAGCCTAGGAAATTTTCAGGAACATGTCTAGAGAAATGACATAAAAATTCTCACTGATTACCTCAGCCCATCTAGCAGTGAAGAGGAGGAGCAGAAAGAGGAAATTGAGAAGGAAATCCATGATGAAGCAAAAAACATTCAATTAGAAGAAGAAAAAGAGGAAAAACAAAAAGAAGAGGAGAAACATTACAAAGCCATAGTTGAACCTAAGACAGAGAAGAAAATAACATCAAAAGCAGAGAAGAGGAAGAGGACAAAAGCTGAGAAGAAGAAGCCCAAGAAAGCTCAGAAAAAGACTGCCATAGGAAATGTAGAAACTCAGCAAGAAAAAGAGAAAACACCACCAGAGACAGCAGAAACAAAAACAGAAACAATAGACATAGGAAAAACTACATAGGATGAAGAAGAAAAATAGCAAGAAGAAGTGTCTCCTAAGACACTAGCAAGGGAAGTAGCAATTGTTCTTGCTACACTTAGCACTCTAGCTAAGCAAAAGAGGAAAAGGAAAAGATTGACATCTATGTATTTCAAAGCTCAGAGGAGCACGAAAATCAAGGTAGGCAAGCCTGAGCCACTGTCAAAAGAACCCATTATCATTGAGGATGCACCTACTGTAACAAGGGAGGAATCTCCCTCCAAAATATCCATCACCTATGAGAGAGGGAGTCCTAAGACCTCCACTTGGAAGGAAAGGATCAAATTGATGGACTCTAAAGCAGTCCTATAGGAGGCACAAACCTCTCTATAGGAGACACTGGCCAAGCTCAAAGAAACTGAAAAATTGGAAAAGAAGGCAGAATAATAGTCCCATGAGGAAGGTAAGGCAAAAGAGATACCTAAGCCTGGACCTCAACCTAACTTAGGCTCCTACTATAACCTTCTGGAAGGTGGGAAAATCATCCCACAAAAATTCAGTGCCTCTTTTCTTCGAACTAGAAAAGGAAAGAGTCAGGACCCACACATGGATGCAGATTACAAAATCTAAAGGGGTCAAAGATATAGGGCACATGGAAAACAAGTTGAGAGAGATGAGCAGAGAATTGAGAATGGTAAGGCACACAGAGAGAATCAGAAGAGCTCAACTACAGGAGGAAAATGAATTGTTGAAAAGGCAGCTACAAGAAAGGGAACCTCAAGGAGGAAATAAGATGTCAATCTTGGAAGGATAGCAACAAAAAGAGGGACCCCAGGCAGATAGTGAAGCAACAAAGAAACAACAACAACAACAAGAACCACAAACAAATAGTGGGACACGGATGAAACAACAACAAGAAAAAGAATCCCAAGCAGAAACTGAAGTGTTGATTTTGAAAAGGTAGCTACAGGAAAAGGAAGCCCTGTTAGCCTGCATGGCCAGCTAGGCAATGGAGGCCTTGCAACGTAGATAACCAGCTAGATCATATGCACTATATCTCAAAGATCAGTGGCTCCAATTCCATATTAAGAAACTAGCCCAGAGGGGCACAATTCCATTTCAAGATTATGGCCAATTTATGCATTTATGTGATCATAGTTCAGTCAAGGATAAAGCGAAGCTAGTAAAATTTTACCTACACAACATCGCACTTCTTAACATGAATTTATGGGATCCAAATGCTGCATTGGGAGACTTACAGCTCATGGCTATGGCTTCTTGGTTGAGCCATGAAGAAAAGAGAGCAGTGGAAATTCATAAAATAATGACAAAAGAGTGAAGTGAGCCCCTGATGATAAGGGTAGAATGAGCAGAACCCTTGGCTCTCATCTATGCCCACCAACATCTTACAACCAATCCTCAAGTTATTCCTGACTATGTTGACAAGCAAGCACAGGCTATTTCTCATTTCGAAGATATGGAGAGATTGTTTGGCGATGACTGCCTTCATGCTTGCATGAGAAGGTGGAATACATTGCCACATAGCCTAAGGATCAGGGAGTATCACTCCCCAACCAGAATGAGGGAAGCCATGAGGAGAGTGCCCCTATATAAGGACTCAATGCAAAACTTGAAAGCCAACTGGATTGGTCATAAATTCAGTCTGCCACTACTGCTAGGACTGTTGGAATGAGTTAAGGAGGACGAAGTACACAAATAATGGGACGAAGTGGATAGGAAAGCAGGTTTCGATGACATAGAGGAAGACATCACATCAGAGGCCTAGGATATCAGGGAATTTGTCAAAACCATTAAAGATGAAGAGTTAGATTAGTTTCTCAGAGGATGAGCAACCCATTCAGCGGGGGTGATGATGAGCCCCAGAAATGGGTAACTATATGGGCTCATTCTACCTCTTATTTCGATTTAATCCACCATTCTCAGTAGTTTTGTGCATTTTTTTGAATATATTTATGTCAATAGAGTGAATTGGGTTAGTCACTTTGCCATGTAGTCTAATAAGTGTTTTGTGCAGATTTCTTGGACAATTTTGGACAAAGACAAAGAATTTATGAGCAAATGGCAGCCAAACTCAAGGAAAACAGGAAAGAGGACTTGTGGGGGGGTGTCTCCTTCATTAATGACCCCTTTCCTTGAATCTTCCATCAGCAAATCGGAGCGCAAAGTCCCACATTGATAATTCTAGGGGGCAGCCGAGCAAGTCAAGTAGGATTGTTGTTTATCTTCATTTCTAGTAAGCCGAGTTCCTTGATTTTAGGACGACTATTGGGAGTCCCCATTTGTATAAATAAGAAGCCTTCGAGCCTTAGTAGGTTAGATAGTTTTGAGTATATTTTTCACTTTTTTGCAGCACATTGGTCAGCTTATTTTCGAGTTCTTTTTGAAGACAATTTATGTGATGTAACTGCTATTTTTTGATAAATGAAGATGAAACCATTTTTGAGCCAGCACTAATCTCTTCCAGAGGGCTGAAGCTCTTGGGTTAGGGCCAAACCCAAGCTTCCCAACACCTCCTTTGTGTATTTATATGTTTTTTCTTTCATTCATGAGATAATTTTTGTTGCTTAGGTTCATCTTACTTTGTTAAATTACGTTGCTTTTGATGATTAGCATAGTTGTTTTTGTATCAAGTGTGCAAGTAGGTTACTGCAGTGAAAAAATAAAATTCAAAAAGGCCACAGTAGGCCCTGATCTCCTTTCTCCCTCCTTGGGACTATGATCTGATCTCAAGGCACTACTGTTGCACCAAAAACACAACTTTTTCTCTTTCATGCAACTGCTAGTGTGATAACTTGATTTGGAAAAGTTGATAGTAGCTTGGATTCACATCCTTAGATCATTTCCTATTCATTTACCATAGTTCTCTCACATACTTTTCTGTTCATAGTATATTGATCAATATTTTTTGTTTTTAGGTTAGAAATTAGGTTAAGCTAGACAAAACTCTGTTTTTAGTTCCTTCTTTGGTCAGTTTTGATAAGTATGTGTGCAGATCCTTTGCAGGACATCTCAACACACCATCGCTCCATAAAATAGCTAGCACCAGCTCACTTTCCTATATTTCTCAACTCATTCACAACATTTCACCAATTGCCCTAATTTCTGCGTTTTTCCATAACGTTGTCTTCTTGCCATTTGAACAAATCCAACCATCATGTTATTCTATGACCTTCCTTGACAAGTTCTAGACCCATCAACACCTTCATCCAGCCTTCGTTTCTCCTTTCCCATCATTATTCCACCTTCAAACCTCCAAAAACCACTTTCGGCCTCCTCCTATAGATCCTCGTGTAGAACCTCCTGTAGATCCCCTGCAACCTCATGTAGAATTTCCTGTGAGTGATTTTTCGAAGTTTGATCGCAATAGAAGTCTTTAGAAGGGTAATAGGGTATTCTTAGGAACCCTCCACACCTTCCTCACCTTCTGCAAAAGCCAACTCCATCTTCCTTTGCCACCAAACCTCTGCACAGTCACAACCAGCTAAATCACAAACATAATAATTCCACATAAAAATACTCAAAAGTACAAAAAGATGATTTCTTCTCATTATTTTTCAGAAGTAGCTTGAAGAAATGCAATTTAACTTCTCAGTAGTCAATGGAAATCACTTCATTAGTTTCCATCTCTTTTCTTGCAAAAATAGGGTTAGTGGGTAAACTAGGGTTTTCTAGGGTTTGTGTTTCATTTCAGTTTTCTTTCCCTTTCTGCAAATAGAATATCCCCTGTAGAGATAGCTTTCTTCCATCATAGTAAAAGCCTCTTCTGAGAACTCATAGAAGTTGGGTTAAGCTCCTAGCGAACTTGCGCCAGATGATCAAGTGATAGCTTATAGTAAGAGCTAGTACTTGTGCATACAACACCGTCGCTTCCAAGTTTGTTACGAACTACCGGGTTGATAAAAGTAAAGAAGGAAGCCCCAGGAGTTGCAGCATTATTTCTGTAATAATGGAGCCCACCAATAAATACAGTGGAGAACTTTTGGATCAAGGGTGTCCAGTAGATAACTGACCTTGGATTTCATTTGGTATCCAGCTTCTGGATGTTGATAGGGAATTTATCTAACTGGTAGTACAAGAAAATATGAAATAAAACTGAAGAATAATTGAAAAATCTCTCAGTTGGTAGTTTGGTGAATTGCTCATGCATTCTATCTGCTATGAACTGAGCATAGTTGTAAATTACAGCAGGAAGCTTGCCTGGGCTAAAGATGGAAAGGAATGCAAGGAAAACCTCATCCACATGTTCATCTATAGTATATCCTACAATGTAGGAGAGCATGGTTATGATTTCTCTACCTCTATAAGAAAAAATGGTGGCAGCATATGGAGGACTTTATGTAGGAGTATGACACTCCTCTATTATGAAAGTTTGGAAAATTTGGCTATTCTGGGAAGGTATAACTTGGTATAGAGGTCCAACAAGTCTCCAATAGAAAGTGGGGTCTCATTTGGGCTTTGTTAGACCTGCAACATTTGGTTAATGGATTTTGCAGTGATGGTAAATAACACTTGTTGGTGAGGGGTGACAATAGCGCTTTGGTTGGGAATGTAACAAGCATGGAAAAAGTGAATGCTTTATGGGAATGGGTGTACTTCTAGAAACAAATACTTGGGAAAATTAGACTCCCAAAGTTGAATGTCATCGTTCTGATTTAAAAATTTGTCCTTTCTTCAGTAATGGAGCTTCAGAAGGTAGATAGGGGAAGAAATATAATTTAATTGGAAGTCTCTGTGTGCTAATGCAAGGTGGTCAATGTCCAAGTGAGGGGTTCGTAGAGGTCTCACGTCTAGAGAGGTTTGGGAAGCCATAATTGGGTTTACAAATATGAGCTAGGGTTGTAGTGATTTCAGGAGTGAGGTTTATAATTTTTGGTAGAGTGGGAGGGTAGTTAGAGTCTGTAAAAGAAGGGTTTGGGGTATACAAATCAATTTCTCCTCAATTCAGACAAGTTTTTTAATTAATTTCAATTAATTAACCATTCAATTTTAACTGTGTTTTTTCAAATTCACAAGGCCGTTCTAGTTTTTCCAAGGGTACTTATAAATTGATGGGTTAACATGAAGACTAGGTTCAGTGGTGAATGCAGAAGGTACTATGGTTTCAACAGTCAACTAGTTGCTTCAATTGGGTATATGGAGCTTCTTTAGGTGGTAGAAGGTGGTCAAATTGGTCGCAGAGGTTTCACGGTGTTGCAAATGGCTAAGCAACAATTTACAATGAAAATGCAAGAAAAGAGAAAATTGGGGCTTTTCATCCTTTTAACATGCATCAGTCACATTTTGGCGCAAAAGTTATAAATGAACATTGGGCAGTTTCTGGTTTGGGCGAGGAGGTGGTATTCTGTGGCATTACACCGCTTTTGTAGGGCAGGCATTATTTTTTGCAAGCACACGATCTACCCTAGTGCTGCCATGTAGCAGAACAATGCCCATGCAAAACTGTGAATCTCATGTGCTCTCGAGCTATTATCATTCGGATGATGAATCCACACGATATGATTATACATCGTCCGATCTTGGGGCAGAGATTAGAGGGCTATTGCGCAATTGAGTTGCATGGGGGGAATCGGGAAAGGGATTTGCAGGGCTCGTGATTTAATTACAATTAATTGTAATTATTTAATGCATAATGTTGAGTTTTTTAATATAAGAAGTGGGCTAATAAGGTGGGACCATAAGTTATGTGGCGAGGGTTTTTTAACTACACCAAGGGTTGGTGGGTTAAAAAAGGGTATTGGGGAAGTTAATTAGGGAAAGCAGGGGCATAAAATATTAGGATAAGGGGGTTTTGTGGGTTTTCAAGGGGAACAGGGAAATTAATAAGGGGGGGAGTGATATTTGTAATGGGGAATGGGTTTCACACTAGGGAAAATGGTTTTGGGAAGGAGGGATGATTTTTGAAGGGTAATTTCTGGGGGAATGTGTGAAACCAAGGGGTAAAGGTCAAAATGAGGGAAAAAGGGAAACTAATAAGTAATGAAGGGAGAATGGGGAAACTATTTCAAAAAGCTTGGTGGATATCCTTTCTTTCTCATAAATCCTCTTGTACATGAAGCATAGGATTAAGCATGATAAATGTGCTTTTGACTTAGCAACCTTATCCATTTTCAACCTCTCTTCTACCTACCCTTTATTTATCCTAGCATTTTCTCTTCATTTATTGGGTGCATTTGAGCTTGTTGACCCTTTATTTCCTTTTATTTTGACAAGAAAACTATCTAATTATAAGCTTATAACTTCCACTGGATCAGATTAAACTAATGAGCTCATTTTAATTCTTTACCTAACTACTAATCTGCCAAGATTAAACAGTTTGGCTAGATCTTCATTCTCTATCTATTAACATGAAATTTAAAACATGGATGAGTCAAGCCTAAGCTATTTGACCATCATGGATTGTGGCATTTCGTACAAGTTTCACACAACCTTATTTTGCATAATGAAGTAAAAAGTAGTGGCATTTGAATTTACACACTTTCATGATCTGTTTTATTTCTTTTTAGGGTTCATATTTTCACTTTTTTTTATCATTTTCTTTCTTTTTTTCCTTTGATTATTCTTTTAGGACATACCCTATATATATATATATATATATATATATATATATATATATATTAATATGTAAAACATTTTGTAGAAAGAAAAAGTATGTACAATATTACAAGACCAACCATAGCCAATTCAAAATTATGAATCCTATTATTATAAGACCCTAACAGTGGCTCCACATGGGATGGCATTTCATGGTAAAATGTCAAGAACTTCAAGATCAGTAGCCTTTGAAAATGTGATTGTAGTTAGCTTGTAAACTTCTCTTCTGTGATTATGCTTTATTCATACATATGATGGTGAACACTTCAAATCTCAGGTCCTTCTCTCCAAGCTTCAACTTTTAAAAAGATTGCCATCTAATCCAATCTAAACTCTACAATGTTATATACAATGAGTAAAGTAAAGTGAACTATTGTTAATCCGTGGATTTATTTTGCCATTGATAGGTCCTCCTGGTAGATATGTTCCATCTAACTCTCTCAAGAAAAATGCATTGTTACCTCTGTAACCATAAATGATATAAGGGCCATGCCATAGGAAATCAAATTTTCCATGTTTTCCCTTATCTTCTCTTCTAGAATCCCATTTAAGTACTTTTTCACCGATGTAAAAATCATCGGCTTTAGTTTTCTTGTCAAAAATACTTTTGATTTTATCCTAGATTACTTCTGATTTGACATAGACTTCTTCTCTGGTGTGTTGCAAGTGTATTGTCTGATTTATCCTTCTTTGGATATCATTTGATTCTACCTGCAACTCTTGAATGATCCTCATCACTAGCACTACTAAAGAGGATGGAAAGGCAACATCGATTCCATATACTAACTGATAAGGAGATGTACCAATGGACTTTTTGGTAGTTAGTTTGTCTACCCATAAAGCATTTACCAACTTTTTGTTCCATGTATTCTTGTTGTCTTCTAGTTGTTTATGGATGATATTAACAAGGCTTTTGTTTGAGGATTCTGCAAGTCCATTACCTTGAGGGTAATAGGCAGTGGAATGGCCAAGGGTAATGTGATATTTGTTACAAAAGTCTATGATTTTGTTGGATTTGAAAGCAATTGCATTATTAGTAATGCGCTTTGGGGGGCATCCAAATCTTGAAAGGATATTGTCTCCAAGGAATGAGATAATGATAGAGTCTATGTCTTGTCTAGAAGGAATGGCTTCTATCCATTTAGTAAAGTAATCAATGGCTGTCAAAATCGATCTATGTTGTGTTGAGGAGGTTGGGTGAATTTCTCCAATGAAGTCTAAACCCCATTGTTGAAATGGAACTTCTGTGGAGATGGGTTTGAGAGGTAAAGGTAAAAGTTTCCTTTTACCCTCAAACATCTGGAACTTATGACAAGAGGTCACATGTGTCTTAACAACTACAAAAAGGGTGGGCCACTAAAAACCTGCCATCAGAATTTTGTCAGTAGTTGTTTTCCAATATAAGTGTCCTCCACAATCTCCTACATGAAATTATTGCATAACTTTGTTAGCCTCATATTTTAACAAGCAATTTAATAGAATGCCACCATTATCTTTCCAAAATAAAGCATTAGCTATGATACAACATTACATTGATTTCATTTTCAAAATTCTAGCTTTAGTTCTAGAATAACTAGGAGGAACTTGTAATTTTAGTAAAACAAATATGATATATGCATACCAAGGTGACTCTGTAAAAGGTTCACTGATCTGTGGAGTTTCCATGTCTTCCTGATCATCTAGGGAACCAATGAAATTTATATCTAAGGCTTGACAGTTCAATTCAGCCTTGAGTTTAGCTAAACCCTAGCCTTTGATAATTTTTGTAGGCTTTATTTCTATGTCATATTCAAAAATAGTGGAAATTTATATGCCTCTCTTTCCTTCAAGCCCATTTTGTGTCAAAATGTCCTTTACTACTGAATTTGGAACATAAGCAATGATGTGCGAATACAAGATGTACACTCTGAAACTTTAATAGCTTTCACTAAAGCCAGTGCTTATTTTTCCATTATGTTGTACTTTAGTCTAGCATCTCTTAAATATTTACTAAAAATGCAATAGGTTGCTCATATCCTTAATCATTCTTTTGCAACAAGACTACTACAATAGTATGTTCTAAAGCAAAAGAAAAAATTATAAAATCTTTTTGTAAATCGGGACTTGTGAGGACTGGAGTTTTGGTAAGGTCTTATTTAATGGCCTCAAAAGACTATTTAACCTCTACTAGCCACTTAAGTGTTAAATCTTTCATTAACATGTTATTTTGTTTTCTAATTAATTATGCTAAGTTTGAAATGAATCTCCTAAGAAAATTTATTTTTCCTAAAAATGACTATAATTATTTGATGTTTCTAGGATGAGTGATAGTCAAGATTACCTATATTCTAGTTGGATCTATTATAATCCCATATTTGGATATTATGTGTCCCATGAGTTTACCTTCTTCTAGACCAAAGAGTGCCATTTTGGGATTTAAGGAAATACCAAATTGTTTTCATTTAACGAAAACTCTTCTTAGGTGATCTAGATGTTCATTATCAGATTTTGAAAACATTGTGATGTCATCTTGGTAAACAACTAGAAAGTCATGGATTTCTTTGGCAAAAGCTATATCAATAGCTCTTTGGAATATTTATCCTACATTCATTAATCCAAAATGCATCTTCGAATACATGAAAGTACCCCAAGGAGTAGTAAATGCAGTCTTTGCTTGGTCCTCTGGTTGAACTAAGATTTGGTTGTATTCAGAAAATCCATCAAGAAATGAAATTCTAGATGAGTCTACTACCCTTTGTTAAGGGAATAAGTCCCCTAGGGCTTTGGGTCAGAACCTTAGCAGAGCAGGAGTAATCTACAGCAAGAAACACACATACAACTCTGGCAACATGCTTAAATAAACTAACTATGTGAGGATGAACATACCTGGATGTTCTTCATTTGGGTAGTTCCAGCTAGGGTTCAAACCCTCTACAACTCCTGATGATCTTCAAATCTGCAAATCAACCAATTCAAATACACGTAACAACATATAGGTGAATAATTTTAGTGAAATCAACTTTATATCATATAAATAGATGGTTAGTTATACATCGAAATAGTCATTCATATATAAACCATAACAATAACATCATATGCATAAAGAAAATTGATATCAAGAACAAGACAACATGTCTTTTTATTGTAGAAAACTATAATAAACATGGAAAGAGTTCACATGAGTCTTCCTCTTCTGGCTCCAAGCAGAACCGTCCTCTAGGTCCGTCTAGTCCCAGTCTTCAAGAACCTCCTTCCATAACCAATACCATGATATCTCAAGCAAGTGGGAGAATATCAAAACTCAAGGAAACAAGGGTTTCCTGAACTTGAGGAAGTGCTTGGAGCACAGGGATACTTAAAACTTGATCAGGGGATAATCTTAGTATAGTAATCCTATTATTTCTTTCCTCCTTAAGGCCTTCTCATTGAAGTCCTTTTATACTTCTCCCAAATTAGCTTTTTAGTTTGGAAATAGTTGGGAACAATTGGGCCACGGGCACTAGGAGGTAATCAACAGGTAAAACCCATGATCTCCACCCACAGTTAAGGAAATTTAATGTTTTCAAGTGTTTTAACACATATACGCTAGTTGGATATTGGCTGACCCACGTGTACACACTATTAACAGAGGGAAAAGTAGCTTACAGGGAGTAAAACACTCTTTCAAAATATTTGGACCAAGTCTGGAAGGAGGGGTTGCCCTAGGCCATAAACCAAGCATCACAAATACAAAGGGTGATATTTGGAGCTATAAAACCCTCTTAAGAATGTGGTCCAGTTTTGGGAGAGGAGAGTTGTCTTTTAATAGCAATTTGTTCAAGTTTATGAAATCAACACAGAGTCTTATTTCTCCTTTTCTCTTCCTAGTAATGACCAAGTTAGAGACCCAATCTGAATATCTAATGGGAGCTATGATTTGGTCATCATACATCCTCTTTAATTACTTTCCAATTGATGGCATAAGATCTGGATTAATTCTCCTAAGCTTTTGTTTAAAGGGTTTATGATCTTCTTTGATGGGTGTCTTGTGTTGAATTATGCTGGTATCATAAGACTTAAGGTCTTCATAACTCCAGGCAAAGATATCTTGAAACTCTTTGAACAGACTTATGTATTTAATCTTTTCTTCTGGAGGTAAGGCTTTGGATATTTTGATAAGCTTGTGTTTTCTACAGTTCCTATGTTACATTCTTCTATATTTGCTCTTAAAGGATCCAGTTTTGGTTTCCTAGCTACATCGTTTGAATCAAACAAATCTTCTAATGGGACTAATCCCTTAGGAAAAAGGTTATTTTAAGGTTTATAATCTCAGGATCATCATTCATTATTTCTTTTATTTCTACATTTTCTAAGTTATTTATTTCTAGTTTAGTGAAATTAGTGGGTTTACCTATATCTAAAGCATTTATATCTATCTCACTATCTATCTTATTATCTATTGTACAATTTGTATCTATATTACAGTTTTGAAACTATTCTTAAGCATTCATGAAATCATAAATTTGAGAATCTTGTGAGAAAATGTGCCAATATTTCAAATTGTCAGGTGTAACAGGGATATGTCTCACTTCTGTAGTGTACTAATGGTTGGGCTGAAAAGGAAACTTTTAGGTACTAGCAAAAGTGGCTAGACTGTGAGCGTGCATATTCTGTTTCCTAGGAATGGCAGCAACATCAGTTTCCAGAATGTCTTTAACCAAATATAGGAAATTCTCTCTATATTGTCTAAGTCTAGGATTATTTACAGAGTATTCACCTTTGATTTGTTTATTAATCAATTCTAAGTCTCCCATTATAGAAACTCTCTTGGCTCCAAACTTTCTAACCATTTATAGTCCTAAGATTAGAGCTTCATATTCATCCATTTTGTTTGTGCATTTAAAGTTTAATCTAAATGCATGACCTTCAGAATGATTATTTTCCATGTTGTGAATCCAGACTCCTACACCTGCTCCCAATCTATTCACAGAGCCATCAAAATCTAAATTCCATAGGAACTCATGAAAAATGTTTTCACTATGAGGAGCTTTGTAATTTTCTTCTACAGCTATGATTTCATTTTTTTCATGTTCTGAATTGTACAAGATAAAAGAGTCCATATTAGAATGCATGGAGTATATAGGGAAATTTTGTGGTTTTTCTGTAGTACTCACCATGTATTTCATCAAGGTCTCCTGTAAAGTTTCCTTTGCTGACCAAAAACAGAAATGGTGGCATATGAAATGTCTAACTATAAATATCCATGCAATTTTTCTCCCCATGAATGAGATAAAAACATTCCATACTTCGGTGGGATATCAGAAACTACTATGTCCATGACAATACTCTTTGCTAGGCACTGGACTAGAGTCACACACAA
Source organism: Pinus tabuliformis (assembly GCA_031772625.1). Taxonomy (NCBI): domain Eukaryota; kingdom Viridiplantae; phylum Streptophyta; class Pinopsida; order Pinales; family Pinaceae; genus Pinus; species Pinus tabuliformis. The sequence continues at coordinate 154,810,820 of CM062819.1, forward strand.
ATATTTAATAAGGCCAAGGCACATGACTTGGCTAGAATCAAAAGAAAACAGGTCCTTGTATGGTCTAGCAACACCTAAGTTATGGGATGCCCCTGAGTCTAACATAGCATTATGTAATATTTTATCATGAATATTCAATCTAATGTAGAAAAGAGGAATACCCCCTTTCTAATGTGTGCCATTTACTTTAGGAACAAACAATAACTCTGGCTGATAATAATTCAAATTCATAGCATCCTCTCCTTCCCCTACATTTAATGTTTCAGTGATCTATGGTCTATAGGATTCATTTTTCACTAGCTCAGTCAAAGGAACTGATATTTTCAACTTGGCTATTTCATTCTTAATAAAAATTGGCATTTGAGTTTTGCTTGACTCAATGAGATTTTCCTTGGCAAATGTGTTATGTGTATTTTTATCTTCTTTTCCAGTACTAGGAAATTCACTTTGTGTCTCAACTGTTTTGTCTTGAATTCTCTTAATTGGAATGGTTTGAGTAATAGTTTCAGTTTCAGTGTCAGATGAAGTTATATCTATAATTTTTGGGCTAGAAGTCTCCTAAGTTCCCCTAGGGAGGATTTGTAGGATTTTGCTCACAGGAGCTTCTGTTACCTTTTTAGTTTGGGTTTGGATTGATCCATTAGTGTGAATTTCATTATTATTTTTACTTCTAAGGATGTACTATTTGTGAACCTCATATATAGCAGATTCATGGTGTTATTTAAAGTCAAAGGACTCTCCAGATTCAAATTGCAATTGTTGCAGCATGTACAATTCCTGTTCTTCTTGAGTAAGAAAAACAACATCTTCATTTTTAATCCCTAATAATTTTATCTCGGTGTCAACATCTCCCTCATGGTTTTGTGAATCCTCAGGATAGTTTTCCTGGAAGGGTGGTCTAATTTGCTAATCTGGTATAGCATTCTTTCCAGTGTTAGTATTCTTCCTAAAGTTTGGGTTTCTTATTGGGGGTGGTTGTTGATTCTCACACTGAGTTTTTCTTTCCCTGTTTTCTACTCTATCCATTATTCTTTCTACACTATCTATTTTACCATCAAAGGTCGAGGTTTCCTCTTTAATGACAACTCTTTTTTCAATTCTCATCCTAGCTTTCTTAGCTAATAGATTGGCTTCTACACTAACAACATTACTTTGCATTTGTTCCAATGTTTAAGGGTTTCTTTCCCTTAATTTGTATGACATATTAGTGTCAAAACCATTAGGGAATTTTATGAATGCTAGGTCTGGTGGAATCTTAATATTAGCAAGGATTGACAGAGTCAATGATATTGGCCCATAATTGTTCCTTAGCTTGGCCAAGTAGCTCCTTTAATGTTAGCTCTTTCTCTAAGCTTTCTATCCTCTCATTCATCCTAGTTGATTTCTGTACTTCCTATTTGTGCATATTTTGTGCAAGCTTGTTATCATTCTCTAGACTGGTTATCTTCTCCTTAAGCTTGTTTATTTGTGTGGTATGAATGGACATGTCTTCCATTTCCTTGACCAACTTATATGCATCATCACCTGGCTAAGTTGCTGCTGTTGTTGTCAAATCTATTGCTGATGTAGATGTTGTGGCAGTTGGTAGTGTTGTAGCCAGTGGAGATGTAGGAGCCAATCAAGCTACCAAGGTGGATGGTACTACAGTAGTGACTGTTGGGATAACAGTGGCAGTGGCAATATCAAGACTAGCTTGTTTTAATTGTATCAAGCTATCTAATTCCTTCCCATTTCCTTCAGTTGATCATTAAGTTGTGAAACAAGGTCCATCATTTCCTCCTAATGTGTTTGGCTCTCAAGGGCTTCTTTTGTCTTTGGGTGCTCTGAATGAAGCAATTTGATTTTTTTTTTGAGAGCAGCAATGTCCTCATTATTTTTCTTTATTAACTTCTCAGCCACCTTGATATCATTTGGATCATGTCCCAACACAACTACCAAGTCCTCTAATGAGTTGTTCATGTTTTCCTTGGCCTATGAGGAGGCCTTTTCCAATTTATATTGTGTTGTAATGTTGTCTAATGAACTTTAAAGCTTGTGTGCAGCCATAGCTTTAGCTATCAAGGTGGAATAAATCATCTCACCTGCCCAATTGTGGAACTCAATTTGGTCAATGGGATGAACATCCCTGGCCAAAACCTCAAAATATGTTTTTCTATAGTCGGCTGATGTTTTTGGCTGCTAGACTGTAGGTTGCATGAATGACATATACATTTTTCATGTTTTGATGTCAATGGCTGACATCAGTCTGCATTTATTTGCTCGTGTCTTCTTGAAGTATTGAACATAAGTTTCAGCCTTCATCTTCTCATTCCTCAACTTCATTTCCTTGTATCTATCTTTGATATCCTTTTCTTTCTCCATAGGCCTGGTGAATGAAGAAACCTCAACACTGAGCTTTCTCTCAATAAATTGAGTGTTTGATGTTGAGGGCTAGTGTGTTTCTCCTGAAGATATTGTGCCTTTGTTTCCTTCCACCATTGTGTCAGTGTCAGTAATTTCCACTGAGTCAATGGTGTCTTCCTTTTCAGTTACAGGATTAGGCTTGGTCCTCTTCTTGTAATTGATCATCTGTGGTTTCCATAGTTGAACTGGAACATTTTTCCTTGTTTCTCTTTGAATTCCTGTCTTCATTTTCTAGAGTATGTAAAATAGGAGGAATATTCATTGGTTCTCTAGTTATGGAAACTGCGGGAAGGAACCTGTATCAATATGTTTTTCTACATCAATCAACGTATTCTCTACATCAACTACAGTACTATCCATGTCTATTAGAGTGTTTTCCAACCATTTTAATTGGTTGGAAAACCTCTCAATGTCTGGTCTGGGGTGATGGATGAAAGGTCCTAATTTGACCTTGAGCCTTAGCTTATTTATGACTCCATGAGGGTCATACTACCACATAAAGTTGTTCCTGAATTTCATTTGTTGCAAAATATTATCTGCCTCTAGTCCAACTTCTCTAGTATTACAAATGAAGGGTCCCAATTGTTTTTTCATTTTGAATTGGGTTATCTTCCTACCTGCTAGGAAATTTACTTCATCAAAATTTATAATTTGCCTAAAGTATTCTAGTGCAAATATCCTCATGGGGAGGTATTTGTGGAGTTTTTAAGGGGCAAGTTGGCATCCATATACTCTTATTTTTGTGTGGTTCTGGTACAGATACCATTCTACCACTTTACTATTCTTTGCCAACTGTAATACCCTTTTGATCTCTTGATTGATTATGGGCTGAGGGCTATTAGTTAGCATATTCATAACTGGATGGACAAATGAATCAATGAGGTCCTTGTAAGTAAATATAGTGGAGTACTTTTGGATCCAGGGTGTCAAGTAGATAACTGACCTTCGATTTCCTTTGGTATCCAACTTCTGGATGCTAATAGGGAATTTATCTAACTGGTAGTACAAGAACATATGAAATAAAACTGAATAATACTTGAAAACTCTCTCATTTGGTAGTCTGGTGAATTACTCATGCATTTTGTCAGCTATGAACTGAGCATAGTTGTAAATTACAGCAAGAGGCTTTCCTGGGCTAAACATGGAAAGGAAAGCAAGGAAAATCTCATCCACATGTTCATATGTAGTGTATCCTAGAATGCAGGAGAGCATGGTTATGATTTGTCTGACTCTCTCAGGAAAATGGTTCCAGCATATGGAGGAATTTCTATAAGAGTATGATACTCCTCTATGATGAAAGTTTGGAAAATTTGGGCTATACTAGGAAGGTCTAACTTGGTATAGATGTTCAACAAGTCTCCAATAGAATTGTGGTCTCATTTGGGCTTTATTGGAACCGCAAGATTTGGTTAATGGATTCTGTAGTGATGGTAAATAACACTTGCTGGTGGGGGTGACAATAGTGCTTTGGCTGGGAATGTAGCAAGCATGAGAGAAGTGGATGATTTTTGGGAATGGGTGTACTTCTGGAAACAAATACTTGGGTAAATTAGACTCCCAAAGGTGAATGACATCATTTTGATTTAAAAATTTGTCCTTACTAATGAGCCCCAAAAATGGATAATTATTTGGGCTCATTCAACCTCCTAATTCGACTTAATCCACCATTCTCATTAGTTTATTGCATGTTTTTTATTATATTTATACTAATAGAGTGAATTGGGTTAGTCATTATGCCAACAAGTCTAATGTGTGCTTTGTGTAGCCTTTTTGGTCAATTTGGAGACAAAATCAATGGTTGAAATGAGCACTTGGCAGCCAAATTCGTGGAGAGTATTTTTAGGAAGGTGTTCCCTTCATTTATGGGCCCTTACCTCGAATTCTCCACCATCAACTCGGAGTTCAAGGGCCACCAAATCAATTAGCACAAGGGCAGCCAAGCAAGTCAAGTAGGACTGCTGTTAACTACAAGTTTTGGGCAGCCGAGTCCCTAAAGTTTAGGAGGATTGTTGGGGTCCTCAATTTGTATAAATAAGAAGCCTTAGGGCCTTATTTGGGGTTAGCTAGTAGTTGGCCAATGGTTAGACATTTTGTAGGCAGAGGTTGGCTAGTTTGTATTTCGATTTTTAGGCAATAGATTAGCTTTTCTTTTAGCTCATTTTCAAGTTCTCCTTGTGGACAGTTTTGATGTAACTCTTCTTTTCTTGCTCAATAAAGATGAATCCAGCTTTGCACCAGCTCTAAATCTCTCTTAGGAGGCTGTAGCTCTTGGGGTTGGGCCCATCTCAAGTGCCCAGTACCTCCTTGGTTTACTTTCATGTGTCTTTGCTGCATTCTTAGAATAAAATCTGCTATTTAGATTTAAATGTTGTGTTGTTATTTATGTTGCTCTTGATGATTAAAAAGGTTCTTCATGTTCAGATTTACTTGATTGGTTAATCACAGGGAATATATTCAGAAAAAGGCTACCAAGTACTTTGGATCTCACCTCCCCTTCAGTGGAATCATGAGCTGGGACCAATGTAACCTTGCTGCCCACAAAAACACATTCTTTGCTTCACCATGCAATTAATAGTGTTGGATTCTTAGTTGTCAAACTTGATATCAGTTTTGATTGCATGCTTCAGTTTATGATTGCTTAGTTGCATAGTCATTTCACGTATTTCATTTCGAATAAACTTTTGTTCATTTCCTTTTGTTGTTAGGTCAGATTAGAGTAACGTAACTAGGTCATAGGTTTTATAAGTGTTTGTTTGGTCAGTTTGAAAAACCACTTGCAGACTACCTGTTATCCTTCCTTACCTGCCCATACTCCATCCAACCTACCTGCTTCACCCTTCACTTAGAACCCTTACCTTACATTTGCCTCATTCGCTTACTTTGCCATGATTCTCATCTTCTTGTGCAACATCGTTTCATCTCTCCCTTGAACAAATCGAACCATCCTCGCCATTCCTTAGCTCCATCCACCAGTTCCTGGGCCACTTTAGACCCCTATCCTACCTCCATATCCATTCATGCATCTACCCTCACTCACCCATCCTCCAAAATCCAATTTTTAAACATCCTGTAGAAAATCGCAGAACATCATGTAGAAATTTCAGAACATCCTGTAGAACCCCTGCAGAATTCCTGTAGAAGCTCATAAACGTGGTTTCTTGGCAGCCAAACTTTGTGAAACTCTCTAGAAGGGTGTTAGGGACCCCTTAGGCCCTCTCCGAACCTTCCCGACCTTTCCCAATCATTTCTCCTCCTTGATCCACCTCTGCACAGTAAAAAGCTAGTTAAAAGCACATGCATGATAATTCCAACAACTTGAACAAAAATAAAAAAAATATGTTTTCTTCAGATAGAGGTAGTCTAGACACATGTATTTTACCTTCATAGAAGTAATGGCATCTCTTTCAGTAGTTTTCATGCTCTCCTTTGTGTCAGTAGGACTAGCTGGTAGAATTACGGTTTGCTAGGGTTTGCGTTTCTTTTTGGCTTTCAGTTTCTTTCCGCAAGTAGATTAGCTTCCTTTGAGTTAGCTTTCATCCATCAGTTAAAAAGCTTTTTCTAAGAGCTCATAGAGGTTGGCTTAAGCCCCTATTGGAATTGTGCCAGCTGACCAAGTGACAGCTGCGGAAAGAGCTAGTACTTGTGCATACAACACCGTCGCTTCCAAGTTTGTTACGAACTACCGGGTTGATAAAATTAAAGAAGGGAGTTCCAAGAGTTGTATCATTATTGCTACAATACTGGGGCCCACCACTTACTCCAGCAATGGAGCTTCAGAAGGTAGGCAAGGGAAGCAGTATTCTTTATTTGGAAACCTCTCTCTGCTAATGCAAGGTGGTCGATGTCCAGGTGAGGGGTTTGTAGAGGTCTCATGTTTAGAGAGGTTTTGGAAGCAATAATTAGGTTTACAGATATGAATTAGTCTTGTAGTGGTTTTAGGAGTGAGGTTTAGAAGTTCTAGTAGAGTGGGACGGTAGTTACAGTCTCTAAAAGAAGGGTTTGGGGTATAAAAATAAATTCATCCTCAATTCAGGCAAGTTTCTTGATTAATTTCAATTAATTAACCATTCAATTTTAACTATGTGTTCTCAAATTCATAGGACCCTTCTAGTTTTTCCAAGAATACCTGGAAATTGATTGGTTGACGTGCAGATTGGGTTTAATGGTCAATGTAGAAGGAACTATGGCTTCAACTCTCAATTGGTTGCTTCAATTGGATATCTCTAGGTTCTTCAAGTGGTAGAAGGGGGTAAAATTGGTCACAGAGGTTTCAGGGTGTCGCAAATGGCTAAGTAGCAGTTTATAGTGAAAATGCAAGAAAATAGCAAATTCGGGCTTTTTTGGCCTTTTAACAGGTAATGGTCACATTTTGGCATGGAAATTACAAATGAATAGTGGGAAGTTTTCGGTTTTGGTGGGGAGGTGGTTTTCTGGACCATCGCACCACTTTTGGAGGGTCGGTGGTATTTTTTGCGAGCACATGACCTAGCATGGTGCTGCCACATAGCAGAACAATGCCCAAGAAAAATTTTGAATCTCGCATGCTCTCAGGTTGTTATCGGTTGGACGATGAATCCATGCGATATGGGTGTACACCATCGGATCTGGGGGAGGGAGATCAGAGGCCTATCCCACAGTGGAGTTGCATGGAGGGAATTAGGAAAGGGATTTGTAGGGCCCGAGATTTAATTACAATTAATTGTAATTTTTTAATGCATAATGTCGGGTTTTTTAATATAAGCAGCGGCTAATAAGGTGGGACGATGGGTTATGTGGCAGGGGTTTTTTAACTACACCAAGGGTTGCTGGGTTAAAAGAGGGTATCAGGGAAATATGAAGTGGGGAAGTTAATCAGATAAATCGAGGGCATAAAAACATAGGACAAGGGGGGTTTTGTGGGTTTTCAAGGGGAAAAGGGAAATTAATAAGGGGGAAAAGTGATATTTGTAATGAGGAATGGGTTTCACACTAGGGAAAAGGGTTTTTGTAAGGGGCGATGATTTTTGAAGGGTAATTTCTGGGGGAATGTGTGAAACCAAGGTGTAAAGGTCAAAATGAGGGGGAAATGGAAATTAATAAGTAATGAAGGGAGAATGGGTAAATTAGTTAAACAAGTTTGGTGGATATCCTTTCTTTCTCATGAATCCTCATGGGCATGAAACATAGGATTAAGCGTGATAAATGTGGTTTTGACTGAGCAACTTTGTGCATTTGCAACCTTTCTTCTACCTACCCTTTATTTATCCTAACAATTTATCTTCATTTATTGGGTGCATTTGAGCTTGCCGACCCTTTGTTTCATTTTCTTTTGACAAGAAAACTATCTAATTCTAACCTTATAACTTCCAATGGCTGAGATTAAACTGATGAGCTCATTTTTATTCTCTACCTAACTATTGATCTGCCAAGGTTAAAAAGTTTGGCTAGATCTTCATTCTCTATCTATTAACATGAAATTTGAAACATGAATGAGTCGTGATTAAGCTATTTGACAATCATGGATTGTGGCATTTCTTACAAGTTTCACACAACCTTATTTTGCATAGTGAGGTAAAAAGTAGTGGCATTTGAATTTGCACACTTTCATGGTCTATTTTAATTCTTTTTGGGGTTCATATTTTCACTTTATTGACCTTTTTCTTTCCCTTTGACCTTTGATTATTATTTTAGGACATACCCTCTTTACATCTTTTTATTTTTAATATGGAAAACATTTTTTAGAAAGAAAAAGTATGTACCCATAGCCAATTCAAAATTATGAATCCTATTATTATAGGACCCCAACAAATCCTTTCCATAATGAATTATAAAAACCTCTCACCTTGCACCTAACAAGGGGGAACATCATATGTAAAGCTTCAAGTTTCAAATTGTTATCAACATTCAGTCAACACTTAAGGATTCCCATGAAGAAATTAGTCTCCTTAACATAAAATCATTTCAATTATTCAAGGGAAATGTCTAGATATAGTACGTGATCAATTCTAGAGATTCAGATATTGGTAGTTTTTCAGACATATCTTCACCAAAACCTAGTTCAACACATTCATATTGAAGATAACAAAGGTTATTGGTACAATTATTCAAACTCGTGATTAAGGAGGGGAATGTTAGTCTCTAATTCACTACTTAATCACAACTTCCAAGAATATAATTGATATACTTACCTTGATGAGGTGTCATAATCATCCACTAATGGTGTGATCTAGATCTAGATATAGAAGAGCTAGATCTAGATATAGAAGATCTAGAAGGTCAATTGATGTATTATAAATTCACATGTTGTGATCTATACAACACAACATGTAGGCACTAATAATTTTTCACCACTTTCCTTGCTTGTATTGTTCATGGATAATTCCTAACACTTTTAAGATCTTCTTTGATCTAGAAGTGATTGGACGGTTGACTCCTTGTCATCTAGAGATTATGGGATATAGTGGCTGGTGGGCCCCAGTATTGCAGCAATAATGCTGCAACTCTTGAGACTCCCTTATTTAATTTTATCAACCCCGTAGTTCATAACAAACTTGGAAGCGACGATGCTATATGCACAAGTACTAGCTCTTGTCGCAACTGTCACTTGGTCAGCTGGCACAAGTCTGCTAGGGGCTTAAGCCAACTTCTATGAGCTCTTAGAAGAAGCTTTTTAACTGATGGATGAAAGCTAACTCAAAGGAAGCTAATCTACTTGCGGAAAGAACTGAAAGCCAAAAAGTAACGCAAACCCTAGCAAACCCTAATTCTACAAGCTAGTCCTACTGATGCAAAGGAGAGAATGCAAACTACTGGAAGAGATGCAATTACTTCTATGAAGGTAAAATACATGTGTCTAGACTACCTTTATTTGAAGAAAACATATTTTTGTATTTTTGATTAAGTCGTCAGTTTCATCATGCATATGCTTTCATTATTCTTTGACTGTGTAGGGGTAGATCAAGGAGGAGAAATGCTTGGAAGAGGTCGGGAAGGTTCAGAGAGGGTCTAAGGAGTCCCTAACACCCTTCCAGAGAGTTTCACAAAGTTTGGCTATCAAGAAACCTCATTTGTGAGCTTCTATAGGAAGTCTGCAGGGGTTCTACAGGATGTTCAGAGATTTCTACAGGATGTTTAAAAATTGGATTTTGGACGATGGGTGAGTGGGGGAAGGTGCGTGAATGGATATGGAGGTAGGATACAGGTCTGAAGTGGCCCAGGGACTGGTGGATGGAGTGGTTATAATGTGTAGGTGACTAAATTGGCTCAAAGAAGGCTGAAGCAATGATTGCACAAAAAGGTAGGGTTATGTGGGCAAAAGGACAGGTGTGAGACGAGGAACCTAGCGAGGAGATGGAACAACTAGCTCTGATGAAGCTTAGGCAGATGAGAGAATGGTAGAGATGCCCTGCATAATGTACATTTAACCGAATCAACAACGTCTTACAAATAATCAAAGTCCTAGCTAATCTAATCTAATTGTCAATAAAACGAATGAACAACAACTTTATTTGGAAAGAAAACCATGTACATCAATCATGCAAAGAAACATTTCAGAGATCTGAACCCATAGCTAACTTCTGCAAATGAAAGCAGTACACTAAGGATTGCATGGTCAAGCAAACTAGTGTTTTTGTTGCGGCAGCACTGTTTCTTCAGTTCCAGCCCCTAATCCAACAAGGATGAGGCGAAACAGAGAGTGTTTTTGACCCTTTTTTGGAGCTTCTTCTTGTTATTATCCTACCAATCCATTGTAAACATTTGAAGCAATTCTATTCATAAACAGTGACCTATATTAACCAACACAACTAAATCTGCCCAATAGAAATACATTTCAAATGCATAAAGGGAGAACAACGATGCATAAAGGAAAGGTAAGAGTAAAAAAAGGAAGCCCTAGGCTCTCAGGTTGGGCCAAACCCTGAGAGCTATGGCTCCTATAGAAAACTCAGAGTTGATATAAAATCGGACTGCTTCTCATTATCAAAAAATAGTCATAAGTCAAGAGTTATGCCCAAAATGGCTACAAGAGAACACAGTAGAGCTAACAGCACTGTAGTGAAAAATATGCAATGGTTTCCAAAAGTCCCTCACGAAGGCTGAGGCCTTAACATTTATACACCACGAGGGCCCTAGCTGGCGTCCTAAATCTATGGGACTTGGCTGCCCAAATTGTGAGTAGACAGCTCCTTCAAAAATCTGCTTGGCTGCCTTCTAGAACCGGTTTTGGTGGCCTTTGGAGCTCGGAGTTGGGGGTGAAGATCCCAAGGAAGGCTATTTAATGCCATAGAAAACCCCCCTACGAATCCTCACCCCAAGCTTGGTTGTCTTCTAGCCCATGATTGCTCGGTTTTGCTCGAACATGTGTCAGAAAACCTGAAATGAGCACGTGTTAGCCACCTAGGAAGAGTGACTACCCTTATTCATACAAATGACATAAACATACTAAAAATAATGCATAAGCTATGAAAAATGAAGGATTGAACGAGGATAATTAGGCCAAATGAGCCCAACAAGTTACCAAATTTGGGGCTCATCAACGGCAACACATGAGCACATGAACGGTGACTTGTAAGCCATGTCTTAGATGAAATGGATTAATATGGTGGTGATACATGGGTATTAGATTACCACTTGTCAACCATAAGTTAGTTATGCTACTGCTAACATATTATAAGATAACTAAACCTATGTGCTATAACATTGAGTCTAAAGCTCAAATTTCAAGGAAATTTATATCATTGGAAAACTGTAATGTCAAAAGAGAAGTTTAAACTAATTAAAAGAAGAGGAATTTTGACAACTCTATCTTTCTAGAATAAATTAAAATGTTAGAATTTAAAGATAACAATGAAACTATAACAAGAAATTACACATTTGGTTTTGTATGTTAGCATTCCTCTATATACATTTTATTATATTTATGAAATTTTATTTTTAATAATTAAAATGCAACAGAAGAAAGATAATTTTTACATTACAACCTGTTAAGCTACGTTTAATATTAATGTTGATGATTATAACCATGCTAGATAGATCTTAACTATGTATCTATCAAGCCGTAGAGGGATCAAATCTTGCAAGGTGCAAACCTTTTCTTTGAGTGCAAAAGTTTGAGGGAGGATTTGAACCTCTAGAGATTTGATCCCACTCTGTGCTTAGGAGCTAAGATGAAATAAGAAGGGTATTAATATCTATTAATTTTCAATATTTACATTTAATTTAGAATATTTTTTTATAATATACTTATTTTAAAAATCATTAACATATAATTAATTTTAATTATATTTTGTATAATTTTTCATAATTAATGGGCTTGGATGCTACATGAGGCAATATTAATAGTAACAACATGATATGAGAAAGACACCATAATGAATTTTCTAGGATGAATTAGCCACTAGAGTTTGTCCTTCACTAGTTTGCTTTAATAATTTCACTATAAACCCTTAGAAAAGCCATGAACAAATTTTGGAAACTTTTATTAACGATCTATTCTCAACAATACCAAAAAAACCTTAAAAAGGCAAAATTAAACACATAAATAATAGAAGAACAAATAGGGAGAAAATTAATTTAGAATATTTTTTTATAATATACTTATTTTAAAAATCATTAACATATAATTAATTTTAATTATATTTTGTATAATTTTTCATAATTAACGGGCTTGGATGCTACATGAGGCAATATTAATAGTAACAACAGGATATGAGAAAGACACCATAATGAATTTTCCAGGATGAATTGGCCACTGGAGTTTGTCCTTCACTAGTTTGCTTCAATAATTTCACTATAAACCCTTAGAAAAGCCATGAACAAATTTTGGAAACTTTTATTAACAATCTATTCTCAACAATACCAAAAAAACCTTAAAAAGGCAAAATTATACACATAAATAATAGAAGAACAAATAGGGAGAAAAATATATGCCAAAACCTCACATTTTTTCCTCCAGTAGAGAACACTTTGCATCCTTAGAATTTTTGAGCTATTATGTCTGTCGCTTATGAATGCTCAGTTTTTCGTAGATTTGGTCACAAGCTCTATGTTTGATACTTTACCCAAGGATACTGAGTAGTTCATTCGCACCACTATGTCAAGAAGAGAGAAAGAACTTCCACTATATGTGGTTGCTTCTCTCCATTGTGCTAGTTGCTTGGGAGTTGCTGGAGGATAGTTAGTTTTCTCCCTTCGAGAAAGGATTGTTGGAGGCTACACAATTTGGCTCCCTACAAAATTTTTATGGGTTATTATGGAGGCGAGAATTCGCATGACCGTCGACCAATGCCCACGATGGTCCCCAACAGCGTATGAGCAGCTGTCAGAGTGCACGGAGTTCAATATGGACTTCCACCATGTGTATATGAGGGCGTGGGAGGATCCGCAATAGAGGTGTTTTGATCTACCCTATCTAGCCATGGATGATGCTATTCTGGAATTTATCAAGCACTTGTCGGAAGATTGGCACTCTCTGTTTGATTTGGCCATGGGTACTAACAAAGGCACAAGAAGTCCACAGAGTAAACGGAAGGAGGTAGTGAAGTAGGCGGTCGAGAAGTTGGCCACATACCAAAGGAAAGAGGCCAAGGAGAAGGACCAATTGGAAAGGGAGCATGTTGCAAAGTAGTAGGTTGAATAGGAACAACGTGACTCCCAAGGAAGTTGTATATCCACTTCGCCCGAGACTGAGGAAGAAGAGAAGTTAGAGAAGGGCAATGGCAGTGATGAAGGACAGAGCACTTCATTTTGGGTGAAGAGGTACAGGGAACAACAGAAGGAGGGGCCCCAAAAGAAATCAAAAGTGATGAAGCCATCGCTCAATCCCATTATTCTCACAAAAGCCAATCTCAATGACGTCACGGATAAGGTACAGGACACCACTGCTGAACTATTGCAGTAGTTCTAACAACAACACTTGGAGTCACTAGGCACTATTCAGAAGGATCTACATGAACTACGAATCCATACCACTAGGATTTAGTTGGGCGTAGGGTAGGTGAGTGCCACATAGACAAGCCTGGTACTAGGGACCAGTCAGGCTACAAAGATGGTTCGGTCAATGGATCTTCGGGAAGTTGCGCTATGAGAAGGGTCTTTGAGTATGAGATCAGACGATGAAAAGGTCATCATGTGTACTTTGAAGAACATCAGCCTCAACCTCGTAGCACTTCCCAACGAATATCTTCACATGCTGAACACAGGTGTGATAACAAAGTTAAGAGCGTGTGAGTATCGTGCTGTGAGCATAATAAGTGAATATCGGGTGAACATTGAGAAAATGTTCACCAAGAAGATGGAGGCCCTCAAGGCAAACGAAAAAATATAGGCACAGAGTGCTCATCTAGTGGCCACAATGGCAGAGGCATGCAGGGCAGTGTCGTAGTTGCACATACCTAAGGAGGCACCGCTTGAGGCCAAGATCAATGGACTTGCTTTGGGCATCTGCGATGGTAAGGCAGAGGTGGCCATAGTTCATTTTGCACTGAATATGAAAATCACGGAGCTGGAACTCAAGTCATAGCCTTCCACTCCACTGGAAGTTAGGGAACAATGTGAAGTTGTTGTTAAGAATGGAATAGTTATTATGGATACCATGGTCGTAGACTGCATAGTATTGTTTGAGCAGACCATGGAATTAGTGGCAAACATGTAGGAATATCCCACCCTATAGGTATTAAGTACAGAGATCTATGAGCTGTAGTAGTAGTATGAAGAAGTAAGGGTGACAATGCACTCCATTTCTACAACACAACACCTTGCCAAGCTACAGGAGGCTAGGAAACTCCTTACAGAGGTGGAAGTAGTGCGGAAGAAAGAGGTATTCCTTCAGGCCAGGTTGGTTCCCTTGTTAGATGAAGCCTACCTAGTCTTGGCCAACATACAAGAAAAGTTGGTGAACATACAAACTACATAGTAGAAGATCGAGTGAGCTAGTGAGGGACCACCCATAGAGAAGTTGGTAAAGAAACTAAAGCAGACAGCCACACAGAGTGCGGTTGAAGTTGTAGTTGTGTAGGTAGAGTTGGGGGATCTTTGTAGCAAGATTACTATGCCAGCCGACTGACTCAAGGGTGTGTCATGACCCTTGTGTTAGGGGCTTCTTGGGATGGGGTCTCTTGGGTCAGTTTTGGGGCAAAAGCCCAAGCTTTGGTGTAAAAAGATGTAAAGTCTCTGAAAACTGTGGTCATGGAGCTAGTTAAGAGTCAAAAATGGTTTTTACCCTCCATTATGTAAACTTGAGTTGGTTTTTGAAGATCTACCCATGGTCCATGGACCATGGGATTGTATAAATAGGTCTGTCTTAGGGAGTCTAAGGAAAGTAATTCAAGTTTGTCTATGGTTACGGTAAAAGGAGTATAGAGAGTTAGCATAAGAGAGTAAGAGGAGAGGTTCTACAGCTGAGTGCACAGAGGCCTACAGTAGAGTCTGCAGCTGAGTCCACGGACCCCCACAGCTAAGCGTGCAGAGAAGTTTTGAGTCTGTAAACCTTTATTGAATATCAATAAAGAAGATTGTTACAGAAATTCCTTTATTTAGCCTCTTTACTTTTATTATGTATTAATGTACTATATGCTATGTTGAATGATGGTTTTATGAAATAATGATGTATTGATGCGCAAATTTACTTGATTTGTATTGTTTTTTGAATGCAATTAATGTTAAGTGGTTACGCGAATATCATAACAATTTCTATTAAAGCTATCAAACACTTAGGTAATTCTGAGTAATTACAAATCTAAGGGTAATCTATGGTGCGTGTAAGTAGCTAATTGACCTGTTCAGGGTTCGTAAAAGCCTCTCGTATACCTTCTTGGAGGTCTATTAGTCGACTAGGGGAAGTTACAACAATAGGCCGTAAGGGCCTAGAGATCTGTGCGAAGGGAGATCTAGATCGCAACAGGACATCACACTAATCTCTAGGTGTAGGAACTTGTTTCCAACATCCCCCCATACTGCTTCGGGTGAGACTTCAGAATGTGCACCACAAATTGATGTGAAAAGTGCTAGTAGTGTAGGGATTGTTTTGGCACAACTAATTATGAACCTGGGTCAAGACCCCCTAAGCCAACACAGTTATTCTTTTGTTGTTGAGAGATAAAAAAAATTGTCCAAATATTGAATTGTTGTACATTAAAAATAGACCTTGATAGGTGTTCTTTCATCAAATACATTTGATGGAAAAAAGAGTTTCCAAATGCAAACTCAACCTTTTGGAGTGCAAGGAGCTAAAATATTATAGTATTATCCCTCGAAGAAATACTTCTTTCCAAGAGGCATTGTTTCTTGAAACATATCTTCAGACAAGATTTTCCCCAAGGCCACATTCATCATGGTTGGGTCATGAATCCCCTACCCGCATGAGTGTTTGGAGATTTAACCACTATCCTTTTGACCAAGTGGTAATTTTTCTTACTTTGTTTTCCACCTTCACATAAGAAATTCCTAACAATTTTGGCCATTTCACATAAGATTCGTGAAGGAGAAAGAAGGGCCATAAAATTATAGTGTAAGAGAAGATTATATTGTCTTGATGAGAATGTTCTCCCTCACAATGATCAAGGAAATCATTCCCAATTGCTGTAACTTAGCTCTAAATTTTTCTATAACTCTAGACCATGCAAGGGAAGTGTGGGTATTTAGATAGATTAGGATGCACAGATATAGAAACTCTTTCAGGAATCTATGGGATGGAATCCAATAATGACACCCAACTATATTTGTACATGGGGAGTAATATTCCAAGAATTACAGATCTGCAATTTTTGATGATTAACAAGGCCACTTCTTCAAAAAACACAGCTTGTCATCTAAAAATTGTGAGTGATATATGCTATTTTTGCTTGACATGTACCTTAACACTGTAAGCTTCCATTTATTCTCTCATGTTCAAGGACCCCTCTTAAGGAGTCAACCATCAAAATATAGATGAAAGGCGAAAAGAACACCCTTGGCACATGCTTCTAGTGGATTTGGAAAATCCAGAAGAGCGACCATTCGCCAATGGAGATATACAATGCTAACAGATGCAAACATCAACCCATTTTATGAATTTTCTATAAAATCCAAATGGAGAGAGAATCTTCAACAAAAAATTCTGATTGACTCAATCAAATGAATTTTCCATGTCAAGTTTTATGAGCATTCCTTTATCGTTTCTTTAACTTTTGGATTGGACAAATTCTTGAACCAAGAGTATATTATCAAATATATATCTCTAGCCAATAAAGCCCCCTTATTTTTAGATATGAGCTTGGGAAGGAGTAAATTTAAGTGTTGAGCTAAAACTTTTGAAATGATTTACTCAGAAGACAAATCATTATGTAAAAAGTAGGAAAAGGCTAAAAGGAAAGTTAATTATGGATATATAAATTCCTAGAGATGGAATCAAGAAGTGAACAAATTAAATAAGTCTTACTACCTAGTCAAAACAGAGGTAGTCTAAAAAAATGAACAAAGAGAAAATATTTCAACTAATGATTGCAAAAAAAAATGTGCTCTCCACACTTTAAGGGGGCAAGGACAAGCATAACTCTCCTACACCTTTAAGGGGGGAATATATTGATGAGTTGAATATGGTTTGTGGTAACCCATAAACCACCACATTATCAAAATCAATGTAATCTAGTTAGTGGTCACAAAAGAAACACCACATTATTCAAAGAAAATTGGTTAGTGGACATCAATAAACCATTGCATTATTCAAAGAGGATATATTATTGATAAACCATAAACCACCACTTTGCATGGAAGATGGCTAGTGGTTAAATATAAAAACCACCATCTAAATAATCCAATACCCTAGTTTAGATCCTTTCCATAATGAACTATTAAAACTTCTCACCTTGCACCTAACAAGGGGGGACATCATATGTAACACTTCAAGTTTAAAAGTATTATTGACATTTAGTCAACAATTAAGGATTCCCACTGATAAATTAGTTTCCTTAACATAAAATCATTTCAATTATTCAAGGGAAATGTTTAGATATAGTATGTGATGAATATTAGAGATTCACATATTGCGATTTTTTGTGAGACATATCTTCACCAAAACCTAGTTCAACATGTTTCATATTGAAGATAACAAAGGTTATTGGTACAATTATTCAAACTTGCGATTAAGGAGGGGAATGTTAGACTCTAAGTGGCTAGTTAATCACAAAGTGCAAGAATAGAATTGTTATCCTTACCTTGATGAGTTGTGATAATGATCCACTCATGGTGTGATCTAGATCTAGACATAGAAGATCTATAAGGTCAATTGATGTTTTATTAATTCACATGTTGTACCTAGATCTAGATATAGAAGATCTAGAAGTTCAATTGATGTATTATAAATTCACATGTTGTGATCAATACAATACAACATGTAGGCACTAAGCCTTTTCCACCAATTTTCTTGCTTGTCTTGTTCATGGCTAATTCCTAACACTTTTAGTATTTTCTTTGATCTAGAAGTGATTGGATGGTTGACTCCTTGTCGTTTGGAGACTATGGGATGTAGTGGCAACACATGAGCACATGAACTGTGACATGTAAGCCACTTGTTACACTAAAATTTGTCACCATGACTATTTGCAGTCAGTATGGCTCCATCAATTGTGATACTATCCTCCTTGGCAAGTCTTATACCTCTGCTCCTCATGTCAAACTCCAAAAAAGAGAGAAAGTCTTTAAAAGTCTATATAACTCTGGTTACATAGTTTCTTTTACCCTTACCTGCATGTATGCACCTCAAGTTCATAACACCTGCGTACTTGTACGCTCTGTCTGTAAAGGGGTGGGTGCGTACTCCTGTAAAGGTCAAAAGGCGCAAGTTTTACTTCAAAAAACTTACTTGTGGTCGATTCTAGAGAATTCTAGAAGATGGTTTGACGTGGATTGAGCGCCTCCAGATGGTTCATGCATCCCAATGAAAGAGGAACTTATCCCATCAAGAGGGCAGCCACCCCATTGAAAGAGGGGCTTATCCCATTGATGGTGGACCTGATTAACTTCCTCCAAAGCACTATAAATCAGGCATTGGGCCAGAGGGAGGAGAGGTTGAAAGCTGAACATTCCTAAGGGTAGATGCTGCTGAAATTAGGACTCCCTTTTAGAGCTTGAGAGGAGAGATTCCAATCCTTTCTTAGCTTCAGTTGGAAGTGGGTGAGCTGATCAAAGTAAAGGAGAACTCTTGCTGGACCCTGGGAGGGACCTGCACAACACCAAGGCACTGGTTGTAATGGTTTCTTTTGTTTCCAATTAATACAATTAAGTTCATTTTTCTCAACAAGTTGTTATATATAATTTGTTTCATAAACTCCTTGGTCTTTATGATGAATATGTTTTATTATATGAGTTATTCAGGTGCTATGTAATCGTTTGCTTGTTAGTGAATGCAGGTTTCAAGGAGAAGGAGCTCATCTGGATCAAAGAGGCTTAGCTGCTACAAACAAGCGTTGGACTAGAGGTAAGCCTTAAACACCTGGTTGCTTTTATTTTAAATGCATATTTAGGCAAAGATAGTGCTTGATTTTTTTGTTTGTCACTAGAAAGCCTTACCTTCTAGGGAGGTCGGTTTTGTCCGAAAAATTGACTCTTTCCGCATGACAAAATGGCGACCATACTGGGGAATCCATGGATTTGATTGATTTCTCTTTTGATTGATACTTTGATTTGAGAAAATCTGATTTCTTTCTAGTTTTTGACTGACTGACTGTGAATTTGGGTGGAATAGCTTAGGGTTGAGTTAGTTGTTATTTTTCTTGATTTTGAGAGCAGTACACACCCTCTGCGTTAAGCACAGTGTGTACTTGTACGCACTTCTGCTTTGTACACAGAGCGTGGCCGCACCTGTGCAAATAGGCTGCCTGCGTACCCTGTCAAAAGTCTAGAAAATTTCAATTTTTTCCTTTTAACCCATTAGATTTTATTTATAGCTTGTTAATTGCTGCCCAGATCCACTGGTTACCTATCAAAAGTTTTCATCTAAGCTTGTTTCATTAGCGTCAAGGGTTTTAGTGAAATTCATAGAAATTCTAGCCTTAGGTTTGATTTTTGCATTGGTCTTGTAGTGACTTTGGCTTTAGAAGTTGTAAAACCTTGGATATCCCTGGTCTTTTCAGTCTTCTTAGGAGTTGGACCTTTCATAAAATCCACCTTTGTGAGAAACCTACCTTTGTGTTGTCTCTTTGCGGAATTTCGAGAAGGCTTGTTGGTTAAGCTGTGAATTTCATTCTTAAGAAAAAGAACAAAAGCTTTTTATTTTTGTTTTTGACTAGTTTATGATTCTGAATGAATTAGTCCTTGGTTGGATTGTAACTGAGTAAAAAATCCTGGAATTATATTTTGTAGGCTTTTACCTCATTAGATTTGCTTTTAGGTAAATTTCTCTTAGGTTTGCTTTTAGGTTTGATTTGATTTTCATAGATCTTAAACTTGATTTGATTTTTATAGATCTTAAGATTGATTTTTGTTAAGTAGTTTTACATGCTTTGTTAAAATAGGAAAAAATACAAAATCTCTTTTGAGGAAAGTTTTTTTTAGTAGCATTTGAAGTCTTTGAAAAGAGAAAGGAAGTTTTCGTGAAATAATTAGTGGTCATGTGTTGTGTGCTTTGGAAAAGATAAAGACATTGTTTCTTTGATTTTCATTGCGAAGAAAGTTGTCTTTATAAACTTTGCATTCTCCAACTCTCTTAGCTAGGGAATTCATTGAAAAGGAAAGATTGTTTTGCTTCATCCTAGGTGCATCTTTTTAGTGGATTTGAGTCGAGTCTACACACCATCAGTTTCATCTCCTCTACCTTTTGTCCTAAAGAAAAGCCATAAAAATTAACGCTTAAAGTAAAATCAACTTAGTAACTTTTTATTTACTAGGGCTCTGAAACACCAATATAGATCAGGCTAGTGTCTTAGAGTAGGAGAGTAATTAACTCTCGAAGACAGTAAAACCAAACAAGTAGCTTATCTTGTGGTAGGATAAATCCAACTATTTCATTTATACTCTGGGAAAGCTCCTCTTAAAGGAGAAGCACGAGATCGTGTCCGAACCAGTGAGGGAATCAATCCTCCTTCATTGGGAACGACGCCAGATATGCACGTACTACAAACGGTAAACCTCGGATTAACCATTGTCGAGGAGCCTGGGGTCACTTGTCGGTAAAACTTGGATTATTGTCAAGGAGCCGGCAAGGGGATTGAGCTTGTTACTCTGCCCTTGCGTGCTATCGGATCGTAGACTGTTCCACCAGGTATATTTGTTGCTGTTGGTGACCTTAGTGACTATTATCTTTAGGATTCTTCCTAAGGTGACGGTGGAGCGAAGATCCCACTGTACCTGGAGCAGACGTCGGCTAGACTCACTTGGATTTTCTGGGGGGTTCACTTCACTCGAGACGGTTAAAGTGGAGGAACTTGGTCTAGTCTATTCATTAAGCAGGTTGTCGGGGTAACTGTTCCACCCGCCACTTCTGTACTGAATTGGTCGATGTTGGATTTCATCACAAACTAGTGTTTTCGATCCGGAAGGTTACTGTTTGTGTGTGGTTTGATGCCCTAGATTTTTTAGGCGTGTGATTCGAATTTGTTTGGTTCTTTAGAGACTTTAGGTGGTTTGCTTTGAGATTTTACTTTTTTCGCGTGTGTAGTAGTTAAAAGTTTTTAGCTGTGGTTGAATTACCAAGACAGTCCCATAGACTTCGGGACAAGTCTCCTGAGGTTGTAACCGTGGCTGATTTGTTGAGGAAGTCCCGTAGACTTCGGGGCCAACCTCCTGAAGAAATCCCGGGCCATTACGAAGGTTTGAAAGTCCTCATAACTCCTAGTGGCAGTAAAGTAGGGTCACCTGAAGAAGGAGAGTCTTCGTTGGTTGTTCATCCTGATTACCAAAGTCTAGAGACAGGTTATAATCCTGAAGCCGTTTTGGTTTCCGAACTTGCTGGTAGTTTTTCATCTACTAGTGATATAGGCAAAGAACCCGAGATATCTGAACCTGTTACTCCAACATCAGGGTTAGTCTCTCCAACTTCTAGTGCTCCTAATTCACCTAGGGTAGAAAGAGTCATCACCGAAAATCTTCCTTCTGGTTTGATAGCTATTGAAGAACTTGCTCCGAAAGAAGAAATAGGCGTCCCTATCCCTGAGAATCAACCTACTATTGATCTAAGGGAGCGTGAATCCATTTTTTACAATCCACCTAGAAGTACTACTTGGTATCTTTCTTTAACTAATTATTTGGACAACTCAGTGTCAAGTTTTTCACCACCTCGTGTTTCTTATCCTCCTAGAGGTATTTATACTCCCGTAAATATGCAAGGTCAGTCGTCCATGATTACTCAATCGCCTGAATCTTTTTTGTACGGTGGTCCTTCTATTCCTGCTGGGTATCAGTCTCTGTCTGGTACTTTTTCGGGAGCATCTCCTCAACCCATTGAACAAAGGATGTTCACTGGAAGCAATGGTGCAAAGCCGTTGAGTGTAGAAGACATTCTTATGATGTCAGGTTCTATTCCCGCTTCTCAACCTCAAGGTGGCCAGTTACCGCCTAGGGGGCAGCCTCAATTAACGCCTGGGGGGCAACCTCAAGGTACACAATTTACATCTGGGGGGCAACCTTAAGGACAGTACGTGCCTACGGTACATTACATTCCTCAAGGTCAACCCTAGACTCAATATGTACCCCAAGGTCAACCCTAGTATCAGTACATGCCTCAAGGATATCTACCCCAAGGTCAGTACTCTAGTCAAGGTTTCCAACCACCCCAAGGTCAATCTTATGTTCAAGGTACGGGAACTGTACCTTTCACTTATCAATCCTACCCTCAACCCGATTATGGATCTCAATATCCTCAACCTGTTATGGGTCAATACCCCAGAATAAACATAGTGTGGGATCCATCGCAAGTTCAACAGGTTTTGCAACCAAATGTACAGTTGTCATCTCAAACTGGACAACCCTTAGTTTCTGGTTCACCCCAGCAACCAGTCCAGTCTAATATTCAAACTTCTATACCTTCGGTAGTTTCTCAGTCTGGGCCTATTTCGCCTCGTACTCCATCTCAAACGACTGCTGCAACTGCCACAACATCTGTTCCATCTACCACACTTACTTATGGAGTATCGACAGCTCCGGTTTCTACTATCCCTGTATCTACTCCTCAGACATCTTTACCATCGTCTGGATCCACGATTCAAACTACAGTTCAGATGCCTGTAGGACAACCTGGTTTATGTACGGTTGTCACAAGTCAACCACAGTTCACTTATCAACTGTACTAGGGACAGTACCAACTCGGTCCTGCTGTCCAGCAGCCAGTTTACCAGTATCAAATGTATCCTGGGTACACTTATCAACAACCACAACAACCCCAGTACGGTCCGATTAATCCTGGTTTTCCAGGAGGATACAATATCCCGAACGCGATTCCTATTCCTAGTTATCCTGGATATCCTCCTCCTGGGGCTGGTATAGTGACCCAGATTTTTATGGATCCTAATCGGCAGCTACTGTTTATTGCAACTTTGGATTTACCAGACTTGTCGCGCCTAACGAACGATCCAATTAATTATCTTCCGTTTTGGCCGCCAATGCCGAATAAGTTTCCCAGTGACATTGCCAAGTTCGAGGGTAAGTCTGGAGAGGACCCGTCGAATCATGTGATGACTTACCACCTCTGGTGTGCCTCTAATTCCATCTCGGATGATTCGATCCGCTTACGTCTTTTCCAGCGCACTTTCATTGGTCTTGCGGCCAAGTGGTACATTGAGTTACCACGGGCCTCTTTTTATAATTTTAGCCAGTTAGCTACCTCGTTCTTAACTCATTTTCAGTTGCCGGTCAGATATGATAATGGCACGGAGTTACTAACTTCATTAAAACAATCGACGTCCACTTATATTTCCGATCATATTCATGAATGGAGACGTCGAAGGCGGTTAGTGAAAGTTTTTATCTTGGACCAGATCTTAGCTGAATGGTTTGTTAAATCATTGTTACCGAAGATTACTGAAGACGTAGCTAAGGCCGGAGTAGTTACTGAGGAGCAAGTGATTGCTCAAGCGCAGTACCTTGACTTAGTTTATACTCAGTCAGGTACGTTACACGAAAAGATCCCAGATCTTCCTAAGTCAAATCAAATCGCTGCTGCTCCGTCAGGGTCTCATGCTGCTGATGGCATGATTGGTACGGTGAACACTAAAAGTAAGAAGAAATCCTCAAAGAATTCTTCTCCTATTATAACCTTACCAGATTCCCCGACGGGAGATTCTTCCGCTGAACTCTCTGCCGACATTCACGCTGTAGAGTCATCTACAACTAAATCAAAATCCGGTGGGAAGAAGAAAGGCAAGAAGAAGAATAAAGCAGACAAAATTCCAAAGGAGAAAACTGAAAAGGCGGAATCTAATGATGAAAAACGCAAGCCTCGTTATCCATGTCTTATTTGTGAAGAAGAACACTTTACAAGAGACTGCCCTCATCGAGCAGAGGTTGCAAAGATCGTCAAAGGTTCCCAAATTCCTGCTGTCTTGAAGGATCCATTTCCAAAAGATAGCAAAATGATAGGTTCTTCCTCGAGTGCCACTGAAGAACCCATATTGATGATGTCCCATGTAAGGATTGCGACTCGATCGCAAGATTATGGTAGTAAAAGTCCTGTTGATGGCAAAGAAGCAGAATCTTCTCATTCTAATCCATCAACCTCAGCTCCCGGTTCCGATCCACTACAGATCGAGAAGCCTAACCCAGACTTAGTAATCAAGCCGCCCGCCAAGGGTGTACTACGAAGGTCTGCTTTCAATCCACATGCAAGAGCGGCCCAGAATTATAACATTGTTGAGGACTTAGCTATTTCACCCTCAGCAATGTCAGCTTTGGAAGTGCTGCAATCATGCCCAACACAACGCAAATTACTTTTGTCGGCTATAGGAGCTGTTGATGTTCAGGACCTGAACCTAATAATCTTTGATCTAGAAAATAGTACACCGCGTTTGTCTCATCAAATGGCTTTCCAGATCCCAGTGATAGTCAAAAATAGGCCTATTCATCGGACTGTAATTGATGAGGGAGCTTCCACGTGTATTATGTCGATGCAGTGTTGGAGATCACTTGGTTCTCCTTCACTAAATCAATCCCCGACAATTCTTAAGGCCTTTGATGGCCGCGGGTTCCATCCTTTTGGCATTCTACAGGATTTGCCTATAGGGGTTGAAGGAAAAACCGTTAGTCTAGATGTGGAGGTGGTTGATGCCCCTCTAGACTACAACCTTCTCTTGGGTCGAAGTTGGACTTACGCTATGACAGTGGTCGTTTCATCGGTCTTCCGAGTAATAAAATTCCCACATAATGGAAAGATCGTAACCATAGACCAGCTGACTTACTTTTCATCCGACCCAACCTCTTCAGAGAGTATCCAGCATGTCGGTAAAATGACTATCCCATATAAGGATGTTGGTGTAGGATTAGTTAAAGATGCCGGTTTACTGGGAACTTTTCCTTTTCCTCCGCTCAATGCATCATCTTCATTTGCAACCATTCATATGATTACATCAGAAACTATTTATTACGACGATCCTTGGATCGTTACTTTTGAATCTGAAATAGACTCATTTGGTAATTCTATGCCGTTGAGTCCATATGAAATTGCCTATGAAGCCGTGCAGTCTTTTACCGACCTGTGTTCAACCAAAGTCGACCAAATGAATGTGGTCTGTGAGGAATCACTTTTTACATCAACCTCGGAGTTAATAGTGTTTCCCGAAGTTGTGTCATCTAACGAACAACTTCATGAAATCCTGTGTATAGATGATTTACCATGGGAGGATCTCCATCATAGATCTTCATTTTTACCTGAGGATGATCGTTTTGAAAATGATTTCTCATCAATTTTTACAGCTGAATATGTCAAGGAAGCTCAGAATCCCATGAAATATCCTGATTCAGAGTTGAATTTGGGAAATATCTCTCGAACTATTCCCATTGACATTTCAGTTAAGCCTGGAATTGTTGAGAACATTCATATAGGTGCCTCGTGTACAGATGATGAAATTCAGACATACAAGGCCCTATTTCAAGAATTCTGCAACGTGTTTGCCTGGTCCTACGAGGAAATGCCAGGAATTGATCCCGCGATTGTTGTTCATGAGATCAAGACTTACCCGGATGCTAAACCCGTCCGGCAACGTTTGCGTCAAATTCACCCACGAAAAGCTGCTGCAATTAAAGCAGAAGTTGAAAAGTTGTTGAAAGCAGGTTTCATTTATCCGATCCCGCTAACGGATCGGGTATCGAATATTGTTCCGGTTAACAAAAAACAGGGAACAATAAGAATATGCATTGACTATAGGGACATTAATCGAGCTTGTCCAAAGGACAACTACCCAATGCCCTATATCGATCAAATCATTGATGATTGTGCTGGTAGTGAAATATTTTCCTTTATGGACGGTTTTTCCGGTTACAATCAAATCAATATTTTACCTGCCGATCAACCGAAAACGACTTTCATTTGTCCTTGGGGGACATTTTCTTATTGCAAATTACCTTTTGGCTTAAGAACGCCGGAGCAACTTTTCAAAGGGCGATGTCTTATGCGTTTCATGACATCAAACACATTGTGCAACCGTATCTCGATGATTTGCCTGCTCATTCGTTACATCGAGCTGATCACCTTGTCCATTTACGAGCAATATTCATGAGGTGTAGGAATTATCGTATTCGGTTGAACCCACACAAATGTGTCTTCTGTATAGAAGTGGGACGATTGCTAGGATTTGTAGTTTCGAAAGCCGGCATTCGCGTCGATCCCTCGAAGGTAGAAGCTATCATCAAATTGCCACCTCCTTCGAGTCTTCGCCAACTCCAAAGTTTGCAGGGGAAAGCAAACTTTTTACGACGATTCATTCCTAACTACGCCGAGGTTACAAAGGGTTTTACAAGGTTGTTGAAACAGAACGCTCAATTCTTTTGGGATGAGATAGCTCAGAAATCTTTTGATGCCCTCAAACACGCGTTGACCCATGCACCGTTGTTGCATCCTCCTAACTACAACCAGGATTACTTTTTGTACCTCGCCGCCGCTCATTCCACCATTGGGATGGTCTTAGTTCAGGAAGATGAATTCGGGATGGAGCATGTGATATATTACCTTAGTCGGACGCTAAATCCAACTGAGCTAAAATACTCACATGTGGAGAAATTGGCATTGGCAGCCGTTCAAGCTGTCCAACGTTTTCGTCACTACATTTTACTTCGTAAAACTATAGTCATTTCGGATTGCAACCCTATGATCTACATTTTGACCAAAAAATTGCTAGGAGGCAAGTACTCTAAATGGATTGTTATCCTGCAGGAGTTCGACTTAGAGTTTGAGAAATCTAAGTCTAAGAAATCTTTAGTTTTTGCAGAGTTAATGTGTGACTTCCCGCGTGCTGACACGAAAACTGTGGCAGAGGAGCCCATTGCAGACGAATATTTGTTTCTCATCAGCACATTAGATCCATGGTATGGGGATATCATCATCTATCTCCAGACCCAATCCTTTCGGCCCGAAGCTTCAAAGTCGGAACGTTGGAAAATTCGATTCCAGTCCCAACAATACAAAATTATTGGAGATACTCTTTATCGACGTGGGGCGGACTCTATTTTTCGACGTTGCTTAACTCACGAAGAGGCTAAAAGGGTTCTAAATGACTGTCACTCTGGAGTGTGTGGCGGTCATATGTCTGGGTATGCCATAGCCCAAAAGATATTGCGCGCTGGCTACTTCTGGCCATCCTTGTTTAAAGATTGTATTACTGCGGTCCGAAAATGCCACAACTGTCAAATGTTTGATCGAAAGATGCGCGCTCCACCTGCTCCTCTCCACCCTATAATTGCCGTTGGTCCTTTTGCCAAATGGGGTATCGATTTTATTACATGTAACCCTCACTCGACCGGGGGGCATGCGTATATCATCCTTGCGGTAGATTATTTTACTAAGTGGGCCGAGGCGATGCCTACATTCGAGGCAGACGGCAAGACAGCTACAATTTTCGTATTCAATCACATAATTGCTAGGTTTGGTGTCCCACAAGCGATAATCACTGACCATGGGCGCCATTTTCGAAACATTATGATGACAGAACTTACAGGCCAGCTTGGTTTGCGTCACGATAGTTCAACTCCTTATTATCCACAAGCAAATGGTCTGGTTGAGTCCATCAACAAAGTTTTAGTTATCATGATCCGACGAATCATTGGTATTCATCGGTCGAATTGGCACAACATGTTATTTTCAGCGCTTTGGGCATACCGAACCTTAGTGAAAACATCGACAGGGTTCACTCCTTTCCAACTAGTTTATGGTTTGGAAGCTATGCTACCCATTGAATGTGAAATCCCGTCACTGCAAATGGCCATCGAGTTACTTCCAGCTACTTCCGAAGAGGAGAAGCGTTTATTATACTTAGCTCAATTAGATGAGAATCGATGTGATGCCGCATTGGCGATCGAGACTCACGCAAAACGGATGAAAGCTCAGTATGATTGAAATGTGACCCCTCGAAATTTTTCGGAAGGAGACCTAGTGTTATTATATGATCAAGCTAATGATAAATTAGGTGCTGGAAAATTCATTCCTATGTGGCATGGGCCCTATATTGTCAAGCGAATCTAGAAAAAGGGGCCTATGAGCTGGTAGAATTTGACGGGGACTCTTTGGGTAAACCCAGAAATGGACTTTACCTAAAGAGGTATTATGCTTAAAAGAGGGGTATGGAGATTTTTAGTTAGGTTAGTTTTTCTTTCTAGCTGGTGTGTTTGTTAGTTTAGACAGTGTGCTTAGCCTAGAGGGTGTGTTTTTTCATCGTTATTCTGGCTTATCTTGGTTTTACTCTTGATGATGCAGATGTCGATGCCTCTCCAAACATACATTGGTTTTGCTGATGGTGCTTGTCGTAGTACATAGAATATCTCTTCCGCAGTTTGGG
Organism: Pinus tabuliformis; assembly: GCA_031772625.1. Taxonomy (NCBI): domain Eukaryota; kingdom Viridiplantae; phylum Streptophyta; class Pinopsida; order Pinales; family Pinaceae; genus Pinus; species Pinus tabuliformis. The sequence continues at coordinate 154,839,151 of CM062819.1, forward strand.
TTATCTATTTGCCCTCTGATGAGTTAGTTTCTATGCATGGGGTGAGCCTCAGTCAAACAACAAACAACATTGCCAAATACAGTGCAGTGATTGAGTTATTTTCTGAATCTATTTCATTTGGGATTCGAAGTTTGATAGTGAGGTTAGATTCTGAACTCGTTGTATTACAGCTTAATAGAGTGTATGCCATTAGAAATCCAGTGTTATTAAGGTTATTTTTGAGAGTGCGTCTCTTGGAACGTGAGTTTGATTACATTGAAAATCAACATATTCCAAGGTCTTTAAATACATTGGCAGATGCAATTGCTTCTCTAATGTTAAATAGACATTTGCAATAATCATACATGTAAATTTAAAACCATTCCATAACATGATTTACAAGATCAGCCGGTAATAATGATATATATAGATAGGAGTGTGTCAAAAAAAATACATCGTCTTCGATCATAGGTTGAAAAAACACCTTATGATCGGCAAAAATGATAAGTACAAAAAACCAAAATGTCACATGTGTCTACAAAAACGACCATCCAATCACTGGTGATGATCTCTATATGACACCACTGCACGGGCCACCCTACACAAGAACGTCCTAAAAGGTCCTGGGACCCCGACTACATAGCGCTGAAGCCTAATAGGAATATCATCTATGGTAGTCTCCGGTATGTCTGCTGTAAGACGCTCTAGGTCATGTTCCAACTCAGCTAAAGTCTCTATGGCCTCGTCCTGTGGGGCCGGTGCCGCTGCAACTGGTAGTCTCCTCTCGAAAGGCTGAAGATTGGCTGGACGACGTGGGCCTACATCTGCATTTTGAAAATTATTACTATCAGTTTTGAGACGATATAAAAACAAAAAAAAAAAATAGATAGTTTAAAAACTTGTGGAAAATGAATTACCTGTATTATCCCATTGTTCTCCCGGTGGAAGAACCATGTCCGGATCTCCACGAAAATCAACGCCGACATAAGGAAAATCATGTATAGAAAAGACCTGGTCCTCTAACCAGTGAAAGTACTCCGCAGTAAATCGAACAACCTCTGTTCCCTCATCAGGATGGCGGGCCATAATCGCAACCCATCGCATCAATTTGGGCTCTCGAGGAAGCCCAACACCAACAGTGAGCTGCTGTGGGATCAGCATCGGAACCCTCTCTAAGCCAAAACTCACAACTAAAGGCCCATAACCAAAAGTCTTCAACTGTCCGTTTTTGGCTCTAGTCAGTTGGCCTTTTACATTGGCCAACACAGCATCACACCAGGTAAAAATGGTACCTCGATAGCAATCAATCGCCATCCGCATCTGGGACCCAGTGGCAATGTGTAAAGCGGCAGCCCCGCAAAGTCTGGTAACTGTAAAGGCAATCACCATAAGTTCAGGGCGGGATATAGTTTTGATCTCTATCCCCTTCTCCTGAGTCTGAGTGTTACACCACTCTAGTCGGAGACTAGCGATGGACTGGCCACCCGGCCTAGTCCCGAACATAGTCAAGTGTTCGCCTCTCTTGGGCAAACCAGTGAGAAAGTAAATTTTTGCGGGCTCCATCTCGAGCTGGTGCCCTCCAATATAAAAACACTGGTCCTGAATGTTCCACCTTTCTACCAACCACTCTAGATATCTCACTTGGGCCCTCATGCCAGGTATGGCCCAGTATTTATAAAGGCCGCATGCCTTCAAAGCATCAATTGACGGTTGATGATTAATGGAGGCCAAATCAACATCTTCGTGCTCTCTCTCGCGCCAATCAAGCATGGTGAGAAATCTACACACCAGAAAACATCCATTAGATTCCATAAAATCAAAAAAAATTGGTCCCTTTTGGAGAAATTGGGGTTTGAAAACTCGTTTTGCGGGGTACACACCCCGCCTTTAGGAACAGAGCGTGGGTACGCGGGTTCCCTTAAGGCAAGGTGCATACGCCCGACATTTTCCCAACTGAGAAAATGTCGGGGTACGTGGGTCCCCAGTGTGTCACCTGCGTACCCCGAGGAGCGGTTACTGAAACCCCAAAGCCTCCAAAAAATAAAATCTAGGGCCTAAAAACGAATTCTAAATGGATGAAAATGAAGAGGAGGATGTTGTAGAATACCCGAAAGAGACGGCGTTCAGTTTCGATGGTCGGATTCTCCGCAATGTCCACGGGAAGTTTCTTGCCAAAAGCCCTTTTTCTCTCCTCAACAGTAAAATGGTAAAAATGAATTGGTAAAAGCCATTTTTATAGGTTTTTTGGGTAAATAAATGGTAAATTTGTTTATTTTTCACCATGAAAAGGTATTTTTCAAAGTATTTTTATCTATCGTCAACAGGTATGAGTAATGTGTTGGTTTTTGTGCAGGATAAAGGATTTTCAGGGAAAATTGTCATTTTTTACAAACAAAAACATCAGAGTCATCTTTAAGCCCTTTTCTGACTCCTAAAATATGAAAAGATTGCCGAGCATTTCTTTTACACTCGTTAAAACGGAATTAAAAGACGGTCCTCTTACAGCCCTTTTCTGACCGTAAAAACATGAAAAGATTGCCGGATTTTTGTCGTTTCAAATTCGATATTGGAAATAAAACGACGTGTCTTTGATCACTTTTTACTTTTCAGGTCAGAGACACTAATCATGAAAGTACTCCTTGGTCGTAAAGATCAAGTGGTTCTCTCAAGTATTATTTTATACTTTTTCGGGCTTGGGAGACACAAACTTACGAAAAAGGTCAACCCTGGAGTCTTCTTAAGTTTTTCAGACTCTCTAAAATTGAAAAACGCCGAGTTTCTCCTATACTGGACTCGTTAAAATTTCACAGTAAAGGGCCTGTTCGATTACAAACAGGAACAGACCACTCCTTCTTAGGGTTCAAATCTAAACTAAGTTGGACTCATCCGAAGGATGAGCTTATAATCAAGCAAATGTTATCCTCCTCAAGCTTGTAAAAAAATAAAGAGGTACTTGCCAGAAATGGTGGGGGAAAAGAGAGAAAAATGAGCCTATTTGTTATCCTTTGTCTCAGAGAAACCTTATCACCACTCTTGAACACGACACTTTTCATTCACCTGGGTTGGGAAATCCTTTGCCTCACAGTTGATCAAACCACATTGAAAGTCTTCAGCCGGGTTCCGGGTATTAACTTTGGGTCAATTGTCACCAAGCCATCTGTTGTGTCGTTATGTGTTCAAGAGGTCACTGCAAATAAAACATTCATCTGCAAAATACCTGTCATCCATCTTGACCGTCCCTGAGTCAGTCCTTACAGCTACATTTCTTCAACTTGATTTATGATTTTGTGTTGTGGGCTGGCCTACGACGGATCACTTTCTATCGACATCAGCACATTATCTAGAAAGATGATCTAGAAATCGTCAGTACCTTGAAATCTACATGCATCAATGGCAGGTTTCTCACCTTTGACGACAGTTTACATCATTGACTTTCGATCGAAGGATTCCGTGACATGTTCGACATCAACACATTCATTCACATCTCATGGATTGTACTGGGTACTTTGAGAACCATTGACATCACTGGTGGTCTCTCTCACACTTGTTAACAGTTTACATCATTGACTGGTAATCAAGTGGTTTCTACCATGTTCGACATCAACTCATTTATTCGCATGGATAGAATCGTACTATTTCGGGAAGTAGAAATGAAGACCCTGGATCTAGTTTCCGCCATCCAGGCTGCGAGGAGTTTTGTATTCATTATATAGTAGACTAATTATAAACAGATGGTTGCGTCCATACTGTGTCTACATGAGTCTATGATTATGATGTACTGCGAAATCATTCCTATATCAGAGCAGTAGTTAGTTTGTTAGTTAAAGTTTTTGATCTGAGTATGGGAATGCCTACCTCAGCGATGATATGATCTCATACATGTATTTTGTGTTGAATATTTGCAGGTTCTGACTGGCTCTCCACAAGATAATCCTTGAAATTATAAAGTACTTCACCCTTCCTAGATGATATGAAACCCTAATCTACTACAGGCTTCGCACTTTAGGGGGCAATCTGTTACACTAAAATTTGTCACCATGACTATTTGCAGTCACTATGGCTCCATCAATTGTCATACTATCCTCCTTGGCAAATCTTATACCTCTGCTCCTCATGTCAAACTCCAAAAAAGAGAGAAAGTCTTTAAAAGTCTATATAACTCTGGTTACGCAGTTTCTCTTAGCCTTACCTGCGTGTACGCACCTCAAGTTCATAACACCTGCGTACTTGTACGCTCTGTCTGTAAAGGGGTGGGTGCGTACTCCTGTAAAGGTCAAAAGGCGCAAGTTTTACTTCAAAAAACTTACTTGTGGTCGATTCTAGAGCATTCTAGAAGATGGTTTGACGTGGATTGAGCGCCTCGAGATGGCTCATGCATCCCAATGAAAGAGGAACTTATCCCATCAAGAGGGGAGCTATCCCATTGAAAGAGGGGCTTATCCCATTGATGGTGGACCTGATTAACTTCCTCCAAAGCACTATAAATACAGGCATTGGGCCAGAGGGAGGAGAGGTTGAAAGTTGAACATTCCTAAGGGTAGATGCTGCTGAAATTAGGACTCCCTTTTAGAGCTTGAGAGGAGAGATTCCAATCCTTTCTTAGCTTCATTTGGAAGTGGGTGAGCTGATCAAAGTAAAGGAGAACTCTTGCTAGACCCTGGGAGGGACCTGCACAACACCAAGGCACTGGTTGTAATGGTTTCTTTTGTTTCCAATTAATACAATTAAGTTCATTTTTCTCAACAAGTTGTTATATATAATTTGTTTCATAAATGCCTTGGTCTTTATGATGAATATGTTTTATTATATGAGTTATTCAGGTGCTATGTAATCGTTTGCTTGTTAGTGAATGCAGGTTCAAGGAGAAGGAGCTCATCTGGATCAAAGAGGCTTAGCTGCTACAAACAAGCGTTGGACTAGAGGTAAGCCTTAAACACATGGTTGCTTTTATTTTAAATGCATATTTAGGGAAAGATAGTGCTTGATTGTTTTGTTTGTCACTAGAAAGCCTTAGCTTCTAAGGAGGTCGGTTTTGTCCGAAAAATTGACTCTTTCCGCATGACACCACTTCTTAGATGGCATGGCTTAATATGGTGGTGATACATGGATATTAGATTACCACTTGTCAATCATGTGTTAGTTATGCTAATGCTAACATATCTTAAGATAATTAAACTTATGTGCCATAACATTGTATCTAAAGCTCAATTTTCAATGAAATTTGTATCACTCGAAAACTCTAATGTCAAAAGAGAAGTTTAAACTAATTAAAAGAAGAGGAATTTTGACAACTCTTTCTTCCTATAATAAATTAAAATGTTAGAATTTAAACATAGCAATGAAACTATAGCAAGAAATTACATATTTGGTTTTGTATGTTAGCATTCCTCTATATGCATTTGATTATATTTATGAAATTTTATTTTAATAATTAAAATGAAATAGAAAAAAGATCATTTTTACAACCCCTTAAGCTACATTTAATATTAATGTTCATGTTTATAACGAGGCTAGATCAATCTTAACTATGGATCTATAAGGCATGAGAGGGATCAAATCTTCCAATGTGCAAAACTCTTTTTTGAGTGCAAAAGTTTGAGGAAGGATTCAAACCTCTAGAGATTTGATCCTTCTATGCACTTAGGAACTAAGATGATCTAGGCACGGTATTAATATCTATTAATTTAAAATATTTATATTTAATTTAAAATAGTTTATTATAATATATTATTTTAAAAATCATTAACATCTAATTAATTTTATTTATATTTTGTAGAATTGTCCATAATTAACCAGCTTGGTTGAGGCAATATGAATAGTAACAACATGATATGAGAAAGACAACATAATGCATTTTCGTGAAGTTTGTCATTCACTAGTTTGCTTCAACAATTTAGCTATAAAGCCTTAGAAAAACCATGAAATTTTTTTGAAAACTTTTATTAACCATCTATTCTCAACAATACCACAAAAACCCTAGCTAGGCCAACTTATACACATAGATCATAGAAGAACGAATATGGAGCTAAATATATGCCAAAAGCTCACATTTTTTCCTTGGCGTGACTAAGAATAACCCTCACTTACAAGATATAAAGAGCTCAAATACGGTGCTCATTGACTCTTTACCTAAGCCTTATATAGACCATACATCCTAGATTTGGAGATGAAGGAACTATGAATCATACTAATTTCACCCTATTTAAATATATAAGATCATTTGGAAAATTATATATTTGGTTTATTGGGTAATTTTATTATGTTATTGGGCCAACAATAAAAAATGTTGGCATACTTACATTACTCCTCAACCTGGTCGAGACTCTCAACATTTAAAAGATGTTGGCATACTTACATTACACCTCAACATCTCCCCATACTAAATTGTAGATGGCCTCATAGTGCAAATATTCAAAAACAACTTATAACCCAAATCAAATAAAGAAAAACTATTTATACCACAATTTTAATGTGAACTACATTAAAATTTCAAAATTATAAAGCTATAAAGCTAAATAATATATAGAAGTTCTAGAAAATATACTTACAATACTCCTCAACATAGCTAAGGCTCTAAACATTCAAAAAATGTTAACATACTTACATTACTCCTGATTATAAATGGCCTCATAATGCAAATATTGAATAACTACTTACAATCCATGTCGAATGAAGAAAAATTATTCATACTACAAATTTAATGTAAACCACATTACAAATTCAAAATTATAAAACTAAATAATCTATAAAAGTTTTAGATAGTATTATAAAAAGAGCCATAATTTTTTTTTTACCAATCCCAATAAAAAATATAAAAATATAAAGTCAATCCCCATCAGCACAAAACATCAAGCCTGATGAACAATAAAAGTTATAAAAATATAAAGCCAATCCCCGTCGGGTCAAAACATCATTTACAAAATGTTGCATGAATCAATCTCCTTTATAAATATAAATAAGCCTAACAATAATTGATTAAACTATTGCATTAAATCTGAGATCTTCGAAAATAACCCTCCCATTAATGTTGGCATTCATGTATCCACCATAGCGTCTTCTTGCTCAGCGAGAGTCACCATTTTGGAATGGAATAATGCCAAAAGGTTTTCACTTCCTCGCAAAAAAATGATTGATGACTTTCCTGTGCCATGTGGTTTATATATACAAATCCCACGCCTAAAAATATCTTGGCCGTGGTCTTAACTTTCATGAAACTTGTTTGAAAATAAAATTAAATGACGTGGATTTATGTAGATTAATAAATTTGTAATTAAATTAAGTATTTATTTTCCATATTTTCTTTTTGATGAATGGGTAAAGTTTTCTCGTATTTTCATTAGTGTTTAAAATTTTAAATGGTGTGGATGGTTTAAAATGTTTATTTTAATATAAAGATTTATTTTTTTAATAAACTTCGTTATATTATTTTCTATATTTCTTTATTTTTGTTTTTCTTTTTGTACCTTTATATTATAGAAAATTTAAACTTATAATATAGATCCACGAGATTATTATTTTTATATTTTTTATCTACATTTAGACTTATGTTAAATTATGTAAATGATTTTCTTAATTGTTTAATAAAATATAAATTAGAATGGATCAAATTAATCTATCTCACAGGGAGCAAATCTCAAGGTGTAAATGAGATGTAAATGAGTAAAACTCGAGTAAATATTTTTTACTTCAAAAAATTGATTTCTTTCTCATTCCAAAGTTAAAATGGATTAATGATGGTTTAATTATTAATTATTAATAATTATACTTAATAATTTTAGTTTATTTTATTTTTAATTTATTTTTATTTTTATATATGTGACCAAGTCAAAATGTTTACATCTATTTCATTGTGGATTGGGGATATAATTTTTTTATGTGTGACAAACATAGATCCATGTTAACTCCGCATCTACCAAGCTACTAGAGGGATCAAATTTCTTGAAATTTAAACTTATTTTGCAGTGAAAAGAGATTTGATCCCTCTCCACGGTAGATTTAGAGTTAAGATCCATCTATGTTGGTTTAATTTCCTCTTTTAAATAAACTAATACCATGGGTCAATATCATAGGTTCTCATAAACTTGGAGCTGGATCTAGGTTGGTTTAATTTCCTCTTTTAAATAGACTATATTCCACATGAATATAAGGGGTCAATAACATGGGTTCTCATAAACGTGGAGGCGGATGTATCTTGGTTTAATTTCCTCTTTACATAAACTATATTCCACATGAAGACCATGGGTCAATACCATGGGTTGCCATAAAATTGTAGGTCAAAAACCACATACAATTGACGAAATCAAGTTTACCTTGTTATTTTAATTAAAAGTCATTTTTGTTTTAACTTAGAGTTATCTTGATAACAAATGCTTCATCAATGAAAAACAATAAATGGTGGGAATGAAGGCGGGAGCGATGAAGGGAAGGAGCAGGGTTCGATCACGGGTCTGGCTAGAGCCGGGGCCTGACTGAGCAGGGTATGGGCCACCGTCTGGGCACGACGATCGGAGGACAGGAATTTTCTCACAGGTTTCTGAAGCATTCAGTCAAGGAGAAACGGGCAGCTGTAGGTAACCTCTTTGGTTCGGGCGGACAGGTGGGAACAAGGGTAAAAACCCTTTTGTCATTCACACTGGCGACATCACTTTTCCGTTTGTTTACTGTAATCCGCCCTCGAAACCATGGTAAATCCCAAGGAGTTAGTGGATTTAGACCCGGTAATGGAAGACATTTTGTCTGTTTGGGGCAAAGACCCGACCGCTAAAAACATAGAGCGGTATTTTGGCGACTCTGGGTCATGCAGAACGGGTGCACTCTCGCCAGAATCACAAAGGATTCAACAATCTTTCTTTCAACTGACCAAAGGTTTCCAAGAGAACGAGTTTTCGCAACAAGGGTTTCTTGATGCTCAGCATCCTTTCAGTTCGGGTGAAGGTCCTTTACATGTAAGCACTGGTCTTTCGAGCCATGGCAACAAGGGAAGCACGCCCCTTGAAGAACCAGTTCTATCCGGGGGTCTCGAAGACATTGTTAACTTTATCACAAGAGCAGAGCGGTCGGGTCAGAAAAAGACTGGTAGCGCATCGACACTAACTAGGGTTTCTATCGGGAAAGACCTGGTTACCCCAAAAGGCCATTCTGGACGGCCGGACAAAGCGATAGCAGCTTCCACAGAGACTCAAGAGACATCTCATGCAGAGATTCCGGGTATTCAGGTAACCCTTCCTTTTCCTGATTCTTCTTTCTGTGAGACCGAGGTTCCCCATCTCTCTCTTGCATCTTTTCCTACAAACCCTAGCTCCCAAAGGGTTGAAGCAGACAGAGAGGGCCGGGAGGAGGCTTTTGGTGGGAGGAAAAGAGGCGAAAAGCGAAAGAAAAATAGACCTATTGGAGAACAGGAGCTGGAAGGTAACTTGGTCTTAGGAATGGAGGTGAGTATAGAAGAATCCCTGGAGGTGGCGGACTGCACAGTGGTGGGAAGAGCTAGAGGGAAGAAGTTCTCTCCAAGCTTTCTGCAAGAATGGGGAGAAAAGAACTGGTCGGTGGGCGAAGAAAAAAGAGTTTTCAAAGCCTCAACCCTGGCAAAAGGGTGGTTCCTATTCAGATTTGAGAGCAAAGATTCGGCCGACTGGGTTATTGCTAGAAATTGGGTGATTGGGAACATCCCAATCCTTCTAAAGAAATGGACACCTCTGTTCGATGCAAGACGAGAGAAAACTGATGTATACCCTGTCTGGGTCAGGGCTCTAGGTTTGCCCTATTTTCTATGGACGGAAGCGGTGTTCAAAGCAATAGGGGATAGACTGGGAACCTATCTGGAAGCAGACATGACATTCCTTCAATCTCGGGAGCAAGCCATGGCTAGAATCCTTGTTAGTTTAAACCCCGGCAAAGGTCTTGCAAAGAGAATTAACCTGCAATACAAGGATATGGTCTTTGAACAGTTATTGGACTATGAATATCTTCCCTTCAGGTGCCATAGGTGTCACGAATACGGGCACCTGGCAAAGGAGTGCCCCCTTGGAAGGCGAAGGAGGAGATATCAAAAGGAGCCGGCTCAGTGGGAGAATTTTTACAGCCCTTACCATCATTCTCAAGGTCAGAACCCCTCGTCGGAGACGAACGAAGCAGATAAGGAGATAAAAGCCCAAATGGAAGTGCTGCCGTCGAATCAAGACCAACTGGACAATCCGGACGCCCTGCTGGAAAAGGAATCTGATCATGGAAAAGAACCCGCAAAGGATCAGCCATCTGAAAGGCCTCAGCAACCTTCTGAAGGAACAATGGGGACAACAATGATGACGCGGACAAGCTTTCTAAGGAAGGTTTGCAGCAAGCTCTGGGAGGGTGGAAAATAGTGGAAGACTGTCAAGGACAGATAGTTTCATCAGATGTGCCGCCATATCTTCAACCTTTCAGATGATACTATGTATATTTTTGTTTACATTTTCTCTTTTTACTTGCACAGACTATGTCACTCAGACTCTCTTTTCCAAAAACTCATTTATATTTTTTGTGGGCTGTTTTCCTCTCTGTTGAGGAGGCCTAAAGGCTGGTTATAACTGTATGGTTTTTAGTGCTGCTGCTCTGTTTCTTATAGCCGAGTCCTTCTCGGGTCATAGCTGTTGTGTCACAGCTGTTCTTACTGCAAATCTGCTCTGTTTTCTGGCTTCAGTTTCAGAAGGAGACTTTTTTGTGTTTTTGTCTGCTTGGTCTAGCAAGCAGTTACTTACGGAAATGCTTGGCATCTGCAATGTAACTTTTTATTCTCTTAATAAAAAGTTCGCTTTTTCTTCGGAAAAAAACTTAGAGTTATCTTTAATTTTCTTTATTTTACTTTTGACCAAGTAAAAATATGAAGATAGGATTAGTTTTATTTATATTAATAATATAATTAATGATTGTATTATTTTAAATGATTCATTGTATTATTTTTATTTTATTTGACAGAGTAAAATGTTTATATAATATAACAAGGCAAGATAAAGATTTGCACCTTAGAAGATAAGATGTATTTTATTTTTATTTTATTGATATGTAATTTGACCTAGTCAAAATGCTTACATAACATACCATCACATAACATAACCTTACAACATCTCTTCCATACTTTGTTGGAGAGCTTAATTTATTTTAGACCAACTTAGACCTATCTTAACTCCATATCTACCAAGCACCCGTAAGGGTCAAGTCTCTTGAGATGAAAACATTTTTTAAGGTGAAAAATGACTTGATCCCAAGTGGTAGGTATGGAGTTAAGATGGATCTATGCTAGTTTAATTATTATTAATTTTATGTTTTATTTTATTTTTACTTAGTCAAAATGTTGAAAAAGAGTTTACAACATCTATAGCATATTATTGGGCCAAGAGACATTGTGCAACCTATTATGAGGCACATGTCATGTAATGTTACCTTCAAAAGTAATAAAATAATATTTACATTAACAAATAAAAAAAATAGTAATAACAAAACAAATCAATGTGAGACATAAATTAAATATGTCATTTTTCATTTTAATTTACATCAACTTTATAATTTCATTGAAAGTAAAAAAAAGTAATTTACCTTTTAGTGTCACCAAGATATGAAATTCCTTGAGTACTTATTATGGACATAATATGAAGTTCACATATGCATGTTAATATTATGTTTACTAAAAGATTATATGAGAGAGAGTGTCTACCTTTTTATTCTATGAATAACTTCTTTCTAAATCAAGTTAGGAAGGATATTTGTAATACCTTCCAATGTTTAATATGCCTTTTGATATGTAATATTTAAAAAATGTTAATAACAATAATAACAAAAATAATTCATTGTGTACTTTTTCTCTTTGATATTTTGGCATATGAAGCATACATTGTTAAAATATAGATATCTTAATATTTTTTAGGGAAAGTATATATATATATATATATATATATATATATATATATATATATATATATATATATATATATATATATATAAAGATATTTATTAAATATTGTAATTAAATCATTAAATAAGATTGTTGATTTTAATTGTGTCAAATTTTGAAGTTTAACAAAATTATGAATATTTGTGCCTTGTTGAGCTGAAAGAATCATTCTATAACTGAGTATGAGGAGATGTGTAAGTCACTTCATTCGTACATCCATGATAAACAATTCATCATATCAAAATTTTAAGCTTCACTCCACATCTTAGGTCACTATGTGTCCTCACTTCTGTAGAATTTTTCGAACCTCGAAATACTTAAAGCTCCCCACAAACATTGCTTCTAATCCTCTTACCAAGCCACACTGATGTCTAAATACAAAATTATTCTTTGTTTACTCCTTTTAGTATTCCCTACATGTCGTCATAATATGCTTCTTTTTTTCTATTTAAGAAACCTTTGAACCATAATGAATTATGCAATATCAACTATGCAACAATTTTTCTTAGTGAACTTAAACCCCTTTTCCCTTGCCTAGATTCCAGTCTACCTTAGACCATATTCTCTTGCTTGACCAATGAACCAATGACCCTTCGCTTTCGCATTCACCTTGTGGTCAAGACAATCTATAACTTGGTCTCTACAAAGGTTTTAGTGCTCAACCTCCTCAAAATTAGACCCTACAATAAGGGTTAATGTAGGATACAAAAAGGTTGAGTTTATGCTTGTTCAGGGTTACTCCAAGCTACTACTCAAAAACAGGCTAAATTGAAAACTTTTTGCAATCAAAATAGCTATGTCCATTGGAAAAATTTCAACACAAGAAATTCACCCCATAGAGATAACCGAGAAAACAATGTCACTTTCCTTTAATATGCCTTACAAGCATGCGTCCTAGATATAGGAGGGCTAAAACGTCTCCAAAATAAACAAGGATAAAAAGTTTATAAAAGTACAAGAGGATATCCACAAAAATCACCTATTTCAATACCTTCCTAAACAACTCAACAATCTTCTTTTTTCAGCTTGATATTCTTTAGCTTATCCCTATCTCAACTTGGTCCTCTCCTTCCTTAGCTCAAATGTTGTGTCAACTCAACACTCTTCCCTCATCTTGGATCCATGGTCAAACTCAAAACTCTTCCTTCAACGTAGATATATGGTATATGTTAGAGCTCATTGCTTGCCTAGATCTGGATATGATCTCAAACGAGCCACTCAAGTGGCATATATATAGTGTTTGAAGTGATATTTTTTGGGGGGGAATTTAGTCAATTTGTCTTGTTATCGGCTTGTCCATTGGCTGGGTTGAATTATGCAAAACGTGTGAACATGATAGGATATTTAAATATATATATTATAAATACATTCAAAAATCCATTTATCCTCACCTATGAGGAGTTAGGAGGTGTGCTACCTATCATCGAAAAGGTACCAAAATATGTTATTCGACTATATAACTTTCCCTAGTTTCTTTTGCACTCCATTTTTCCTCATTCCATGTGATACTTGTTTCATCATCATGACCTTTGATCCCTTGGTGCTAAAATGCTGCCAAACTCTGGAGTCATGTCACTGATATGTTCAATAGCTTAATCCTTTTGCAGTTTGTATCCTTACATACCGTCCTCAGGCTCTCTATCTCATCCACATTCATCTTGTTCCTTTGTCTCGCTTTGATGATGTGGGAAACATTATGGGTCTCCTTCGACTGATTGCTTCCTGTCGACTTCAGCTCATTATCCGGGAAGTTGATCTAGAGACTCCTTTCTAGTACCTTGGAGCTTGCATGCCTTAATGGAAAGTTTTTTGCATTCGACGACACACTTTCATTATTGACCTTCGATAGGGTGATTTCATGGGTGTTTAATTTCAGATCATTCTTCACACTTTGTGGATTGTACTAACAGTACCTTGAGAACCATTGGCATTACTCGTGGTCTCTCTCACACTTGTTAACGGTTTACATCATTGACCGGTAATCAAGCGATTTTATAGTATGCTTGACCTCAACATATCTATTCGAATATTAGAATTTCTACCTTGATCGAGCTAGGATTTAAGACCCTGGCCTCTGGTTACACAAGTCTAGGTTGCACGGATTGGTTCATGATTTTATACATGACTCTTTTGATTGGATGGCTGCAACCATACCTGATTCTTTTATATGGTCCTTCTAATTGAATGGCTGCATCCATACCACAGATCGTTTATGTTTATCTTCTCGATGGCTCTGCCCATGCTTTATGCACATGTATTTCCTTTCACTATGTACTTATGTATCAAAGATATTAGGTGTACTTGTGTTTGTAGGTTCTCTGCGATGGTGTTTTGTCTTAGTTATGGATTCGTAAAGAATTTCACCCCTCCCATCTCTCAGCCTTCATGCTTTAGGGGGCATCTATTACACATTATTTTGTCACTGACCCCACATTCCCTGATCTCAGACACTATCGATCTGTGTTATTGACATCTTCTTTGTGTCATGTTACAAAATATGTGTCAATGTCTTCCTTGTCATATAAGGAAGGATACCTCAGTTCATTACTCCAAGAGCAGACCCTTTTTGAACTCTGTTTTTGGGACGTCGCGGGTCATTAGTTATTCCACCTGTGAAGATGGCTAAGATTGAACTAAGCCAAATGACGATATCAATTTTTCCCTATGTTTCACTCCCGATCAGATAATTTTGGCAAGTTTTCTTTAACAATTTTCAGAGCTTCTGAGTGTAACAGCTTCATGGGTGATCCTAGGGTTGGTTGGTGGATCAGATGAGCTTGGCTCTCTCCTTTGGGATGGTTGTTCCACCCTTTGCGCAACCTCCCAAAGGGATAAGCTCTTTCTCCCATCTCTTATGGATGCTCCTCCTCTTATAAATACCTCCTTCATGAATGAGATCTACTAGTTTTGGAAGTAGCTTCTAATGTAACTTAGCCTGGGACAGTTTTGTGTGAATTTGGCTTGATTGGATGAGTGTTCTAGCATCAAAATTTTTCCTTTTGGGTAGGAGCGAGAGTTATTCGTCCTCTTGGGAGACAATTCATGAGTGAATGCTTGTGGAGACATGTTGACAGGACCCTTCAAGGAGACCTACAACATCAAGGCATGGTTGTAAGTTTTAATTTAGTTCATATTAATACAAATCAACGATCTATTTCCTATATCTTATGTCAAATCGCATATTAATAACTTGAAGTTCCTTGACCCTTTAAGTAGATCAGTTTTTTGTATTCTATTATGTTTGTTACTTTTCTTTGTATGTTGTTTTAGGTACAAAAGTGATTAGAAGAGAGCTGGAGCAACACAAAGAGAACTTCATCAAATGAGGATTTGAAGGTAGGCCTTTATGACATTAAATATCTAAGGGAATTTGTTTTGGTATTGTTTTTGTTGTGACTAGACCCACTCTAGGGCTAGAGGGGTTGGATTTGTCTGCAAAGGGAAATTTCTAGCTTCACACAGACACTCAGACCACTTTGAACAAAGAATTCAGTAAGCCTAAGTCTTAATCATAGTCAGTAGTTGGATTGAAGGAAATCAGAACGAGGGTCGGTGAAACTCCTTTGGATTTAGATCAAATACTGAAGTGTGTAATCTACAAAGCTAATATGAATCTCACAGATAGTCAACACCATGAATGGTTTGTAGCCTTATTCCTGCCCCACCTAAGGGTTGCTTTGTCATAACAAAAGATAGGAACTCTAGCAGAACCTCTGGAGATTGTGATGAGATTTCATGAAACACCTATTCAGGAGGCTTCTTTTAGATTTCAACAGATTCACGTGGAGTTATAGAACCAGTGATGATAAAGGGAAGCAACCTAAAGAAAGTGGGTAGGTCCACAAGGCCCCAGAAAAGGAGGTTGGGTTTGATTTGGAGTGTGAGAAGGAAATGTTCATAGAAGCGAAGAAAATATTTGTCGAGGCCTCTAGCTTAGGAACCTAGGACAAATTGTATACAAAGGTTGACCCCTCTGTGCTTACCACCTTCTTGGAGACATGTATGAAATTACTATGAAATAGAAAGGTGGTGAAAGGGCTACAAGAATTGATAGACAAGTTTTTTGGTAAGGAAAATGCTCCTTAAGGACACTGCGCAGTCAGAAAGATCGGTAAACATAAGACAAGAACAGGGCATGAATGAGGCTCACCGTGCAAATATGAGGTAATGAGATGGACCAAGTTATTTTGTATTTGGGATCGGATGCAAACGTTTTTCCTAAACAGACATGGGAAAGAATGGGAAGACTTGCACTGCAATGGTGTCTGATTCAATTGAGGATGGAAAACTTGCATGGAGTGACCATAGATATAGAAGGTGTGAACACACTACCTGATTTTGAAGTGATATAGATTTTTGATGATAGCAATCCATACCCCATGCTCCTGGGAATCGATTGGGCTATCGACATGAATGGGGTCATCAATTTGAAGAAGCAGACAATGTCGTTTGAAAGGAAATTACTCCATGTTGTAGTACTATTGGACCCTGAAGAAGGATTGTTCTATATTGAACCGTTCCGTGGCTATGAGGAAAGTGATGATGATTTGGATCAAATCTATAAACTAACAGTTCAAGACTAAGACTAGGTTAATCCGACAGCTAATGGATGAATTACATGGGACTGCAAAACCTCCTGTACTCCAGATTCAAATGAAGAGTTAGAACATTGGAAAAATAGGTTGCACAAAGTATATACATTGTGCTACAATATGATGACTAAGTCGTTTTGTTGTGTGTTGTCAGAGATAATAAATTTACCTTATTATGATGGTTTAACTAATGGGGATAAGTTTTTGGATGCCTTTGAAATAGAATTACGTGAGGACCATCTCTTTCAAGCATTAGATGTGGAATTGTGCACTATGCAGGCATGGCGGCGGGGTACACATAAAGACAGCTTTGATGAATGGCACGAGTATAGGAGAATGGTGATGTTATGATTTGGCAACCCAAAAGTTCAGCTAACTGAGAAATACGATGGGAGGAATGATCCACATGATCATTTGGCAAAGTGGACTAAGATTTATGGAACAGAGCTGCATCCAAAGTGGGTGCATTTATTATGTCATACTTTGGATATAATCCCTATGAATTGTTACCTCGAAATGAAGCTCTGCCACGGCATTGCAGAGTGGGACATCTTAAGGGAAGGGTTTCTAATGACCTTTAGCTTTGAATATGGGTTTGAAAGCATTGACGAGGTGTTCCAGGAGGTTAAGGCTAAAATATTCATAATCTCGTAGGATCCTTTGGAATTAGCTCAACTAGATTGGAGCACCCAGTTGTGCCATGAATTGGAATACTATAATGTGACTGCCAAGGGGGAGGATGAGGATCCAAGGAATATTAAAATCCCAGAAGCAGAAGGCCATTGCAAAGTTGAGGGACCATAGATAGAGAACCTGGACATCACCGCACCATTGAAAACTAGGAAAATAAACATTGGTACTGAAGTAGAGCCAAAGTTTGCGAAGATTGGGGATTAGTGGAATGATGCCATAGTAGATAAAGTCATTGAGTTGCTCCATGAATCATGATTTGTTTCCTACAAAATTTTCGGACCTGAAAGGTATCATAGGAGACTTGGGCATGTTGAAAATTACCTTGAAGTTGCACACAAAGCCAATTAAGAAAAGACCATATCGCCTTAATCCCAAATATAAAGAAGAGATTTGTTTGGAGTTGGATAAGATGCCTGAGGTAGGCATTATCGAATCATTCGAGGAATTTGATTGGGGGATCCCAATGGTATCCAAGAAAAGAAGAAGAAGGGAGAGATATGGATTTGTGTAGATCTTATGAAGCTTAACGACACATGTGTCCATGATCCCTTTCTAAAATTGTTCACAGATGAGGTACAGGATAGTTTGGAGGGCAAGAGGCCTACTCACTCACTGATGGGTTCTCTGGGTACCATCAGATTAAGATCGCGTTGAAGGATTGGAGCAAGGCACCCTTCGTGACAGAATGGGTTTGCTTTTAATATACAGTGATGTCATTTGGACTTAACAATGTGTCGGTGATATTGTCATGCGTAGTCATTGCGACATTTAATAAGTTTATCCAAAAATTCTTAGAGGTATACTTTGACGAGTAGACAATGTTTGGGTTAGTAAAGCACCATGTAGCCAGTCTACATTTGATGTTGGATACGTGCTAAAGATATTAGATTGCACTGAACCTGAAGAAGTGCTTCTTCTATGTCCCTTTTAGGATTTTGCTGGGTCATGTGGTGTGCAAGAAAGGACTAATGGTGGACCCTGCTAAGATCATGGTCATAGTCAATTTGGAGGCTCCAAGAAGTGTTAAACAGTTGTGCCCAACACTGGGCCATACATGATATCATCGAAAGTTCATTAAGGTGTATGCTCAGATTACCACGCCTATGGAGAAGCTGTTGAAGAAGGATTCTACATTCTGTTGGGACAAAGAATGTCAACAATGTTAGCATCTAAATCTGCCTTAGGCTGAAAGAAGGAAAAATTCAGGGTAACTACAAACCACGCTCAGTCTGGTAGCTAGCCCTACCAGAATAGGAGAGGGCTCTCTCCGGGCCACGCTCAGTGAAGAATAAACAAAAAGGGTCTGAGAATGACTTAAAATAGATACTGATTTTAGGCTAGGTAAATAAACATGAAAGAGGTATTTTGATAAATGACTGAGTTTTCTGGGATGTATGGGACCAAGGAACAACATGAGCAGAGAATTTAACTCAAAGGTGCAGATTATTTCGTGAGGCAATACAGGTCAAAAGTCTAGCAATTAAATTTGAAATAACATGAAATGGAGAGACTGTTTAAAAGGGTGAAAAGGGAATAAATACATGAATCCTTTTCAACAGAAGAAAACATAGAACGTGAAAACTTTCCCAAGGCAAAGCAGTACACTGAATTCTACCTTTTCTTACTTAGAAGCTTTCACTAGAAACAGATATGAATGAACTATGAAACATAATAAAATACATATGAAACAAAAAGAATATACATTTGCTAAACTCATGCCACAGGAATCTCATGAACCAGAGCTGCAACCTTTCATTAATTCTCTGTCAAAATGTACAGTGAATGACTGGGTTTCTCTCCCACAATTTCCCAGAAATTCAAACCTTTTACAAAATGACTCTCAATACAATAAATAAGCTTTTCCATGAGAAAGTCGATCAACCCAGGAAATGAAGAGCCAACCATCAGCAGTTACATTTAACTTTCTATGAGGACCAATTAGAAAAATGCAAACATGAGCATAGATATTTTGGGTGGTTGTTCGCCTTCATTTGGCCACTTGGATAGAAGCCAAAAATGTTTTTTAAACTTTTCCTTTGATTCCGGGAAAAATGTATTGTAAATGAGCCGGACCACTTGGAGAAAATTGCGAATCGAAATTTCGTGGAGCGGGAGTGATTTTGACCTTTGGATCTCTGTGCGCCGCGCCAAAAACTGTATGCGTCACGCCACTTTGGAGGTGGTTTTGAGGCACTTTCTCAAGTCCAAATTGAGCCCAAGTGTGCTTGTTAGAAATCCCTACCTGTCTACTTTCTAACCCAAGTGAAATTTCTGAATCTGGTGCCCATTTACCCCTCCAAAACTATAATCTCCCAAGACTGCTTCCTGTGTCTCAAAATAGGGGCAGAGAGGTCACTTTTTGGGTGTTTTTGACCTCTTAAGGACTCAAAATTGGCCCAAACTTCTTGGCCATGCACCAAAAGTCATGATTTTCCATGGAAAATCCAAATATGTAAACTTTTATTCATTTGGAGCTCCCTAGCGAAACCGCGCACCAGGTGGCGTGGCGCACAGGAAGAAAAAACATGTTTTTTGTACACAAAATTTCAAAATGCAAAAATGTGCTCCAAATTTCTTGAAATTTGGGCTGTACCTTCTCTATCACATGTCATGCTAGACCAATGAAGCCTCGGCCAAGATTTGGAGCTGATCTTTCTCTTTTTTCCTCTTTTGTCTTTTTGTTACCTTTCTCAATTTCGCCTTTAGGCTCCTGATTCTTGCTTTGGAGCTCATGTTTCGGGCCATGTAATGGTGAGTCACGCGCCCCAGCATTGCTTTTTCCCTATTAGCCTTCTCCACCAGCTACTCCAAGTGAACATTCACTTTCTCTAAAACATACTCCCGGTCCTCATCTCTTTGTTCCATAGGTTTACCTTGTGCTGCCATGATGTGTTACCAGTTTTCCTTGATCAGTTGCAACTCTATCTCAGCTTGTTGATCCTCAAGTTGTTTCCTCTGCTCCAGATATTTCATGTTCCATTTGGCTCTTTCCAAGTCAAGGGACAAGGCTTGAATCTCTATTTGCTGCTCCTGGATGATCTCTTTAAGTTGTGCACATTGCGGATCTGTGTATGTATCATCATCGTGAAGGAGAACAAATTCGGTCCCTCATTCACTAGATGGCCCCTCATCATGCATTGGCTCCTTACCACTGTCCCGTGCCTGTAGTGCTGATGTCAAAAGCGAGGCGCCTTCCACCCCGGGTGGAGATAAAACTCGCTTTGCTGCTGCAAACAATGGTCTAGTCCCCTTCTGATATGTGATGAATACCAGCACACTAGCGGTCTCATGGCACTCATACTGATGAGAAGGACCACCCATCTCATACTTGACCTCTGATAATCCCAGTGAAGCTCTGACGAGGTCATGAGAGATGAAATCACCCCGAGTAATGCCCTATAATCCAAGCTGATGAACCACCAAAATCTTAATAAGAGAAAAATGATAAACACTGTTAAGTTGCTGCTGAGGTGTTTTGTGCGGCATAAAGGTGTTCATCCTCTCTATGTTCCGGCAAATGAAATACGGGAAGTTCATCATCTGTACCCTGGTGAAATGCACGAGCAACCTGATGTGATAAGCATATAAATGAGAGAAACGCCCCTCACAGCTGAAATATTTCATGATTAACTTCATTAGTGGAGCATATTCATCTTTCAGATATCGGAATGGAAACACTCGTTTGAGCTACCTCAAGAAACCAGTTTTAATGTATGGCTCATAATGTTGCCAATCAATCTTCTGCTTCTTGTTCCATGGTTCTCCAACGTTCGGTATGCTGGTTGCTAATGAGACAGATTCTGGTGTAAGTGTGAAAGTGACACCGGCTAAGATAGCGTGATCTCCATGTAAGTGAAGCACAAAAAGACGAGCCAACTCATGATGAAATTGAGCACTAGCCACCTTTTGACAAAACTCAAAGCATGACAGATGTTGGAAACATGACATAGCAAGAAGGCAGGCCTACAATTCTGTAAGGGTGGTTGGTTCTTCTCTAACATGCCTGCCACTTTTATGAGGCTTCCCGTGAGCCTGTTCTTCCGAGGATGAGTCACTTTGGGTTTCTAGTTCATAATCCGATGAATGTTCGGATGCCATGACTGCTATACCAAATACCTTGAAGAAAAGATGTTGTATATGGATTGTGCTTGGACTACTTTTGTGATGTGTTGATATCTGCCACCAAGGGGAAAAATGCAACAAGGGACTGTTAATAAGGGGGATAATATGAAGGGATTAGGGACTATGAGGAGGAATTTTATTTAGGGACATGTAGGGGGTTTAGAAATTTTATATAGGGTAGGGTTTGGGGTTTTACATTTGACAAATGAGTGGAGGGGATAGGGAATAGGATTTTAGTAACGCTTTAGGATAGGGAAAAATGGGAAAAATATTATAGGGAAGAAGGTAATGACGGAAAGAAGGGAAAAATGAAATGGAGGAGGAACCTTGGCACCAACACAATGAATTTGCAACCCTAACAATAATTGTTTTGATGACTTTAAGTGGTAGGGTTTACGAGTTTTTGTTACAAACATAAGCAGCCATAAACCATCATCATACCAACATAAAAATGGATGAAACAATGAGAGATCGACCCCACCTAGCAAATTCACGGGATTAAGAGGCAATTTGTTGCAATTCTGAGCAAAATTGGGCTTTGATGTGTATGCGCCGCATAGCATACGCAGTGCACCACGTTGTTTGAGTGCAGTGCGCCCGTTTTATTTAACACTGTGTGGTCACGCCCAGTGCGCCGCACTCCCTCAGTGCGCCGCGCCACTATGCTTGTGTGCCGCACCTGTCAAGACACCTCCAACTTCACCCACAACGTGCGTTGGCTCACCCAATCACCTTGAAATGCTTCTCTTTGACATTGGTATGAAAAATAACATTGATAATCATGGCAAAAGCTTATAAAGACATTGATTTGATTTTTGGTTCTTCAAAACCCATTTTTGTAATGTTTTCACTTTGGCACTTTTTCACAATTAATACAACTCTGCTTTTCACACTTCCTTTTGATTTCTTTGACTAAAATGATGAAATTTTTGGCAAATTTTTTACAGGGGTAGCCGACATGGAATTTAGCTAAGGAGACCAAGGTTGCGCTTGGAGAAATCAATTGAGAAACTTTTGAAAATTATTACAAATGACAAACTGTTGACTTTTCTTCAAAACAGAGTTTTGAAGAACAGTCATAATCTATCAACATGACGATGAAAATATTTGAATCACAACTTTATAAGAGCCTCCCTCTAGCCTTGCTGGCATTATTTGACATTGTTTGAAGACCAAATGACTAATCCCTAGACCTAATGACCGAAATGACTCTTTTCCATTAAAAGATCAAACATTGACTATCATGGACTTTAATAAACATTGATGAAAAGACCTAAGCTAGCAGGTACAAGACATGGGGGGGATGAATGATAAGGCCCTTCCGTCAAATTATGGCATGCCCCTAGCAGAATGCAGCTGAGTGAATGGAGCAAGACACCTAAAAATGAAATGCAGAAAGAGTTTTGATCTCTGACGGAGGACTGACAAGACTGACTCTAACAAACGAAGTCTGGATGTATTTAAAGAAAACATGATTACCGTGCCGATCTTGGTCTTCCCAGATTGGAAGAAGGAATTATATGTGCATTTTGATGCCTTGTGTATTACATTAGGGGCAGTGCTAACAAAGGCTCATGAAGGAGAGATGGATCATCCTATAGCATTTGCGAGCAGAAAGTTGTCAAAGGCTGAAAATAATTATTTGAAGACAGAGCGTGAAGGATTGGCTATGGTGTACGTGCTCCAAAAGTTCAGACACTATTTGTTAGGTGGACATTTCAAGATGTAGACACACAATTCCGCATTAAAGTACTAGTCAATAAGCCTGTGATGGTGGGGCGGGGGGCAATATGCAGATGGATGCTATTATTTCAATACTACGATTTTTAGGTAATTGTTAAGCTAGGAAGGTTGAATGAAGGACCTGACCATCTGTCACGCATTAAGACAGGAGAGGAGCCTACTAATTTGGAGGAAGGGTTTCCTGACGTGCAACTCTTCGCGGTGTGCATAGTGGATAACCGCTTTGTGGATATTATCCCCTTCTTGACTATAGGGATAGCTCCAAAATGATACACCAGTCAGCAGAAAAAAGAGTTGGTAGTGCATGTGGAAGACTTCTCTGTAATTGCTAGACATTTGTATAAGATGGGATCAAAAGAGATAGTTCGACGATATTTGCCTGATTTTGAACGAAATAGCATCCTCATTGAAGCTCATGGAGGAGCCACGGGAGGACATTCTGCAGGAAAAACAACATCACAGAAGATTTTGTGCACTGGGTTGTGATAACCAATGCTGCATAAATATTCTAAACCATATTGTAGGGCATGTGATGCATGTCAAAGAACGGGCAGGCCATCATGAAGGGATGAACTTCCTCTGAATCTACAGGTTTCATTGCAGCCATTTGAGAAATGGGCAATTGATTTTGTAGGACCAAATCCGCTGGTGCACATTATCTCATCATCGTAATCGAATATTTGACCAGATGGGTAGAGGTATAACCTGGAAAGGTCTGTACAAAGGCAACAATAGCAAAGTTTTTGTTTGAATATGTTTTGACCATGTTCAGTTTCTCAAATGTATTGATGAGTTATTGTGGCACATACCTGAGGAGGCACCGCTTGAGGCAAAGATCAAGAAGCTTGCTCCAGGTGTCTGATGGTAAGGCAAAGGTGGCCAAAGTTTAGTTTGAACACAACATGAAAATCATGGAGCTGGAACTCAAGCCATAGCCTTTCACTCCGCTAGAAGTTACGGAGCAATGCGAAGCTACTATTAAGAATGGAATAGCTACTGTGGATACCACAGTTGTGGACTGCAAAACATTGTTTGAACAGACCATGGAAGTAGTGACGACCCTACAAGAAGATCCCACCCTATAGGTTTTAAGTACAGAGATCCACGAGCTCTAGTAGCAGTACGACGAAGTAAGGGCGACAATGCACTCCATTTCTACAACACAGCGCCTCGCCAAGCTACAAGAGGCTAAGTAGCTCCTTACATAGGTGGAAGCTACGCAGAAGAAAGAGGTAGTCCTTAAGGCCAGGTTGGGGCCTTAGTGGGATGAAGCCTACCTAGTCTTGGGCAACATAAAGGAAATTTTTTTGAACTTAGAGATTACATAGCAGAAGATCAAGTGAGCTGGTGAAGGATGAGCCACAAAGAAGATGGTAGAGAAAGTAAATCAGGCAGCCATCCAGAGTGTGGCTGAAGTTGTAGTTGTGCAGGTAGAGCTGGCAGATCTTCACAACAAGATCACCATGCCAGTTGAGTGACTCGAGGGTGAGTCACAACCTTTTTGTTGGGGGCCTGTTGGGATGGGCTCCCCTGGGTCAGTTTTGGGGCAAAAGCCCAAGTTTTGGTATAAAAGGATGTAAAGTCTCTACAAATTGTAGTCACGGAGCTAGGTAAGACTCAAAAATTCTTTTTACCCTCCTTTATGAAAACTTGAGTCAATTTTTGAAGATCCACCCATGGTTCATGGACCATGGGATTGTATAAATATGTGTGTCTTAGAGATTCTAAGGAAAGTAATTCAAGTTTGTCTATGGGTACAATGAAACGAGTCTAGAGAGTTAACACAGGAGAGTAAGAGGAGAGGCTCTACAGCTGAGTGTGCAGAGGCCTAGAGTACTGTCCATTGTTGAAAATTGCAACAAGAAATGCTAAATATAGAAGTGCTTAAAATAGAATTGCTATAAATAACATTTCAGGATACCTTCCAATTTTAGTTAGTCCCCGAACTAAAATTGAGAAGTAAAATTTGAATTTGTTCTGAGAAGTTGTTTGATTAATAATTAATTAATTCACCTTGAGTTAATTAATTGGAGAAAATCAAACATGAAGTCTATGTGAAGACATGCAACAGTTTCTCCATTGATTGAGGAATTTATCCCTTAGTTAAGGAGATGAGGAGGAGTTGTCCTTTGAGTTGTATTAGTTAGCTCAGTTAACTGACTTAAGTATAGTTAGATTAGTTCCAATAGTTTGTAGAACTAATTGTGAGTTCAGTTAGTTAATGCTTGCATGCATGTAGCTACTGCACTTCAGACAACTGAATATTCTCTCTTAAATAACTCATGCATGTCAATTCAGTTAGAGACCCAGTTGAGATCAGATGGTGGGATAGTGTACTATTAGTTGCAGGAATATTCCTTGGAGGATATCTCTTGCATGCAGAAGGAATTCATTCCTTGGAGATTGCGTAGTTATTTCTTGGTTTAGTGAGTTGTATGAGGCCAAACGTCACACAAGTGGCATCAATGGACCCTAAGGAAAATTGTGCAAGGAAATAGGAGGCTTGGTGGGCTAAGGAAAGGCATATGTGTTGTCTATTCAGTCCGTGAGTGGTATTGAGGGATTGTACTAAGAGTTGGATAGCCTGTGAGCTAAATCTTTGTGTAGTCTGGAGATAATTTCCACTTGTATGATAATACAAAGATTGGGGTTTTTAGTTGAGGCTTTCCCCATAGTATTCTTATGTGTTGATGTGTTCTTGCTTTCTCTTCATCTGTTATATGTGTTCTATTTGATCTTGCTCATAATCGATTAAGCTTCTGAAAGGTTTGTTGTAGAAGTAGTTCTAGTATTTTGCTTTAGTACATTGCATTATCAGGTGATCTATAGTTAGAATTTCTACATGGTATCAGAGCAAAGGTGACCAAAGCGAAGAACATTATACAAAGAAGGGAGAAGTTTGAAGTTTAGAGTTCCTGATTATAGAAATCGAGTTCTTATCACATCTCAGTTTCATCAATGGAGGTCAACGGTTTGAGACTCGAGTATGCCCTTGATGGAAGCTTGAATTATATAGCCTGGAAGGATCGCATGGAAGCAGTATTAGAGGACAAGGTTTGAAGGACTTCATTGATCAAGAAGTCCCCAAGCCTGCAGCAACTAGTGCCCAAGAATTGGCAGAATGGAAGAAATGTGTGACTAGAGCAAGGAGAATCCTCCTAGAGGGAGTTTGAGACCACATTGTCTCAAGCCTCCATGGGAAGGAGACACTATTTTCGATATGGAAAACATTGAAATATCTATATCAGAATAGCAATGATCAGAGTAAGATGGCGCTGAAAGACAAGCTTTGAAAAATCAAGTGTGAAAAGGGCGACACGATCTCTACATTCCTGAACAAGCTCACCACCTGCAGGGATGAGCTTGGGAGTGCAGGTATCACGACAGCCGATGACGACATGGTGAGTCTAGCTCTCCCCGGACTTCTTAAGAGCTGGAATAGCTACTGAGACTTGGTAAGTGGAAGAGAGAAGCTGCTAGATTGGGAACGACTTTGGTCGGATCTGATGCAGGAGGAGATAAGGGGAAGCACAAGAGATGGATCTTCATCAAAACAAGATGATGAAGAAAATATAGCCTTAGCGAGTAAGGCATGGAAAGGGAAAGGGAAGGTGTCCCATTCCAAGTCCAGTTCTTCCCATGGTGGAAAGAAGTTTGACAAATCGAAAGTGTGATGCTTTCATTATCATGAGGTGGGCCATTATGCTATGAATTGTCCATAAGAGAAATCCAAGAAGGGATCCTCGAAGGGATCAGATGGTGAGGCACTAGCCTCAGAGTTCGAATTGGATTTCTTTCTTATCGCGTGCATGGTTTCATCCGTGGTGGGATGTGTTTGGTACTTGGACAGTGGAACTTCATTCCACATGTCTGGTGACAAGAATATTTTCAGTACCCTGGAGGTGAAGGAACTCCAGATGTGGATCAATATGGGCGATGATGGAAAGTATTGTGTCTCAGGTGAAGGTACGGTTGTGTTTCAGAGTAAGCATGGAGCTCCTCGAACCCTAACTGATGTAAAGTATGTACCAATTCTGAAGAAGAATCTTGTGTATGTTGCTATGCTAGATGATAAAGGCTATGATGTAGTCTTTAGTAAAGGAATTGTATTTTTGAGGCATATTGGCACCGGAAAGACCAAGAGAATTAGGATTCGAGTCAAGAATCTCTACAAGCTAGAGGTAGACGATTGTGTTGGATTGAGTTCCAAAGTTTAGTTGGTGGAGAGCCAAGATGTTGGTGAGCTATGGCATAGAAGATTGGGCCACTTACACCATGGAGCCCTAAATATCATGCAACAGATTTCTACCAGACTACCCAAGGGGAAATTGGAGCAAACAGATACAACAAAGGTTGTACCCCAGGTAAGTATGCAAAATATTCCTTTCAGGATCGAGACAGTAGAGCTGGAGCAATCCTAGAGGGAGTTCACTCAGATGTATGTGGACCATTCTCTAAAGCCTCCACCACTAAAAAAAGGTACTATGTTATTTTTATTGATGATTTTTCTCATAGATGTCGGATCTACTTTATGCAAAAGAAGCATGAGACCTTCTTGAGGCTTTGTGAGTTTAAAGCCTTGGTAGAGAAAGAATCTGGAAAGAAAATAAGAGCCTTGCGAAGCGACAATGGTGGAGAGTATGTCTCCCAAAAGTTTAAGGACTTCTACGTTGCAAAAGGAATTAAACGGGAGATTATGACACCCCATAACCCACAACAAAATGGGGTGGCTGAAAGGAAGAATAGATTTATAGTGGGAGTAGCTTGAGAAATGTTGCATGACTGAAGTCTACCGCTTCATTTGTGGGCTGAGGCATGCAATATAGCAGTATACTTACAGAACAGAAGTCCTCACTATATATTGGGGATGACACCAATGGAGGTCTTTTCCGGGAAGCGACCAGATGTGAGTCACTTCTGTATCTTTGGATCATTGGTTTAATGCCATGTGACCAAATATGCTTGGAAGAAGCTAGATCTAACAACTAAGTTGGGGATACTTGTGGGGTACACTAATACACCCTATAACTATCGTGTGTTTTTTCCTACTAGTCAGAGGATAGTAGTGCACAAGGATCTGAAGTTCGATGAGCAAAAAGCCATGCGAGTGTCCCTTAAGAGGGAGCTCAAGTTGCATGCAGAGGAGGAACTTTTGGTTCCAAAGGATGAGGAGCCTCATACTGATGTGGAGCAGCCGCATGCAGGGGATCTAGGAGTGGATACATTCACTCATGGAGAGTCTTCCAGAGACGGGAAGAAACACTTGAGGGAAGCTCACAGGTTGACGCTAGATGTGTGAGAGAATGTGGGGAAGCCATCCTCTCAGCATGGACAAAGGAGACCTCCCGAGCGATACACTGGTTACATGGCCCTGGTTGGGGAGTGTGTAGCGATCGAACCTTCTTCTTTTGAGGAAGCAGTGTAGTAACCAGTCTGGGTTGATGCTATGGTAGAGGAGTATGATTCTATCATTTGAAACAATGTTTGGGATGTTGTCCCTAGACCCAGGGACAAGTTAGTAGTGAGTTCCTAATGGCTTTACAAGGTAAAGCTGACAGCTAATGGTAGTATTGAGAAACATAAGGAAAGGTTTGTTGTCCGTGGTTTCTCACAGGTCGAGGGGATCGACTACGATGAGACTTTTGCTCCTGTAGCAAGGTACTCATCTATCATATTGATGTTGGCACTATCAACTCAGATGGGTTGGAAGATCCATCAGATGGATGTGAAGAATATGTTCCTCGATGGGAAGATTGAGGAAGAGGTGTACATTGAGTAGCCGGAAGGATTGGAGACCTTCGATTGTGAGGTGCATGTTTGCCGACTCAAGTGAGCATTGTATGGGCTGAAGCAAGCACCTCATGCTTGGTACACCAGGATCGATAGCTGTTTCACCAGGTTGGGCTTCACAAAGAGTGAAGCAGATGCAAACCTTTACCACATCATGGTAGAAGGTAAGCCATTGATCATTGTTCTTTATGTTGATGATCAGATTTTGACAGGTGATGATTAGTTGATCAAGTCTTACAAGGAGGACCTTGCAAGAGAGTTTGAGATGAAAGACATGGGCCTCATGCACTACTTTCTAGGCATCGAAGTCTGTTAGAAGGATGGGGAAGTATTTGTGTCTCAAGGCAAGTATGCTAATGAGAGACTTAGGCGGTTCCACATGGAGAAGTGCAGGTCCATGCAGACTCCTCTAGTAGGTAATTGGAGGAAGGAGGATGCTACTTCAGGTGACGTAGTAGGTTCTATTGTTTATCAATAGCTTGTGGGTTCACTAATGTATCTAGTGAACACACAACTAGATTTGTGCTTTGCGGTGAACCAACTGAGTCAAGCTATGGTTCAACCTACCAAGCTATTTTGGAAGGAAGTGAAGCATGCGTTGAGATACCTCAGAGGCACATCTCAGTATGGATTGTGGTACAAATGGATAGAGGGAGTGAAGCTTGAGGGCTTCACCGATGCTGATTGGTTAGGGAGTCCATCAGACCGGAAGAGCACTTCTGGAGGAATCTTCAACCTTGGTTCAGCTGCAGTTTCTTGGTATAGCAGGAAATAGAGGTCAGTTGCACTTAGCTCAGCAGAGGTTGAATACATGGCTACCAGTTAGGCAGCATGCGAGGCCATTTGGATGCGGAAGATTCTAGTGGGATTTTTTGGTCAGAGGATGGATCCAACTATGATCTATTGTGATAATTAGAGTTGCATCAAACTATCTGAGAATCCAGTATTTCATGACAGGTCCAAGCACATAGATATTCGCTACGATCATCTTCGAGACTGTGTGGTGAAGAGGATCATGTTTTTTCTGTATGTTTCGACCAAGGAGCAGGATGCAGATATTTTGACTAAGGCATTGTCAAAATGCAAGTTTGAGTTCCATAGAGACTGGATTGGGGTGACTAATAATCACTTTCTTATTGAGAGGGAGTGTTGAAAACAGGAACAATAAATGCTGAATATAGAAGTGCTAAAAATAGCATTGCTATAAATAGCATTTCGGGATACCTTCCAATTTTAGTTAGTCCCTCAACTAAAATTGAGAAGTAAAATTCAAATTTGTTCTTAGCAGTTGTTTGATTAATAATTAGTTAATTCATCTTGAGCTAATTAGTTGGAGAAAATCAAACATGAATTCTATGTGAAGACATGCAACAGTTTCTCCATTGATTGAGGAATTTATCCCTTAGTTAAGGGGATGAGGAGGAGTTTTACTTTGAGTTGTAATTATTTAGCTCATTTACTGAGTTAAGTCCAGTTATATTAGTTCCAATAGTTTGTGGAACTAATTGTGAGTTTAGTTAGTTAATGATTGCATGCATGTAACTACTGCACTTCAGATAACTAAATATTCTCTCATAAATAACTCATGCATGTTAGTTCATTCAGAGACCCAGTTGAGATTAGATGGTGAAAAAATGTACTATTAGTTGCAAGAATATTCCTTGGAGGATACTATTAGTTGTAGGAATATTCCTTAGAGGATGTCTCTTGCATGCAGAAGGAATTCATTCCTTGGAGATTGCACAATTATTTCCTGGTTTAGTGAGTTGTATGAGGCCCTACTTCACACAGGTGGCATCACTAGACCCCAAGGAAAACTGTGCAAGGAAATAGGAGGCTTGGAGGGCTGAGGAAATGCATATGTGTTGTCTACTCAGTCTGTGAGCGGTATCGAGGGATCGTACTGAGAGCTGGATAGCCTGTGAGATAAAGCTTTGTGCAATCCGGAGATAATTTCCACTTGTATGATAATACAGAGATCAGAGCTTTTAGTTGAGGCTTTCCCCAGAGTATTCTTCTGTGTTCATGTGTGCTTGCTTTCTCTTCATATTTTATATATGTTATGTTTGATCTTGCTCATAATCAATAAAGCGCCCACAGAGTTTGTTGTCTAAGTAGATCTAGTATTTTTGTTTAGTAAATTGCATTATCAGGTGATATACAGTGGGAATTTCTACATCCACAACTGAGTGCGTGGACCCCTGCAGCTGAGTGCATAGGGAAGTTTTGAGTCTATAACCCTTTGATGAATATCAATAAAGAAGATTGTTACAGAAATTCTTGTGTTTAGCCTCTTTACTTCTGTTATGTATGAATGTGCTATATGCTGTGATGAATGATAGTTTTATGAAATAATGATGTATTGATGCACGAATTTACTTGATCTATATTGTTATATGAAAGCAATTAATGTTAAGTGGTTACGGGAAGATCGTAACACATTCTATTAAAGTTATTGAAAACTTAGGTAATTCCGAGAAATTACTAACCTAAGGGTAATCTAAAGCATGCGCAAATAGCTAAGTGACATGTTTAGGGTCTACAAAATCCTGTCGTAGACATTCGCAGAGGTCTAGTGGTCGACTAGGGTAAGTTACAACAATAGGCCATAAGGGCCTGGAAATCTCCGTAAAGGCAGATGTAGGTCGCAAAAGGGCATCACAATGATCTCTCGGTGTGGAAACTTGGTTCCAGCATCCCCCCAAACTTCTTTGGCTGAGACTTCAGTCCACGCACTGCAGATTGATGTCAAAATGGCCAACAGTGTAGGGATTTGTTTGGTGCAACTAAATTTGAACCTGGGTCAGGACCCCCTAAGCCAACACGGTTATTCATTCG
The DNA here is from genome assembly GCA_031772625.1 of Pinus tabuliformis. Classification (NCBI taxonomy): domain Eukaryota; kingdom Viridiplantae; phylum Streptophyta; class Pinopsida; order Pinales; family Pinaceae; genus Pinus; species Pinus tabuliformis. The sequence goes on from CM062819.1 coordinate 154,870,831, forward strand.
CTATTAATATATAATTGTTTTTGTCCAAATATTGATTTGTTGTCCATTACCAAGATAGCTTTATAGTTGTTCTTTGATCAATTAAATGGATGGAAAAAATAGTTTCTAGATGCAAAAGCAACCCTTTGGAGTGGAAGGAGCTAAAATATTATAGTATTATCCCTTAGGGGAATATTTCTTTCCAAGAGGCATTGTTTCTTGAAATATATAGTGAGACAAGATTTTCCCCAAGGCCACATTCATCATGGTTGGGTCATGAATCCCCTACCCCTCATGATTATTTAGATATTTAACCACTATCCATTTGACGAAGTGGTACTTTTTGTTACTATATTTTCCACATTTACATAAGAAATTCCTAACAATTTTGGCCATTTCACATAAGACTCATGAAGGAGAAAGAAGGGCCATAAAATGCTAGTGTAAGATAATATGATATTGTCTTGATGAGAATGTGCTCCCTCGCAATGACCAAGAAAATCACACCCCATTTTTGTAACTTAGCTCTAAATTTTTCTATAACTCCAAACCATGCAAGGGATGTGTGGGACTTTAGACACATTAGGACCCAAAGATACCGAAACTCTTTTAGGAATCTATGGGATGGAATCCAAGAATGGCACCCAAATATCTTTGTAGATGGGGAGTGATATTCCAATAATTATAGATCTGAAATTTTTGATGATTAACGAGGCCACTAGAGGCCAAAATAAACTAAACTTGTCGAAGATAGACTTAAAATGCACAACAGTAATTTTCAAGCCCCCACCCCCTGAAAAAAAAGGAGAGCATGTCATCTACAAATTGGGATTTATATATGCTCTCTTTTCTTGAGATGTACCTTACCCCATATAAGCTTCCATCTATTCTCTCATGTTCAAGGACCTAGCTTAATGGGTCAACCATCAAAATATAGAGGAAAGGCGAACATAGCACCCTTGGAACATGCTTCTAGTGGCTTTGGAAAATCCAAAGGAGTGACCATTCACTAGGGAGGTATACAACTAGAATATATGAAAACCTCCACCCATTTTATGAATTGTCTGTAAATCCAAACTAAGAGAGAACCTTCAACAAAAAACCCTGATTGACTCAATAAAATGAATTTTCCATGTCAAGTTTTATGAGAATTCCTTTATCATTTCTTTAATTTTTGGAATGGAAAAATTATTGACCCAAGAGTATATTATCAATTATATATCTCTAGCCCATAAAGGCCCCTAATCTTTAGATATGAGCTTGGGAAGGAGTAAATTGAAGTGTTGAGCTAAAAATTTTGAAATGATTTAATGCGAAGACAAATGTAGAAAAAGGCTAAAAGGAAAGTTAATTATTGATATATAAATTCCTAGAGATGGAATGAGGAAGTGAAGAAATTACATAAGTCTTACTACCTAGTCAAATAGAGGTAGTCTAAAAAAATGAGCAAAGAGAAAATATTTCAACTAATGATTCCAAAAAAATATGCTCTCTCCACACCTTAAGGGGGCGAGGACAATCATAACTCTCCTACACCTTTAAGGGGGGAGTATATTGATGAATTGAAGACGGTTTGTGGTAACACATAAACCACCACATTATCCAAATAAATGTAATCTAGTTAGTGGACATAAAAAAACACCACATTATTAAAAGAAGATTGGTTAGTGGTCATCAAGAAACCACTAAATTATTCAAAGAAGATATATTATTGGTAAACCATAAACCACAACTTTCCATGGAAGATTATTAGTGGTTAAATATTCCACCATTTAAAGAATCCAATACCCTAGTTTGGATCTTGTTATCACTCCAAAATTTCTTTTGAGTTGTTAGAGAATGAAATGATGAAGGTAACCACAAACCTCCTTTGGAGATTAGGATCTAACCTTCCTAAGTCTCAAAGAGGGCTCTCTCTTTATGATTTAAATTTTTTTAGTTAATTGATTTTAGGCGAGTTATGATTGTACTTAGGTTTGGATTTGGATTTGGTGGTGGGATCACTTACATAGATGAACAGAGGGGTGTCTTTTACCATTGGGCTATGGGTTCAAAAGTCAAGAAAACAAGACTGGATCAACTTCTAAAAATAGTGTCTAGAAGGCAAGGTAGCTGAGTTACTTCAGATCTCAAGGTTGTATGGTGAAGTGGTTTTCAATCAGATCCAAGGATAAATTAAGGGTTCCTTAGAATGGATCTTGAATGAAGTGAAAGAGGTCAACCGGTATGGGAGAGCAATTAAGGATTCACAAATCCGAATATGAGAAGTAAAAATAAAAATGATTAATTGTTCAAGATAGACTGTACTTAAACAGATTCTGAAATAAATTTATAGTTAATTCATTCACTTTAGATAACATTTAAGTTTGTGAGATACATAAGAAAATAACAAATTTGACAAATAAAATACTTCACTATAATAGTTGAACACATGAATCCTGTAATGCAATGTCTTTATTACTCAGTCCAGTTTGTTGTCTTGAAAAATTCGTACAATAACCCTCAGGTTTATGATCAATACAACTCTACAAATGTATAGAAATCCACCATCAATACTTCGAATTATGAAGTATTTATATGACTATAGTTTACAAAATATCCCAAACTATCTTGGGAATTAATCTACGAGAAAGAAATATCTTCATGAAAGAAGATAGAGACAAATGTTCAACTGTTGTATGATGTCCCTATTTATTAGGTTGTGTTGTCTTCATGCTTTGATATATTTCCTTTTATTCTTTGCCTTGTTGTTGGTCTTCACACTAGTTGTTCTTTGTACTTTGACCTTTCAACAGATACACTTTCAACTAATACTCTTTTACTTGCCTGATCTATCATTTTCCTTTTATTGTGCTATTTTCACCCTTACTGTACATTTTTACATTTTGACTGTGTATTTTTAGAATAATTCATTCAATTTCTCCCATATGTCTGCATTTGGTAATTGGATGTCTACCATCTTCTTGTAGATTTCTTCTGCCTCAATGTACTTGGTAAAAGTGGGTTTATTTACAAAAAGGCATTTTACCTCATGCTGGAGGTAAAACATGTTTTCAAATGTCTAATACAATACCTTTCTAATAGGCATCCCCTTCATAGAGGAAGTATTTACCTAATATTTGGCCACCTATCTGATTCTCCTATTGTAGTCTTCCCACGACATCAATTTATCATTTATCACCAAGGGATTGGGCAGACCCTTTTGCCTCAAAACATCAAACTTTCCCATGAACTTGTCTATAGCTAGTTGCATGGTTTGGAATTTATCCTCAAGGTTTAGAATCAAATTTCTCTTCGTGAGCACCTTCTTAACCTCAAATATTGTACTTGTCTTGTCAGCTATGTCCAATTCCTCCAATTCATACTTGTTTTTGGAGTTCAGGAAATGGATGATTCTAGTGGCTTCTTCTAGCATGTCTCCCAGTTCAGCCTTAACCCTCTGAATGGCTTCTGTAGCCTCTTTCAATAAGTCACTTTGTTCAAAACTTACTTGAATGGATGGCCAAATATCATTGACAGAGTCAATGATATTGGCCCATAATTGTTCCTTACCCTAGCTAAGTGGCTACTTTAATGTTAGCTCTTTATTTAAGCTTTTTATCCTCTCATTCATCCTGGTTGATTTCTGTACTTCCTCTTTGTGCATAATATGTGCAAGCTTTTTATAATTCTCTAAACTGGTTATCTTCTCCTTAAGCTTTTTTATTTGTGTGGTCTGAATGGACATGTCTTCCATTGCCTTTACCAACTTACTTGCCTCATCACCTAGCTGAGTTACTACTGTTGTTGAATCTGTTGCTGATGTAGATGTTGTGGCAAATGGTAGTGATGTAGCTAGTGGAGCTGTAGGAGCCAATGAAGCCACCAAGGTGGATGGTACTACAATAGTGACTGTTGGGATAAGAGTGGTAGTGGTAGTAACAAGACTAGCGTGTTTTAACTGTATCAAGTTGTCTAACTCCTTCTCCATTTCCTTTAGTTGATCATTAAGTTGTAAAACAAGGTCTGTCATTTCCTCCTGATGTGTTTGGCTGTCAAGGACTTATTTTTATTGTGGGTGCTCCAAATGAGGCAATTTGAGTTGTTTTTGGAGACAAACAATGTCCTCATTCTTTTTCTTTATTAACTTCACAGTGGCCTTGATATCATTGGGATCATGTCCCAACTCAATTACCAAGTCCTCCAATGACTTCATCCTGTTGTCCTCAGCCTGTGAGGAGGCCTTTTCCAATTTGTATTGTTCTAAAATTTTGTCTAATGAACTTTGAAGCTTGTGTGTAACCTATCTTTACCTGTCAAGGTCGAATAAATTATCTCACTCACCTGCTTGTGGAACTCAATTTGGTCAATGGGATGAAAATCCATAGCCAAAACTTCAAAATCTTCTTTTCTATAGTCTGCCGATGTTTTTGGCTACTAGACTATAGGTTGCATGAATGACATCTACATTTTTCCTATTTTGATGTCAAAGGATGACAACAACCTGCTTTGATTTGCTGGTGTCTGTTTGAAGTATTGAGCTGATCCGAATTTGATCCATGAAGATTTTTCACAGCACCATGACTGTATCAAATTAGGACAAAACTTCAAATTCAAGAGCACAGAGTGATTAAGAAGACCTTTGAATAGTGGTAGTTGGTAGCCAGCAAGGAACGGCGAGGACCTTGGTCAAAGAATGTTGACCGAGGCCCATGGAGACCACGCAGGAGGTGAAATTGGCACCTCGCATGCCCGAATTGGGAAAAGGAGGCCATTTCAAATGCACAGTTAGCACTTAGTACTAATCACGCATCGCTAGGCAAAACCCCTCGAGAAGGAAAGGCTCTAAGCGCTTGGTCGCATGGAAGCTAGGAAAACTATGGGGAAAGCGCTAAAGCCTACAGGCAGGACCCCTGCTCCAAAACCGACAGTATATCGAGGTAACCCTTGTGCGGTAAGCGGATTTGGAGAAAAATGAGTGATTCCATTCAGCACCCGACACATGGAAGGTAGGGGAGAGAGAAAACTATCGCTCATTTCACACTAATGGTTGAGCAAGTAAACTGTACGAAATGAGAGAATGATGTCGGATCTGGGGGCTCCAGATCTAATGATTAAGATCATGCCTGATGGAGGAACTAGGTTTGACAGGGGATTAAGCCGTGATATATAAGGATTTGAGGTCCAATTTGACCACTGAGATGGCGGATGACTCATTCCACAATGTAACCTGAAAACCAAACCGACGAGGAAGAGTTGGCATATTTTGCGAGAGGACAAGTGGCCACTCCCTGTGAGCCATTGATGATGATGCAGAGACAGGAAAACCTGATTGAACAGTAGTAGGCGATTCAATGGAGGTAGAAGGAAAACCAAACAGTCGTGAGATCAATTGGCTTTAAAGCCATGAACAGAGACAAAGAATAGAGGACACTGAGAGGAAGAACCAAAGAGAAGAGAATGAAGACAGAGAAAAGAAGAGACAGTGAAGCAATGAGCAGAAAAGACAGAGAGTCGAGCTGACCTATAGCATAAGGCATCATCGAGCAATCCTTGAGAGGATCTGTTGGGAACTGAGCACCACATTGGCCTCCTCCCATTAAAGACCAGAGAGCTTAAGAGCTAGTAAGGAAAAGAGTCTGTGCACTCTAGTGGCTTGGGGAATCCAAGAACCACCCTGCCAAGCAATTCTGTTTCAGGAGACTCAAATTGAGCTCCCCATTGTAATTCTCTTCTTAAAAGACAAAATAAAAGAAGGCCACCACTGAAAGTTGGACTAGAGACGTAGCCCTGGAGGATAGGGTGAACTCCTTATTAATTTTTGTGTTCTTGTATTTTCTTACTGTGTTTTCTCTTGTTGTTTTCCATATTTCCAGTGTCTGTGTATTTTTAAATTTGATCGATCTGTTGCCTAAGATAACATAGACACAACCAGCACATGAGTCTGTAATACCTTCATTCATAAATTAATTCTTTAACTGAGGTCACTCAAGGGTGATTTTCAGATCAAGTGGTATCAGAGCTCTAGGCTGTAAGGTTAGACAAGCTTGTGTTGGTTTAGTTGTTGAATGCTCACTAGATCAAAGCTCAAATTATGAGAAGTAGAGTTGGTAAAAACTAATCCTAAAATTGGGAGAGTCTATCCTCGGAAGACAATTTCAGAGGAAGGTTCAATGGGGTCAGACCCTCAATTCATAGAACGTTTCCTAGCCATAAATTCCATGGTAGAAAAAATGTATAGGAACTTTAGAAAACACGGATGAAGATTCATCAGGCTCTAAACAAGACAAAGGAGAAGATGAGTCTCACTTCCGTGACCACTCCAAAGGAAAAGGGAAAGAGGAAAGCTTTCTCACACCTCCTAACAGCCCTGAACAAAAAAATAGAGCATCTTCGATCAAACTAGATGTTAAATTTGATCTACCTATATATGATGGAGAGCTAAATGCAGAAAATTTGGACAACTAGATTAGAGAAATTGATGTTTATTGCAGAGTACAGAACATCGACTCAGACAAGAGCAAGACTCAGCTGGCAAGCCTACACCTTGGAGGAACTACCTTGGTTTGGTGGGAAGGCAAAACCCAAGTTGACATGAAAAGACATGGTAATACCATCTCTGTTTGGAGTGAATTTGTTTTTGCAATCAAAAAGCAGTTCTATCCATTGGCCTACATGCAACAAGCCATGATGAGTTTGCAAACTCTTCAACAGTTGAAAGGGAAAAGTGTGCAAGGGTACACTCAAAAATTTAGAAAGAGAGCATTGATTCTAGGAATCTCGTTAGACTCACTTGAAACTCTTTTGAAATACATTGGTGGTCCACATAGCTGCAGGAGGCATACCATCCTCATGTTTAATCCCACCAGTATAGATGAGGTATCTGTATAGGCTACTCATCTCAAATCTAGAGGAAAGAATGGAAATCCAAATGTTAGGGGACCATCCCAACCCACTGCCAGCAAGAACAAGGAGAAAAGGAAGCAAAAGTGGAAAGCAAGGAAGGTTAACACTGCACAAGAAAGCAAAGCTTGATGCACTCACTGTGAAAAGGATGGGCATGATGATGAGCATTGTTGGATTCTGCATCCAAAGCTAATACCTAAGAAGTTCAAGGGTAAGAAGAAGAAGACTGCTACAGCTATTCAGAAATATTTGGGATTAGACTCGGGAGATGAAACAACCATTGCAGCCATAGGAATAAAAGGTAAGAATTCTGAAGCATCTACAGTAATTCTGCACAATCTACTACTGATGAAGAAAATGAGAGAAAAAGACATGAGCTTTTCCATATTCGAGTTATTTCCAAACATCAAAAGATTGATACTTTGTTTGATAGTGGCTCACAAATAAATTTGATTTTTGAAGAAATTGTAAAGAAATTGGGATTAGCAACTACACCTCACAAGAAACCATACCCATTAGGATGGTTGAATGATAAAGAAAAACTACAGGTGCCTAGATAGTGCAAACTCAAGGCTTTTTTTGTGCTAGTATTTGTAGATGAGGTTGAGTTAGACATAATTCCTTTCGATATATGTGGAATTGTTTTAGGAAGTCCTTACTTGTATGATAGGAAGGCTATTTTCTATAGAGATGAGAACAAGTATCTACTTGTCAAAGATGGAATCAAATACTTTGTAAGAGCTCATAAGCTCAAGAGTAATTATACTCTCATAAACTCAGTGTAGATGAAAATAATGATAAATTCATGCAAACAATTCTTACTGATGGCTGTAAAGGAAAAGAAACCTAATAAAACCAATGTATTTGAGGGCTATAATGCTAAACAATAAGCTGATTTAGAAAAGGTTGTTTTAGAGTATGATATCTTGTTTCAAGAACCTAAAGGTCTACCACCCAAAAAGGAAATAGTACATGATATTATTTTGCAACAAGATGCTCCATTGCCTAACATTGGAATGTACAGGTTGTTCGCTTTAGAGAACTCTGAAATCAAGAAGCAGGTGCAGGAGTTGCTCGAGAAAGGGTTCACAGGTGTAGAACATCACCATGTAGGTCACCAATCGTTTTGGTGAGAAAGAAATATGGCTCATGGAGAATGTGCATTGACTATCGAGCATTGAATAAGATAACAATAAAAAATCTTTATCCCCTTCCTCGCATAGATGATCTTTTAGATCAATTGAAAGAAGTTGTTTATTTCACCAAGCTAGACTTGCATAGTGGATACCATCAGCTCAGAGTTGCAGAACAAGATGCATGGAAGACTGCTTTCAAGACAAAGCAGGGATTGTATGAGTGGCTAGTTATGCCTTTTGGCTTAACTAATGCTCCTGCTACTTTCATGATATTAATGAATGATGTACTCAGACCTTTTCTTGATGATTTTTTTATTGTGTATCTGGATGACATTCTGATATTTAGTAAAATGTTGGAAGAACACTTAAAGCATGTTAAGCGAACACTAGATGTTTTGAAAAGAGAAAAACTTCATGTTAAACTCTCAAAATGTGAATTTGGCAAAACATCTCTTAATTATTTGGGTCATATAGTAGGGGGCAGTGTATTGAAAATAAATCCCTCTAAGGCAGCAGTCATTATAAACTGGCCTAAACCCAAGTCTGCTACAGAAGTGAGAAGCTTCTTAGGGGCAGCACGGTATTGGAGGAAGTTCATTTCTAACTTTCCCTCAATTGCAGCTCCCTTACATGCTTTAACAGGATTGAACAAGGTGTTTTAGTGGGGAGGCAAACATCAGAAAGCCTTCGACACCTTGAAAGAAAAGATTATTACAACACCTGTACTATCACTGCCTGATATTCAAAGACCATTTGAGATCTAAACCAATGCTAGTGACTATGCCATGGGAGCAGTGTTGACACAGCACGGTAAACCCATATGTTATCATTCTAAGACTTTTAATCCTGCAGTAGTGTTGATGCCTCGAAAATCACTGCAACAACATTGGGGATAACCACCCGGTCCGAAGCTTAGTACAGCTCCTTTTCCATTTGGAATAGTGGCTCCGACTGGGGATAATGGGACCAGTTTCCCAAAATTGGATAAACGGGATGAATGGATGATTTATAAACTAGACTAACGGTGAGGGAATAACTAAAACTATTAACAAGAATACATAAACTATGATCTATCCCGGGAACTTATTGAGCTTTAAAGTGCAGCGCTTGATGATCTATGTCTATAAACAGGCATATAGATGACTCTATTTAACGAACATAGACATTATTTCATTCATGATTACTATGCTTAATAGTTAAGCGAAGCGATTGAAGCAATATTACCACACTTATCATTTATATCATTGACATATACATGATTAAAAAGAAAGGCACATCATAAAACATCCAATAGTGGAATGAATATAGATGTGCTGTTACAGCGCATGCATATAATCAATAATAGCAAGAATAATCACATAACAATTCATATGAAAGGAATGAATTCAAACATAGATAGAAATACCATATGAGCTGCTTGACACTCCCAATATCAATCGCTACTTGTAATTCTTCCTTCAACGCAGAAACATTCTCAACAAAGACAATAGTGCACAATTGCATAAAAAGCTTCCTTGTCGAATTAAGAATAACTGGTCCAGTTTCATAAAAGAATATTGACTGAAGCACAATAGTGCAAACTTCAGTCTTTAAGTCTGGTACAAAACTTTACGACCCTTTCCAAAACAATGAAAGGGTCTATAAATACTTAACAAATCTACCTATCTATAAAACAGAAATCCTATTAAATTGGTATCAATCAATTTTGATATGATTTTCTTCAGCGATCTGGCAGTCGGTGGCATGATTCATCAGGTAGGCCGCTTGCCTTTATATCTGAGCTGACTTATCGCAAGCACTGGCTCTACTTCAGGAGGTTTGCTGAGGCATGAGCTGAGCTGGGCGGCATAGGTGGCATCCTGAATATCAGGAATCATATACCCGATTGCATCTGTTAGGCATTTGAGGGCGGCTCTCTGTGTATGCGGCTTAATCAGGAAGAGCCAATATGCATCCCAGGTTAAACTGTTAATCCCAGTGATTAACCTTCCCTTTTCCTCTAAATCAGGATAACATGATTACTCCAATGTGTTTGTTGTTGTCAACTTTCCTGGTGTACATTGGGAAATCATATTTGATAAGTAGAGATTGTTGTTAACTAGTTCAACTAGATTGCTGGAAGTTGATTTACATCTTGAAGCCGCCCTCTCTGCTTTCATCATCTGGGACTGCCATTCTGTGAAGAGTATATCTTTATGTGTTTCTAAGATCCTGGGCAAATTTGCTGCTCTCCCTTGATCAGAATCTTGCCAGTCAAGAAATGCATCTATGATCTCTTCGGCTTGATCCAATTCATTTCTGGCCTTCTCTACCTGCTGATTTATGGATGTCGTTAATTCACACAGTGGCTCTGCCTGAGCGATTTTTTGACCCAGGAGCTTAATTTGGGATATTATTGCAATGTTTATTTGTAATGCTTCTGCTCTAAATTCAGCCACTTGTGGAGCGCCCTTTATTTTTTCGAGCTGCGATGACAATTGAGCAATTTGCTCATCCTTTGTTTTCATCATTTGCTCGTTTGTTGCCCTTAATTGTGCCAATGCCTCTGATAATTCCTTCTGTTTCTGGATCGCGCTTTGGTCGATCCTTTGCTTTTCTGCCTGCAATTGTTGAGTTAGTTGACTGTTCACTTGCTGTTGTGTCAACAATTGCTGCTCTGCCTGCTCTGCCTTCTACTTTGTCTCAGCCAACTCTGCATGTAATGAGAAAATCTCTTGATCCTTGGTTTTCAGTAGAAGACTTACCTCCGATGCCTTATCGATTGTCGCTGCCGAATAGGCTCCCGCATACTGCGACAGTTTTGTCAGGTCATCGGAGGGGTCAAATTCCTCCTTCCAAACCACATTGCCCGTAACAGTTTGCTCTGGGAAAAGGGAAGGTTGATCAGTCCTTCTTCTTTTCCTTTGTCGTTTTACCACTGCTTTATGCCTCGGGCTGTAGAAAACATCCAGGGGAGGAATATCTTCTACCTGGAGAATGATTTGGTCGGAGGGGTCCTTTGGTATTATCTCAACATCCTTAGAAATGGGTGCGCCGCTGGTTCCACTTAGAACTTGAGGTGAAGTGATGTCCTGTGTATCGTTTGTTTTGGAAGTGTCTGTATCCTTTGAACATTCCAACCCACTGATGATAGAATCAAATTGCTTCCATTCCTGGAGCAATTTAGGGTCAATATGAGTATCTATATTGACATCAATGGTGGTTTGTTTTTTCTTTTCGGCTTGAGACTCCTTCCGCACTTCTTCCTGCTCTTTCTTCTGTTGCTCCTCTTGTTCTTTCTTTTGTCTTTCCTCCTGCTCTTTCATTTGCTGTTCCTCTTTCTCTTTCCTCTGTTTTTCCTCTTGTGCTCTCTTCTGCTTTTCTTCTTTTTCTTTTCTCTACTTTTCTTCCTGTTCTCTCTTCTGCTTTTCCTCCTGTTCCTTCTTCTGATCCTTTGTTATAACGGGAGGTTCCTTTGACTGTTGTTGATCAGGCTCGCTTGATGATGTCGCTGGGGTTGTCGCTAGTAAATCTAGAGGCAGAGTTTGCAACCTCTGTTCTCTAAGTTTATTGAATTCAGTCAACCCTTCATCATTATATTTCGCTTTGGCGAAAGCCTTAACCTGATTTATTGTCTCAGCTGAAGAGAACAGGTCATCAAACATATCTTCTTTATGGTCAAATCTTGTCAGTTTGGCCTGTTCTAGTGCATTATAGGCAACTTTATTTGTGTCAAAATGCCTATTTGGGAGAGTCGCCAGAGTTAAGGATTGAATTTTTGTGGCTTCCTTTTCTGCATGTTTGAGATCATGCAAGGTATATACACCACATCTCAAAGGAAAAGAGGGCCAACCTTGCTTCTTATTTTTCTTGAGCGTTTGTGTAACACTCTCAGCAATGATTTGGTAAGAAATTTCCCTCGCTAGCAGTTTATCCGGTATGTATAAAGGGAGGACATGAGGTCTGGCTTGGCTACCGAAAACTCTTATGTAGGTAAATCTCTCTTCTCCAAACCATCTACCTATTGCGGTTAAATCAAATCCGGCTTGATAAGAAATCTTGGGAGCAGGTTTATCGAAAATGGAATAATAAATAGGCAACATAAAGCCATTACAGACTTGGTATAGATGATGTTTATAAGAAGATTTCCACAATTTCTGATGATATATATGAATAGGCGTGGGGTCTTGTGCAGTCCACCTCGAGCCGAGTACGGGGAATTCAGAGTTAAAACATAGGGTATCTAGAATATAGGCACTGTAGTAGAATGGGGGAATTATCCTTTCAGAAATACAGGTCTTACTTCTAAACTCAAGCACAGCTGTTGCTAACTTGTCAGAGAGGATAGTGGCCCAATCCATAATTATACTGTTGCATGCCGCTTCCATTAAAGGAACCATTTCTATGGTAAAATTAGCAGAGTCATGCAATCCCCATAATCTACACATCATTATTCCAGCATAGCAATAAGGAGAAGCCAGAGAATCAACCGAGTACTTACCGGAAGATTCGTGTTTGTGCTTGGCTGGATTTTGTCTCCAATCCCGGATGGGTTCGGATTCAACTTCATTTTCGTTTGCGAATTTCTCCAGGAACGCCTTATTATATATCTTCTCTGGCTCGGGCAAATGATACATTTGCCTTAGATCATCCGCCCTGAATGACCCGAAAATTCTCCCGTCTCTGGTGCTGAAGGTTCTATCCAGGATTGGGATTTCTTCAATCGCCCACCGCACTACGTTTGTGTATGGGAGAATTTACTCCCTAGCTGCTATCCGGTGAAGGAAGGAGTCAGCTAAATCCTTGAGAGTACCCTCAGACTTCCGAGTTAAATCCATAGTAGCTTCTACTGTTGTCACTGCTGGTTCTTCGGCTTCAATCAGGTTGTAGGTACCTTGCCAAGTAACTCTGACGAGACATGTACATGTAGTATCAGATATCAATCCCTTCTTTTTGTCCACGACAACTTGTCCTGCAGCTGGTGTAGCGGAAGTGCCTGTGGTCTTCTTGGATTTCTTCCCCATTTTGCTTGAGCTTTCTCCTTTGGATGAATTCTGCACAACGACGAAAATAAACGTAACACAGAGATATGCCAATAAAAATCCAATATGGGAAAGATATATTGATCAAAGCGTGCTGAGAGATTAACTCTTAAAAATGGCCGCGGATACAATCTATGGGAAGATCTTACAATTACATTAAATGGCCGTTTAAAACCTGCCACCCCTTAAATGCTCATTATACCATTATTCGGCCGAATGGCCCGCTTAAGCGTGCTATGGATATTTTGGCGGTTGAGTGCAGGTGAACGATTGCTTAACAGATCAAGATTTAAATATGAACGGATCGTAATATCCCTCCATTTAACGGCTTTTTTGAAATCCGCGCTATATCATGATCAAGCGTCGGGAACACCTAAATCCTTATGTTGACAATTTTGAAACCCCGATCGCCGATAGCGATATCGCATCGCATCAGGAGAATTGGTGTTATATAAACATATGGATAGCATACCACCGATCGCCGATAGCTAAATCGCATCGCATCGGGGTGAATGGGCATAACAATGTGCATAGATAGTGTATCGCCGATTGCCGATTGCGATATCGCATCGCATCGGGGGTATGACCTGGGCGCCTTATTATTGTGCATAGGATATTGCCGATTGCCGATTGTCGATTGCGATATCGCATCGCATCGGGGTGAAAGGCTTGGGGTGCTTTAAGACTACGTATAGAGTATCGCCGATAGCCAATAGCGATATCGCATCGGCGGGAACCCATATGTCACTTTTTTGTGTTTTTTATGTCATTGCGATATGCGATCTTGTGATCGCTTTATCGCAATGATAAAAGATTGTATTATTTGATCAAAAATGGGTTTTTCAAAAGGTTTTATATAATGTCTTCATTTGGTTTACGGACCTTTTTTCAAAAAAAAATGCAATATTGATACCAATTAACTTCTAAAGGGACCCATTTCATATGATAATTTTGTAAATATAAATGATATGAAATGGGGGGTTGTTGTAGGGCACAACAATTGGCGATTCGCTGGAAGAACCAGTTATCTCTGAAAAGCATAGAAATACTTAAAATTTTGCAAAATAGAGTTTTAATCAAAGGGGAAAATTCTAATATAATTAGGTATGTATGCATTCCAAGTAAAATGAATCTATTTTTTCGAATTTCCTCTCTTTTTTAAGAAAATAGATACATTCTAAGTTTTAAATAGGCCTCTATTGGTTTATAATTATAAAATAGAAAACTTTTCCAAATAAGCTTTTATAGTGAACTCTTCTGTCATAGGTAGAGCCTCTGCTGCCAGCAAACGTTTATAGTTTCGACAGGGATACCTTTTAACCATGCTATTGTCCATTGTTCCATTCAATTAATAGTGTGATTAACAGAATGAATTCAAAACATGTTTTCATATTTTGTATTTCATTTCCTTTTTCTGTTATTGATAAGATAAAAAGCCATTGTCCTGGTTTGGTGGCCAGCTATTGACAATGCCATTCACTGGTAGTAATCTAACCGAACAAGCTGGCTCGTGATGAGACCCCTTGTCTTATAATTTTAAGCCATTACCCTGTTTTGGTATGCAGTATTGGTAATGTCGGTTAAACTATTTCCCTATGAACATGGTAAGAAGGCTTGTAATAAGACCCCTTATCTTTAATATCAGATATTTTAGAATTACACTCTGAGTAATCATAAACTTTAGTGAATGGGATGAACAATCTTCTCCTTAAGAGTAAATGGATGACAGGGTAAGAGTTGAAGATGCTGAAATTGGATTAGCTTCTATCTTGATATTGATAACCTTTTGAGACCAATTTGAAAACAGAAAATGATTTACAATACTTTTTAAACTTTGAGAGGAGTTCACAATACTTGAAATATGGTTTCAGAATACAATGATACCTAATTTCCTAGAAATTATCCTTTTTGGTTAAGTGTTCTATTATTTTAAAAGCAAATATCACTTTACTTTTGTAGATCAAATTTTCAAACATAGCAAAGGTCAATAGAAGATACCTTAAAAGATTATTTTCCAAACAGAATCCTACAAACTACAAAAATCTATCAAACTAAAAGGAGAAGGGGTTACCTCCTCAATTAAAGAATTTCTTCAAGATAAGGCCATTAACAGGGAGAGAATCTCTCAACCCTGATAAGTCTTGCAACATAAAGGTCGAATGGCCTATCTTTTCACAGATTTGAAATGGTCCAAGCCACATCTTCTGGAACTTTGTGTGCTTTCCCTTGTCCTCATGGGCTTTGTCCCATTTCAGAACTAAATCACCGACTTGAAATTGTTTTTAACCGGATGAGACTGAATCAAAAGCTGCCTTGATGATTTGCTGATGTTTGGCATGAATAACCTTGGCTTTTTCTCTTTCCTCTTCTAATTTTAGAATTTGATCATGTCTAAGCTGAATAGAAGAAGAAGGAGTTTCCTCAATGTACTGTACTAGGGCTAAAGAAGGAAGAACAAGATTTGTGGGCAGTACTGCTTCTTTTCCATACACAAGATTGAATGGGGAAGATCCTATAGAAGCTTTCTGTGTTATCCTATCAGCCCATAATGCAAACATTAAGGATTTGTGCCAGTTTTTATGATTTTGTTCTATAGTTCGCTTAATGATTTTGATCAGATTCTTATTAGTAGATTCTGCTAAACCATTACCCTGGGGATAGTAATTACCAGAATACTTCAATTTAAATCCTCTTTTAATAGCGAAATCAAACATAGCATTGCCTGAGAAATAAGATGCATTATCAAAAACAAGAGCATTTGGGACACCAAACCTGGTAATGATGAATTGATCTATGAACTCAATGATTGCTTCAGAATTTGCTGTCTTCAAAGGAATGGCCTCCACCCACTTAGTAAAATAATCGGTAGCAGTAAGGATATACTTATGTTGTTTGGAAGATGGTGGAGTAATTTCCCCTATGATGTCCAATCCCCATTGCTCAAATGGTTGTTCAATGTTGACTGGTTGCAGAGGGAAAGCTGATTTACGTTGTCTTCCACTAGAAGTTTGACAATTGAGGCATTTTCTTACATATTCGTGGGCATCTCTAAACAGAGTAGGCCAATAGTATCCAGCATGAATAATTTTGTGAGCTGTTGTATCAGCTCCAAAATGTCCTCCTGCTGGTCCATCATGTAACTCCTGCAAAACCTTTTGGGCTTCAGGTTTCTCAAGGCATCTTAATAAAATAGAATCATAATTCTGCTTAAAAAGCACATCATCAATAATTGTGAAATTCTTTGCTTTTAACCTAATGGCCCTTTTGTTTTTGTAAGACAGGTTTGGAGGTGCATAACCATTCTTTAAATAAAAGATTAAATCTGCATATTGAGATTCAGAATCAGTGACACTTATCTGGTTGATTTCTTCAGTTTGATCTGTATCGCCTGATTCTGGAATGTTGGATGGTCCTGCCAATATCCTGCAAAAACCTTGACCCCTAACAATCTTTGCTGGTTTAATTTCTAAGTCATATTCTTGAAGAGCTGTGACCCAATTTGCCCTTTTTTCACCCAGTTCTTTTTGGATTAATAGTTGCCTAACTGCCGGGAAAGGAACTATAACTTTTGTGTGGGTTTTCAAAAGGAAGGGTCTATAATGCTTGACTGCTTTAAATACAACAAAGGCTTGTTTTTCTACATCGGAGTAATTCAATTCAGCACCCTGAAGATTTGAGCTAAAAAATGAAATGAGTGCTTCCAAATTGTGATCATTTAGTTGCGTGAGTACTGCAGCATAAGACAAGTTGGATGCAATGGTATACAATGTAAAATGATTAGAAAAATTTGGAGTATTTAAGGCTGGGGCATTGATTATTGATTGCTTGATTAGATCAAAAGCTTCTTTTTCTGCTGATCCCCACTTAAAGACTGAATTTTTCTTAATCATTGTTTGAAGTGGAAAAATAATTTGAGAAAAATCTGGAACAAATCTTTTAACAAAATTGATCTGGCCTAAAAATGACTGCATCGATTTTTTATTGTGCGGGAAAGGGATTTCAGAGATTTCTTTGATCCGATCAGGATCAATATAAATGCCATCTTTAGACACAATAAAGCCTAAGAGCTTTCCTTGGTCAAGAGCGAAGAAAGACTTTTTAGGGTTAAGGGAAATACCACATCTTTTGCAACGTTGAAAAATTTGATTTAGATCATGCAAATGATTATACCTGTCCTTAGAGAATACAGTAATATCGTCTAGATAGACGACTACTGTTCTATTAATCAACCCTCTAAAAGCTATATCCATAGCTCTTTGGAATGTCGCTCCTGCATTTATAAGTCCGAAAGGCATTTTTTGATATGCATATGTTCCCCATTTTGTTCTGAACGTAGTTTTAAGTTGGTTATCAGGATGAACCAGGACTTGGTTATATCCTGAGAAACCATCTAGAAAGGACATCAATTCAGAGCCAGCTACTGATTGAAGTATTTGCTCCACAGTAGGTAGTGGGAATTTTCTTTCAAGCTTGCTTTATTCAAATTTCTGAAATCAATACAAATTCGAATGTCGCCATTTTTCTTTCTGACTGGCACCATATTAGAGACCCAGTTTGAGTGTCGGACAGGAAAAATAATCTTGGCTTTCAAGAGTTTGTTAAGTTCCGATTTTATCTGGCTCTCTAAGTTTGGATGTATTTTTCTTAACTTCTGCTGAATCGGTTTCTGATCGGGAAGCATTGGAATGGTATGTTGGATAATGGATGTATCATAGGTCTTCAAATCATCGTACTTCCAAGCAAAGACCTGTTTATTTTTCCTTAACAGTCTAATGAATGCCTCCTTCTCTTCCAAGGAAAGTCCTAGTCCTAAGTTAATGTTTTGAGGAGTTTTCTCGGTGCCAAGATTTATCAATTCAAACCTAAGGGTAGAACTTTGGAGCTTTGCATTAGTCACAGGTTTAAACCTGTCTTTAATATCATAAAGATCCTCCAGCTTTACCACAGGCTTAGGAATTGCATTTTCCTGAGGTGTTTCTCTCATTTGGGAGTCATGCTCATCTTCCTCAATGATTTGATTATCATAGGACTTTTCAGAAGTTAAGAATTGTAAAATATCCTCATCATGGTTGAATACTCTCCAATTAGTGACATTGTCAGGAACTGAAGGCCTAAAAAGCAATTCTACGGAAAATCTATCTGGGCTGTAGTCTTCAGAAGGTAGGAGCTTGGAAGCTACATTAGCTAGGAGATCGGCTGCCGAGTTTTGAGACCTGGGAATGGAGGAAATGTTGAATGCGGAAAAGTGCGAGGTAAGTTCTTGTACTAGCGATTGATAATGCTTGAGGTGATTTGAAAGACAATGAATTGCATTCCTCACCTGTTTAACAATAATTTCAGAATCGCCGAATACTTTTAGATATTGCACTTTAAGACCGATTGCTTTATATAATCCCTGGACTAAGGCTTCATATTCGGCTGTATTGTTAGTGCATTCAAATTCTAGCCTACAGGACAGCATTGTCTTTTCTCCTTGTGGGCTAACCAAAATACATCCTGCTCCTGAGCCCTCGCTAGACTTGGACCCATCGAAATATAAAGACCAAAATAAAGAGGTATTAACAAATGCATTTACAGACTTCTCAGTATCATTGAAACATCTTGATTGATCTGTTTGTGAAAAATTTTCGATCTGAGATGTAGAATGGTTTACTGAGAACAGAGAGGGTTGGGCAACAAAGTTGCCAAAGAATGACTCTGATGAATAATTCCCCAAAATGTTGTTGTTAAATGCTACCGGCTGGTTTTCTTGTTCGAATTCTGTAACTGTATGGGTCATATGTTTTTCCCGATCGATCCTTATTTGATTTGGCTTGCCCTTGTAGGGAAGCCACATATGTGACCAATCAGTGGAAATATACCCATGCAATTTCTCAGACCAATCCCTACTCAAAATTAAACCGTAAAATTCAGGTATATCAGCTATTAGAATATCAATCCTCTGTACTATTCTTGGATCAGCAGATAACCTAATAGTTACGGAATTAATTTCTCCTAAAACCTGTACTTTGGTCCTGTCCAACTGTACAATATGAATAGCAGACTTTTGGGGTTCAATGTTCAGTTTAGAACAAATTGAAGCTGGCATTATGTTAGATGATGCCCCTGAGTCAATTAAATAGTTGTGCAAGTTTCTGTTGTAAATCTCGTAGGTCAATAGGAAAGGTGGGGTATGAGAATTTGATCTATCGCCAATCAGAACTGAATCGGTAGCTTCAACCATACCGGGAGGGGGTTGGCCTGAATCATTAGCAGCTTTAGCACTGGGAAGAGGTGCAGAGGGGACAACATTCAATTCCTTGAGAAGCAATTTCTGCTGATGTTTTAATTTACTAAGTTCAAACATAGTAATGTTTGCTTTAGTTTTCTTCATGTCATCAACAATATTATACTCCATTGAATCTGATACCACTAATGTTTTAGATGTTGAAGGAGTATTAGAAGTTGAAGGCTGGTTTTGGGGAACGGCTGCAGGTGATTTCTTTGCAAGTGTTTTTTCTTTGGTTGTAGCGGCACCAGCACTACTTTTCTTTGATGTTACCTGAACAGGTTCGGAAGTACTTTTGCTTCTAGTAGTGATCGGGAATGCTTCTTCTTCGTTATCGGTATCGGAGTTGGGGAGTATAAAATCCCACATTCCATGACATTCCACTACTTCTTCTTCATGGCTAGTTTGTGAAATCGTTTCTTCTTCCTCTTCTTCTTGTTCTGAATCAGCATTAGATATGACATTTGGTGGCTTTGATTCATTTTTCTTAAAAGTTCTAAAGGGCCTTTTGGTTGATGTCTCGGCTACCTAATTCTTTATTTCAACCATTTCATTTGATAAAGTTTTTAGGACTTTTTGCAAACCCTCCATGTCATAGGGGTCTTTTGAGGTTTTCTTTTTTGAGTCATCTTTAAAAGAGAATTTTTTGGCTTTTCTGTCTTCCAGGGCAGCTTTCTTTTCCAGAGCATTGATATGTTTCTCCACAGCAAGCGCTTCTTTCATGTTTTCGGCTAAGGTAGGTTTCCCAGCTCTATCTACAAAGATGGCTATATTGGCGGGCAGGGCTGTTATATACCATTCGCTTTGAATTTGTTCACTTGGTTTGGAGGCTGTAGGGATTTTATTGAGGAGTTTATTGAAGCGAGCATTAAATTCCTTAATTGGTTCCCTATGCTCTATTCTCAGATTGGAGAGGTCATTTATTAGGGTAGCCAAAGACCTATCATCTCCATATTTGGTAAGAAACTGCTCTTGGCAAGTGTTCCAACTGGTAATGGAACCAGAGGGTAGAGAAAAATACCAGGATCCTGCTGATCCCTGCAAGGTGTAAGGAAAAAGTCTAACAAAAACATCTTGTTCTGTTACTCCTTTCAAGTTGACTGCCAACATGAAATTATTGATGTGTTCCTCAGCCTGGGTCCCATCATCTGGATTAAACTTGGGTAGCCATTTTTCAGGGGCATCTGGCAATGGGTGAAATGGCGCAGGCATATTGACTGCACCAGGTCTGGTCCATGGATCTGCCATTATAATAGCAGTAGTGGTTGATACTACTTTCGGGACTACAGATGTCTGGGGAGGAAATAATGTTGAGGAGTGAGCAGGTTGGGATGCTGAAGCTCCTAATCCTTGGTGAACAACAATATGTAAATGGGGAGTGGATGGTTGACTTTGCAGAGGGGAAGATGCAATGGAGGATGCGGATGAAAGCTCTTCACTGTCAGATCCTTCAGTATATTTCTTCGCCTTTTTCCTTTTGGGTAAAGGGAACTCAGTGGGTTCAATACCGAGCTTTTCGCTCTGAAGTCTGGTGAGAGGGTGAGGTAAATTGAACTGCGAAGTCGCACTGCTTTGTGATACCTCAGATTTCTGTGGTGAAATCGAGAAGCTCTGAAGTTTGTGGATAAGAAACTGGACTTCAGGTGATTCAAGACTTAATTGTTCTGGAGTATGATGGGTTTGAGCAGTGGTAGTTGATTCCTCTTCTTCTTGTTTGGATACTGGAGAACCAGCATGCGAATGAGAAGTTCGAGGGGATTCGGAGGGAGAATTACTCTTAGAATGGCTTGCAGATTTGGGTTTGTTTGCCATTCACAGTCAGGCCCTCCTTCTAGCACCAAAAATGTTGATGCCTCGAAAATTGCTGCAACAACATTGGGGATAACCACCCGGTCCGGACCTTAGTACAGCTCCTTTTCCGTTTGGAATAGTGGCTCCGACTGGGGATAATGGGACCAGTTTCCCAAAAGTGGATAAACGGGATGAATGGATGATTTATAAACTAGACTAATGGTGAGCAAATAACTAAAACTATTAACAAGAATACATAAACTATGATCTATCCCGGGAACTTATTGAGCTTTAAAGTGCAGCGCTTGATGATCTATGTCTATAAACAGGCATATAGATGACTCTATTTAACGAACATAGACATTATTTCATTCATGATTACTATGCTTAAATAGTTAAGCGAAGCGATTGAAGCGATATTACCACACTTATCATCTATATCATTGACATATACATGATTAAAAAGAAAGGCACATCATAAAACATCCAATAGTGGAATGAATATAGATCTGCTGTTACAGCACATGCATATAATCAATAATAGCAAGAATAATCACATAACAATTCATATGAAAGGAATGAATTCAGACATAGATAGAAATACCATATGAGCTGCTTGACACTCCCAATATCAATCGCTACTTGTAATTCTTCCTTCAACGCAGAAACATTCTCAACAAAGACAATAGTGCACAATTGCATAAAAAGCTTCCTTGTCCAATTAAGAATAACTGGTCCAGTTTCATAAAAGAATATTGAATGAAGCACAATAGTGCAAAATTCAGTCTTTAAGTCTGGTACAAAACTTTACGACCCTTTCCAAAACAATGAAAGGGTCTATAAATACTTAACAAATCTACCTATCTATAAAACAAAAATCCTATTAAATTGGTATCAATCAATTTTGATATGATTTTCTTCAGCGATCTGGCAGTCGGTGGCATGATTCATCAGGTAGGCTGCTTGCCTTTATATATGAGTTGACTTATCGCAAGCATTGGCTCTACTTCAGGAGGTTTGTTGAGGCGCGAGCTGAGCTGGGCGACATAGGTGGCATCCTGAATATCGGGAATCATATATCCGATTGCATCTGTTAGGCATTTGAGGGCGACTCTCTGTGTATGTGGCTTAATCAGGAAGAGCCAATATGCGTCCCAGGTTAAACTGTTAATCCCAGTGATTAACCTTCCCTTTTCCTCTAAATCAGGATAACATGATTGCTCCAATGTGTTTGTTGTTGTCAACTTTCCTGGTGTACATTGGGAAATCATATTTGATAAGTAGAGAGTGTTGTTAACTAGTTCAACTAGATTGCTGGAAGTTGATTTACATCTTGAAGCCGCCCTCTCTGCTTTCATCATCTGGGACTGCCATTCTGTGAACAGTATATCTTTATGTGTTTCTAAGATCCTGGGCAAATTTGCTGCTCTCCCTTGATCAGAATCTTGCCAGTCAAGAAATGCAGCTATGATCTCTTCGGCTTGATCCAATTCATTTCTGGCCTTCTCTACCTGCGGATTTATGGATGTCGTTAATTCACACAGTGGCTCTGCCTGAGCGATTTGTTGACATAGGAGCTTAATTTGGGATATTAATGTAGTGTTTATTTGTAATGCTTCTGCTATGAATTCAGCCACTTGTGGAGCGCCCTTTATTTTTTCGAGCTGTGATGACAATTGAGCAATTTGCTCATCCTTTGTTTTCATCATTTGCTCGTTTGCTGCGCTTAATTGTGCCAATGCCTCTGATAATTCCTTCTGTTTCTGGATCGCGCTTTGGTCGATCCTTTGCTTTTCTGCCTGCAATTGTTGAGTTAGTTGACTGTTCACTTGCTGTTGTGTCAACAATTGCTGCTCTGCCTTCTGCTTTGTCTCAGCCAACTCTGCATGTAATGAGAAAATCTCTTGATCCTTGGTTTTCAGTAGAAGACTTACCTCCGATGCCTTATCGATTGTCACTGCCGAATAGGCTCCCGCATACTGCGACAGTTTTGTCAGGTCATCGGAGGGGTCAAATTCCTCCTTCCAAACCACATTGCCCGTAACAGTTTGCTCTGGGAAAGGGGAAGGTTGATAAGTCCTTCTTCTTTTCCTTTGTCGTTTTACCACTGCTTTATGCCTCGCACTGTAGAAAACATCCAGGGGAGGAATATCTTCTACCTGGAGAATGATTTGGTCGGAGGGGTCCTTTGGTATTATCTCAACGTCCTTAGAAATGGGTGGGCCGCTGGTTCCACTTAGAACCTGAGGTGAAGTGATGTCCTGTGTATCGTTTGTTTTGGAAGTGTCTGTATCCTTTGAACATTCCAACCCACTGATGATAGAATCAAATTGCTTCCATTCCTGGAGCAATTTAGGGTCAATATGAGTATCTATATTGACATCAATGGTGGTTTGTTTTTTCTTTTCAGCTTGGGACTCCTTCCGCACTTCTTCTTGCTCTTTCTTCTGTTTCTCCTCTTGTTCTTTCTTTTGTCTTTCCTCCTGCTCTTTCATTTGTTGTTCCTCTTTCTCTTTCCTCTGTTTTTCCTCCTGTGCTCTCTTCTGCTTTTCTTCTTTTTCTTTTCTCTGCTTTTCTTCCTATTCTCTCTTCTGATTTTCCTCTTGTTCCTTCTTCTGATCCTTTGTTATAACGGGAGGTTCCTTTGACTGTTGTTGATCAGGCTCGCTTGATGATGTCGCTGGGGTTGTCGCTAGTAAATCTAGAGGTAGAGTTTGCAACCTCTGTTCTCTAAGTTTATTGAATTCAGTCAACCCTTCATCATTATATTTCGCTTTGGCGAAAGCCTTAACCTGATTTATTGTCTCAGCTGAAGAGAACAGGTCATCAAACATATCTTCTTTATGGTCAAATCTTGTCAGTTTGGCCTGTTCTAGTGCATTATAGGCAAATTTATTTGGGTCAAAATGCCTATTTGGGAGAGTCACCAGAGTTAAGGATTGAATTTTTGTGGCTTCCTTTTCTGCATGTTTGAGATCATGCAAGGTATATACACCACATCTCAAAGGAAAAGAGGGCCAGCCTTGCTTCTTATTTTTCTTGAGCGTTTGTGTAACACTCTCAGCAATGATTTGGTAAGAAATTTCCCTCGCTAGCAGTTTATCCGGTATGTATAAAGGGAGG
Organism: Pinus tabuliformis; assembly: GCA_031772625.1. Classification (NCBI taxonomy): domain Eukaryota; kingdom Viridiplantae; phylum Streptophyta; class Pinopsida; order Pinales; family Pinaceae; genus Pinus; species Pinus tabuliformis. The sequence continues at coordinate 154,895,034 of CM062819.1, forward strand.
ACATGAGGTCTGGCTTGGCTACCGAAAACTCTTATGTAGGTAAATCTCTCTTCTCCAAACCATCTACCTATTGCGGTTAAATCAAATCCGGCTTGATAAGAAATCTTGGGAGCAGGTTTATCGAAAATGGAATAATAAATAGGCAACATAAAGCCATTACAGACTTGGTATAGATGATGTTTATAAGAAGATTTCCACAATTTTTGATGATATATATGAATAGGCGTGGGGTCTTGTGCAGTCCACCTCCAGCCGAGTACGGGGAATTCAGAGTTAAAACACAGGGTATCTAGAATATAGGCACTGTAGTAGAATGGGGGAATTACCCTTTCAGAAATACGGGTCTTACTTCTAAACTCAAGCACAACTGTTGCTAACTTGTCAGAGAGGATAGTGGCCCAATCCATAATTACACTGTTGCATGCCGCTTCCTTTAAAGGAACCATTTCTATGGTAAAATTAGCAGAGTCATGCAATCCCCATAATCTACACATCATTATTCCAGCATAGCAATAAGGAGAGGCCAGAGAATCAACCGAGTACTTACCGGAAGATTCGTGTTTGTGCTTGGCCGGATTTTGTCTCCAATCCCGGATGGGTTCGGATTCAACTTCATTTTCGTTTGTGAATTTCTCCAGGAACGCCTTATTATATATCTTCTCTGGCTCGGGCAAATGATACATTTGCCTTAGATCATCCACCTTGAATGACCCGAAAATTCTCCCATCTCTGGTGCTAAAGGTTCTATCCAGGATTGGGATTTCTTCAATCGCCCACCGCACTACGTCTGTGTATGGGAGAATTTGCTCCCTAGCTGCTATCCGGTGAAGGAAGGAGTCAGCTAAATCCTTGAGAGTACCCTCAGACTTCCGAGTTAAATCCACAGTAGCTTCTACTGTTGTCACTGCTGGTTCTTCGGCTTCAATCAGGTTGTAGGTACCTTGCCAAGTAACTCTGATGAGACCCGTACATGTAGTATTAGATATCAATCCCTTCTTTTTGTCCACGACAGCTTGTCCTGCAGCTGGTGTAGCGGAAGCGCCTGTGGTCTTCTTGGATTTCTTCCCCATTTTGCTTGAGCTTTCTCCTTTGGATGAATTCTGTACAGCGGCGAAAATAAACGTAACACAGAGATATGCCAATAAAAATCCAATATGGGAAAGATATATTGATCAAAGCGTGCTGAGAGATTAACTCTTAAAAATGGCCGCGGATACAATCCATGGGAAGATCTTACAATTACATTAAATGGCCATTTAAAACCTGCCACCCCTTAAATGCTCATTATACCATTATTCGGTCGAATGGCCCGCTTAAGCGTGCTATGGATATTTTGGCGGTTGAGTGCAGGTGAACGATTGCTTAACAGATCAAGCTTTAAATATGAATGGATCATAATATCCCTCCATTTAACGGCTTTTTTGAAATCCGTGCTATATCATGATCGGGCGTCGGGAACACCTAAATCCTTATGTTGACAATTTTGAAACCCCGATCGCCGATAGCGATATCGCATCGCATCGAGAGAATTGGTGTTATATAAATATATGGATAGCATACCATCGATCGCCGATAGCGAAATCGCATCGCATCGGGGTGAATGGCATAACAATGTGCATAACGAATGCGATATCGCATACCTGGGCGATTATTGTGCATGATATCGCCGATTGCCGATTGCGATATCGCATCGCATCGAGGTGAAAGGCTTGGGGTGCTTTAAGACTGCGTATAGAGTATCGCCGATAGCCAATAGCGATATCGCATCGGCGGGAACCCATATGTCACTTTTTTGTGTTTTTTATGTCATTGCGATATGCAATCTTGCGATCACTTTATCGCAATGATAAAAGATTGTATTATTTGATCAAAAATGGGTTTTTCAAAAGGTTTTATATAATGTCTTCATTTGGTTTACGGACCTTTTTCAAAAAAAAAATGCAATATTGATACCAATTAACTTCTAAAGGGACCCATTTCATATGATAATTTTGTAAATATAAATGATATGAAATGGGGGGTTGTTGTAGGGCACAACAAGTAGTTAACTATCCTACATATGATAAAGAATTGTATGCATTAGTTCAAAGTGTGAAAAAGTTGAAACAATACTTAATGGGCAAAGAGACAGTAATACTTACTGATCATCAACCACTTCAATATCTACACTCCCAAACTAAGTTGCAGCAATCAAGACACTATAGATGGATGGGTTTTATACAACAGTTTCATTTAGTCATCAGATATAAAAAGGGCATACATAATAAAGTTGCAGACATGTTATCTAGACCCATTATAAATGCATATACTATACTTAAGCATAATTCTGTGCTACATGAAAGTTACATTGAACAATATGCTCAAGATATAGACTTTAAAGATGTATATGCAACTTTGAGTCAAGGCAAACGAGTAGAAGAATTGGATTATCATTTGAAGGAACGAATCTTATACCATTGTGGGAAGTTATGCATTCCACAAACTGAGAGGGTAAAGATAATTAGGGAAGCACACACTTCTCTGATATCAGGTCACTAGATTTTGTTATTGGCCAAAAATGAATGAGGTAGTTTCTAGATATGTAAGAGGGTGTACTATGTGTGCTAAAAGCAAGCCCAGCAATAGAAAACTAGGCTTGTACACTCCACTACCAGTTCCTTCTCGTCCTTGGGAAAGTGTTTCCATGGATTTTGTTGGAGGACTGCCTAAGTCTTGGAAAGGTCATGATTATCTATATGTTGTTGTGGATAGGTTTAGCAAAATGTGTATTTTGATACCTTGTAACAAACAGATTATAGCTGAACAAGCTGCAAAACTGTTCTTTGAACATGTATGGGTTCGTTTTGGATTACCCACTTCTACTGTATTTGATCGAGACACCCGATTTGTGGGGAAGTTTTGGTCAAGTCTATGGGAACTAATGGACACCAAACTAAAGAAAAGCACAACTTTTCATCCACCAACTGATGTCCAGACAAAAGTAGTTAACTGGACAGTGATCTAGTTACTCAGAGGATATTGCAGCAAACATTCTAAGCTTTGGGGTGAACATTTGTGTTATGTGCAGCATGCTTACAACAAAGCAAAACATTCTTCTACATAGAGATATCCTTTTGAGACCTATTTTGGTTTCACACCAAGGTCCCCTTTCGATTTTTTCTTTGGTAAAGATACCACAGCTGAGGGACACAGTGATGTGGATAGGGAAACTAGGTTCATTGAAGAAATCCAGGAGATCCACCAGGAAGTACAGGAACAACTGGAAAAGAGCCAAGGCAAAAACAAGGCAAGGCATGACAAGCATTAGATGGAGCATAGTTTTCAAGTTGGTGACTAAGTCTAGCTATATATTAGCAAGGACATGATTCAAGGTGAAGGTAAAAAGCTAAAGCCTATCAGGTATGGACCTTTCAAGATACTTGAGAAGATTGGTGAGAATGCTTTTTGCCTTGAAAACCAACTTTTGGTGGGTCCAAAAGCTCTTTCAGTGGGAAGGCCGTGATCCGAATTGGATCCATGAAGATTTTTCAAAAAACCATGACTGTATCAAATCAGGACAAAACTTCTAATTCAAGAGCACAGAGTAATCGGGAAGACCTCCGAATAGTGGCAGCTAGTAGATAGCAGGGAATGAGGAGGACCTCAGTCAAAGCGTGTTGACCGAGGCCCATGGAGACCACACAGGAGGTGAAACTAACACCTGGGAAGTCCGAATCAAGAAAAGGAGGCCATTTCTGATGCGCGATTAGCACTTAGCTCTAATCATGCATCATTGGGCAAAACCCTTCGAGAAGGAAAGGCCCCAAGTGCTCGGTCGCATGGAAGCTAGGAAAACCGTGGGGAAAGCACTAAAGGCTAAAGGCGGGACCCGTGCTCCAAAACCAGTAGTATATCAGGGGCACCCTTGGGCGGTAAGCGGATTTGGAGAAAAATGAGTGATTCCATTCAGCGCCTGACACGTGGTAGGCGGAGGAGAGAGAAAACCGCCGCTCATCGCATGCTAACGGTCGAGCAAGTCAATCATGCAAAATGAGTGAATGACGTCGAATCTAGGGGCTCCAGATCTAACGGCTGAGATCATGCCCAATGGAAGAATCAAATTTGATAGGGGATTAAGCCATGATATATAAGGATTTGAGGTCCGATTTGACCACTGAGATGGCAGATGACTCATTCCAAGATGTAACTAAAAAACCGAACCAACGAGGAAGGCTGGCACAGTTCATGAGAGGATAAGTGGCCACTCCTTGCGAGCCCTTGATGATGACGCAGAGATAGGGAATTCCGAGTGAACAGCAGCAAGCGATCTGACAGAGATAGAAGGGGAACCGAACAGTGCTGAGAAAATTGGCTTTAAAGCCATGAACAGAGACAGAGAACAGAGGAAACCAAGAGGAATAACTAGAGAGAAGAGAATGAAGACAGAGAAAAGAAGAGACAGTGAAGCAAAGAGCAGAAAAGATAGAGAGCCGAGCTGACTTGTAGCACAAGGCAACATCGAGCAATTCCTAAGAAGATCTATTGGGAACTAAGCATCACATTGGGCTCCTCCCATTAAAGACCAGAGAGCTCAAGAACTAGTAAGGAAAAGAGTCTGTGCACTCTAAGTGGTTGGGGAATCCAAGAACCACCCTACCAAGCAATTCTGTTTTAGGAGACTCAGATTGAGCTCCCCAATGTAATTCTCTGCTTAATAGACACAATAAAAGAAGGTCACCACTAAAAGCTAGACGAGAGACATATACCTGAGGATATGGTGAACTCCTTATTAATTGTTGTGTTCTTATATTTGCTTACTGTGTTTTCTCTTGTTGTTTTCCATATTTCCAGTGTCGGTGTATTTTGCAATCTAAGCGATCCATTTCCTAAGATAACATAGACACACACCAACACATGAATATGTAATACCTTCATTCATTAATTAATTCTTTAACTGAGGTCATTCAAGGGTGTTTTTCAGATTATGAGCATAATTTTCAGCCTTCAACTTCTCATTCCTCAAATTGATTTCCTTGTATCTATCTTTGATATCCTTTTATTTATCCACATGCCTAGTGAATGAAGAAACCTCAACACTGAGATGTCTCTCAATAACTTGAGTGTTTGATGTTGAGAGCTAGTGTGTTTCTCCTGAAGCTGTTGTGCCTTTGCTTCTTTCCACAATTGTGTTAGTGTCAGTAATTTCCACTGAGTCAATGGTGTCTTCCTGTTTAGTTACATGATTAAGCTTGGGCCCCTTCCTACAACTCATCTGAAACTGTTCATCTGTGGTTTCCATAGCTGAAATGGAACCTTCTTCCATGTTTCTCTTTGGGTTCTTTTATTCATTTACTAGAATCTGTAAAATAGGAGGAATATCCATTGGTTATCCTAGTTTTGGAACCTTCAGGAAGCAACATGTATCAATATGTTTTCCTACATCATTCAATGTATTCGCTACATCAACTACAGTACTATCCATGTCTATTAGACTATTTTCCAACCATTCTAATTAGTTGGAAAGCCTCTCAATATCTGGTCTACGGTGATGGATGAAACGTCCTAATTTGACCTTGAGCCTTAGCTTATCTATGACTCCATGAGGGTCATACGGCCAGATAAAGTTGTTCTTGAATTTAATTTGTTTCAAAATCTTATCTGCCTCTGGTCTAGCTTCTATGGTATTAAAAATAAAGGGGCCCAATTGTTTTTTCATTTTGAATTTGGTTTTCTTCCTAGCTGCTAGGAAATTTACTTCATGGGAATTTATAATCTGTCTAAAGTATTCTAGTGCAAATATCCTCATGGGGAGGTATTTTCACAGTTTGTAAGGGGCAAGTTAGCATCCATATATTGTTATTTCTATGGTTCTAGTATAGATGCTAGTCTCCCACTTTATTGTTCTTTGCCAACTATAACACCCTTTTGATATCTTGACTAATTCTGGGCTGAGGGCTACTGGTTAGCATATTCATAACTAGATGGACAAATGAATCAATGAAGTCCTTGTAAGTAAATACAGTGGAGTACTTTTGGATCAAGGGTGTCCTGTAGATAACTGACCTTGGATTTCCTTTGGTATTCAACTTCTGGATGCTTACAAGGAATTTATCTGACTGGTAGTGTAGGAACATATGAAATAAAACTGAAGAATACTTGAAAACTCTCTTAGTTGGTAGTTTGGTGAATTTATCATGCATTCTATCTTATATGAATTGAGCATAGTTGTAAATTACAGGAGGAGGCTTGCCTAGGCTAAAGATGGAAAGGAAAGCAAGGACAACCTCATCCACATGCTCATCTGTAGTGTATCCTAGAATGCAGGAGAGCATGGTTATGAGTTGTCTACCTCTCTTAGAAAAAATGGTGGTAGCATATGGAGGACCTTTTGTAGGAGTATGACACTCCTCTATGATGAAAGTTTGGAAAATTTGGGCTATTTCAGGATGGTCTAACTTGGTATAGAGGTCCAACAAATCTCCAATAGAAAGTGGGGTCTCATTTGGGCTCTGTTTGACCTGTAGTATTTGGTTAATGGATTCTGCACCGATGGTAAATAACACTTGCTGGTGAGGGGTGACAATAGCACTTTGGCTCATAATGTAGCAAGAATGACAGAAGTGGATGATTTATGGGAATGGGTGTACCTCTAGAAACAAATACTTGTGCAAATTAGACTCCCAAAGGTGAATGTCATCGTTCTGATTTAAAATTTTGTCCTTACTCCAGTAGTGGATCTTCAGAAGGTAGGTAGGGAAGAAATATCCTTTATTTGGAAATCTGTATCTACTAATGCAAGGTGGTTGATGTCTAGGTGAGGGGTTTGCAGAGGTCTCACATCTAGATAGGTTTGGGAAGCCATAATTGGGTTTACATATATGAATTAGGCTTGTAGTGATTTTAGGAGTGAGGTTTAGAAGTTCTGGTAGAGTGGGAGGGTAGTTACAGTCTGTAAAAGAAGGGTTTGGGGTATACAAATAAATTTTTCTTCAATTTAGGCAAGTTTCTTAATTAATTTCAATTAATTAACCATTCAATTTTAACTATGTGTTTTCAAATTCACAAGGTCGTTCTAGTTTTTCCAAGAATACCTGGAAATTGATGGTTTGACATGTAGACTAGGTTTAGTGGTGAATGCAGAAGGTACTGTGGCTTCAACTGTCAACTGGTTGCTTCAATTGGGTATCTGGAGCTTCTTCAGGTGGTAGAAGGTGGTCAAATTGGTTGTAGAGGTTTCACGGTGTCGCAAATGGCTAAGCAGTAGTTTATAGTGAAAATGCAAGAAAAGAGAGAATTGGGGTTTTATTGGCCTTTTAACGGGTAACGGTCACATTTTAGTGCAGAAGTTATAAATGAATAGTGGGAAGTTCTTAGTTTGGGAGGGAATGTGGTTTTCTGGGCCATCACACCACTTTTTTAGGGCAGGCATTATTTTTCATGAGCATGCGATCTAGCCTAGTGCCGCCACATAGAAGAAAATGCCTAGGAAAAACTGCGAATCACATGTGCTCTCGGGCTATTATCGGTCAAACGATGAATCCACATGATATGGTTGTACATCGCCAGATCTGGAAGCAGAGATCAGAGGGCAACCAAACAGTTGAGTTGCATAGAGGGAATCACAAAAGGGATTTGCAGGGCCTATGATTTAATTACAGTTAATTGTAATTATTTAATGCATAATGTTGAGTTTTTTAATATAACCAGTGGGCTAATAAGGTGGGACAATGGGTTATATGGTGGGGGTTTTTTAGCTACACCAAGGGTTGGTGCGTTAAAAAAGGGTATCGGGGAAGTATGAAGGGGGGAAGTTAATTAGATAAAGAAGGGGCATAAAATCTTAGGATAAGGGGGGTTTTGTGGGTTTTCAAGGGGAAAATGGAAATTAATAAGGGGGGAAGTGATATTTGTAATGGGGAATGGGTTTCACACTAGGGAAAAGGGTTTTGGGAAGGGGGGGTGATTTTTGAAGGGTAATTTCTAGGAGAATGTGTGAAACCAAGGGGTAAAGGTCAAAATGAGGGGAAAAGGGAAATTAATAAGTAATGAAGGGAGAATGGAGAAATTATTTAAACAAGCTTGGTGGATATCATTTCTTTCTCATAAATCCTCCTACACATGAAACATAGGATTAAGCATGGTAAATGTTCTTTTGACTTATCAACCTTGTGCATTTTCAACCTTTCTTCTACCTACCCTTTATTTATCCTAACATTTTCTCTTCATTTATTTGGTGCATTTGAGGTTTTTGACCCTTTGTTTCCTTTTCTTTTGAAAAGGAAACTATCTAATTCTAACCTTATCCAATGGCTCAGATTAAACTGACGAGCTCATTTTTATTCTCTAACTAATTACTGATCTGCCAAGGTTAAATAGTTTGGATAGATCTTCATTGTTTATATATTAACACGAAATTTAAAACATGAATGATTCGAGATTGAGCCATTTTACCATCATTGATTGTGGCATTTCTTACAATTTTCACACAACCTTATTTTGCATAGTGAAGTAAAAAGCAGTGGCATTTGAATTTGGACACTTTAATGATCTTTTTTTTTTTTTTGGGGTTCATATTTTCACCTTTTTTATATTTTTATTTCTTTTTGTCCTTTTGTTATTATTCAGAACATACCCTCTTTATATTTTTTTTTATTTTTTTTTAATATGGAAAATATTTTGCAGAAATCAAAAGTATGTACAATATTACAATGCCAACCATAGCCAATTCAGAATTATTTATCCTATTATTATAGGACCCTAGTAGTGGCTCCACATGGGGATGGCATTTCATGGTAAAATGTCAAGAACTTCAAGATCAGTAGCATTTGAAAATGTGACTGTAGTTAGCTTGTAAACTGCTCTTCTATGATTTTGCTTTATTCATACATATGATGGTGAACCCTTAAAAGTTCAGGCCTTCTCTCCAGGCTTCAAATTTTAAAAACACTACCATATAATCTAATATAAACTTTGCAATATTATATACAATGAGTAAAGTAAAGTGAACTACTGTTAATCTATGAATAAGTAATGCTTCAACATTCTACCATTGACAGGTCCTCCTAGTAGATCTATTCCATCTAACTCTCTCGAGAAAAATGCATTGTTACCTCGTAACCATAAATGATATAAGGGCATTGTCATAGGAAATAAATTTTTCCATGTTTTCCCTATCTTCTCATCTAGAATCCCATTTATGTACTTTGTCACCTATGTAAAAATCATCAGCTTTAGTTTTCTTGTCAAAAATCCTTTTGATTTTATCTTGGATTACTTGTGATTTGACATAGACTTCTTCTCTGGTTTGCTGCAAGTGTATTTTCTGATTTATCCTTCTTTGGATATCATTTGGTTCTACCTGCAACTCTTGAATGATCTTCATCGAAGAGGATGGAAAAACAACATCCATTCCATATACTAACTGAAAAGGATATGTACCAATGGACTTTTTGGTAGTTAGTCTGTCTGCCCATAAGGCATTTACTAGCTTTTTGTTTCATGTATTCTTGTTGTCTTCCAGTAGTTTCTTGATGATATTAACAAGGATTTTAGTTGAGGATTCTGCAAGTCCATTACCTTGAGGGTAATAAGCAGTGGAATGGCCAAGGGTAATGTGATATTTGTTACAAAAGTCTATGATTTTATTGCATTTGAAAGTAGTTTCATTATTAGTAATCATCTTTTGGGGGCATCCAAATCTTGAAAGGATATTGCTTCCAAGGAATCAGATAATGACTGAGTCTGTGGCTTGTCTAGAATGGATGGCTTCTATCCATTTAGTAAAGTAACCAGTGGCTCTGAAAATCCATATATGTTGTGCTGATGAGGCTGGGTGAATTTCTCCAATGAAGTCTAAACCCCATTGTTGAAATGGCACTCCTATGGAGATGGGTTTGAGAGGTAAAGGTAAAAGCTTCCTTTTACCCTCAAACATCTGGAACTTATGACAAGAGGTCACATGTGTCTTAAAATCTGCAAAAAGGGTGGGCCACTAAAAACCTACCGTCAGAATTTTGTTAGTAGTTGTTTTCCAATATAGGTGTCCTCCACAATCTCCTGCATGAAATTCTTGAATAACTCTGTCCACTTAATCTTCTAATAAGAAATTTAATAGAATTCCACCATTATCTTTCCAAAATAAAGCATTAGCTATGATACAATATTTTATTGATTTCATTTTCAAAAATATAGCTTTAGTTCTAGATAAACTAGGAGGAACTTGTAATTTTAGTAAAACAAATATGATATCTTCATACTAAGGTGAATCTGTAAAAGGTTCACTGATATGTGGAGTCACCATGTCTTCCTAATCATATAGGGAACCAATGAAATTTATATCTAAGGCCTGACAATTCAAGTCAGCCATGAGTTTAGCTAAACCTTGGCCTTTGATAATTTTTGTAAGCTTTATTTCTATGTCATATTCCAAAATAGTGGCAATTCATATGCCTCTCTTTCCTTCAGGCCAATTTTGTGTCAAAATGTCCCCTACTACCGAATCTGGAACATAAGAAATGATGTGTGAATACAAGATGTACACTCTGAAATCTTTAATAGCTTTCACTAAATATAGTTCTTGTTTTTCCATTATGTTGTAATTTAGTGTGGCATCCCTTAAAGATTTACTGAAAAATGCAATAGGTTGCTAATATCCTTGATCATTATTTTGCAACAAGACTGCTACAATAGTATGTTTTGAAGCAAAAGAAAAAAATATAAAATCTTTTTGGAAATCGGGACTTATGAGGACTGAAGTTTTGGTAAGGGCTTCTTTAATGGCCTCAAAAGACTGTTTCACCTCTACTATCCACTTAAGTGTTAAATCTTTCATTAACATGTTATTTAGTTCTCTAATTAATTCTGCTAAGTTTGAAATTCTATTTTAGTTGGATCTATTCTAATCCCATATTTGGATATTATGTGTCCCAAGAGTTTACCTTCTTCTAGACCAAAGAGTGTCTTTTTGGGATTTAAGGAAATACCAAATCTTCTTCATTTAATGAAAACTCTTCTTAGGTGATCTAAATGTTCATTATCAGATTTTGAAAACACTGTGACGTCATCTTGGTAAACAACTATAAAATCATGGATTTCTTTGGCAAAAGCTATATCCATAGCTCTTTGGAATGTTTCTCCTACATCCATTAATCCAAAAGGCATCTTCAAATACATGAAAGTACCCAAGGAGTAGTAAATGTAGTCTTTTCTTGGTCCTCTAGTTGAACTAAGATTTGGTTGTATCCAGAAAATCCATCAAGAAATGAAATTCTGGATGAGCCTACTACCCTCTGAAGAATGTGGTCCATTTTTGGGAGAGGAGAGTTGTCTTTTAATGACGATTTGGTCAAGTTTCTTAAATCAACACATAGTCTGATTTCTCCTTTTTTCTTCTTAGTAGTGACCAAATTAGAGACCCAATCTGAATATCTAATGGGAGCTATGATTTGGGCGTCATACATTCTCTATATTTCCTTTCCAATTGATGGTATAAGATCTGTATTAATTCTCCTAAGCTTATGTTTAAAGGGTTTATGATATTCTTTGATGGGTACCTTGTGTGGAATTATGTTGGTATCATAAGACTTAAGGTCTACATAACTCCAGGCAAAGATATCTTGAAACTCTTTGAACAAACTTATGTATTTAATATTTTCATCTGGAGGTAAGGATTTTGATAATATTTGGTTTTTATTTAGTTCCTATATTACATTCTTCTATATCTGCTCTTAAAGGCTCCATTTTTGGTTTCCTAGCTACATCGTTTGAATCAAACAAATCTTCCAATGGGACTAATCACTTAGGAAAAAAGTTATTTTTAAGGTTTGTAATTTCAGGATCATCATTCATTATTTCTGATATTTCTACATTTTCTAAGTTATTTATTTCTACTTTAGTGGAATTAGTGGGTTTACCTATATCTAAAGAATTTATATCTATCTCACTATGTATGTTATTATCTATTTTACAATCTGTATCTATATTACAGTTTGAAACTATCCTTCAACATTCATGAAATCATAAATTTGAGAATCTTGTGAGAAAATCTACCAATATTTCAAATTGTTAGGCGTAACAGGCCTATGTCTCATTTCTGCAGTGTACTGGTGGTTGGGCTGAAAAGGAAATATGCAAGTACTAGCAAAAGTGGCCAAATTGTGAGCTTGCATATTCTATTTCCTAGGAATGGCAACAAAATCAGTTTTTAGAAAGTCCTTAACCAAATATAGGGCAGTCTCTCTATACTGGCTAAGTCTGGGATTATTTACAGAGTATTCACCTTTGATTTGTTTAATAATCAATTTTGAGTCTCCCATTATAGAAACTCACTTGGCTCCAATTTTTCTAACCATTTGTAGTCCTAAGATTAGAGCTTCATATTCTACCATGTTGTTTGTGCATTTAAAGTTTAATCTAAATGAATGACCTTCAGAATGATTATTTCCCATGTTGTCAATCCACACTCCTACACCTTCTCCCAATCTATTCATAGATCCATCAAACTCTAAATGCCATAGGAACTCATGAAAAACGTTTTGCAGTATGAGGAGCTTTGTAATTTTCTTCTGCAGCTATGATTTCATTTTTGTCATGTTCTGAATTGTACAAGATAAAAGAGTCCATATCATAATGCATGGAGTATATAGGGAAATTCTATGGTTTTTCTATAGTACTCACCATGTATTTCATCAAGGTCTCTCTATAATGTTTCCTTTGTTAACCAAAAATATAGATGGTGGCATATGACATGTCTAATTGTAAATATCCCTGCAGTTTTTCTCCCCATGAGAGAGAGAACACCATTTCATACTTCGGTGGGATATCAGCAACCACTATGTCCATGACAATACTCTTTGCTAGGCACTGCACTAGAGTAACACAAAAATCTTTTATCAGGCCAAGGCACTTGACTTGGCTAGAATCAAAAGAAAAGAGGTCCTTGTATGGTCTGATGATATCTAAGTTATGGGATGCCCCTGAGTCTAGCATAGCATTATGTAATATTTTATCATGAATATTCAATCTATTATAGAAAGGAGGAATACCCCCTTTCTAATGTGTGCCATTTACTTCAGGAACAAACAATAACTCTGGTTGATAATCATTCAAATTCACAGCATCCTCTCCTTCCCTTACATTTAATGTTTCAGTGATCTGTGGTCTATAGGATTCATTTTTCACTAGCTCGGTCAAAGAAACTGATATTTTCAACTTGGCTATTTCATTCTTAATATTAAATGGCATTTGAGTTTTGCTTGACTCGATGAGATTTCCCTTGGAAAATGTGGTCTATGTTATTTTATCTTCTTTTCTAGTGCTAGGAAATTCAGTTTGTGTCTCTGTTATTTTGTCTTGAATTTTCTTAATTGGAATGGTCTAAGTAACAATTTTAGTTTCAAATGAATTTATATCTACAATTTTTGGGCTAGAAGTCTCGTGAGTTCCCCTAGGGAGGATTTGTAGGATTTTGTTCACAAGAACTTATGTTATCTTTTTAGTTTGGGTTTGGATTGATATCTTAGTGGGAATTTCATTATTCTTTTAACTTCTAAGGATGTTTGTTTGTGAACCTCATATATAGTAGATTCATGGCCTTATTTAATGTCAAAGGGCTCTCCAGATTCTAATTGTAATTGTTGCAGCATGCACAATTCCTGTTCTTTTGAGTAAGAAAAACAAGATCTTCATTTTTAATCCCTAATACGTTTATCTCGGTGTCATCCTCTCCCCCATGGTTTTATGAAACCTCAACATAGTTTTCCTGGAAAGGTGGTCTAATTTGCTGATCTAGTATAGAACTCTTTCCAGTGTTGGTATTCTTCCTAAAGTTCGGGTTTCTTATTGGGGGTGGTTGTTGATTCTCCTACTAAGTTTTTCTTTCCATGTTTTCTAATCTATCCATTATTCTCTCTATACTCTTTGTTAAACTATCTATTTTACCATTAAAGTGGAGGTTTCCTCTTTAACGACAACTCTTTTTTCATTTCTCATCCTAGCTTTCTTAGCTAATAGATTGGATTCTACACTAACAACATTACTTTCATTTGTTCCAATGTTTCAGGGTTTCTTTCCCTTAATTGGTATGACATATCAGTGTCAAAACCATCAGGGAATTTGATGAGTGCTAGGTCTAGTGGAGGCTTAATGTTAGCAGGGTTTGCATTGTATATTCTATTGAACCTAGTACAATAATCCTGAACTCATTCATTAGGAGCTCTTCTAATGTTATCATATTCAAATGGTATTTGCAGAGGGTTTTTCTTTCTTTCCCATATATCAATGAACAATCTATGAAAAGTAGCTAAATCTGCAATATGATTAGCATGTAAACCTTTGAACCATTTCCTAACATCCCATATTAATGTTTGGGAAAACAACCTCATTTGTACATTAGACTCATCAATTTCATGCAACTCAAAATAGTCAGTTATTTTATTCACATGTTGTTGGTCAGTACACTGACCCATAGCATCAAAATGAAAGATTTTTCTTTGATAATCTTGGGGCATAACATGGAGCTATGTTGGTAAAACCAAAGGTGCATATCTGTCTGCCATGGCTGAGATTTTGGTTTAACTAGGGGGAAAAGTAGTGGTGCTTGAGGAAGGGCTTGAAATGGATGGAGATGAACTAGATGAGGTTGAGGTGTTTGGTTGGATAGGAAGCTGATGAATAACTAGTTTAGGGGAATGAACTATGGTGGATATTATAGGTGAGGTGGTAGTAAATGAAGGTGTGTTTCAGTATTTGAAGGTTCTGCAAAAATTTCAGAGGCACCAGTAGTGATGGAAGCTAATTAAACTAATTGTTGAAGATAAGCATCGTCTATATGGCTTATCAATGTAGAGGTTAAAGCTTCTAGCTTGTCAAAAGTATCCAAAACAAATTTATCTAAATCTGGATGTGTAGGAACCTTTTTTGACTCAATGAATTGAATAAAATTAGGGTCTAACACAGTTTCATGAATTGCATTTTTTGATTTAGTTCTAAATAATGAGAGGTCAAATGACAAATGAAATGGAATATCATGTAAAGTTGATAATTCCTCGGGGAGTGGATTTGATTTAACTAACTAGCTACTACTTTCTTGAGTTTCTACCTTATTTGGTTTTCTTAAAATTTTGTTAGGGTCATCAACTATTGTAACAGGGTTTGGATATGGAATTTCCCTGGTATAGAGAGTCTTTTTGGAGCGAGAATTTTAATCTTTTAATTTTTTCTTGAAATTTTTTAAGAACAACTTCTTAAATGACTTTAAGGAGAAAAAGATGAGAATTAAGATTTCCTTAAATTTTTATTACACTGACGATCGAATTCCCCAGTGGAGTCACCAATATGTTATCACTCCAAAATTTCTTTTTAGTTGTTAGGGAAAGAAATGATAGAGGTAACCAAAAATCTACTTTGGAGATTAGGATCTAGCCTTTCTAATGCTCATAGAGGGCTCTCTCTTTATGATTTAACTTTGTTTAGTTAATTGATTTTAGGCTAGTTATGATTGTACTTGGGTTTTGATTTGGATTTGGTGGTGGGATCACTTACTTAGATGGACAGATGGGTGTCTTTTACCATTGGGCTATGGGGTCAAAAGTCAAGCAAACAAGAATTGATCAAGTTCTAAAAATATTGTCTACAGGCAAGGTAGTTGAGTTACTTTAGATCTCAAGGCTGGATGGTGAAGTGGTTTTCAATCGGATCCAAGGATAAATTAAGGGCTGCTTAGACTAGATTTTCAATGAAGTGAAACAAGTCAACCGGGATGGGAGAGAAATTAAGGACTCTCAGATCTGGATATCACAATAAAACATAAAAATGATTTAACTATTAAGATAGAGTGTACTTAAACAAATTATAAAATAAATTTCTAGTTAGTTCATTCAATTTAGATAACATTTAAGTTTGTGAGATACATAAGAAAATAACAAATTTGACAAAGAAAATACTTCATTGTAATAGATCAACATATGAATCCTGTAATGCACTCTCTTTATTACTTAGTCCTGTCTACTGACTTGAAAATTTGGGAAAATAACCCTCACGTTTATGATAAATACAACTATACAAATGTATAGCAATCCACCATCAATACTTCAAATTATGAAATATTTATACAACTCTAGCTTACAAAATATCTGTCTTGGGAATTAATCTACGAGAAAGAAAGATCTTCATGCAAGAAGATAGAGACAGATGCTCAACCATTGTATGTTGTCCCTGTTTATTAGGTTGTGTTGCCTTCATGCTCTAATAATTTTCCTTTTATTCTCTGCCTTGCTATTGGTATTCACACTAGATGTTCTTTGTACTTTGACCTTTCAACTGATACTCTTTTACCTGGTTGAACTATCATTTTCCTTTTACTGTGTTGTTTTCACCCTTACTGTACATTTTTACATTTTGAATGTGTATTTTTATAGTAAGTCATTCAATTTTTCCCATGTGTCTGCATCTGGTAATTAGATGTTTATCATCTTCCTGTAGATTTCATCTACCTCTGTGTACTTGGTAAAAGTGGGTTTATTTACAAAAAGGTGTTTTACCTCATGCTCTAGGTAAAATATGTTTTTACATGTCTGATACAATACCTTTCCAGTAGGCATCGACTTCATATAGGAATTATTTGCCTGATCTCTAGCCACCTCTCTGATTCTCCCATTGTAGTCTTCCTGTGGCATCAATTTATCATCTATCACCAATGGATTGGGCAGACCCTTTTGCCTCAAAACATATAAATTTTCCATGAACCTGTCTATAGCCAGTTGCATGGTTTGGCATTTGTCCTCAAGGTTTAGCATCAAATTTCTCTTGGTGAGCACCTTCTTAACCTCCAATATTGTACATGTCCTCTCAGCTATGTCCAATTCCTGCAATTCATATTTTTTTTTGGAGTTTAGGAAATAGATGATTCTAGTGGCTTCTTCTAGCATGTCTCCCAGTTCAGCCTTAACCCTCTGAATGGCTTTTGTAGCCTCTTTCAGTAAGTCACTTTATTCAAAAATACTTGAATGGATGGCCAAATATCATTGATAAAGTCAATTATATTGGCCCATAGTTCTTCCTTAGCCTAGCTAAGTGGCTCCTTTAATTTCATCTCTTTCTCTAAGCTTTCTATCCTCTCATTCATCCTGGTTGTTTTCTGTACTTCCTCTTTGTGCATAATTTGTTGAAGCTTTTTCTCATTCTCTAGACTGGTTATCTTCTCCTTAAGCTTGTTTATTTGTGTGGTCTGAATGGACATGTATTCCATTGCCTTAACCAACTTACTTGCATCATCACCTAGCTGAGCTATTAATGTTGTTGTCGAATTTGTTGTAGATGTTGTGGCAGCTGGTATTATTGTAGGGAGTGGAGTTGTAGGATCCAATGAAGTTGTCAAGGTGGATGGTATTGCAGTAGTGACTGTTGGGATAACAATGGCAGTGGCAGTCTCAAGACTAGCTTGCTTTAACTGTATCAAGCTATCTAACTCCTCCATTTACTTCAGTTGATCATTAAGTTGTAAAACAAGGTCCATCATTTCCTCCTGACGTGTTTGGCTCTCAAGGACTTATTTTGTCTTTGGGTACTCTGAATGAGGCAATTTGAGTTGTTTTTTGAGAACAACAAAATCCTCATTCTTTTTCTTTATTAACTTCTTAGCCGCCTTGATATCATTGGGATCATGTCCCATCTCAATTACCAAGTCCTCCAATGACTTGATCTTGTTGTCCTTGGCCTGTGAGGAGGCCTTTCCCAATTTTTATTGTGTTGTAATGTTGTCCAATGAACTTTAAAGCTTGTGTGCAGCCATAGCTTTACCTATCAAGGTGGAATAGATAATCTGACCTACCTACTTGTGGAAATCAATTTGGTCAATGGGATGAACATCCCTCGCCAAAACCTCAAAATCTACTTTTCTATAGTCTGCTGATGTTTTTGGCTGTTGGACTATAGTTTGCATGAATGACATCTACATTTTTCCTTTTTTTTATGTCAATGGCTGGCATCAACCTGCTTTGATTTGCTCGTGTCTGCTTGAAGTATCGAGCATAAGTTTTAGCCTTCAACTTCTCATTCTTCAACTTGATTTCCTTGTATCTATATTTTATATCCTTTTCTTTATCCACAGGCCTGGTGAATGAAGAAACCTCAACACTGAGTTTTCTCTCAATAAATTGAGTGTTTGATGTTGAGGCTGGTGCGTTTCTCCTGAAGATATTGTGCCTTTGCTTCTTTCCACCATTGTGTCAGTGTCAGTGATTTCCACTGAGTGAATGGTGTCTTCCTGTTCAGTTACAGGATTAGGCTTGGGCCTCTTCTTGTAACTGATCTCAAACTGTTCATCTGTGGTTTCCATAGCTGAACAGGAATCTTAGTCCTTGTTTCTCTTTGGATTCCTATCTTCATTTGCTGGAGTATGTAAAATAGGAGGAATATTCATTGGTTCTCCTAGTTATGGAACTTGCAGGAAGGAGCTTGTATCAATCTATTTTTCTACATCAATCAATGTATTCTCTACATCAACTAAAGTACTATCCATGCCAATTAGAGTGTTTTCCAACCATTCTAATTGGTTGGAAAACCTCTCAATGTTTGTTCTGGGGTGATGAATGAAAAGTCCTAATTCAACGTTGAGCCTTAGCTTATTTATGACTCCATGAGGGTCATACTGCCACATAAATCTGTTCTTGAAGCTTCTTTGGTATTACAAATGAAGGGTCCCAATTGGATTTTCATTTTGAATTGGGTTATCTTCCTAGCTGCTAGGAAATTTACTTCATAAAAATTTATAATCTGCTTAGAGTATTTTAGTGAAAATATTCTCATGGGTAGGTATTTGGGCAGTTTCTAAGGGGCAAGTTGGCATCCATATGTTCTTATTTTTTTGTGGTTCTGGTACAGATACCATTCTCCCACTTTACTATTCTTTGCCAATTGTAACACCCTTTTGATTTCTTGATTGATTCTGGGCTAAGGGCTACTAGTTAGAATATTCATAACTATATGGACAAATGAATCAATGAGGTCCTTGTAAGTAAATACTATGGAGTAATTTTGGATCAAGGGTGTCGAGAAGATAGCTGACCTTGGATTTCCTTTGGTATCCAACTTTTGGATGCTGACAGATAATTTAACTGACTGGTAGTACAAGAACATATGAAATAAAATTGATTAATACTTGAAAACTCTCTCAGTTTGTAGTCTGGTGAATTGCTCATGCATTCTCTTTGCTATGAACTGAGCATAGTTGTAAATTACAGCAAGAGGCTTTCCTGGGCTAAAGATGGAAAGGAAAGCAAGCACAACCTCATCCACATGTTCATCTGTAGTGTATTTGTTAAAATTAGAAACTCGGGCCAAACTCCATGTGGGTCATCTTATTTATGGCATCTGAAATTTTTATTGGATCCCTCTCATCAAGAGGTGTAGGATTGATCTAAAGATCATCTGATTCCGATAAGTATTCATGGATTTATGAACTTATTTATGTTATAAGACAAATTGTCTAGTCGGCTAGCAACTTGTGTAGGCTCAGACGCCCAATAGTCATGTCTATTCATCATCTACGTTCTAGTATAAATATAGAGGACTTGAAATCATTTGCAAGACACATCCTCTTCATGTGTGGTCTCCTCCTCTCCATGTCTTTGGGTTTTGGTGAAGGAGAGACGCAATGAAGATACACTGGCCCAAAGTATGATGCCCTAGCCGCAGTTCAGATGTGCCCTAGTTGTAGTCAAGGGAGTTCCTATACATAGTCAATGTGATGCCCTAATCCATGGTCCAAGCAGACTCTAGTGAGTTGCTAAGGAGAGGTCTAATCTACGCTATCTAGGAGCTTCTATAACGCAACTAGGAAAGGTTTTAATGCAGTCAAAGGAAGCCTAAAAGACCCAAATTGTAGGTCTAGAAGAGACCTTAACCACAGCATCAAGAGACCCAATTGGCAGCCACCATTCACACTCTTATTAGCTGTCATGAAAAAGAATTATACATAGCTCTATTAGCCACAAAAGAAGAGGCCCTAATCAGTAGTGTATAAAGTCCTAAGATGCAGAAAGAAGAGTCGACTTATGCCACATCAAATGATAGTATCTCAATGTTAAAGTCACATACCTATAGCTGATAGGGTGGAATTTTCTGGGCATGATCAAGCTGTTCTTGAACTCGGTATGCTAGGAAGAAGAATCCACAATAAGAAAGAGCTACAGGCTATTATGTAAGGGTTGTTTGGGTCACTGTTTCAAGGGACCCAAGTTATAGTCAACTACT
The DNA here is from genome assembly GCA_031772625.1 of Pinus tabuliformis. Taxonomy (NCBI): domain Eukaryota; kingdom Viridiplantae; phylum Streptophyta; class Pinopsida; order Pinales; family Pinaceae; genus Pinus; species Pinus tabuliformis. The sequence continues at coordinate 154,915,263 of CM062819.1, forward strand.
GAGCTAGGCCATAGGCCATATCCAGCAGTTGGAGGCCTTTTAGGAGCTATGTTCTGGAAGTTAGTAGCTCTATAAGGTAGAGTATGGTTGGATGGTCTGTTTGAAGGATTACATATGGCAAAATAATGAAGCAACAGAAATATAGTGCAACATAATGACGAATGATGCAGCATGATGGGCATGCATAATGATGATTGAGACAACATGATGATGATGAATAATACAGCATGGTGATGGGAGCAACATAGTGATGGGGGATCTCCATGGCTAGGTGTAGCACAATGACGGGTGCAACATGAGTACGAGTTACAACACCATGATAGATGAAACAGTCACCTTGGAGAATCAGTTGAAGCAATATGTCTTCAACTGATCTCATGCAGATATCATAAAGTCAAAATTTTGACTTCTATTATAAATGTACTATCTCTCTCTCTCTTTCTTTTTTGAATTTTGACAAACATAAATGAAGAATTGATCAAGGGTTTCTCAACATATGGTTTGTCCCTGGCTAGCACTACATCTTGTGTCCTCTTGTCTTGGCTTGTCTTCCACAATTTATATTTATGTCCTATCTGCAATTTATTTTATGCTTATGTGATTGCTAATCTGGAAAAGAAATTAAAATAAATTGCTCTAACATAGAACATATCTAAAATTAACATGGTATCAAAGCTGAGGTGAAGACAATGCCCAAGCAAGAGTGAAAGAGCAATCACTAAGGACAGTTGGGAAAGGCTAAAAGGATCAATGGGTTCCTCATCCCTCTTCTAATTCACCAAGGGTGAAGTCGAAGCAGAGAATATTATCAGAGTGGTGTAGCAGAAGTTTCTGATGGCCTACCAAAGGATCACTTCATTGGGAAGTTCCGATCTAAGGGTGGAAGGAAAGGCGAATGCCTTGGTTGCAATAAGTTTGGCCATTATGCGAAGGAGTGTCCGAATGATAGAGACACATCTCTTGATGAATATAATAATCATTCCAGGGACATATTCAATGATCAGAGGAATGATAAGTAATGTAGGACATCAAGGACATGACTGACTCTTCAGAGAAAGCAAGAAACCCTAGGTGTGAAGAATCAAATGTTATTTATGATAAGATAAGGAAGTGTTATTTTCTATTGGCCCTCTCCTTCAGATTCTTTGGGAATATGGCTTAGTGATTGTAGTGCTTCAAGGCACTCCATCAGATAAATGGGTACACTCTCTAATTTGCTAGAGATGGAAACAATAGTGGGATTATACTTGGAGCCGATGCCACCTATACTAGAAAGGATGTTGGAAATGTTATCCCCCAACTAAATGGGGGTAACTCAATTCATTTATAAAATCTCTTTTATGTACCTAATCACAAGAAGAACCTGGTATCCATTACAACTATGGAAGTCCAATGTTACGATGTGGCACTCATCGATGAAAACTAGGTCCACAAGCTTGGAACAACTCAAGGAGTTTGAGATTGACGATCAGGAATCTCACGTATGCAAGTGGAAGAAAGCCCTCTATGGCTTGACACAAAACACCCAGGTGTAGTATGAGAGGATTGATAGCTGTCAGATGAAGCTGAGATTCACTAGGAGTGAAACAGATCCAAACCATTACCCGAAGGTTGTGGATGATAGACCTCTCATACGGGCACCTATGTCTAACAGGTGCAGATCCTCTCATTTGTAGAAGACTGAGGGAGTTGGATTCCAAATGTGGAAAGGTAAACTGGAAGCCTGTGACTATATCGAAGATCTTAACTTTCAGAAGTTATATGGTAGTGATGTCGAACCAGAGTTGGGAAATGCCTCTAAGATTCATAAACTCATTTTCATTGATGTTCTTGGTGAACCTCCATCCAGACATATGTTTTGTAGTTAGCATGGTGACCTCATATTTGGCTGAGCTTCACTAGATTCGTGCCTAGAATATTCTGAGATATCTTTAGGGCACAATCTCTCATGGATTGAGATACACTACTAAAATATGCAACCTCAAGATTATTCGAATTCTGAGTGGACAGGTAGTGTCGAGGATCACTAGAGCACTTCTCAGTGTTAGTTCTCCTTGGGATCTACTTCGATATCCTGGATGAGCAAGAAACAGAAGTTTATGGCTTTGAGCATTGCCGAGGAAGTGAGACAGTCTAGTTCTAGAAGCTCTTCAGTGAGCTATTTGAATTTACATTGGATACCACTGTGATCTTGTGTGATAACCAGAGTGGGATTCGTTTATTAGACAATCCCGTATTTCATGATCGCTCCAAGCATATCAATATCAAGTACCACTATATTCGAGATATGGTGTAGTAGGTAGCTATAAGGCTCCAACATATCAGTACAGATGAACAGGTCGCTAACATTTTGATGAAGCCCCTAGGAAAGGTCAAATTCCTGACTTTCTGAGAACGACTTGGTGTCATTCAGAGACCCTCTAACAAGGGCCAAGTATGATGTACTGAGCTCTGGGAGCTCTAGGGGGGCACGAGGTACTTCTTGGAGTGACACATGACCACATGGTGACTCACCATCCCCTGGTGGTGTATGTGTACAAGGTAAAAGAATCAAAACATTCCCTGTGACACCCAGTGGCGACTATGTAGGAGGATGATTAGTTCTCCTGCGAGTTCTGGATGATGTGTTCTCCATGATGATTGTGTAGCAGGATGATTAGTTCTCCTGTGAGGTCTGGATGATGTGTTCTCCATGATGATTGTGTAGTAGGATGATTAGTTCTCCTGTGAGGTCTTGATGATGTGTTCTCCATGACGATTGTATAGTAGGATGATTAGTTCTCCTGTGAGGTCTGGATGATGTGTTCTCCATGACGATTGTGAAGTAGGATGATTAGTTCTCTTGTGAAGCCTAGATGATGTATTCTCCATTGCGATCGTGGAACAGGATGATTCGCTCTCCTATGGGCTAGGATGATTAGTTCTCTATGACATCCACTGGACAGGATGATTTTCTCTCCTATGGATAGGATGATTAGTTCTCCTGTCAAGGCATCCTACCCATGCAGTTTGGGACTCATGTGAAGTACCTCTCATCTGATCAATGAGCAGGGAAATGAGGATAGTGACCATAGTAGTACCGATGAATGCATCGTTGTATCTGACATAATCCCTATGTTAGGATGACCATCATTGATCTAGGATCAATGATACTTGTCTGGGACGAGTTGTAGGAGTTGTACCCACTATGACACTGACTTCAGGTTAGTAGAGGAGTGGTCTGGGACTAGTGGTACATACTCTAAGACTAACTTCGAGTTAGTATAGTACTGGTATGGGACCAGTGGTAGGAGTTGTACCTACTATGACATTGACTTCGGGTCAATTAAGAACTGGTTTGGGACCAGTGGTACACACTCTGAGACTGACTTCGGGTCAGTGGAGAATGGTATGACATATTCTCGATCAATTCTTCTTCTTCATGGTTCATTAGAGCTAAGCAGAGTAGAGCAGAGCCAACAAAGTTGAGCAGAGCCAATAGAGCTGAGCAGAGCAGATCATAGCCAACAAAGCTAAGCAGAAAAGAGTAGAGCAAGAAAAGCTTAGTAGAGCAGAGCAGAGCCAGCAAAGCCAGCAGAGCTGAGCAGAGCCAACAGAGCTAAGAAGAGCCGAGCAGAGCAGTATAGGGCACAGATGGAAGATATAGTATAGTCGGACATATGGATCAGTGGATGGAGTTCTCTCTAGTTGAGAGGGAGTGTTAAAATTGGGAACTAGGTCTAAACTCCATGTGGGTCATCTTATTTATGGTAGCTGATATTTTTATTGGATCCCTCTCATCGAGAGGTGTAGAATTGATCTAAAGATCATCCAATTCCGATAAGTATTCATGGAGTTATGAATTTATTTATGTTATAAGACAAATTGTCTAGTCGGCCAGCAGCTTGTGTAGGCTCAGAAGCCCAATAGTCGTGTCTATTCATCATCTACGTTCTAGTATAAATATAGAGGACTTGAAATCATTTGCAAGACAGATCCTCTTCATGTGTGGTCTCCTCATCTCCACGTCTTTGGGTTTTGGTGAAGGAGAGACACAATGAAGATACACTGGCCCAAAGTATGATGCCCTAGCCACAATTCAAATGTGCCCTAGCCACAGTCAAGGGAGATCCTATACATAGTCAACGCGATCCTCTAATACATGGTCCAAGGAGACTCTAATTGGTTCTTAAGTAGAGGCCTAATATACAATGTCTAGGAGCTTCTATAACGCAGCTAGGAAAGGTTTTAACACAGTCAAAGGAAGCCCTAAAAGACCCTAACTGCATCTCTAGAATAGACCTTAACCACAACATCAAGAGACCTAATTGGCATTCACCATTCACACTCTTATTAGCTATCATGAAAAAGTGTTATACGCAACTCTATTAGCCGCAGAATAAGATGCCATAATTAGTAGCATATAAAGACCTAATACGTAGAAAGAAGAGTGGACTAATGCCACAACAAACGGTAGTATCTCAGGGTTAAATTCACATACCTGTAGCTGACAACATGGACTATTCTGGGCATGATCAATCTATTCTTGAACTCTATATGCTAGGCAGAAGAATCCACAATAAGAAAGAGCTACAAGCTACTGTGTAAGGGATGTCTGGATCATTATTTCAAGGGACCCAAGTTACAGTCAATTTTTGGGCTAGGTCACAGGCCATAACCAGTAGCTGGAGGCCTTTTAGGAGCTGCGTTATGGAAGTTAGCAACCCTATAAGGTAGAGTATGGTTGGATGGTCTGTTTGAAGGATTAAATATGGCAACATAATGAAGCAACACAAATATAGTGTAGCATAATGATGAATGAAGCAGCATGATGGGCATGCCTAATGATGATTAAGACAACATGATGATGATGAACAATGCAACATGGTGATGGGAGTAGCATAGTGATGGGGGCAACTCCATGACTAGGTGTAGCACAATGACGAGTGAAACATGAGTACGAGTTACAACACCATGATAGGTGAAGTAGTCACCTTGGAGAATCAGTTGAAGAAATATGTCCTCAACTGATCTCATGTAGATATCATAAAGTCAAAATGTTGACTTCTATTGTAAATGTACTATCTCTCTCTCTCTCGTTCTCTTCTGAACTTTGAAGAACATAAATGAAGAATTGATCAAGGGTTTCCCCACATTGGAGTTTGTCCCTAGTTGGCGCCACATCTTCTGTCATCTTGCCTTGGCTTGTCTTCTGCGATTTATATTTATGTCCTATCTGTAGTTTAGTTTATGCTAATGTGATTACTAATCTAGAAAAGAAATTGAAATAAATTGCTCTAGCATAAAACATATCTAAAATTAACCGTATCCTAGAATGCAAGAGAGCATGGTTATGATTTGTCTGCCTCTCTCAGAAATATGGTGGCAGCATATTGAGGACTTTCTATAGGAGTACGAAACTCCTCTATGATGTAAGTTTGTCATGCGGAAAGAGTCAATTTTGCGGACAAAACCGACCTCCCTAGAAGCTAAGGCTTTCTAGTGACAAACAAGACAATTAAACACTATCCTTCCCTAAACATGCATTTAGAATACAAGCAACCAGGTGTTTAAAACATACCTTTAGTCCAACGCTTGTTTGTTGTAGTCCAGCCTCTCTGATCTAGATGAGCTCCTTCTCCTTGAAGCCTGCATTCACTAACAAGCAAACGATTACATAGCACCTGAATAACTCATATAATAAAACATATTCATCATAAAGACCAAGGATTATATGAAACAAATTATATAAAACAACTTGTTGAGAAAAATGAGCTTAATTGTATTAATTGGAAACAAAAGAAACCATTACAACCAGTGCCTTGTTGTTGTGCAGGTCCCTCCTAGGGTCCAGCAAGAGTTCTCCTTTACTTTGATCAGCTCACCCACTTCCAAATGAAGCTAAGAAAGGATTGGAATCTCTCCTCTCAAGCTCTATAAGGGAGTCCTAATTTCAGCAACATCTACCCTTAGGAATGTTCAGCTTTCAACCTCCCCTCCCTCTGGCCCAATGCCTGTATTTATAGTGCTTTGGATGAAGTTAATCAGGTCCACCATGAATGGGATAAGCCCCTCTTTCAATGGGATAGCTCCCCTCTTCATGGGATAAGTTCCTCTTTCATTGGGATGCATGAACCATCTAGAGGCGCTCAATCCACGTCAAACCATCTTCTAGAATGCTCTAGAAATGACCACAAGTAAATTTTTTGAAGTGAAACTTGCGCCTTTTGACCTTTACAGGAGTACGCACCCACCCCTTTACAGACAGAGCGTACAAGTACGCAGGTATTGTGAACTTGGGGTGCGTACACGCAGGTAAGGCTAAGAGAAACTGCGTAACCAGAGTTAATTGACTTTTTTAAGGACTTTCTCTCTTTCTTGGAGTTTGACATGAGGAGCAGAGGTATGAGACTTGCCAAGGAGGATAGTATGACTATTGACGGAGCCATACTGACTGCAAATAGTCATGGTGACAATTTTAGTCTAAAAGATTGCCCCCTAAAGTGCGAAGCTTGTAGTAGATTAGGGTTTCATATCATCTAGGAAGGGTGAAGTACTTTATCATTTCAAGGATTATCTTGTGGAAAGCCCAGTTGGAACTTGCAAGTATTCAACACAAAATACATGTATGAGATCATATCATCGCTGAGGTAGGCATTCCCATACTCAGATCAAAAACTTTAATTAACAAACTAACTACTGCTCTGATACAGGAATGATTTCGAGTTACATCATAATCATAGACTCATGTTGACACAGTATGGACGCAGCCATCTGTTTATAATTAGTCTACTATACAATGAATACAAAACTCCTCGCAGCCTGGATGGTGGAAACTAGATCCAGGGTCTTCATTTCTACTTCCCGAAATAGTACGATTCTATCCATGCGAATAAATGAGTTGATGTCGAGCATGGTAGAAACCACTTGATTACCAGTCAATGATGTAAACTGTTAACAAGTGTGAGAGAGACCACCAGTGATGTCAATGGTTCTCAAAGTACCCTGTACAATCCATGAGATGTGAATGAATGTGCTGATGTCAAACATGTCACGGAATCCTTCGATCGAAAGTCAATGATGTAAACTGTCATCGAAGGCGAGAAATCTGCCATTGATGCATGCTGATTTCAAGGTACTGACGATTTCTAGATCATCTTTCTAGATAATGTGCTGATGTCGATGGAAAGCAATCCGTCGTAGGCAAGCCCACAACACGAAATCATAAATCAAGTTGAAGAAATGTAGCTGTAAGGACTGACTCAGGGACGGTCAAGATGGATGACAGGTATTTTGCAGATGAATGGTTTATTTGCAGCGACCTCTTGAACCCATAACGACACAACAAATGGCTTGGTAACATTTGACCCAAAGTTAATACCCGGCTGAAGACTTTCAATGTGGTTCAATCAACTATGAGGCAAAGGATTTCCCAACCCAGGTGAATGAAAAGTGTTGTGTTCAAGAGTGGTGATAAGGTTTCTTCTGAGACAAAGGATAGCAAATAAGCTCATTTTTCTCTCTTTTCCCCCACCATTTCTGGCAAGTACCTCTTTATTTTTTACAAGCTTGAGGAGGATAACATATGCTTGATTATAAGCTCATCCTTCGGATGAGTCCAACTTAGTTTAGATTCGAACCCTAAGAAGGAGTGGTCCGTTCCTGTTTGTAATCGAACAGGTCCTTTACTATGAAATTTTAACGAGTCCAGTATAGGAAAAAATCAGTGTTTTTCAATTTTAGAGAGTCTGAAAAACTTAAGAAGACTCTAGGGTTGAACGTTTTCATAAATTTGTGTCTCCCAAGCCCGAAAAAGTATAAAATAATACTTGAGAGAACCGCTTGATCTTTTACGACCAAGGAGTACTTTCATGATTAGTGTCTTTGACATGAAAAGTAAAAAGCGATCAAGGACACGTCGTTTTATTTCCAATATCAAATTTGAAACTACAAAAATCCGGCAATCTTTTCATTTTTTTACAGTCAGAAAAGGGTTATAAGAGGACTGTCTTTTAGTTCCGTTTTAACGAGTTTAAAAGAAAAACTCGGCAATCTTTTCATGTTTTAGGAGTCAGAAAAGAGCTTAAAGGTGACTCTAAGGTTTCATTTTTTCGTAAGTTTTAACGAGTTCGAAAAAATGATAAAAATGTACTCATAGTTTTCACTTTTTCGTAAGTTTTAATGAGTTCGAAAAAATGATAAAAATGTACTCATATGGCCGACTTTCAATTTAATTTACGAGCAGGAAAAGACGGAAAGAACTCGGGATTTTCATTTGTTTTACAAGAATGAAAGATAGCAAAATAATCTCGAGATTTTCATGAGTTTAACGAGTCTTGAAAATAACTGAAATTGACTCAAGATAGGTTTCATTTTTACAAAATCTTGAAACAGAGAAAAACTATGCTTCAAAATAGTTTCATTTTTACACAAGCTTGAAACAGAGATAAAACTGTGCTTGATGCCCCCTAAGCATAACTGCTAGAGTGCATGCCCCCCTAGCTTCATTGCATTCAATGAGGTGGATGGAATGAAGCTTTACTTTCAAGATCTTAGAAAGACTTGTGGGAGTTGTTTCATTTTTTAGTGAGGTTGACACAGGAAAAGAACTATCCTCAAAACCCTTGTTTCATTTTTTAAACGAGCTTGACACAAGATAAGGAACTATGCTCATAACTACTCTTTACAATCTACCTAACAAAAAACTTTACTCTAAAAACCTTGATTCATTTTTTAACGAGCTTGACACAAGACAAGGAACTATGCTCTAAAATCCTTGATTCATTTTTTAATGAGCTTGATACAAGACAAGGAACTATGCTCATGACTACTCTCTACAATCTACCTACTTAACCTACCCTTGTTTCATTTTTTAACGAGCTTGACACAAGACAAGGAACTATGCTCTAAAAGTTCGCATGCCCCCAGTATAATGATGCAAAGTGAGGTACATGCCCCCCAGGCTCCATTGCATTCAACCAGATGGATGGAATGAAGGTTTACTTTCAATATTTAACTTGAAAAGGGAGTTGTTTCATTTTTAAGGAGGTTGACACAAGAAAAGAACTATCCTCATACCTGATTCATTTTTTAACGAGGTTGACTCAGTAACATGAACTATCCTCAAACCTGATTCATTTTTTAACGAGGTTGACTCAGTAACAGGAACTATCCTCAAAATCCTACTTTCTACAATCTACCTACATATCCTAAAATCTACCTGATTCATTTTTTTAATGAGGTTGACTCAGTAAAAGAACTATCCTCTAACCTGATTCATTTTTTAACGAGGTTGACACAGGAAAAGAACTGTCCTCATACTCACTGATTCATTTTTTAATGAGGTCGACACAGTAAAAGGAACTTTCCTCGTACTCACTGATTCATTTTTTAATGAGGTCGACACAGTAAAAGGAACTTTCCTCGTACTCACTGATTCATTTTTTAACGAGGTCGACACAGTAAAAGGAACTTTCCTTGTACTAACTGATTCATTTTTTAACGAGGTCGACACAGTAAAAGGAACTTTCCTCGTACTCACTGATTCATTTTTTAACGAGGTCGACACAGTAAAAGGAACTTTCCTCGTACTCACTGATTCATTTTTTAACGAGGTCGACACAGTAAAAGGAACTTTCCTCGTACTCACTGATTCATTTTTTAACGAGGTCGACACAGTAAAAGGAACTTTCCTCGTATCCACTGATCATGGCTTCCAACTGGAAGAAAGACATGTCAATGGACACACCTTGATCATGGCTTCCAAGAGGTCTTCATCAGAAGGAAGAATAGTTCTCTGGAAGGAACACATGTCGAGGGACTCAAAAGGGATAAGAACATCGTGTTCAAGTAATCCCATAGAGTTTTCCATGTCAATTACCGAATCTAAATCAAAGGAAGATGAGCAAACAGTGAGAGGCTCACTTACATCGGTAATTGAAAACATGGGACCAGTTGCCACATAATTAACCCGTGGCAGGGTAGATACCACTTTAGAATCAGGAACATTTAGGGGTGTCATGTTATTGGTAGTTGAAACAAGACTAGGGAATGAAAGCTGGTCTACAGTCACAATACTGCCATTGTGAGGGAAAGACATCACCTGAAAGAGTGTCGATACGACACCTTTCATTGCATAAACATAGTCTCGCCCAAGGAGTAAATTGAAATCCAAGGGACCTCGAACTACCATAAGATCAATACAGATAGGTTTACCTTCCAAGGTAATAGAAAACTTAGGAAGGATCCCTAAAGGTTCACTAATGGTTCTATTAAAAGCTTTCAGATTCTACGTAATAGGCGCAAGCTGAGGGGAACCCAAAGCTTTCCAAACAGTTGAGGATAAAATACTAACAGAAGCACCTTCATCTATCTGAGTACGATGTATGTCCCTACCACCAGCCTTGACAATGATTTGGAAATGGATGGAGGAAGGAAGACGAGGTTCTGTCAGTCTATTCCAATCAAAGGAAAAGACCTCAGTACTTGGAGGGGGTTCCATAGAAACAGGTGAAATGACCCCCGGCATAGAAGAATCTGATGTAACAAGAAGAACCTGAGCGGTCTGAAGTTCACTCTCTAAAGGGAAAGTGGGATCGATCGAATGTGAAATTGAATCGACCACTTGATCAACTAATGGATCATCAACCTGAGTGACATGAGTTTCACTCTCCAATGGAAGAGTGTGATTGACTATACTTGAAATTAGATCAATCACTCCGTCAGTTGACGGTCGGTTGGGAGAAAGTTTACGGTAACCAGTTGGAAATTCTTGTTGTGGAATAGTAAGGTTTTCCAACAATGTTGAGGCTTCATCCATGTGAGGGCAAATGTGAGTTTGATGACTCCCTTTGCATAACTTACAAGGAAACCTAATTTTACCCTTTTTCCCAGGAACCTGACTATCACTGGTTGATGGATCAATGGAAATTTGATGAGATTTTTCTGACCATACTTCCAAGACCTTTGGAATACCAGGACAATTGACAAGGAAGTGGTCACCCTTACAAAGCTTGCAAGGGTATTTGGGTTTACGATGCATGTTGGAGGTTTCCTCAACACAACTAACACTTACAGCCATGGTTGGTTGGTTGACTTCTTTCTTATCTTGCTTCTTCTTCTTCTTCTTCTTCTTCTTACCTTTCTTCTTCTTCTTAGACACCTGGTTACTAGCATCGAGGCTTTTACCAAGCGAAGAGGAAGAAATGGAGGAAGAAAAATTAGGCGAAGAAGGTAAAGGGTCAACAGAAGGTTGGTGGTATTGAGATGGTGAACTCTGTTGAGGTGAAGCATTCGGTTGAGGTGGAACAATTGGAGTATTTTGGGCCAACGAAGTTGAAAATAACCATATGGGTAAACCTATTGTAAATCCAGGTAATGACAAAGTAGCCATATAAGGAGGACCAACATTTCCAAAGTAAGGAAAAATACTAGGATTCTCATTAGGACGGGTTCCTAGGGTGGTAAATTCCGGAACATTTGCCATTATATTCAACTTCAGTGAATTTTATTAACAATTTAAAACTAAAATTAACAATTCACAATTCACACTTAACAATTAAAATTCACAATTCACACCTATGGTCTCTAAAAGTAAAAACAAACAAATTAACACGCGCTATCAAATCTAGGAGTCAAACCACACACAAACAGTAACCTTCCGGACCGAAAACACTAGTTGGTGATGAAATCCAACATCGCAGAATTCAGTACAGAAGTGGTGGGTGGAACAGTTACCCCGGCAACCTGCTTAATGAATAGACTGGACCAAGTTCCTCCACTTTAACCATCTCGAGTGAAGTGAACCCCCCAGAAAATCCAAGTGATTCTAGCCAATGTCTGCTCTAGGTACAGTGGGATCTTCCCTCCACCGTCACCTTGGGTAGAATCCTAAAGATAATGGTCACTAAGGTTACCAACAGCAACAAATATACCTGGGGGAACAGTCTACGACCCGATAGCACGCAAGGGCAGAGTAACAAGCTCAATCCCCTTGTCGGCTCCTTGAAAATAATCCAAGGTTTACCGACAAGTGACCGCAGGCTCCTCGACAATAATCCGAGGTTTACCGTTTGTAGTACATGCGTATCTGGCATCTTTCCCAATGAAGGAGGATTGATCCCCTCACTGGTTCAGACGCGGTCTCGTGCTTCTCCTTTAAGAGGAGCTTTCCCAGAGTACAAATGAAACAGTTGGATTTATCCTACTACAAGATAAGCTACTTGTTTGGTTTTACTGTCTTGGAGAGTTAATTACTCTCCTACTCCAAGACACTAGCCTAAGCTATGTTGGTGTATCAGAGCCCTAGAAATGTAAAAATTACTAGATGAATTTTAATTAAGCGCTGTGTTATTAAGGCTGTTATTACTCAAAATGGATAAATGGATATGAAACCAATGGTGTTATGACCCGACTCAACTGAATGCAATCGAATATGATAATGTGATCTTTTCAATTCGATGAATCCTAATTAAGGTAAGGAGAGAGTTTCCATTCACTTCCAACAATGCAAAAATTGATCACTAAGAGAAAATATAACAAATTCTCTAATGCACTAATTTCATCAAGAAAAACTAATGCAAATCAATTCCAAAATAGTTTTTATTTTTATTTTTATTTTTGTGTAAATTCAAATCAAAGAAAACTGATCTAAATCTACGATTGATTTTTTAGAATGTAAACTATGCAATTGTAATCTATACACAATTCACTTGAAAAGTATGCAAATGTAATCTATGCACACTTGTCATTCATATTCTGAAAATGAGAATTCTAATTATGCAAATGTGATCTATGCAAGAGAATTCTCAAACACAAGACGATTCTAATGTAATCTAAGAACCAATCAAGTGCAAGTTGAGAAAATTGGGTGAGAGTTCCAAAGATCAATAAAAACACTCAAAGGCGATTAACACTCATACACAATTTAGCCCCCCCCCCCCGGCGAATGAGGGGGAAATGTTTTTGCAAAAACAAAAGCAAAAGGATGCAAAATTGTGAAAGGACTGAGAGAAACCTCCAAGTAATGACCAAAGGAAAACAAATCAAGTATTTCTCAAAAAGAGACTCAAAACACCCAATTGATAAAAGCTTAGAGCAGGAATGCCAATGAAATTAGCCAAGATGAAAGCTTCTGACAGGTGAACAGTGGATCTGGGCAGCAAAAACAAGCTATAAACAAAATCTAATAGGAGAAAAAGGAAAAAATGGAAATTTTCTAAGCTTTTGACAGGGGTACACAGGCAGCCTGTTTGCACAGGTGCGTGTACGCTCTGTGTACAAAGCTGCAGTGCGTACAGGTACGCAGTGTGCTTAACACAGAGGCTGCGTACTTCTAGCAAAACCAAGAAAAACTAAAATATAACTTAACCCTAAGCTATTCCACCCAAATGCACAGTCAAATAGCCAAAAACCAGAAAGAAAACGACTTTTCTCAAATAAAAGTTTCACACAAAGGAGAAATCATTCAAATCATGGAGTTCCCCAGTGGAGTTGCCATTTTGTCATGCGAAAAGAGTCAATTTTGCAGACAAAACTGACCTCCCTAGAAGCTAAGGCTTTCTAGTGACAAACAAGACAATTAAACACTATCTTTCCCTAAACATGCATTTAGAATACAAGCAACCAGGTGTTTAAAACATACCTTTAGTCCAACGCTTGTTTGTTGTAGTCCAGCCTCTCTGATCTAGATGAGCTCCTTCTCCTTGAAGCATGCATTCACTAACAAGCAAACGATTACATAGCACCTGAATAACTCATATAATAAAACATATTCATCATAAAGACCAAGGAGTATATGAAACAAATTATATAAAACAACTTGCTGAGAAAAATGAGCTTAATTGTATTAATTGGAAACAAAAGAAACCATTACAACCAGTGCCTTGGTGTTGTGCAGGTCCCTCCCAGGGTCCAGCAAGAGTTCTCCTTTACTTTGATCAGCTCACCCACTTCCAAATGAAGCTAAGGAAGGATTGGAATCTCTCCTCTCAAGCTCTATAAGGGAGTCCTAATTTCAGCAGCATCTACCCTTAGGAATGTTCAGCTTTCAACCTCCCCTCCTTCTGGCCCAATGCCTGTATTTATAGTGCTTTGGAGGAAGTTAATCAGGTCCACCATGAATGGGATAAGCCCCTCTTTCAATGGGATAGCTCCCCACTTCATGGGATAAGTTCCTCTTTCATTGGGATGCATGAACCATCTGGAGGCGCTCAATCCACGTCAAACCATCTTCTAGAATGCTCTAGAAATGACCGCAAGTAACTTTTTTGAAGTGAAACTTGCGCCTTTTGACCTTTACAAGAGTACGCACCCACCCCTTTACAGACAGAGCGTACAAGTACGCAGATATTGTGAACTTGGGGTGCGTACACGCAGGTAAGGCTAAGAGAAACTGCATAACTAGAGTTAATTGAATTTTTTAAGGACTTTCTCTCTTTCTTGGAGTTTGACATGAGGAGCAAAGGTATGAGACTTGCCAAGGAGGATAGTATGACTATTGACAGAGCCATACTGACTGCAAATAGTCATGGTGACAAATTTTGGTGTAACATGAAGGATTACATATGGCAACATAATGAAGCAACAAAAATATAGTGTAGCATAATGATGAATGAAGCAGCATGATGGGCATGCCTAATGATGATTAAGACAACATGATGATGATGAATAATGCAACATGGTGATGGGAGTAGCATAGTGATGGGGGCAACTCCATGACTAGGTGTAGCACAATGACGAGTGAAACATGAGTACAAGTTACAACACCATGATAGGTGAAGTAGTCACCTTGGAGAATCAGTTGAAGAAATATGTCCTCAATTGATCTCATGTAGATATCATAAAGTCAAAATGTTGACTTCTATTGTAAATGTACTATCTCTCTCTCTCTCGTTCTCTTCTGAACTTTGAAGAACATAAATGAAGAATTGATCAAGGGTTTCCCCACATTGGGGTTTGTCCCTAGTTGGCGCCACATCTTGTGTCATCTTGCCTTGGCTTGTCTTCTGCGATTTATATTTATGTCCTATCTGTAGTTTAGTTTATGATGATGTGATTACTAATCTAGAAAAGAAATTGAAATAAATTGCTCTAGCATAAAACATATCTAAAATTAACCGTATCCTAGAATGCAAGAGAGCATGGTTATGATTTTTCTGCCTCTCTCAGAAAAATGGTGGCAGCATATTGAGGACTTTCTATAGGAGTACGACACTCCTCTATGATGTAAGTTTGGAAAATTTGGGCTATTCTGGGAAGGTCTAACTTCGTATAGAGGTTCACCAAGTCTCCAATAGAAAGTGGGGTCTCATTTGGGCTTTGTTGGACCTGCAACATCTGGTTAATGGATTCTACAGTGATGGTAAATAGTACTTGATGGTGAGGGGTGACAATAGCGCTTTGGCTTGGAATGTGGCAAGCATGACAGAAGTGGATGATTTTTGGGAATGGGTGTACTTCTGGAAACAAATACTTGGGAAAATTAGACTCCCAAAGGTGAATGTCATTGTTCTGATTTAAAAATTTGTTCTTGCTCTAGCAGTGGAGCTTTAGAAGGTAGGCAAGGGAAGCACTATCTTTTATTTGGAAATCTCTGCCTGCTAATGCAAGGTGATAGATGTCCCAAGTCAGGGTTTTGTAGAGGTCTCACATCTAGAGAGGTTTTGGAAGCAATAATTGGGTTTACATATATGAATTAGTCTTGTAGTGGTTTTAAATTCCTCCTTAATTCATGCATGTTTCTTAATTAGTTTCAATTAATTAACCATTCAATTTTAACTATGTATTTTCAAATTCACAGGGCCATTCTAGTTTTTACAAGATTACCTAAAAATTGATGGGCTGACATGTAGACTGGGTTCAGTGGTCAAAGCAGAGGGAACTATGGCTTCAACTGTCAACAGGTTGCTTCAATTGGGTATCTGTAGCTTCTTCAAGCAGTAGAAGATGGTCAAATTGGTAGTAGAGGTTTTAGGGTGTCGCAAATGGCTAAGGAATAGTTTATAGTGAAAATGCAAAAAAATAGCAAATTGGGACTTTTTCGGCCTTTTAATAGGTAACGGTCAAATTTTTGGGCAGAAATTATAAATGAACAGTGGGAAGTTTCCGGTTTGGGTGGGGAGGTGATTTTCTAGGCCATCGCACTGCTTTTGGAGGGTGGGAAGTATTTTTTGTGAGCACGTCATCTAGACTGGTGCCACCATGTAGCAGAACAGTACTGAAGAAAAACCATGAATCTCGCATGCTCTTGGGTTGTTATCGGTCGGACGAGGAATCCGTGCGATATGGCTATACACTGTCAGATCTAGGGGCAAGAGATCAGAGGGATATCGAGCAGTTGAGTTTCACGGAGGGAATCAGGAAAGGGATTTGCAGGGCCCAGAATTTAATTATAGTTAATTGTAATTATGTAATGTATGATGTTGGGTTTTTTAATATAAGTAGTAGGCTAATAAGGTGGGACCATGGGTTATGTGGTGGGGGTTTTTTAATTGCACCAAGGGTTGGTGGGTGAAAAAAGGGTATCAGGGAAATATGAAGCAGGGAAGTTAATTAGATAGAGGGGGGGGATAAAAAATTAGGATAAGAGGGTTTTGTGGGTTTTCAAGGGGAAAAGGGAAATTAATAATGGGGGAAAGTGTTATTTGTAATGGGGAATGGGTTTCACACTAGGGAAAACGGTTTTGGGAAGGGGGGATGATTTTTGAAGGGTAATTTCTAGGGGAATGTGTCACACCAAAGGGTAAAGGCCAAAATTAGGGGAAAAGCGAAATTAATAAGTAAAGAAGGGAGAATTGGGAAATTAGTTAAACAGGCTTGTCTTTCTCATGGCTAATTCCTAACACTGTTAGGATATTCTTTGATCTAGAAGTGATTGGATGGTTGACTCTTTATAATATACTTATTTTAAAAATCATTAACATATAATTAATATTATTTATATTTTGTAGAATTTTCCATAATTAACGAGCTTGGATGCTACATGAGGCAATATGAATAGTAACAACATGATATGAGAAAGGCAGCATAATGCATTTTCCAGGATGAATTGGCCACTGAAGTTTGTCATTCACTAGTTTGCTTCAAAAATTTCACTATAAACCCTTAGAAAAGCCATGAACAAATTTTGAAAACTTTTATTAGCGATCTATTCTCAACAATATCAAAAAAACCCTAGAAATACCAAATTATACACATAAATCATAGAGGAACAAATAGGGAGAAAAATATACGCCAAAACCTCACATTTTTTCCTCCAGTAGAGAACACTTTGCATCCTTAGAATTTTTGAGTTGTTATGTCCGTTGCTTATGAATCCTCAGTTTTTCGTAGATTTGGTTGCAAGCTCTATGTTTGATACTTTACCCGAGGATACCCAACAATTAATTCACAGCACTATGTCAAGATGACAGAAAGACCTTCCACTATACGTGGTTTCTGCTCTCCATTTTGCTAGTTGCTTGGGAGTTGCTGGAGGACAGTCACTTTCCTCCCTTGGAGAAAGGATTGTCAGAGGCTGCACAGTTTGCCTCCATTTGGGCCATGAAGGACCCCACATGAGTCACTGGGACAAATTTTTTTATGGGTTTTTATGGAGGCGAGCATTCGCATGACCATCAACTAGCGCCCACGGTGGTCCTCAACTATGTATGAGGAGCTTTTAGAGTACACAGAGTTCAATACAGACTTCCACCACGTGTATATTAGGGCGTGGTAGGATCCACAACAGAAGTGGTTTGATCTACCATATCTGGCCATGGATGATGCTATTCCGGAAGTTATCAAGCACTTGCTAGAAGATTGGCACTCTCTGATTGATTTGGCTGCTGGTACTAGCAAAGGCACAGGAATTTCCACAGAGAATAAAAAGAAGGAGGTAGTGAAGTAGGTAATCGAGAAGTTGGCCGTGTAGTGAGGGAAATAGGGAAAGGAGAAGGCCTGACTAAAAAAGGAGTGAACTGCAAAGCAGCACGCTGAATAGGAACAATGTGACTCTAAGTGAAGCTGTAAATCCATTTCGCCCTAGACCGAGGAAGAAGAGTAGTGAGAGAAGGGTAGTGCCGGTGATGAAGGACAGAGCACTCCATTCTAGGTGAAGAGGTATAGGGAACAACATAAGGAGGAGCCACGGAAGAAATCAAAAGCGACCAAGCCATCGCTCGATCCCATTATTCTCACAGAATCAAATCTCGATGACATCGGGGATAGGGTGCAGGACACCACTACTAAACTATTGACGTAGTTCTAACAACAACACTTGTAGTCACTAGGAACTATTTAGAATGATCTACATGAACTACAGATCCAGACCACTAGGATTTAGGTGGGCACAGGGTAGGTGAGTGCCACACAGATGAGCCTGGCACTAGGGACTAGTCAGGTTGCAAATATGGTCCGGTCAATGGATCTCCAGGAAGTCAAATTACTAGAAGGGTCTTTGGGTATGAAATCGATCGATGAAAAGGTCATCGTGTGTACTTCGAATAACATCAGCCTCAACCTCGTAGCACTCCCCAATGAATATCTTCACACACTACAGACAGGTGTGACAACGGAGTTAAGAGCGCGAGAGTAGCGCGTTGTCAGCCTAATAAGTGAATATCAGATGAACATTGAGAAAATGTTCACTGAGAAGACGGAGGCCCTGAAGGCAGAGGAAACAATCCAAGCACAGAGTACCTAGCTAGTTTCCACGGTGGCAGAGGCATGTAGGACAATGTTAGAGTTGCACATACCTAAGGAGGCACCGCCTGAGGCCAAGATTAATAAACTTGCTTTGGGTGTCTATGATGGTAAGGCAGAGGTGGCCGTAGTTCATTTGGCACTGAACATGAAAATCACAGAGCTAGAACTCAAGTCACAGCCTTCCACTCTGCCGGAAGTTAGAGAACAATGCGAAGCTGCTGTTAAGAATGGAATAGCTACTGTGGATACCGCAGTTGTGGACTGCACAATATTGTTTGAGCAGACCATGGAAGTAGTGATGACCCTGCAGGAAGATCCCACCTTATATGTATTAAGTACAGAGATCTATGAGTTGTAGTAGTAGTATGACAAAGTAAGGGCAACGACGTGCTCCATTGCTACAACACAACACCTCGCCAAGCTATAGGATGATAAGAAACTCCTTAAACAAGTGGAAGCAATGCAGAAGAAAGAGGTAGTCCTTAATACCAGGTTGGGGCCTTGGTTGGATGAAGCCTACCTAGTCTTGGCCAACATACAGGAAAATTTAGCGAGCTTACAAACTACACAACAGAAGATCAAGTGAGTCTGTGAGGGAACTCCCATAGAGAAGTTAGTAGAGAAAGTAAAGCAGGTAGCCACATAGAGCGCGGCTAAAGTTGCATTTGTGAAGGTAGAGTTGTGGGATCTTTGCAGCAAGATCACCACGCCAACCAAGTGACTCGAGGGTGAGTCACGACCCTTGTGTTGGGGGCTTGTTGGGATGGGGTCCCTTGGGCCAGTTTTGGGGCAAAAGCCCAAGTTTGGTGTAAAAAGATGTAAAGTCTCTGCAAATTGTGGTCACAGAGCTATTTAAGAGTCAAAAATGGTTTTTACCGTCCTTTATGTAAACTTGAGCTGGTTTTTGAAGATCTACTCATGGTCCATGGACCATGGGATTATATAAATAGGTGTCTCTTAGAGAGTCTAAGCAAAGTAATTCAAGTTTGTCTATGGTTACGAGGAAAGGAGTCTATAGAGTTAACGTAGAAGAGTAAGACGAGAGGCTATATAGCTAAGTGCACAGAGGCCTAGAGTAGTGTTTGTAGCTGAGTTCACAGACACCTGCAGCTAAGTGCGCAGTGAAGTTTTGAGTCTGTAAACCTTTGTTGAGTATCAATAAAGAAGATTGTTACAGAAATTCCTGTGTTTAGCCTCTTTACTTTTGTTTTGTATGAATGTGCTATATGTTGTGCTAAATGATGGTTTTGTGAAATAATGATGTATTTGTGTGTGACTTTACTTGATTTGTATTGTTATCTGAATGCAATTAATGTTAAGTGGTTACGAGAAGATCATAGCACTTTCTGTTAAAGTTATCGAACACTTGGGTAATTATGAGTAATTACTAATCTAAGGGTAAACTATGGTGTGTGTAAGTAGCTAATTGACCTGTTTAGGGTCTGCAAAAGCCTATCATAGACCTTCGCGGAGGCATAGCAGTCAACTAGGGGAAGTTACAACAATAGGCCATAACGGTCTACAGATCTACGTGAAGGAAGATCTATATCACAAAAGGACATCACACTCGTCTCCTAGGTGCAGAAACTTGGTTCCAGCATCCCCCCATACTGCTTCCGGTGAGACTTTGGACCGTGCACCATAGATTGATGCTAAAAGCGCTAGTAGAGTAGGGATTATTTTAGTGCAACTCAGTTTGAACCTGGGTTAAGGCTCCCTAATTCAACAAAGCTATTCTTTTGCTGCTGATAGATAAAAGAATTTGTCTAAATACTGATTTGTTGTACATTACAAAGAGACCTTGATAGATGTTCTTTCATCAAATAAATGGATGGAGAAAAGAGTTTCCAAATGAAAAATCAACCCTTTGGAGTGGAAGGAGCTAAAATATTATAGTATCATCCCTCAGAGAAATACTTCTTTCCAAGAGGCATTGTTTCTTGAAATATATCGTGAGACAAGATTTTCCCCAAGGCAACATTCATTATGGTTGGGTCATGAATCCCCTACCCCCATGAGTGTTTGGAGATTTAACCACTATCCATTTGACCAAG
This sequence comes from Pinus tabuliformis, assembly GCA_031772625.1. NCBI lineage: Eukaryota > Viridiplantae > Streptophyta > Pinopsida > Pinales > Pinaceae > Pinus > Pinus tabuliformis. The sequence goes on from CM062819.1 coordinate 154,935,980, forward strand.
TGGTAGTTTTTGTTACTTTGTTTTCCACCTTTACATAAGAAATTCCTAATAATTTTGGCCATTTCACATAAGATTCGTGAAGGAGAAAGAAGGGCCATAAAATTATACTGTAAGAGAAGATGATATTTTCTTGATGAGAATGTGCTCTCTCGCAAGGACCAAGTAAATAATTCCCATTGCTGTAACTTAGCTCTAAATTTTTCTATAACTCTAGGCCATGCAAGGGAAGTGTGGGTATTTATATAGATTAGGACCCACAGATATGGAAACTCTTTCAGGAATCTATGGGATGGAATCCAATATAGACACCCAACTATCTTTGTAGATGGGGAGTAATATTCCAAGAATTATAGATCTGCAATTTTTTATGATTAACAAGGCCACTAGAGGCAAGAATAAACTAAACTGGTCCAAGATAGACTTAAAATGCAAAACAATTATTTTTGAACCAACCCTAAAAAAAATAGCGCTTGTCATCTACAAATTGAGAGTGATATATGCAATTCTTGCTTGAGATGTACCTTACCCCTTGTAAGCTTCCATTTATTCTCTCATGTTCAAGGACCCCTCTTAAGTAGTCAACCATCAAAATATAGAGGAAAGGCGAAAAGAACACCCTTGGCACATGCTTCTAGTGGCTTTGGAAAATCCAAAAGAGTGACCATTCACCAAGAGAGATATACAAGGCTAATAGATGAAAACCTCCACCCATTTTATGAATTTTCTATAAAATCCAAATGAAGAGAGAACCTTCAACAAAAAATCCTTATTGACTCAATCAAATGAATTTTCCATGTCAAGTTTTATGAGCATTCCTTTATTATTTCTTTAATTTTTGGAATGGACAAATTCTTGAACCAAGAGTATATTATCGAATATATATCTCTAGCCCATAAAGCCCCCTTATTTTTAGATATGAGCTTGGGAAGGAGTGAATTTATGTGTTGAGCTAAAAATTTTGAAACGGTTTACTCAGAAGACAAATCATTTATCAGAAAGATGTCGAAAGTAGGAAAAAGCTAAAAGGAAATTAAATTATGGATATATAAATTCCTAGAGATGGAATCAAGAAGTGAACAAATTACATAAGTCTTACTACCTAGTCAACATAGAGGTAGTCTAAAAAAATGAACAAAGAGAAAAAATTTCAACTAATGATTGCAAAAAAAATGTGCTCTCCACACTTTAAGGGGGGGGGGACAAGCATAACTCTCCTACACCTTCAAGGGGGGAGTATATTGATGAATTGAAGATGGTTTGTGGTAACCCATAAACCACCACTTTATCAAAATCAATGTAATCTAGTTAGTGGTCATGAAAAGAAACACCACATTATTCAAAGAAGATTGGCTAGTGGTAATCAATAAACGGTTGCATTATTCAGAGAAGATATATTATTGATAAACCATAAACCGCCACTTTCCATGGATGACGGTTAGTGGTTAAATATTAAAAACACCATCTAAATAATCCAATACCCTAGTTTAGATCCTTTCCATAAGGAACTATTAAAACTTCTCACCTTGCACTAATAAGGGTGAACATCATATGTAAAGCTTAAACTTTCAATGTATTATCAACATTCAGTCAACAATTAAGGATTCCCATTGAGAAATTAGTCTCCTTTACATAAAATCATTTCAATTATTCAAGGGAAATGTTTAGATATAGTACGTGATCAATTATAGAGATTCATATCTTGAGAGTTTGTGGGACATATCTTCACCAAAACCTAGTTCAATACGTTTCATATTGAAGATAACAAAGGTTATTGGTACAATTATTCAAACTTGTGATTGAGGGGAATGCTAGACTCAAAGTGGCTAGTTAATCACAAAGTTCAAGAATAGAATTGTTATTCTTACCTTGATGAGGTTACATAATGGTCCACTGATGGTGTGATCTAGATCTAGACATAGAAGGCATAGAAGGTCAATTGATGTTTTATAAATTCACATATTGTGTCTACATCTAGATATAGAAGATCTACAAGGTCAATTGATGTATTATAAATTCACATGTTGTGATCAATAATACAATAAAGCATGTAGGCACTAAGCCTTTTCCACTAATTTGCTTGCTTGTCTTGCTCATGGCTAGTTCCTAACACTTTTAGGATTTTCTTTGATCTAGAAGTGATTGGATGGTTGACTCCTTGTCGTGTGCAGATTATGGGATGTAGTGGCAACACATGAGCGCATGAACTGTGACATTTAAGCCATGTCTTAGATGGCATGGCTTAATATGGTGGTGATACATGGATATTAGATTACCACTTGTCAACCATATGTTAGTAATGCTAAAATATCATAAGATAACTAAACTTATGTGCCATAACATTGCATCTAAAGCTCAAATTTCAATGAAATTTGTATCATTAGAAAACTCTAATGTCAAAAGAGAATTTTAAACTAATTAAAAGAAGAGGAATTTTGATAATTATTTTTTCCTATAATAAATTAAAATGTTAGAATTTAAACATAGCAATGAAACTATAACAAGAAATTACATATTTGGTTTTGTATGTTAGCATTCCTCTATATACATTTGATTATATTTATGAACATTTATTATAATAATTAAAATGCAATAGAAAGAAGATAATTTTTACAACCCCTTAAGCTCCATTTAATATTAATGTTCATGCTTATAACAAGGCTAGATCAATCTTAACTATGGATCTATCAAGTAGGAGATGGATCAAATCTTCCAAGGTGCAAACCTCTTTTTTGAGTGCAAAATTTTGAGGAAGGATTTGCACCTCTAGAGATTTGATCCCTCTCTGCACTTAGGAACTAAGATGATCTAGATACGGTATTAATATCTATTAATTTAAAATATTTATATTTAATTTAAAATAGTTTATTATAATATACTTATTTTAAAAATCATTAACATCTAATTAATTTTATTTATATTTTGTAGAATTGTCCATAATTAACGAGCTTAGCTGAGGAAATATGAATAGTAACAACATGATATGAGAAAGACAACATAATGCATTTTCCAGGATGAAATGGCCAATGAAGTTTGTCATTCACTAGTTTGCTTCAACAATTTAGCTATAAACCCTTGGAAAAACCATGAACAAATTTTCGAAACTTTTATTAATTATCTATTCTCAACAATACCACAAAAATGCTAGAAAGGCTAACTTATACACATAAATCATAGAAGAACCAATAGGGAGCTAAATATATGCCAAAATCTCACACTTTTTCCTTGGGGCTGGTGACTAAGAATAACCCTCAATTACAAGATATAAAGAGCTCAAATATGGTGCTCATTGACTCTTTACCTAAGCCTTATATAGACAATACATCCTAGATTTGTAGATGAAGGAACTATGAATCATACTAATTCCAGCCTATTTAAATATATAAGATTATTTGGAAAATTATATATATTTGGTTTATTGAGTACTTTTATTATGTTATTGGGCCAACAATAAAAATGTTGACATACTAACATTACTTCTCAACCTAGCCCAAACTCTCAACATTTAAAAGATGTGACATACTTACATCACACCTCAACATCTTCCCATACTGAATTATAGATGGCCTCATAGTGGAAATATTCAAAAACTACTTATAACCCAAATCAAATAAAAGAAACCTATTATACCACAAATTTAATGTGAACCACATTAAAATTTCAAAATTATAAAGCTAAATAATATATAGAAATTTTAGAAAGTATACTTACATTACTCGTCAACATAGCCCAAGCTCTAAGCATTTAAAAAATGTTGACATACTTACATTACACCTGAAGATTTCCTCATACTGGATTATAAACGGCCTCATAATGCAAATATTCAAAACCTACTTATAATACATGTCAAATAAAAAAAAAACTATTTATACTAAAAATTTAATGTAAACCCCATTAAAAATTCATAATTATAAAACCAAATAATATATAAAAGTTTTAGACAGTGTTATAAAAAAAGCAATACGTTTTTTTTTTTCCAATGGAGAGCCTAATCAACAATAAAAGTTATAAAAATATAAAAAACAATCCCCATCAGCTCAACATCAAGCCTGATGAGCAATAAAAGTTATAAAAGTGTAAAGTCAATCCCCATCAGCTCAAAACATCATTTACGAAATGCATAATGATTCCACTAATCAACCTCCTTTATAAATGTAAATAAGCCAAACAAGGATCGATCAAATTGCTGCATTAAATCTGAGATCTCCAAAAACAGCCCTACAATTAATGTTGGCATCCATGTATCTGCCTCCTAGACAACTGGGCTGCAGTTGCAGGATGCCAGTGCTTATTGTATATTGCAACATATACTTACTACCCTTCAGCATTAGCCAAATGTTGTCTAAACCATCTCCTACTGCAAGAAAATCAGTACCCTCTAAAGATTCAATCATGGTTTGCATAAATTCAACCGTGATGACCCTCACCAGATTCGATTGTTGTGTGAACCCATCATAGTTCCATATACCCAGATCATAATGGGGGACTATAGGAAGCCTCCCATATACACCTCCAACATTGTTTTTTCCCTTCAATATCCCAATCAAAACACGCTGACCTAGATTACAGGGCACCATGGTGGGAAATGTAACATTAATGTGACCTTCCCGATAAAAATTTTGGATCTGAGTTCCTATGGCTAGCCTGCTATGCCCACCTTGGCACACTAGGGTGGCTGTAGAGAAACAAATAATAACACCATTATCTACAAGATAACTCTGCAGAGGGCCTGGAAAATTTTCTGAGGATAATGGGCTATAATATCCCATGACCCAAATTTTTTGAACCCTCCAACTTTTTATTGTGGAGTCGTATCTAGCAAGGTGCACAAAACTATTGCAATTATCTTCACAATTACACAACAGAAAAACTCTATAACTTCATGTTGCTTCTTCAGCAGCTGTCATCTCCATTGTTCCATGAACAGTCAGAGATTTCTAAAATTGAATACTTTTGCGAGTGTACTGTGGGAAAAGCGTTAGCAAACTTTTGCACTCACTAGTAAGAGGGTTGACAACAAATAAGGTTAAGTGAGATCTGGCCACCAAAAATAAGCCATTTCAACTTGCTTTGACACCTAGAGTCTTCATGCCCAAGGTGTTCCAATCACAACGAACCTTCATCAGAAACCAATGCCTAGAAATAACATTGAAACCCCATATATCTAAGTTATGGTTGTTCACTACAATGCACTGTTCTATTAGGTCATGCCTACGCTGGAAATATTTGGAATCATAAACTACATCCCAGTCATGGGATGTGGACCGAGAGGTTACCAATTTAGTTTTCTGAAGTCTTAGAACAAGGTTATGCAATATATCAGCAAGAAGATAAATGGTTTCACCATCTTTCTGGAAAATTACAGTTTGATCTGATTTGCCTACATGAATTTTTTTGTTGGGTCGGAGATTCGGATATAAACAATCAAACTCCTAAATCAAAAGTTACATGGGAAGGTTTTCTACAAAACGTATATTTTCTTCTCTGCATGCAGGGATGAACACTAAATCTGTAGAGAGCTTCCTCTTTCTTCCTCATTTGTTATCTTGTCCTCGGTGTGATGCCGAGATAGAGTCTTCTACCATTTCGAGAATTTTTGCATCTATTTCATTGTGGATTGTGGATATAATTTTTTTATGTGTGACAAACATAGACCCATGTTAACTCCATATCTACCAAGCTACCAGAGGTATCAAATCTCTTGATATTTAAACTTATTTTGAAGTGAAAATAGATTTGATCCCTCTACACGCTTGGTAGATGTGGAGTTAAGATCCATATATGTTGGTTTAATTTCCTCCTTTAAATAAACTAATGCCATTGGTCAATACCATAGGTTCTCATAAACTTGGAGCTCGATCTATTTTGGTTTAATTTCCTCTTTTAGATAGACTATATTCCACATGAATACTAGGGGTCAATATCATGGGTACTCATAAACCTGGAGCTCGATGTATATTGGTTTAATTTCCTCTTTTAAATAGACTATATTCCACATGAAGACCATGGGTCAATACCATGGGTTGTCGTTGTCATCAACTTGTAGCTCAAAAACCACATGTAACTCACCAAATCAAGTTTACCTTATTATTTTAATTTAAATTCATTTTGTTTTAACTTATGTTATTTTTAATTTTCTTTATTTTATTTTTGACCAAGTAAAAATATGAAGGTAGGTTTATTTTTATTTATATCAATAATATAATTATTGATCGTATTATTTTGAATTATTCATTGTATTATTTTTAGTTTATTTGACATAATAAAATGTTTATATAATATAACAAGACAAGATAAATATTTGCACCTTAGAAGATATGATGTATTTTATTTTTATTTTATTGTCATGTTATTTGACCTAGTCAAAATGCTTACATAACATACCATCACATATCTTCCTTAATTTGTTAGAGAGCTTAATTTATTTTAGAACAACTTAGACATCTGTTAACTCCATATTTACCAAACACCAGTAAGGGTCAAGTCTTTTGAGATGCAAACATTTTTTAAGGTGAAAAAATGGCTTGATCCCAAGCGGTAGATATGGAGTTAAGATGGATCTATCCTCATTTAATTATTATTAATTTTATGTTTTATTTTATCTTTACTTTGTCAAAATTTTAAACAAGAGACTACAACATCTATACCATATTATTGGGCCAAGAGACACTCTACAACCTATTGTGAGGGAGATTTCATGTAATGTTACCTTCAAAAATAATAAAATAATATTTACATTAACAAGTAAAAAAATAGTAATAACAAAACAAATCAATGTGAGACATAAATTAAATATGTCATTTTTCATCTTAATTTACATCAACTTTATAATTTAATTGAAAGTACAAAAATTAATTTACCTTTTAGTGCTACGAGATATGCAATTCCTTCAGTACTTATTATGGACATAATATGAAGTTGAAATATGCATGTTAATATTATGTTTAGTAAAAGATTATATGAGAGAGAGCATCTTCCTTTTTATTCTATGAATAACTTCTTTCTAAATCAAGTTATGAAGGATATTTGTAATACCTTCAAATGTTTAATATGGCTTTTGATATGTAATATTTTAAAAATGCTAATAACAATAATAACAAAAATAATATATTGTGCACTTTTTCTCTTTGATATTTTGGGAGATGAAGCTACATTGTTAAAATATAGATATCTTAATATTTTTTAAGAAAGTTCAAGATATATACATACATATATATATCTATATATATATATATATATATATATATATATATATATATATATATATATTAAAAGGTATTTATTAAATATTGGAATTAAAACATTAAATAAGATTGTTGATTTTAATTGTGTCAAATTTTGAAGCTAAACAAAATTATGAATATTTGTGCCTTGTTGAAGCAGAAGACTCATTCTACAACTCAGTATGAGGGGATGTGCAATTCAGTTTGTTCGTACGTCCATGATAAACAATTCATCATAACAAAATTTTAAGCTTCACTCCATATCTTAGGTCATTGTCTGTCTTGGCTTCTGTAGAATTTTTCAAACCTCGAAATACTTAAAGCTTCCCACAAACATTGCTTCTTCTTACCAAGCCACACTCATGTTTGAATACAAAATTACTCTTTGTTTACTCTCAGTATTCCCTACATGTCTTCATAATATGCTTCTTTTTTTTCTGTTTAAGAAACCTTTGAGCCATAATTAATTCTACAATATCAGCTATGCAACATTTTTTCTTAGTCAACTTAAACTAAATATTGGAATTAAAACATTAAATAAGATTGTTGATTTTAATTGTGTCAAATTTTGAAGCTAAACAAAATTATGAATATTTGTGCCTTGTCGAAGTAGAAGACTCATTCTACAACTCAGGGGATTTAGATCAAATACTGAAGTGTGTAATCTGCAAAGCTAATATGAATCTCACAAATAATCAGCACCATGAATGGTTTTTAGCCTCACTCCTGCCCCACCTAAGGGTTTTTTTGTCGCAAAAAAATATAGGAACTCTAGAGAACCTCTGGATATTGTGATAAGATTGCATGAAACACCTATTCAGGATGCTTCTTTTGGAGTTCAATAGATTCACGTGGTGTTGTAGAACCAGGGATGATAAAGGGAAACAACCTAAAGAAAGTGGGTGGGTCCACAAGGCCTCAAAAAAGGAGGTCGGATTTGATTTGCAGTGTGAGAAGGAAATGTTCATGGAAGCAAAGAAAAGATGCGTCGAGGCCTGTAGCTTAGGAAGTTAGGACAAACTGTCTACAATGGTTTACTCCTCTGTGCTTACCACCTTCTTGGGGACATGCATGAAATTATTGCGCGATAGAAAGGTGGTGAAAGGGCTACAAGAATTGATAAAAAAGTGTGCTGGTAAGGAAAATTCTCCTAAAGGACACTGTGAATGAGATGGACCAAGTTATTTTGGATTTGGGATTAGATGTGAATGTTTCGCCTAAACAGGCATGGGAAAGAATGGGGAGACTTGTGCTGCAGTGGTGTCCGATTCAATTAAGGATGGAAACCAACAAAAGATTATCCCTATCAGGCGATTCCATGGAGTGACCATAGATATAGAAGGTGTGAGTACACTACTTGATTTTGAAGTGGTAGAGATTGTTGATGATAGAAATCCATACCCCACGCTCCTGGGAATTGATTGGGCTATCAACATGAATGGGGTCATCAATTTGAAGAAGCAGACAATGTCATTTTTGTTGGGTTGTGTTATATTCTTTCCACGTAGTTAATAGGGGGTTTGAAGGGCACCCGTAACCCCACTTTATGGGGTCCGGGGCAGTGCCCCGGAAAATTTTGGTTTTGGACCATATGTTAGGTTGGGCGGACCCACCTATGGTTTTGTGCATGATTTTCGCACATGTTTTTTGGACGCGATGGTTTTTGGTCCATGGTATTGGACGCGATGGTTTTCGGTCCATGGCATTGGATGCTTCGGCATGTATAAATATGTATTGTAACATTGAAGGGAACATAATGAAAAATCAAGCTGGTAGTCCCGGACCCCGGTTTTGGGATCCAGGGAAAAATCTTTGTGCATATGTTTTTTATGGGTTATGCTCTCGCATTGTTTATTTTCTTTGTTTAAGAATTCGTATGCAGGTAATTTCTGTACAGGGTTAAAACCTACATTTGGTATCAGAGCTTTTTTGGCTTCAAGGGGATGCCTTTGTTGCTGAGAGGTTTCGCTCGGGCCTATGGTAGACCCTGTTCAGTGGGAGATCTGTGAGATCGATTCTGGTGGTGAAAGATGATGGTGAGCAGTGGAAAGATAGAGATTGAGAAGTTCAATGGTCAGAATTTTGAGTTGTGGAAACTCAAGATGGAGGATCTGTTGGTGGATAAAGATCAGTGGATCGCGGTAGATCCGAGTGCTAAACCATCGGGAGTGACCGATGAAGAATGGAAGAAGTTGGATCGGAAGGCAAAGAGCACAATACGATTGTGTGTCTCAGATTCAGTATTGCTGAATGTATCAGGGGAAGCTACGACAAAGGCTTTGTGGGTCAAATTAGGGACTTTGTACCAATCTAAGTCTCTGGTGAATAAACTGTTCCTGCGGAAAAAGCTGTATAACCCGAGGATGAAAGATGGAGACTCGGTGACAGAGCATCTGAATGCGTTTAATACTGTGGTAAGTCAGTTGTTATTTGTTGATATTAAAATTTCAGATGAAGATACGTGCATCAATCTGTTGTGTTCTCTACCAGATTCGTGGGATATTCTGGTTATTGCAATAGGTAGCAATGCAACTGCTTTGCAGTTTGATGAAATATTCTCAGCCTTGCTGATGGAGGAGATGAGACGGAAAAATATGGACAACCAGAATGGTGATGCCTTGTCTGTACGAGGACGGTCCTAGAACAGAAACAAAAATAAGTCATCGAGTGGGAGATCTAAATCTAGAGGGAGATCTAAATGTCCAGGAAAACCTACAAAGGTGGTGTGCTGGAAATGCGGAAAGGAAGGGCACTTAAGAAGGGATTGTAAATCTAAAGCTCCTGATAAAGGAAATGGATCTGATGATGCTCCTTCTGCAGAGGCGAAAACCACCTCAGATGAAGGTGGGGATGTGTACTTGGCTTCTTCAAGTACACATGTAGATCATGAGGCATGGTTGATTGACTCAAGTGCATCCTTTCACTTCACTCCCCATAGAGAGTGGTTCTGCAAGTATGAGAAATACGATGGTGGTGATGTCTTCTTAGGAGATGATAGGAAGGCTAGAATCATTGGTCGGGGAAAAGTAAAGTTGAATTTGCAAGGTGGAAGAGTTAGAACACTTTCGGGTGTTCTACATATTCTTGCATTGGCCAGAAATCTGATTTCTGTAAGCAAGTTGGATGATACAGGTGTAAAGACGGTGTTCGAGAAAGATACTTGCAAGATGGTTCGAGGAGCACTGATATTAATGCGGGGAGTTCAGATTGGAACTCTGTACAAGCTGCAAGGTAGCACTGTTGTTGATGGGTGCAATAGTTATATGGTTCCTGAAAATGGAGTAGAGAATCTAGTGGTCTCTGGAGAGAAGACCATGTTGTGGCATCAAAGGCTTGGACATATTGGAGAGAAGGGCCTTCGAATTGTAGGAATTTACAGGGTAAGTTCCTCAGAAAGAATACCAAAAGGACACCGCTCACAACCAGATCACAGATCAATACACCAGTATTTTTGACGTGGTTAAAACCCTCAAAGAGGGAAACAGTCCACGGCCTGTCCCAACGTGGGTACTACAGGCAATTTATTAATCAAAGAATCAAAATTTACATAAGCTTCTCTCATGCACGGATTACCCGAACAATGACCCTCCATGCGCTTTAAATAGAACTCATGGACCAATCGGGTGTCAAGCCACGGATCAAGTGTCGGTAATACCGAGGAGAGAATGAACCGTCAGATCACTACATATCGTGACCGTCGAATTGTAAGTTACAAAATGTACAACGGTAAAGAAACACACTTTACCTAACTCTACACTAGACCAAGTTGAACTTAACTATATCCTATGTGTCGGAATATCCTAACATCCCCCCTTAAGAACAACTTGGGATAGGATTGAAGGATTTACAAATATGACACAATAGGAGAAGGAAGGAGGCACTAGAGCCTATCCCCCCTTAGTGACAACTTCCTGAACTCCAAGCATATATCGAAGTTTAGTGAACTTCGCCTCTGTGAGAGCCTTTGTGAAGATGTCTGCAACCTGATCATCTGTTGGACAATATTGCACTTCAAGAACATGGTCATGAATGAGCTTTCTGATGAAGTGCATGTGTAGTTCAATGTGTTTGCTGCGCTGATGCTGGACTGGATCTTTGCATAGCTGAATGGCACTTTGATTATCACACCAAAGTGTGGTTGGATGCTACTGCTCAAAGCCAAACTCTGATAGGATCTGACGAAGCCACAAGGCTTCCTTACTAGCTTCCACGGCACCACGATACTCTGCTTCTGCTGACGAAAGAGAAATGGCAGCCTGTTTCTTACAAGCCCATGTAATAGGTCCTGAACCAAGAGTGAAGACATAACCGGCAGTAGACTTCCGATCATCAGGGTCACCAGCCCAATCAGAATCAGTGAAACCAACTAACAGAGGAGCTGCTTTGGCACTGTAATGAATCCCAAACTGTACTGTACCTCGAACATAACGAAGTATTCTTTTAGCTGCTTTCCAATGACTTTCACGGGGGTTTTGCATAAAACGAGCAACAAGGCCAACAACAAAGGAAAGATCAGGACGAGTATGGGTTAAATACAAGAGTTTTCCGACAAGTTGACGGTATAAGGTAGCATCAACTTCAGGAGAAGTACAAGAGACTGAAAGTTTGACTCCAGACTGAAAGGGAGAAGGGGCTGGCTTACAGTCTTCCATGTGAAAATGACGAAGAATATCACAAGCATACTTGGACTGGGAAAGGAAAATACCCTCCTGGGATTGCAAGACTTGAAGACCGAGAAAATAGTGTAAGTGTCCTAAGTCTGTCATTTCAAATTTCTTTTTAAGGTTGGACTTCACATGGTTTATAAGGTTGGGATCACTACCAGTAAGAATAAGATCATCAACATAAAGAACAAGGATGATAAGAGAGTTGCCCACTTTCTTGGTGTAGACAGTATTGTCAGAATGACACCTAGAAAAGCCAGATTCTAAAAGAAAGCTATCCATTTTGGCATACCAAGCCCGAGGAGCTTGCTTGAGGCCATAAAGGGATTTCTTAAGTCGACAAACAAGGCTGGAGTCTGTTTGTATGAAGCCAATGGGTTGTTCCATATAGATTTCTTCCTGCAAGTCCCCATGCAAGAAGGCAGATTTAACATCCATCTGATGGACTTCCCATTTTAAAGAGGCAGCAAGGGAAGAACAAGGCGGATAGAGTTCATTTTGGCAACAGGGGAGAAGGTTTCAGTGTAGTCAATGCCTTCAACCTGTGAAAAGCCCTTAGCAACAAGACGAGCTTTATGTTTATCAACTTTCCCATCTGGTCCATACTTGGTTCTGTAAACCCATTTACATCTAACAAGTTTGCGTCCCTTTGGTAGAGGAACAAGATCCCATGTATCATTTGTCATCAATGAATGATATTCTTCATTCATAGCTGCTTCCCAATGTGGATGGCCTGAAGCTTCTGCAAAAGTGTCAGGATCATGATTTACTGGAGCTTGAGCCAGTAAAGAAGAGGCTCTTTCAAACTGAGAACGTGTACGTCGCTGATCTGTAGGATCACCGGCAAGATCACCTGCTGCATCCCGAGTAGCACGGACCCATCTTGGAAGTTGAGGATCCTGAGAAGGTGGGGGAGGATTATCATCCTCGCTTTCATCATCTAAAGAAGAAATGTTTTCAAAAGTAGAAGAGATAGGAAGAGGTGGCACATCCGCCGGACTAGGCTCGCAGGCCGATTTATTTTCATCAAATTTTACATCTCTTCTAATGATAACATTTTTGGACTTAAATGGAATAAGTCTATAACCTTTTACATCTTCAGAATATCCAACAAAAGTACATTTCTCACTCTTAGGTTCTAAAGCTTTATGCTTTTCATCTGGAATATGGGCCCATGCTTCACTTCCAAACACACGAAAGTGACTTACATCTGGTTTAATGGAACTCCAAGCTTCTTCTGGAGTGATATTCTCTAGAACCTTAGTAGGAGTGCGATTGATTATATAATTTGCACAATTAATTGCTTCGGCCCAAAAACTAAGACTGAGTCCTTTAGATTGCAGCATACAATTAGCCATTTCCTTTAAGGTGCGATTTTTCCTTTCAGCTACACCATTTTGTTGTGGAGTGTATGGAACAGTATGTTGCATTTGAATTCCATTTTCGGTGCAAAAGTTGATGAATGTATTTTTAACATATTCTCCACCATTATCAGTTCTTAGCTTAAGAATTTGATGTCCAGATTGTTTTTCAACAAAGGCTTTGAAGGCCAAAAAAGTGTTAAATACTTCGCTCTTGAGTTTTAAGAAGTATACCCAAGTGCGTCTGGAGAAATCATCAATGAAAGTTAAGAAGTACTTGCAGCCAGAGAATGAAGCAACAGGAAGAGGACCACATAAATCACTGTGCACAAGCTGTAAAGGGGCTGAGGCGTGCCAAGAGGCACGTTTGTCAAAACTGTCCCGATGATGTTTTCCGAGTACACATCCGGAACAAACACCATCTCTGCAAGATACCATAGGAAGACCTGTCACCATATTTTCTTTACATAGATGCTGAAGGGAGCGATAGTTTAAGTGACCAAATCGCTCATGCCAAAGTTTGCTCACTTCATCATTATGAGCAACAAATACTGAGGGAAGATTTGATGACCCAAAGTTGTGAAACTTATACAACCTTTTGGAATCATCAGCAAGACTAGTAGCTAGAATCTGTTTAGGATATTTTAGATCCTTGATTACAACATCATGAGGTGAAAATTCAACAATTTTACCTTCACCTGAATGAGTTATCTGATAGACAGATAGAAGGTTGCAGGATAAGGTTGGAACACATAATACATCATTAAACTGACCATTGTCTAGATGAACAGTTCTAGTCCCTACAACATTAAGAGATCTATCATCACCAATATATATATTTTTGGTGTTACAATCATTTAAAGAAGAAAACATGGCTTGGTTTTTGGCCATGTGATAAGAGGCTCCAGAATCAATGAGCCACTCATGAGAATGAGAAGAAGAAGAAGATACATTTAATGCATAACCAGACTGAGATGATTGACAACGACATGCAGAAAGTGCCATTCTGGAAGTTGAAGTTGAAGTAGGCTCCACATGGATGTTATGTTTCTTTATTGCGGCTTCCAAGGCTTCCATCTTCTTAAAGCATTTAGATTCTAAGTGGCCATCTCGATTACAAAAGTTACAATGTCTATCAGTCTTCTTCCATTTGTTTTTATTGGTCTTATCATTTTGCTGAAATGATCTTTCATTTTGAGGCTGAGATGGTTTAGGACCATTCTTTTGAGGATATGACTTCTTAGGATTCTTTGAATTTGGTTGTTGCTGGGCGGCTAACGCTTTCGTGGAAGAGTTTCCAAGATTAAGAAGACCAAGGTGTAAGAGTTTTTCTTGTTCTCTTATTAAGGAATCACAAAAGGAGTCAAAGGAAGGGGCCTTGTAGTCTTTTCCTTGACAAATGAAAGCTTCCCTTGTAGAATGGAAAGTGGAAACAAATACAGAGTAGGCTGGTCCCAACTTAGTAAGGATGGAATAAATAAGGTTACCATCTTCTTTCTTAACTTTAACACCTTCCAAGAGATATCTAAGGGTCTTGAATTTGGACAAGAAATCTTCAATGCAAGAAAAATTATTAGGATCCAAAGTAAGCAACTCATTTTCAAGTTGATGGGCTCTAATTTCATTTTTAATCCCAAAAACTTTAGCGAGTTTTTCTAATGCTTCATGAGGAGTCTCAAGTTCTGCAATGTGGAATCTAAGATCAGGAGAAATAGACATCCCTATCAAACCACGTGCTTGATCTTGTCTATTTTCCCATTTTGCAGCCTTGTCTTCATCTTTTGGTTTCTTCTCTTGGTCTGTGGCTATTCTGAAGAGACCTTTACTTCTAAGTAAATCTTCCATGTAGGCTACCCATTGGAAGTAGTTAGTGCTGTCAAGAATGACTTGGCATGGACTTTCCATTTTTTTTTAAAACTGAAGCTGAAGATGCTGAAATTAAGTGTTCCAATGGATAGATCTCGAAAAAATAGGTGGTTTTAAAAAAAACGGCTCTGAAAAAGGCTTCCGGATGAAGAAGTTATGGCTTTTTGAAAAAAAAAAATTGTTGACGTTGCCGGCAAAGTGCGCGAATGTGCGGGAATGAAAAAAAATCCGCCCCCACAAAATGGAGACTTGAACCCAAGACCTCTACTCTCTTAAAATAGCTTTGAACCAATTGATCTATACAAAAAATTTGAGAGAGAGAGAGAGAGAGAGAGAGAGGGGGGGGGGGCCTTGGTTTGCGTGCTTGCCTTGAGAAAGCTCTTTTTCCCTACAAAACACAAAACACAAAACCCAACACGAATATGCAAAGAAAAACGAACCTTGCGGCTCGAAGTTAGCTTTAGCCAAAAAACTAGAAATTTTAAAAAAAAATCTCAAAGTTAGCTTTAGCCGAAAAACTAAATATTTTTCTCAATGTTTCTGATTTTCGAGATCACACTAAGGTGCAGGGAAAAGAGCATACGCATGAGAAAAATCCTTCCTTTCTGTTTCTGATTTGCCCAGATCACACAGAGTCACAGGGCAAAGAGCATACGCAGAAATGAAAGGTATAGATCCGGTTAAAAAAAGGCTAAATAAACTGAGACCGAAATAAGCAGAGAGAAAATAACTGTAAACTGCAAAAAACACTGTATACCTCCCGATCTGAAAAATGACGCAGCTAGGGCTACCGGAAACCTTTTCGCGTGAAACGAAAGGGGTTCCTCACTGGAACAGATGCTCCGAACGCAACAGAGCAGTCTTCTCGGCCCGAAAGCAGTCAGAAACAACAGATCTAGGAAACGACAGCCGTATGCAGTTCTACCGGCTTCAGATTTGGATCACCAACGGACGCGGCCCTCAAATAGCTCTGATACCATGTAGGAATTTACAGGGTAAGTTCCTCAGAAAGAATACCAAAAGGACACCGCTCACAACCAGATCACAGATCAATACACCAGTATTTTTGACGTGGTTAAAACCCTCAAAGAGGGAAACAGTCCATGGCCTGTCCCAACGGGGGTACTACAGGCAATTTATTAATCAAAGAATCAAAATTTACATAAGCTTCTCTCATGCACAGATTACCCGAACAATGACCCTCCATGCGCTTTAAATAGAACTCATGGACCAATCGGGTGTCAAGCCACGGATCAAGTGTCGGTAATACCGAGGAGAGAATGAACCGTTGGATCACTACATATCGTGACCGTCGGATTGTAAGTTACAAAATGTACAACGGTAAAGAAACACACTTTACCTAACTCTATACCTAACTCTACACTAGACCAAGTTGAACTTAACTATATCCTATGTGTCGGAATATCCTAACACAAATACTTCATGGTAAAGGTATGGTAGAAGGTATGAATAATAGCTCTCTGGATTTTGATTTCTGTGAAAATTGTGTATATGGGAAGCAGAATCGGGTGAGTTTCCCCTCTGGTGGTAAGAGGAGGAAACAGATATTAGAGCTTGTGCACAGTGATGTGTTTGGACCTGTGAAGGTTCCATCACTGGGTAAGTCTGTGTACTATGTATCATTCATAGATGACTTCTCAAGGAATACATGGATATATTTTCTTAAGAATAAATCTAAAGTCTTTGACAGGTTTAAAGAATTTAAGGCTCTGGTGGAAAATCATACAGAGAAGAAGATAAAGGTTCTGAGGACAGATAATGGTGGAGAATTTTGCAGCAGGGAATTTGAAGAATTTTGTAAGAAGTGTGGTATGGCATGGCAGAAGACTACTCCATATACACCTCAACAAAATGGAGTCGCAGAAAGAATGAACAAGACATTGATGGAAAGGGCAAGAAGCATGCTCAGTGGTGCCGGGTTAGGACAAGAATTATGGGCAGAGGCGGTGGATACTGCATGTTACCTGATCAAAAGATCACCTTCATCAGCGTTGGAGGATAAGACTCCACAAGAAGTATGGACCGGTAAGAAACCCTATCTTTCACATCTAAGGGTATTTGGATGTGATGCATATGTACATGTTCCAAAGGAGAAATGAACCAAGTTGGATAGTAAATCTGAAAAGTGCATCTTTATTGGATATAAGGATGGTTTAAAGGGTTATAAGCTTTGGAACCCAGTCACACGGAAGGTTGTGTACAGCTGAGATGTGTTGTTCAGAGAGGTAAAAGATGTTATTCAACATGAAGTCCAACCAAAGGAACCTGAGAAGATAGAGTTTGAGCCAAAGGAGGAAGAATCAGACTCTCCAGCAGAGGAGGAATCAGAAGATGAAGAGCCACAAACTCCGACTGTGAGAAGATCAGTTCGAGAAAGAAGGCAGCCAGAAAGGTATAGTCCATCTGCTTTCAGTTCAAATTTTGCTTTGTATGTTACTGATAATGATCCCAGAACTGTGAAGGAAGCAGTGGATTCAGAGGATGGAAAACTCTGGAAAGAGGCCATGGTCGATGAAATGGCATCTTTGCACAAAAATGAGGCTTGGGATCTGGTGGAGTTGTCGGCTGGAAGGAAACCCATTGGCAGCAAATGGGTGTTCAAGAAGAAGACAAATGCAGAAGGAAAGGTGGAGAAATACAAAGCTCAGTTGGTAGCAAAAGGTTATTCCCAGGTGCCAGGAATTGATTTTGGTGATATTTTTTCTCCTGTTGCCAAGGTAACTTCTATTAGATTACTTTTATCTGTTGCTGCTGCTTTTGATTTTGAGGTAGAACAGATGGATGTGAAGAAAACATTCCTTCACGGGGATTTGGAAGAGGAAATCTACATGAAGCAACCTGAAGGCTTTGCGGTGAAGGGTAAGAAAGAACTGGTATGCAAGATAAAGAAGTCTCTATATGGGTTAAAACAGTCACCAAGGATGTGGTATCAGAAATTTGATACATTTATACGGGGACTTGGCTTCACCAGAAGCAAAGCAGATCATTGTGTGTATTTTAAATTAATTGGTGACCGTATTATTTATCTGGTCTTGTATGTGGTTGATATGTTGCTGGTTGGAAATGACAAAGAAATTATCCAGGATTTGAAGACCCAATTGTCCTCCAAATTCGACATGAAAGATCTTGGTGCTGCAAACTATATTTTGGGTATGGAAATTAAAAGAGATCGGTCAAAGAGGAAGCTCTGGTTAAAACAGAGGAAGTATGTCAAGACAATACTACAGAGGTTTAATATGCAGGATAGTAAACCGGTGAAGGTTCCTATTCCTGTAGGTGTGAGGTTATCTGCTGAACAGTGTCCCAAGACACAAGAAGAGGAAGAGGACACATCCCGTGTTCCATATGCAAGTGCAGTGGGTAGCTTGATGTATGCAATGGTCTGTACTAGACTAGACATTGCACATGCAGTGGGCGTATTGAGTAGGTTTATGTCAAAACCTGGGAAGGAGCACTGGACAGCAATGAAGTGGGTTTTCAGGTATTTGCGTGGCACTAGTGATTATGGTTTGTGCTACCAAGGAAGACCAGGATTGGACAAAGTGTTGGATATTCATGGCTTTGTTGATGCAGACTGGGTTGGAGATCTGGATCAAAGAAGATCTACAAGTGGGCATGTGTTTAACCTATTTGGAGGTGCAGTCAGTTGGATGAGTAAGAAACAATTTGTAGTGGCACTATCAACTATAGAGGCAGAATACATGGCAGCCACTCATGCAAGCAAGGAAGCAGTTTGGTTGTAGAGATTGTGTTCAAGTATGGGATTAGTACAGGGAGCTATAAGAATAGACTGTGATAGCCAAAGAACCCTGCTTATCATTCAAAGACAAAGCACATTGATGTTCAGTATCACTTTGTGAGGGATATGATAGAAGACAGAAAGGTGTTGCTGGTAAAGGTGGACACTTTGAAGACTACTGCAGATGCATTGACAAAATCTGTGAGCTCTGAGAAGTTCTGTTGGTGTAGAGAAGCAATGGGAATCTCAGGGTTGAAAAAATGACTAAGCTCTCCTGTGGCCCCCTGTGGAAAGAAAACAACAAGTGGGAGATTGTTGGGTTGTGTTATATTCTTTCCACGTAGTTAATAGGGGGTTTGAAGGGCACCCGTAACCCCGCTTTATGGGGTCCGAGGCAGCGCCCCAGAAAATTTTGGTTTTGGACCATATGTTAGGTTGGGCGGACCCACCTATGGTTTTGTGCATGATTTTCGCACATGTTTTTTGGACGCGATGGTTTTCGGTCCATGGTATTGGACACGATGGTTTTCAGTCCATGGTATTGGATGCTTTGGCATGTATAAATATGTATTGTAACATTGAAATGAACATAATGAAAAATCAAGTTGGTAGTCCTGGTTTTGGGATCCAGGGAAAAATCTCTGTGCATATGTGTTTTATGGGTTATGCTCTCGCATTGTTTATTTTCTTTGTTTAAGAATTCGTATGCAGGTAATTTCTGTACAGGGTTAAAACCTACAGTTTTAAAGGAAATTACTCTGTGTTGTAGTACTATTGGACCCCGTAGAAGGACTGTGCTATACTGAACCATTCCATGACTATGAGGAAAGTGATGATGATTTGGATCAGATATATAAACTAACAGCACAAGACTAAGACTAGGTTAATCCGACAACTGATGGGTGAATTACATGGGACTGCGAAACCTCCTGTACATCAGATTCAAATGAAGAGTTAGAACATTCACAAAATAGGTTGCACAAAGTATATACATTGTGCTACAATATGATGACTAAGTCATTTTGTTGTGTGTCGTCAGAGGTAATAAATTTACCTTATTATGATGGTTTAACTAATGGGAATAAGTTTTTGGATGCCTTTGAAAGAGAATTACCTAAGGACCATTGCTTTCAAGCATTAGATTTAGCACTGTGTGCTATGCATGCATGGTGGTGGGGTACGCATAATGACAGCTTTGATGAATGGTGCGAGTATAGGATAATGATGATGTTACAATTTAGCAACCCAAAAGTTCAACTACCTCAGAAATACGATGGGTGGAATGATCCCCATGATCATTTAGCAAAGTGGACTAAGATTTATGTAACAGAGCTGCATACAGAGTGGGTGGATTTATTATGTCATACTTTGGAAATAATCCCTATGAATTGGTACCTGGAAACGAAGCTCTACCATGGAACCACAAAGCGAGACATCTTAAGGGAAGGGTTTTTGATGACCTTCAACTTTGTAGATGGGTTCAAAAGCATTGAAGAGGTGTTGCAGGAGGTTAAGGCTGCAATCTTCATAATCCTGTAACATCCTTTGGAATTAGCTCAACCAGATTAGAGCACCCAGCTGTGCCATGTGCTCAAATGCTATAATGTGACTGCCGAGGGGGAGGATGAGGATCCAAGGAATATTAAAATCCCAGAAGTAGAACGCCACTACGAAGTTGAGGGACCACAGATAGAGAATCTGGACATCATCGCACCATTGAAAACTAGGAAAGTAAACATTGGTACTGAAGTAGAGCCAAAGTTTGCAAACATTGGGGATTACTGGGACAATGCCATAGTATATAAACTCATTGAGTTTCTCCGTGAATAAGGATTTGTTTCCTACAATATTTTCAAACCTGAAAGGTATCATAGGAGACTTGGGCATGATGAAAATTACCTTGAAGCTGCACACAGAGCCGATTAAGAAAAAACCATATTGCCTTAATCCTAAATATAAAGAAAAGATCTGCTTGGAGTTGGATAAGATGCTCGAAGTAGGAATTATCAAACCAGTCGAGGAATTTGATTGGGTGATAGCAATCATGGTCCAAGATTTGCGTAGATCTTAGGAAGCTTAACGATACATGTGTCCACTATCCCTTTCCAACACCATTCACAGATGAGGTACAGGATAATGTTCGAGGGAAGGAGGCCTACTCATTCACTGATGGGTTCTTTGGGTACCATCATATTAAGATCACGTTGAAGGATTGGAGAAAGATACCATTTGTGGTGGAATGATCCGAATTGGATCCATGAAAATCATCAAAGTGCTATGACTGTATTAAATTAGGACAGACTTAAAAAATTTATGAACAAAGAGCTATCAGGAATACCTCTGGATAGTGGCAGTTTGTAGCCGTCAAGGAATGATGAGGACCTTGGCCAAAGCGTGCTAACCAAGGCCCATGGAGACCGCGTAGGATGCAAACTGGCAGTTAGGAAGTCCAGATAGGAAAACAAACACCGTTTCTGATGTGCGATTAGCACTAATCGCGCATTGCTGGGTAAAACCCCTCAAGAAGGAAAGGCCCCCAGTTCTCGGTCTTCTGGGAAGCCGAGAAACCATAAGGAAATCGATAAAGTGAAAGGCAGGTCCCGCACTCCAATACTGGTGGAATATTAGAGGCATTTTGGGCAGTAAGCGGATTTGGCAGAGAACGAGTGATTCCATACATTGCACGACGCGTGTCTTGCGGATGAGAGAGAAAACCACCTCTCATCATGGGCTAACGGTCGAGCAAGTCAACCACGTGATAAGAGCGAAAACCGTAGGATCTAGGCACTCCAGATCTAATGGTAGAGATTGCACCGAATGAATGATCGGATCTAGAGGGAGAATTAAGTAGCGACATTTGACTGCTGAGTTGGCGATGAATCATCACACAGCGTAACCGAAATACGAAACTGTTTGAGGAAAGAGCTATTATAGTTCGTGGGAGGACAAGTGGCCACTTCCCTGTAAGACGTTACACAATGGTAATGACGCAAAGGTAGGGAACTCCAAGCGAATAGTAGCAAGTGATCCGAAGGGGCAGAAGAGGAAGTGAACAGTCATGAGAAAAATTGACTTTAAGCCATGAACAGATAGAGAACAAAAAAAAGGAGAGGAGAAAAAGAGAAAGAAACAGTGAAAAGGAAGAAGGAGACAGTGAAGCAAGAAGCAGAATATAGAGAGCCGAGCTGACCTGTAGAGTTTAGGCAACATTGAGCAGACAAAACCAGGCTTGAAAGGTTCAAGTGATCCCTGAGAGGATATCTGTTGGGAATTGAGTACCAAATTGGACTCATCCCATTAAAGACCTGTTACGGGGAAAAGTGTCTATACAGAACTACTTATCCCACTAAGGTGTGGTAGCTACCTTAGAAACAAACAAAGTAAAGCTACTTTCATTTTTCCTTTACGAAAGATAGATGAGAGAAGAATAGAGGAGACCAACCTCTATCTTTCACTTGGCTCCTAGTTCGATTCCTCTCTCTTTTGATAGTCCTTTGCTACTTGTTTCCTTGTACGCCCATCTTCACAGAGTACCTGTAGAATCAAGTAGCATATTACTATACAAGAACATGGATCTATAATCATAAACAATCTAGGATCAGATGTAAATTGACCATACAAATGCATAAAACATAAATGACACAAGAGTATGGAGGAAAACTTGAATAGCTTTTATTGATAATCAAGAAAGAGCCAAGGGAGTTACAACCAGTTGTTCTAACCCAGCATCATCCTCTCAGCAAGTAAGCCCTTCTTCACCTCATACAAAGCTTAGATCACCCAACACTATGATGTTGTCTCAAGAAACCAACAGCAATTCCTTACAAGATGCAAAATTCCAGCCCTCGGATCTCTGGGATGAGGGATCCATATATAGATATCTATAAGGGAGATGAGTCAGCTTGTGATTTGATTAGTGTCTTCCCTCTAATAGTTCTTGCTTCCACTTGGATATTGATGATCTCTTATTCATCCTTGGTCGAATTCAGAGAGGCAAGTGTCACAGGAGAAGTTTCTGGAAGATTCCATGCCTCTCCACCTCACGGATTGACACTGCCATTTGTCACTTCTTGCCCATCGCACCCCATAGAAGGGCTTTTTGAAATGCAACGCACCCACAAAGTGTACTTAGGTGAGATGCAATGCATTTTGCCTATGGAGCAGCTGAAATGATCCTGTTTTGACCAGTTCTGAGCAGTTTTTCATGGAGAACTTCTAGGAGAAGATGTAATCAGTTGACCTTGTTCCTTTAGGGGTTAGAACAACACTTTTAGGGACTTAGGAGCCCTTGGTTTATGGACATTTTATGCTTAGGGTTGCAGTGCCCAAAAATGTCTATAACAGTTGCCCCCTAAAGCATGAGGTCATTAATCTTTTTTTGATGTCGGGTGAAATGCTTTATTATGAGGATCTGAAGTTCTTTCAAGCTGGGAGGTGTAATAAGATACAATACAATACATTATCTTCATAATTTTTTCATGATCTAGCTGAGGCGGGCATTCCCATGCCCAGCTTTATAAATTCATTTTCATGTACATAGGACAGACAATCGTCTGAGTGTAGAATGATGATTCTGGTAGAGCTATCATCCCTTTGATTGGATGATTATCTATGCAGCAATGATGTACATTTGATGTCTTTATTTTCCTGAATACATATCGCAGCCCGGATGGATGAAACTAGATCCGGGGTCTTCAATCTCGTTCAATATTCACTCAAAGTACAAGTCTATCCATGTGAGAGATGTTCTGGAGTTGAACATGGAAATACATCGCCTGATTACCAGCCAATGATGTAAGTTGTTAACAGGCACGAGAGGAATCACCGATAATGATAATGACCCTCAAGGTATTGCAGTACAATTCACGTGGTGTGAATAAAGGACTTGGCATCCAACACCACGCAAAATCTTTTGGTCGAAGGCCATTGATGTAAACCTGTCCCCAGAAGTGAGAAACTTGCCATTGAGGCATACAAGCTTCAAAGTACTGAACGGGGTGTTCCTACATCGACTTCTTGGATAATGAGCTGATGTCAACAATAAGCGATCCATCATAGGAGGGCCTTAATGAATCCCACATCAATGACGCAAAATGGAGCAAATGATTTTAATGGAGGCAAAAACAATCTGGTGATATAATGTTCAGGGTGGCATCATGAAAGAATGGAGCGTAAATGTATTGTAGCGGGTGAGACATAGGTGAATTCTCTGAATGACTTCTCTTGAACATATCGGTGACACTGACGTGATGGATTGGTAGCATTAACCCCAAATGTGGATGGTGTGATGGGACCATGGTGATGTGACCGGTGAATGAAACAACCCAACCCAACTTGGATGCGGAGTGAAAGTGTCATGTTCAAGAGCGACTTGCTACCAACAAAGTTTCTTCAAGTTTTCTTCCCAATTTTTCCCCAGTCATTGTTGACCAGTACCTCTTTATTTTTGTCAAGCTTGAGGAGGATAACATATGCTTGTTCTATAATTTTCCCTTCAGGCAAATCCATTGCTACGTTTTAACGAGTCTAGCGATAACGAAACTCGTTCTTGTCTGCTATGGACAAGTTTGTCGCTATTAGGTTTTAACGAGTTTAACGACAAAGATAACTCGGTCCTTTTCAATTTTAGAGAGTCTGAAAAGGGACGTAAAGGAAACTCCAAAATTCCTTTTTTTTCATCTAATCCCTTAAGTCCGAAAAAGTATAAAACAATACAGAAGGGATGAATTTTCGATACTTTTAATGAGCCGAACAAAACAAGCGCTCGATATTTTTGTGTAATAATCCCTCAGGTCCAAAAAGATTAAAATCTAAAGGAGGGATAGCACTTCCGGTCCCTTTAACGAGCTGGAGAGGCCAATGGCTCGGCAACCTTTTCATATTTTACGAGTCAGTTGAAAAGAGCTTAAAGAAGACTCATTTTTTTAGGAACGAGTGATAAAATTGGGTAGCAGCTGATTCCAGGTAAGGTTTGGAATTTTCCAATCACGGCAGTGTTATAAGGATGGCTAGTGGGATCACTCTTCACAACTGTTCCTCAAAAAGGGGTAAAAAATCAAATGGAGGTGAATGATCGACCAATATAGAGTGGAGGTGATGATGAGAACACGACCAAGGCTTTAAAGGCTAAAGTACTACATTCATGATGGTTATTTACCAGGAAATAGTTCATTTTTTAATGAGCTTAAACGCGGGGAGAAACATTTGCTCATGACTTATGTTTACTTTTTAACGAGCTTAAACTATGTGCTAAAACTACTCGATTAATCCAGTCGTATAATAAGAATGTATCATATAGGAAAACGACAATTTTTAGAGTTTTGCCCCACATCCTTTTTTTATGCAAGTTAGGAAACGACCAATCCTACGAGTTTAAAGGGTTAGAGGACCTACATATTTAAAAAATAAATAGTCGCTCTTCTCTTGCACGCCAAAAGGTTTGCATGCCCCCAGGTATAAAATAATGCTTCAAGGTCACCTTTTGTTCTACCGACAAAACATTTGTTTTATCAGGAAAGGTATACCTCTTTCAGGTTACCAAAGATTGTTCTATTCACAGCGCAAATAAAACACTTCTTCGGCAATGTCTACCGAAATAGAAAAAGGTGAGACAATCCACTCACATAACTTTGACGAGGGAATATTGTTCCAGTCTAACCCCCTTTTCCAATCATGGATAGGAGTACAAACTAGTCATATATCTCTCGTGGAAACCTACCCTATACCCGAAGTTTTCCTGCCGAAGTAGACCAGGGTGCATGCCCCCTAGGTTTCAGTCATGCCCCCCGAATCACTCACGCTCATTAGGTGGATGGATTGGGGATTGATAAGACATTCCTTGTGTGAAAATACCATTCAGGGATGGTATATGACTATTTGCTATGTGTGATCTAGGAAATGAAAGCTAGTCTACGAGCTTGACCACTCTTCCTTCGTGCGGAAAACACATTACTCTAAAGATTGATGAGACAATGGCTCCCATGCAATAAATATAGTCTCGTCCAAGGGGTAGATTATAATCCAAGGGTCCTTGGACCACCATTACGTTCATATGAACGGTTTTCCCTCTCAATGTTATGGGCACATTGGGAAGGATCCCTAACGGTCGACTGGTTCCTTTGTCAAAGTCTGTTAGATTTCTCATCTCAGGCAAAAGCGATGGTGAACCAAGCACTTTCCAAGCAGTCGAGGAAAGGATACTCACAGAAGCCCCTTCATCTATGATGGTACCGTCCATAACCATTCTATATATTTGAGCAATGATTCGGAATGGTACACTAGCTGGTAAACGGGGTCTGCCTAGTTGATTCCAGCCAAAGGAGACAACTAGATTGCTTGGAGGTGAGACCAAATAGACGGCCGGGTACGACTCTGACGAACTTCCTTCCTGCGGTAAAGGAATGGGTAAATTGTCCCCATGTTCATCGGAGTCTGTGCTTACAAAAAAAATTTGGACGGTGTCATCCTTGTTCTCTTTGGTGAATGTATCATCTGAAGATGGAACCTCTGAAGGCAAGACCGGGTCAACTGCCGCCTCTACCTTTTGAATTTTGTCTGATATGGGTTCAGATGGTTCATCTTCATTGATAGATGCTTTGGCTAACCACTTGGGTGGGTCAGCCGGATTTTCAACTAGTGACAGACTCGGCAAGAGTTTTTTATATCTAGGAGGAAGTCGTAACGGTGAAACTGGACGATCATCCAAAACTCTTTTAGCCTCGTCTAAGAAGGGACACCGGTGGACGGCATGATCACCTTTTCACAATTTACAAGGAAATCTATATTTTCCTTTTTGTCTTGGGGCTTCACTTTCACTAGTCGACGGTGTGTTTTCAACATGATCATCAGAGGTTGACGACACTGGGTTGTGCAAACAAGGAGACCAGTCCCTTAAGATCTGAGGGATGCAGGGACAATCTCTATGATAATGGTCTCCTTTGCAAATGACACATGGTGATTTAGGCCTTGTCAATGCAGTGTGTGGATTTTCGCTAGACGATGCATGGTTGCCCCCTTTCACTTTTGGCTCCTTCTTCTTCTTGTCTTTCTTCTTCTTTTCCTTCTTCTTCTCAGGTACTTCATTTTTGGCTTTACCAGCCCCATCAAGCGAAGAGGAAGCAGGAGAGAAAGAATTGGAGGAAGTAGAAGGTTGGTGGGTAACTATGGATTTGTCTAGTTGCTGACTCGATTGTTCAGGAATTGCGGTGTTCTGAACGACATAGGTTGAGAAGAGCCATACGGGCAAGCCGATTGTCAATCCTGTAAGCAACAATGTGGCCATATGGGGTGCACCAACATCTCCCCAAGAGGAGAAGGGACTAGGATTTCCTCCAAGGGGAATTCCTTGGTTGGTGGATTCCATTTCCTCGACCTAAGATAAACGTAGGAAAGGGTGATGATTATTCCGTTTAAAATAAATTGTAGACGCTTTGACACAACTTGTTTTTTCAATTTTAAAGAGTCAATAAAAGACAAAAGATGACTGTAGTCGCCTTCGATTTTTAATGAGCCTGAAGTGACAAGTGCTCAGATGGACCTTTTCCGTTAAGGAGTCTGAAAAGGAATGAAAGAGACTGCTTTGGAAATCTAGGTAGAGGGATTACCAAACCAATTGCAAAACTGCAGAATAATTTTTATGGTACGGCAGTCAATCTTCCCGAATGCTGTGTTCAGTGCATTGCGATCGATAGGGCGGCAGACACGGCTTCCTATAGATAAAGGATTAAGCCTATTGTGGTCTCCCAAAATATACTCGACAGTACGTGGGAGCACAAGTCCGTACTGGCACTTATCGTCTCAAAGTGGAGGAATCACCCAACCATCAGTGAGAACAATAGTTACCAGGCTTTACGACGCCAGAATATATCTCTAGCCTAGACTTCTAGATGTTGTGCGTTAGGTTCCAAAGCATTGTTAGATTCATTGAATTTATTTTATAGTTGATCTTGCTTAAGAAATTTTCCTTTCAGGTTCACCGCGTGATGTAGATGTACAATTCCTAAAATGCAATCTAAGATGATAAATAGCCTTTTATCTTCTTTGTGCAATGAAAATCCTAGCTACTAAGGAAGGAGAGACAATTTTCTTTCACAAAGAGCAAAGAGCACACACTATATGCACTATCCTAAATCAAACCAATCAAACAGTCTAAATGCAAATGCACATGCATGTATTTGTTTTCAGCCTTCTTAATATGTGAATGATAAAAAGAAAGCTAATGCGCAAATCTGAATTACTTTTCAAGCGACAATTACTAACAAGTTTCTTTTCAAAATAAAAAATGAAGACAATCACAACACTTTACGATTCGGAAATGAATACTTGCTTTCGACAATAGAAAAAATACAAATCCAGATCAAATACAATAGTAACAGGGTAATCAACTATCAAGAGCAATCAGACTCTCTTCTACGACTGAAAATGACACTTGCGACACTTTCAAATTGAGAAACGACAGTACAACTACGTTACTTTTTGCAAAGGAGAACTGAAAATGACTCAACAAATACACAAAAACATTTACAGTTCTTTGCACAATGGAGGCTGAATAACAACAAGGAAAAGGGGTTTCAAGCAGAGATATACTAACTACAGGTAGCAAAATTCATGAATAGAACTGAAAAGAATGAACACAGAAACAAAAACTGAGGAACAATGCCTAGTCTGATCAGCGCACCTGTAACACAGTGAACTTGAAATGCAGCGCACCTACTACACTCGGGAAGTCTGCTAAATTTCAGATTCATAGAACAGAGCCTGCGCTAGGCTAGAGACGAGACTTTGCTTGGGTTCTGGGTCACAGTTTGCAGTTCAGTTCAGGGGTTTTGGCCGATGAAATGGTAATCAGTAAATCAACAATCAGGGGTAGATCTAAGGAGGTTACTGGAGCTACCACAGGGGCAATTAGAGAGTTTGTAAATCAGCTATTTAATTCATAAACAAAACCCGTAGATTGAATAAAGCGGCATTTATCTACTTTGCATTTGGATAGCAAATGCAGTTTGAAAGCTACCTGGCTCGACTTTAGGCTCCGTCTGTAAGTTTATAAAATAAACAACAAGGAAGATAAACAAACAACCTAGTCGATCCCCAGTGGAGTCGCCATTTTGTTACGAGGAAAAGTGTCTATACAGAACTCCTTATCCCACTAAGGTGTGGTAACTACCTTAGAAACAAACAAAGTAAAGCTACTTTCGTTTTTCCTTTACGAAAGATAGACGAGAGAAGAATAGAGGAGACCAACCTCTGTCTTGCACTTGGCTCCTAGTTCGATTCCTCTCTCTTCTGATAGTCCTTTGCTACTTGTTTCCTTGTATGCAACTTCACAGAGTACCTGTAGAATCAGAGTAGCATAACACTATACAAGAACATGGATCTATAATCATAAACAATCTTGGATCAGATGTAAATTGACCATACAAATGCATAAAACATAAATGACACAAGAGTATGGAGGAAAACTTGAATAGCTTTTATTGATAATCAAGAAAGAGTCAAGGGAGTTACAACTAGTTGTTTTGACCCAGCATCATCCTCTCATCAAGTAAGCCCTTCTTCACCTCATACAAAGCTTAGATCACCCAACACTATGATGTTGTCTCAAGAAACCAACAACAATTCCTTACAAGATGCAAAATTCCAGCCCTCGGATCTCTGGGATGAGGGATCCATATATAGATATCTGTAAGGGAGATGAGTCAGCTTGTGATTTGATTAGTGTCTTCCCTCTGATAGTTCTTGCTTCCACTTAGAGATTGATGATCTCTTACTCATCCTTGGTCGAATTTAGAGAGGCAAGTGTCACAGGAGAAGTTTCTGGAAGATTCCATGCCTCTCCACCTCGCGGATTGACACTGCCATTTGTCACTTCTTGCCCATCGCACCCCATAGAAGGGATTTTTGAAATGCAATGCACCCACGGAGTGTACTTAGGTGAGATGCAATGCACTTTGCCTATGGAGCAGTTGAAATGATCCTGTTTTGACCAGTTCTGAGCAGTTTTTCATGGAGAACTTCTGGGAGAAGCTGTAATCAGTTGACCTTGTTCCTTTAGGGGTTAGAACAACACTTTTAGGGACTTAGGAGCCCTTGGTTTATGGACATTTTATGCTTAGGGTTGCAGTGCCCAAAAATGTCTATAACAAGACCAGAGAGGTCGAGACTTGGTAAGAAAGAGTCTGTGCACTCTAGTGGCTTGGGGAATCCAAGAACCACCCTACCAAGCATTATCTATTTTAGGAGACTCAAGTTGAGCTCCTCATTGTAAATCTCTGCTTTAAAGACACAATAAAAGAAGGCCACCACTGAAAGCTGGACCGAAGACGTAACCCTGGAGAATAGGGTGAATTGCTTATTAAGGTTTTGTGTTTTTACATTTGCTTACTGTGTTTCCCTTGATGTTTTCCATTTTCCAGTGTCTATTTATTTTGCAATCTGATCGATCTATTGCCTAAAATAACATAGACACACACCAACACATTAGGCTATAATACCTTCATTCATTAATTAATTAACTGAGGTCACTCACGAGTGATTTTTCAGATCAAGTGGTATCAGATCTTTAGGCTGTTAAGGTTAGACAATCTTGTGTTGGATTTAGTTGTTGAATGCTAACTAGATCAAAGCTCAAATTAGGAGAAGGAGAGTTGGTCGAAACTAATCCTAAAATTGGGAGAGTCTATCCTTGGAAGACAATGTCAGAGGAAGGTTCTATGGGGCCAAACCCTCAATTCATAGATAGTTTCCTAGCCATAAAGTCCATGGTAGAGGAAATGTATAGGGACTTTAGAAAACATAAGGATGAAGATTCATCAGGCTCTAAACAAGACAAAGGAGAAGATGAGTCTCACTTCCATGACCACTCAAAAAGGAAAAGGGAAAAAGAAAGCTTTCTTACACCTCCTAATAACCCTGAACACAAAAGGAAAGCATCTTTGTTCAAACTAGATGTTAAATTTGATTTACCTATATATGATGGAGAGTTGAATGCAAAAAAGTTGGATAATTGGATTAGACAAATTGATGTTTATTGCAGAGTGTAGAATATTGATTCAGACAAGAGCAAGATTCAGCTGGAAAACCTATGCCTTAGAGGCACTGCCTTAGTTTGGTGGGAAGGTAGGACCCAAGCTAACATGAAGAGACACGGTAAGACTATCTCTGTCTAGAGTGAATTTGTTTCTGCAATAAAAAAACAATTCTGTCCACTGGCATACATGCAGCAAGCTATGTTGAGTTGGCAAACTATTTGACAGCTGAAAGGGAAAAGTGTGCAAGGGTACACTCAAGAATTTAGAAAGAGAGCATTGATTCTAGGAATCTCATTAGACTCACTTGAGACTCTGTTGAAGTACATTGGTGGTCTACACAGTTACATGAGGCATAGTATCCTCATGTTTAATCCCACTAGTATAGATGAGATATCTATACAAGATACTCATCTAGAAGCTATAGGAAAGAATGGAAGTCCAGAACTTGGGGGATCATCCCAACCCACTGCAAGCAAGAATAAGGAGAAAAGAAAGTATAAATGTAAAGTAGGGAAGGCTAACACTGCACAAAAAAGCAAGGCTTCATGCACTCACTATAAAAAGGATGGGCATGATGATGAGCACGGTTGAATTCTACATCTGGAGCTGAGACCTAAGAAGTTCGAGGGTAAGAAGATGGAGATTGCTGCAGCTATTCAAAAAGATGTGGGGTCAGACTCAGCAGGTGGAACAACCATTATAGCCACAGGTATAAACGGTAAGAATTCTAAAGCATCTACTAGTAATTCTACATAATCTACTATTGATGAAGAAAATGAGAGAAAAAGACATGAGCTTTTCCATATTCAAGTTATTTCCAAACATCAAAAGATTGATACTTTGTTTGATAGTGGCTCACAAGTAAACTTAATTTTTGAAGCAATTGTAAAGAAGTTGGGATTAGTAACTACACCTCACAAGAAACCATACCCATTAGGATGGCTGAATGATAAACCATAACTACAAGTGACTAGACAATGCAAACTCAAGTTTTCTTTTGGGTCAACATTTGTAGATGAGTTTGAGTTAGACATAATTCCTTTGGATATATGTGGAATTTTTTTACGAAGTCCTTACTTGTATGACATAAAAGTTATTTTCTATAGAGTTGAGAACAAGTATCTACTCGTTAAATATGGAATCGAATACTTTGTAAGAGCTCATAAGCTCAAGAATAATTATACTCTCATAAACTCAGGGCGGATGAAACGAATGATAAATTCATGCAAACAATTCTTACTGATGGTTGTAAAGGAAAAGAAACCTGATAAAACCGATATATTTGAAGGCTGTAATGCTAAATAGCAAGCTGATTTAGAAAAGGTTGTTTGAGAGTATGATATCTTGTTTCAAGAACCTAAAGGTATGCCACCCAAAAAGGAAATAGTGCATGATATTATTTTGCAGCAAGATGCTCCATTGCCTAACATTGGAATGTATAGGTTGTCGACTTTAGAGAACACAGAAGTCAAGAAGCAGGTGTAGCAGTTGCTCAATAAGGGGTTCATTAGACCTAGCACATCACCATGTCGGTCACCAATCATTTTGGTGAGAAAGAAAGATGGCTCGTGGAGAATGTGCATTGATTACCGAGCACTGGATAAGATAACAATCAAAAACTGTTATCCCCTTCCTCACATAGATGATCTTTTATATCAACTGAAAGAATTTTTTTATTTCTCCAAGCTAGACTTGCATAGTGGATACCATCAGGTCAGAGTTGCGGAACAAGATGCATGGAAGACTGCTTTCAAAACAAAGCAAGGATTGCATGAGTGGCTGGTTATGCCTTTTGGCTTAACTAATGCTCCTTCTACTTTCATGAGATTAATGAGTGATGTACTCAGACCTTTTCTTGATGATTTTGTTATTGTGTATTTGGATGACATTCTTGTATTTATAAAAACATGGGAATAACACTTAAAGCATGTTAAGCAGACACTAGATGTTTTGAAAAGAGAAAAAATTTATGTTAAACTCTCAAAATGTGAATTTTGCAAAACATTTTTGAATTATTTGGGTCATATAGTAGGGGGTGGTGAATTGAAGATAGATCCCTCTAAGGTGGCAATCATTGTACACTGTCCTAAACCCAAATCTGCTACAAAAGTTAGAAGCTTCTTAGGAGCAACATAATATTGGAGAAAGTTCATTTCTAACTTTTCCTTAATTGCAGCTCTCTTACTTTCTTTAACAAGATTGAACAAGGTGTTTCAGTGGGGAGGAAAATAGAAGAAATCCTTCGACACCTTGAAAGAAAAGATTAGTACAGTACCTGTACTAGCACTGCCTGATCTTCAAAGACCATTTGAGATCCAAACGAATGCTAGTGACAATTCCATGGGAGCAGTGTTCACACAGCATGGTAAACCCATATGTTATCATTCTGAGACATTTAATTCTGCAATAGTTAACTATCTGACATATGATAAATAATTGTATATATTAGTACAGAGTGTAAAAAAGTGGAAACATTACTTAATGGGCAAAGAGACAATAATACATACTAATTATCAACCACTTCAATATCTACACTCCCAGACTAAGTTGTAGCAATCAAAACAATATAGATGGATGGGTTTTCTACAACAATTTCATTTAGTCATTAGATATAAAAAGGGTATACATAATAAAGTTGCAAATATTCTATCTAGACCCATTATAAATGCATCTACTATACTTAAGCATAATTCTGTGTTACAGGAGAGTTACATTGAACAAAATACTCAAGATATAGACTTAAAAGATGTATATGTAGCTTTATGTCAAGGAAAATAAATAGAAGAATTGGATTATCATATAATGGACTGACTCTTATATCATTGTGGGAAGTTATGCATTCCACAAACTGAAAGAGTAAATATAATTTGAGAAGCACACACTTCTCTAATATCAGGTCACTTTGGGGTAAGTAAAACAGTTGCACAACTGCAAAGTTTTTGTTATTGGCCAAAAATAAGAAAGATAGTTTCTAGATATGTAAGAGGGTGTACTATGTGTGCTAAAAGCAAGCCCAGCAATAGAAAACTAGGCTTGTACACTCCATTACCAGTTCCTTCTCACCCTTTGGAAAGTGTTTCCATGGACTTTGTTGGAGGACCGCCTAAATCTAGGAAAGGTCATGATTATCTGTATGTTTTTGTGGATAGGTTCAACAAAATGTGTATTTTGATACCTTGTAATAAATAGATTACAGCTGAACAAACTGAAAAACTGTTCTTTGAACATGTATGGGTTCATTTTGGATTACCCACTTCCATTGTATCTAATCAAGACACCTGATTTATGGGGATTTTTTGGTCAAGTCTGTGGGAACTGATGGACACCAAACTCAAGAAAAGCACAACTTTTCATCCACAAACTGATGGCCATACAGAAGTAGTCAACATGACAATGATCCAGTTGCTCAGGGGATATTGTAGTAAGAATCCTAAGCTTTGGGATGAACATTTATGTTATGTGCAACATGCTTACAACAGAGCAAAACATTCTTCTACACAGAGATCTCCTTTTGAGACCTGTTTTGATTTCACACCAAGGTCTCCTTTGGATTTTGTATTTGGTAAAGACACCAGAGTTGAGGGACACAGTGATGTGGACAAGGCAACTAGGTTCACTGAAAAAATCCAAGAGATCCACCAGGCAGTATAGGAATAGCTAGAAAGGAGCCAAGCCAAATACAAGGCAAGGCATGACAAGAATTGGATGGAGCATAGTTTCCAAGTTGGTGACCAAGTCTGGCTGTATATCAGCAAGGACATGATGCAAGGTGAAGGTAAAAAGCTAAAGCCTATGATGAGCTCCAGAAATGGGTAACTATATGGGCTCATTCTGCCTATTATCTTCATTTAATCCACCATTCTCCATAGTTTTGTGCATGCTTTTGAATATATTTATGTTAATTGAGTGAATGGGAATAATCACTTTACCACAAAGTCTAATGAGTGTTTATTGTAGATTTTTGGACATTTTTGGACCAAGACCAAGCATTTATGAGCAGATTGCAGCCAAACTCGAAGAAACAAGGCTGAGGATTTATAGGAGGGGTGTATCCTACACTAAATGACCCCTTCCTTGAGTTCTCCATCAATAGCTCAGAGTTCAACAACCCACAAAAGATGATTTTAAGGGGAACCCGAGAAGGTCTAGTGAAGTGGTTGTTATCTGCAGATTTGGGCAGCCGAGTTCCTAAAGTTTAGGAGGACTGTTGGGAGTCCTCACTTGTATAAATAACAAGGCTTAAAGCCTTAGTAGGTTAGCCATTTGAAAGTCTATTCTTGAACTTTAGTACAGCCTTGTACTCAGCTCACTTTCGAGCTCCTTTTGCAGACAGTTTTGTGATGTAACTATTATTTTTTGATCAATGAAGATGAATTCAGCTTTGAACCAACACTGATCTTTCCTAGGGGCCTGTAGCTCTTGGGGTTGGGCCCAACCCAAGTTCCTAGCACCTCCTTTGTGTATTTATATGTATTTTTCTTACATTCATGAAATAATTTATGTTATTTAGGTTAAATCTTGCTTTGTTACTTTGGTTGGTTTTGATGATTAAGATAGTTGTTCTTGCTTTAGGTTGATTAGATAGTTTATTAACAGAAAATATCCATAAAAAGGCTACCAAGTAGCTCTTGATCTCCTTTCTCCCTCCTTGGGACCATGAATTGAGACCAAGGCACTCTTGCTGCCCCAAAAACACTGTTTTTTCTTTCCAATGCAATTTCTAGTGTTAGATTTCGAGTTGGAGAAGTTGATATCAGTTGTGTTTACATGCTTAAATCTGTTCTTGTTCAGTTCCATAGATTTCTTGCATAAATTCCTGTCCATAAAGTTCTTTTCAACACTTTTCTGGTTTTTAGGTCAGAATTAGGTCAAAATAGGTAAAACTCTATTTTCTTAGTTTTTTCTTGGGTCAATTTTAAAAATAAGTGTGCAGAACATCTGTAAGACACTCCAACCTATCCTTCCTCCATCATACAACATGCTCCAATCTCTCTCTCAATATTTCCTTCACTCATTCACCATACTTTCCCAAACTACCCTAAATTCTACATTCTTGTGCAAAATTTCTTCCTTGAACTTTGAACAAATCCAACCATCTCCTTCACTCATGATCTTCATTTACCAGGCCTTAGACCCCTTAACATATCTATCCATCCTTCATTTCCACTTTCCCACCGTTTTTCCACCTTCAACACGCTAAAAACCACTTTCGGCCTCTTCCTGTAGAACTTCCCGTAGATCCCCTGCAGCCTCCTGTAGAAGTTCATGCGAGTGATTTTTTGAAGTTTGATCGCAGTGGAAATCTTAGAAGGTTACTAGGGACTCCTTAGGTCCTCTCCACACATTCAAAACCTCTTGCAAATTCCCACTCCATTTCCTTTCGCCACTAAACCTCTACATAGTCACAAATAGTTAAAACACAAGCATAATAATTTGGCATAAAATTGCTCAAAAGTACAAAAGATGATTTTTCCATGTTTTCCTTCAGAAGTAGCTTGAATACATGCATTTTACCTTTTCAATAGTCAATTACATCCCTTTCATTAGTTTCCATCTCTTTTCTTGCACAAGTAGGGTTAGTGGGTAAAACTAGGGTTTGTGTTTCCTTTCAGCTTTCATCTTCTTTCTGCAAGTAGACTAGCCTCTTTGGAGTTAGCTTTCTTCCATCACAGTCAAAAGCTTCTTCTGAGAACTCATTGAAGTTGACTTAAGCTCCTAGAAAACTTGTGCCAGCTGATCAAGTGACAGCCTGCAGTAAGAGCTAGTACTTGTGCATATAGCAAGATCGCTTCGAAGTTTGTTACGACCTACCGGGTTGATAAAAGTAAAGTAGGGAGTCACAGGAGTTACAGCATCATTGCTGCAATACTAGAGCTCACCATCTTTTTGGCGCCATTGCCGGGGAAGCGTCAAAGTGTTTTTTGATTACTTCTTTTCTTCTATTTTCTACAGCAAACACTCTGCTAAGTAGTTTATTTTAGCAAGAGTAGAGTAGTTGTTTCATTTCAATTCTGCAATTTCAATTCTGCAAAAGTAGATTCGACATTTCCTGCTTTCATTTCAATTCTGCAATTTCATTTCAGCAAGTGTACATTAGCATTTCCTTCTTTCATTTTAATTCTGCAATTTCATTTCAGCAAAATAGATTAGTCCTTTCCTTCTTTCATTTCAATTCTACAATTTCATTTCAGCAAGATAGATTTAAGTTAGCTACAGTTGTTGTTCAATCTATTTCAGTTTTTGCAGGTACAAGCAAAAAAAAAAGGAAACAAAAATCACCCAAAAAAGAGATTTCCTTTCATGCCTCATAGGAACAGAGACAATTCAGGAAAATTCCTATCCAATACCCCCACCACATCACGAAGTCACCTTCTCTCTTCTTTGGTGGCAATGATCTAGAAGAACCAATAGGTGAACCTCCAGAGATATATAAAGATCCTATAATAGAAGAAGAGCAAGAAACCATTCCTCCTGTGACCATGGCTGAAAACAGAAATGGTAGAGGAAATGGGGAGAGAATAGAAGGTGCCTTTCCCATCTGAGAGACCAATGGGGACAAAAGAATGAAAAACATAAGTCCCTCAGCCTTACCTCACTTCCATGGATTGAGTACTGAAGACCCTGATACCTTCTTGTTTGAGTTCGTTGTCCTTTGTCGAACCTATGACTATGCAAAAGATGAGCAAAAGTTGAAACTCTTTCCCTCTACCCTCAAGGATGCGACACTACGCTGGTTCGTGGGGCTGCCTGGAAACAATATCACAACTTGGGCTCAGATGCAACAATCCTTTAACAACAAATACTGAGACTACTGTAGGTCAAAGGATACAAAGGAATAAATCTTTCAAATGACCATGGGAAGTGATGAATCTTTAGAAGACTATGAAGAGAGGTTTCAACTCAGTTATAAAAGGGCCAGGTGCACACTTGACCCTGAATCTTTGAAGTTGGTTCTGCTCAGAGGAGTCCTTGAAGACCTTCTAGATACCCTCCATTTGTTGGTCGGGGGAGACATTTACCAACTACCTTATGATGACATAAAGACTGTGTTTAGAAACCATTCTAGGGCAGCCAAAAAGAGAGGTAGGGGAAGTCAACTTGCCAATACCCCCTTATCTAGTTCATTCCTTAAAAACGAATTTGCAAATTAGATGGAAGATTTCAAAAGCAAGATGAGATAGACTATTGCCATGCAAATGGATACATTACGAATCCAAAATAAGTAAGAGGAAGCTGAGAGGGCTTTGGCCATCTTTTGTCCCAGGTGCACTAGAAAGCATCCTAGGAACGAATGTCCATTGCACTCTTCAGAAGTGTGTTTTGTCTATGAAGAAGAAAATCCTACAAATCATTGCCCTTCCTTGCACATATTTAAATCTATGTACCAGGGGGCTAAAGGAGCCACTGAACCACTCTACTTCATGAACAAAAGGAGGCCACGTGGACCCAAACCTTACCAGCAGGGAATGCAAGGGACATCCCGGACTTATTACAACCCCAATCAAGCCACTTCCATGCCTTCTTGGGGTCCCCCTGCTCATCCTTCCTAGTCCACACCCCCTTCTTGGTCATATCCATCTCAATACCATACTCAACCAACTGCTCACTCATTTCATCCTCACGCTCAGCCACAACCTCAGTGGAATGCACCTCATCTGGGGTGGAGGCCTCAATACAACTCTCCTCCCACTTTTTTGCCTCCACCACATGTTCAACCACAACCATTACCTCCTGATCCTCCAAAACAACCCCAAATACCTGCTCAACCAAACCCAAAACCTAATAACAGACAGGCCCAGTAGGTCTATAATGAAGAAATGGCATGCCCTACCTATGCTGTGGAGATTTAGGAGATAAACCTATGATCTGGGAAGGTCCTCCTAGATAGCTAGCCTCCTCCTAAGGAGGATGAGGAAGAGAAATAGGAAAGTTAACCCAAAGCCATTCTACCCTTTGCTGAGAGACTAACCGGAACCGCACAAACAACCCCAGAGGAAAGTGAACTTCTAGGAGAACTAAAATAGTTATTTGTAAAAATACCACTTCTCCAAGCCATAAAAGATGTACCAGTCTACAAAAAGTTGATGAAGGAGAAGTGTTTCAGGCACCCAGGCAGGCGCAAGAGAGATGCCCCAACTATCAATGTCATAGGACAACTGTCTGAACTGATGTTGAGATAGGTAATCTGTCCAAAATATCTGGACCCTGGGAGTCCTGTAGTCGATTTCCACATCCATGGCACCATAATCCCCCACACCTTGATTGATCTAGGGGCTGCCATTAACGTAATGACTAGGGACACTATGCTTAAACTCAACCTTTAGGGTTCTCTAAAAAAGACCTCAACAACACTGCAGTTGGTAGACCGCTCCACTGTGACTCCTGAGGGGATTGTGGAAGATGTCATGGTCTCCATTGATTCCTAGGAGTACCTTGCTGACTTCCTGGTTCTTAAGCCAAAGGGAAAGCTCACTAGGTATCCTCTCATCTTAGGGAGGCCTTGGTTAGCTACTGCAGATTCTTACATCAGTTGTCAAGATGGGAGCATGACCATCAAGAATGGGCATATGTCCAAACAGCGAGTCCTATATCCTCCTGCCCAACCACTATTAGAACATGACTTACCTCTCTAGTTGGAGGAGGGAGATGAGGATGAAGTTTACTTTGCACCATTGTGCATAGTGGAAGCCACCAAGGGAGGTCCTCAAACTGAGGATGATCTTATTGAGAATTTGATTCAAAATCCACCCCCTAGTGTGTTGCCATTAGAAGAGTTGGTCGAAGAAACCCAAGTCAATGCTTTAGTTGGTCTCTGTGTGGCTGATCCGACCTCTCTCTGAGTTAAGAATGTGGAATTTGGCCCTGAAAGAACCTTGAAGATCAACTCATCCCTATCCACCTCTCAGGAGAAAGAGCTGTGTAGCTTATTGAATGGCCATTTGGATGCTTTTGCTTGGAGCTATAAGGAGATGAAGGGAGTCCACCCTTCAATCTGTACTCATCACATTTTCATTAAAAAGGATTGTAAACCAGTTAGGTAGCCTCAAAGGAGGATGAATACAACCCTTAAGGACATTGTCAAAGATGAACTACAAAAGCTGCTGGATGCAGGATTCATCTACCCCATCTTTGACAGCGAATGGATTTCTCTTTTGGTGCTTGTGCCCAAGAAAAATTGGAAGCGGAGAATTTGTGTATATTATCGAGAACTTAACAAAGCCACTAAGAAGGACCATTTCCATTTTCCTTTCATAGGACAAGTGTTAGATGGCCTGGCAGGGAAGAAGTTCTTTCCCTTCCTAAATGGGTTTAGCAACAGATCCAAATCAGCCCAGAAGACCAAGACAAGACCACTTTCACTTGTCCATGGGGTACCTTTGCCTACCATGTCCTTCCCTTTGGGTTGTGCAATGCTCCTGCAACCTTCCATGGAGCAGTACTGAGCATATTCACTGAGCTGGTTCATGATTCAGTGGAAATCTATATGGATGACACTACCCCTTATGTTTCTAACTTCCAAGAAGCTTTGACTAACCTGAGGAAAGTTTTAGCCAAGTGTATTGAAATGAACTTGTCCCTCAGTCCTGATAAATGTGAATTCTTAATGACTGAAGGGACCATGCTAGGTCATACAATTTCTCAGCAAGGTTTACAGGTGGATCCCAACAAGATTTCTATCATCCAAAGGGTCCTGCCTCCTCAAAAGGTAAGAGATGTTCGAAGTTTTCTAGGCTTAGCAGGATATTATAGAAAATTCATTAAAGATTTTAGTAAGCTAGCCTCTCCATTGTTTGGTATTTTGGGAAAATATGTTGAGTTCACATGGACTGACAACTGTCAAGAGGCTCTGGATGCTTTGAAAGGTAAGCTGATAACTGCCCCAATGTTGATAGGTCCAGATTGGGCCCTACCTTTCCACATTCACACAGATGCCTTGAACAAAGCTATAGGAACAACCGTAGGAAAAGTCAAAGAAAAGCTACCGTATGCCATATATTTTGTCAGTAAAAACTTGTCCAAGGCAGAATTAAACTACACTGTAACTGAAAAAGTGCTCTTGGTTGTAGTCCATTCCCTAAACAATTTCAGACACTACATCACTGGCTATCAAACATTTGTGCATACTGATCATGCTGCAACTAGGTATTTGATGAATAAACCTAATGTAAATGCTCGAATCATTATATGGTTACTTTTATTGCAGCAATTTGATTTGACCATTGCTGATAAGCCAAGTAAGGAAAATGTTGTTGTTGATTTTTTGTCTAGACTAGATCTGCCTATAGGTGAAGAAGGGATGGTGGATGATCAAATGCCAGATGAACACCTATTTTCTATT
Source organism: Pinus tabuliformis (assembly GCA_031772625.1). NCBI lineage: Eukaryota > Viridiplantae > Streptophyta > Pinopsida > Pinales > Pinaceae > Pinus > Pinus tabuliformis. The sequence goes on from CM062819.1 coordinate 154,977,219, forward strand.
TCAATACTCTCTCCATGGTTTGGTGATATAGCAAATTATTTGGTTTCAGCACAGTTTCCACCATACCTGTCCTCAAAAGAGAAGAGCAAGACCGTGAGGAAAAGTGCCCCATTCACTTGGATTGGGGACAATCTTTTTAAACTTGGCCCAGATCAAATTTTGAGGCGATGTGTCAGGGAGGAGGAATTTTTTGACATCCTCCCAACCTTTCATGTGGGCCCTATGGGGGCCACTTTGCAGCAAAGAGAACTTCCTTCAAAATTCTGCAGGCAGGGTACTATTGGTCCATTCTTCATCAAGATGTCAAGAGATACAACAACCAATGTGACAGATGTTAAAGGATGGGGAAGCCTACTCCAAAGGATGAGATGCCCTTGCAGCCTCATGTGACTTTCGATCCATTTGAGAAGTGGGGCATGGAATTTGTGGGTCCTGTCAACCCTCCTTCAAAACAAAATTCTTACATCATTGTGTGCATGGATTACCTGACGAAGTGGGCAGAAACAAAGGCAATCAAAGCAGCAATAGAGGAAAAAGTAGCTGAGTTTTTGAGAGAAAATATCTTCTACAAGTTTGGCTACCCAAGAGAATTAGTCACAGATCAAGGATTTCAGTTTACCTCCAACCTAATTGAAGACCTGCTCACCCATCACAAGATTAAGCATAGAACTTCCACCCCTTATCATCCACAAGTAAATGGAAAGGTGGAAGTTAGTAACAGAGCTTTGGAAGGAATTTTGACTAAGGTAGTGAGCAGCAGCAGAAAATATTGGGCAGATCAATTGGTCGAGGCCACCTGTGCCTATAATACTACTTGGAAAACCACAACAGGCTTCACACCCTATGAGCTGGTCTATGGGAAGAAGGCTTTACTGTCCATAGAATTTGAATATAACACATTGAGGATGGTAGCTCAGCTAGACCTAGATCTCAGCCATGCACAACAGGAAAGATTGCTTCAGCTAAATGGATTAGATGAACAAATAATGCAGGCCCTCCTCCACTCAGAGGTAGTCCAACTTCAAAGGAAAATATGGCATGACTGGCACCTCAAAGAAAAACAATTTCAGTCAGGAGATTGGGCATTGCTATATGATTCAAGATACAAGGATTTCAAAGGCAAGCTGAGGACAAGATGACTGGGACCATATACAGTTGAAACATGCAATGACAATGGTTCAGTCCTTATCTAGACCATTAATGAAGAAGCCATTCCCATGCTCATCAATGGGCATAGATTGAAGATCTACAGGAAGCCCCTTTCCAAGCAGGAGTTCATTGAGACTCTGGGTAAATTAGTATTGGTAGTGGAGCAGGTCCCTGTCTCCACTCCACCTACACCCTGAGAAAACAAAAAAAAACAGAAAAAAACACAGAAAAAAAAAGAAAATGGAATAAAAGATCCCTGGGTGAAAACCTCTTGGAGGCGCACAGGGTAGAAAGTGAGGGTGAAAACCTCCTAGAGGCACCCTAGCTGTCTCAAACTAAAAAGAAAAAGAAAAAAGAAAAAAGATAAGCCTAACTTCTTTTGAATAAATTGCAGGTTGCAAGAAGGTCATTGCAGGTTGTAGTAGGGTCGCACAAGAAAAAGAAGGACATGACCAGGCTGCATGCACCCCTCACAGTCCATTCCTCCAGTATTGTAGCAATAATGCTACAACTCCTGGAGCTTCCTTCTCTAGTTTTATCAACCCGGTAGTTCGTAACAAACTTGGAAGCGACGGTGTTGTATGCACAAGTACTAGCTCTTGTCGCAACTGTCACTTGGTCAGCTGGCACAAGTCCGCTAGGGCTCAAGCCAACTTCTATATGTTCTCAGAAGAAGCTTTTTAAGTGATGAACGAAAGCTATCTCGAAGGAAATTAACCTACTTTGCAAGAATGAACTAAAAGCCAACAAAACATGGAAACCCTAGTAAACCCTAATTCTACCAGCTCAATCCTTATGATGCAACGGTGGGAGTGCGACTTATAAAGGTGATGCCATTACTTCTATTGGGATGAGATGCATGTGTTTAAACTACTTTCATTTGAAGAGAACATGTTTTTGTATTTTTTCTCAAGTTGTTGGAGTTATTATGACTGTGCTTCTTACTGGGTCTTGACTGTGCAGGGGTAGATCAAGGGGAGGAAGGCTTGGAAAGGGTCAGGAAGGCTCAGAGAGGGTCTAAGGGATCCCTAGCATCATTCCACAGAAGTTCACAAGGTTCAGATGCCTGGCAACCATGTTTGAAAGCTTCTACAGGATGTCTGCAGGGGATTCTATAGGAAGTTCAGGATTTCTACAGGAAGTCTGCTAACTTCTACAGGATGTTCTGCAATAGGATTTTTGGGTGATGGATGAACGAATGAGCTGTCTGGGTGGATAGAGACATAGGAGGGGAGCTTGTGATGGCTTGTGGATAGAGAGGTGAGATGGAGAGGGAATGTGTAAATCTGGTTGATCTAGAGGAGGTTAGAGGCAATGGAAGGCCGAAAGGATAAAACAACGTGGATGATAGAAGAGTTGGGAGGTAAATGATCTGACTGAGAGGTAAGTAGATGGCTTAGGCACGACTCAGAAGGATAAGGGAATGATAGAGTGGTGTTGCGCAGTGTAAATGAAACAAATCACCCGTATCTTGCACAAAACTGAAATGTCATCAACCTACTCTAACTATTTTATTAGAAACCAAAGATCAACAATGTAGTTTAAAGAGAAATCGTGCATGGTGCTAAAACAAAGAGTTATTGCTCAAGATCTAAATGCATTGATACCTCTGCAAACGGAAATGTTACGTTAAAGCTTGCATGAACATGTGAAACTACGTTTTTTGGTGGTTGGCACGGTCTACACTCCCAATCTCTAAACAGAGGTGGAAATGAGTGTACAATCAACCTTTTCTTGGAACTCTGATGAATTCTAATCCCCTTACTCTAATCTAAACTACTGAAATCACTTTATCCATAAACTAACCTACTTAATCACATCAAGGAATTCGAATCAGCAAACTGTGTTTTCAAGTGCATGTAAAGGAAAAGAAATGAAATGCTGAAAGAAAGACAAGTAACAATACAACGAAGGAAGCCTTAGGCTCTCAGGTTGGGCCCAACCCTGAGAGTTTAAGCTCCTTTAAGAACTCAGAGCTGCCTCAAATCTGTCTGCTTATTCATTAAGAGCTAATAGTCAAAAGTCTGATAACATGCCAAAAATGGCTTAGAAAAAGCAAAAACAGAGCTATCAGCTCGTAGTCTAGGATAAATAACAAAGTTTCAAAAGCTCCCATCGAAGGCTACAGCCTCAATATTTATACATTATGAGGGCCAAGCTAGCCTCCTAAATTAGTGGGGCTTGGCTGTCCAACTAAAAGTAAACTGTTGTTCCCTTAGAATCTGTTGGCTGCCTTCTAGCTCGGTGGTGATAGCTGTTGGAGCTCGGAGTTGGGGTGGAGATCACGAGGAAGGGCATTTAAGGCTGTGGACAACCTTCCTAAAAAACCGCAATGCCACCTTGGTTGTCTCCTTGCCTCCATCTGCGTGGTTTTGCTCCATTTAATGTCAAAAAACCTGAAATAAACATGTATTAGCCACCTAGGAATAGTGACTGCCCTCCTTCCTACAAATAACATGAATATACTAAGAAATGATGCATAAGTGATAAAAAATGAAGGGTTGAGCAAGGGTAAGTAGGCCAAATGAGCCCAAAATGTTACCAAATTTGGGGCTCATCATCACCCCCCAGCTAAAATATTTGCTCATCCTTGAGCAACTAGTCCAGCTCTTCATCCTTCATTGCCTTTACTGCCACCCTTACATCCCAAACCTCTGTAGTAGTGTCGTCCTTTCTGATATGGAACCCAGCCCTTCTAATCACCTTTTCCCACTGTTCATTATCATCTTTCTCTGTGCTGCCTTCCATCAATCCTAGCAGCAGTGGTGGGCTTAGCTTAAGGCAAATCCAGCTGGCCTGGAGGTTTTGCATGGATTTCTTATAGAGGGCCACCCGTACCAGAGCTTCCCTCATCCGAGTTGGGGTATGATACTCTCGGATTTTCAAACTGTGGGCCAATGTATTCCATCTGCGTGTGCATGTTTGGACAACGTTGTCTCCTAATAGTCTCTCCATGTCTTCAAAATGAGCTATGGCTTGGGCCTGTTGATCCATATATCTCAATGAAGCTTGAGGGTCAGTGGACAAATGTTGGTGTGTCGAGATTAGTGCAACTGGATCCCCTGGTTCTGGTCTGATGAGCAATGGCTCATTCAGCTCTCGGTTCATGACCGCTTTGGCTTCTGCTGCTCTTTTGTCCTCATGGTTCAACCATGAGGCAAATGCCATTAATTACATATCTCCCAAGGCCGTATTGGGATCCCATGAAACTACATTAGGCAGGGCCAAATTATGGAGGTAAAACTCCGTTAATTTGGCCTTATCCTCTGATGAGCTGGTACTACATAACTCAGTGAATTGCTACGGGTCTTGGAGCTGAGAGATACCCCTTTGCGCCAAGGTATTGATTTGAAATTGCAGCCATTGGTCTTTCAGGTACAGGCCATAGGATTTGGCCGGCTGCCTGCATTGGATAGCATCCATGGCCCAACTGGCCATGCAGGCCAATTGTGCCTCTTTCTGCTGCAGCTGTTGTCTGAGAGCTTGCACCTCAATTTGTGCTTGTTGTTCTTCTTCCTGTAGATGTGTGTTTGGCTCTCCAAGACCGGTGTTCAGTTCCTTTTTGCCTTGCTGCTCTGCTGTGGTGTCCCTGGAGGATGTACCTGTTCCTGTCCTCAGCTCCTGTAGCTACAATATCAGCTTTTGGTTTTCTTCCTGTAGGAACACTCGTTGGAAATTTGCCACATGTTTAGCCATGGACAATTCACTTCTGGCCTCCTTGAGCTGCTCCTGTAAGGGACCTATGTCCGCCACACCCTTTGACTTGCCTATTTTCATCCACGTGTATGTACGGACTCTTTCTTCCTCCAATGCAAAAAACAGTGGCACAGTAAATTTTTGAGGTATAATTTTGCAAGCCTCTAAAAAGTTGTAATATGAACTCAGACTTGGCTGAGGGCTAGGCTCTGGTATATGCTCTTTCTCCACTTCTTTTGGTGGCTCTACTTCGCCCTCCCTCGGTGGTGATGAGGGTGCTTCTCCTTCCATTCTCTATGTTTCCTTAAGTCTGGCTAAAGTTTCCTGTAGAGCATCTTCGGCATCCTATAGCCGGGTTTTCGAGGCCAATTGGTCCAACCTATCCTTCCAGGTGGTTTTCTTCGGGCTCCCCCTCTCATAGGTGACTGATATCTCTGAGGGGGACCTCTCCTTGGGCGAAGTAGGGGCATCTTCGATTATGATTGGGCTGCTGGACGAAGGCTGTGGCTTGCCCGTCTTTATTCTCACACTTCTTCGAGCTTTAAAATATAGAGGGGTCTCCCTCTTTCTCTTCTCCTTTGTCTTAGGAGGTGTACTGAGGGCGGCCAGCACATCTGCTGCCTCCCTTTCAAGAATGTCAGCTTTCTTCTCCTTGGGTTTTGCTTTCTCAGGGCTTCCTGTAGAAGACCCTTTTTTAGTTGATTTCGAGCTTTCTATAGAAGACCCTTTTTCAGTTGATTTCGGGCTTCCTGTAGAAGCCGGTTTCGGTTTTCTTGTAGAAACAGGTGTCACCGCTTTGGTTTGTTTTGCTGCATGAGTTTTACTTTTTGACTTGGTTGCGGCTGCTATTGAGGCACTTTTGCTGACGTGGAACTTCTCAGCCTTGTCCACACTGCTTTGCAATCTTCTCTCTGGCTGTCAACATGGGTGTGTCATCCTTCTCTTTGGCACCCTTTCCCTCTTGTTTCCTCTTTTGCTCTTTCTTCTACTCCGTGGTCGTGGTCTTCTGGCCTTTGTCTTTCTTCCCTGCGGGCACGGACTCCTTCTCCTCACTGCTAGATGAACCGAGCTCTTCGGTCAGCATCTTTATATCACCATCCCTGGTCAAATTTCTGAAGGCTTCCCATGAGAGAGGAACCTTGTATGTGTGGAGTGCATCCTCCACAAGGAGTTTGATGAGTCCATGGTGGGCTACCTGGTCTGGTGTGCCTTCTTTCAACTTGGTGGCACATTCAATCAGAGACTGTAGTAGAAATTAGGGGATACTGAGTTTGTTTTCTACAGGTAGGTCCATCTGATGCCTTAATTTCGTGAGTAACCGAAAATGGTACCCATATACAATGCTAAACCGACCTTCGCAGGTGATGTACTTCATAATCTGCAGGCTAACTTCACTCCACAGTGGCAGTAAGCTGGTTCTACGAACCCCATTTTTATCTTCTGAGAATTCCTCCTCTGGTGGACAGAAGTATTTCTTAGCTTGTTGGCCCAATTTTCTTTCTTCTTTATCCCATGGTAATCCCATTGGGAGCTCAGTAACCCGGCTGATAAATTGTGGGGTGGGTCTGAGACTCAAACCCCTGAAGTTGATGGTGGCCAATGTTTTGGATTTCGGCCTCAGAGCTTGCAAAAACTCCTCTGCCACCTCGTCGTCATAGCCCTACAATTTATCGCAGAATGACATCCATTGTGCTTGCATGAACAGCTCCACCACCTCAGGATTTTCCCTTAGCTTTGTGGAGTCGGTTGGTTCCCTTCTGATGAACCCACCCGGCATGGTGAAAAATTGCCGCGTTAACTGGAGGTGGTGGGTGTGGAAGAAAATTGGCCTACTGTGACAGAGCGTAGAATTACTCCTCTGCCACGCATACAATTCACAAAAACTTATATCCCGACGACCTTAACACAGCTTAATTATAACTCACATCCTGTAGGACGACAATTCATGCAACCGCAGACAATACTTGCAATGTTTTTTATGACCAGACTGTAGAACGTCGACTCTTCCACCCTCGAAACCAATTGCATGGAAGGTTCAGGCTTACCTTGTTAATCCGCCACCTTTTGACGTGAGGAACCCAATTTCCTGTAGAAACAGCTTTCCTGTAGAAGCAGCGCGCGAATTCCGGAGGATACTGCAGTGGGTCTGTGCTCTCTGTGCTGCTTAACAGGCGTTCGAATGGCCAAAGACTTGGAGTGTCGAGCTACAGAGAGATCCGGGTGCTCACTCGACTTTCAAACGGTGAATGATAATGCGTGGGGTGGAAATCTAGCCGATTAGATTTGAATCTGGCGGAATCCGTGGCGCGGGGGTGAGCTGTCCCTGCTGGACCGTTGGACGACGTCACTCCATCATTCGTCTGCGAGTTCCCTTACTGCCGCATCATTCCCCGCAGATCCGCCACCGTCACTTCTGTTAAAACTCGTTTTCCCCTACTGGATGGCTCTCACGTGTGCACTGCCCGTTCCTTTTTGCCACAACCACCGTTCAAACATCCGACTAGACCACTGACTGGTCGACGTGGCCATTCGAATGGCCATACGACCACTCAACCCATTCACTTCACACTTCGCAAACATTTCAAAGTAAAATTCATGCAATTCGACGGAAGAAAGGGCGAGGCACTTACCTGTGCGGCCGCGACACGATTCTTCAGGCTTTTGGATGACGATGGGTAGATTTGGTTGCTGCTGCGTGATTGCACAAGTCCGGAGGTTCTTCTTCACAGGCCGCTGACGATGAATTTTACGATTCGGCTACATGTGCGTGCGTTATCCTTGCATGTTGCTCCGATGGAATGGTGTACACTCTAGTTTGCTTAACTGCTACGGGACTCCTGCAGGATGTCCTGTAGCAGTTTTTCCTCCTCGGGTGCATGTTGCACGATGAAGACAGTGGCCTCACGATCTTGCTCCCAGGGCTCTTGGATAGCTGGGATGGGTATGGCATGGCATCTCAACGTCTTTTTTCATTTAAAAATTGCCTTCTCTTGATAACTCAATGATTTGCTTTGATTGTGCAGGTATCTGCATTGCATGTCAACAGGGGTGGTAGAAGGAGGTGACAGTAGTGTGTAAGGGTGAAAATAGTAGCTTGCATGCGTCCAAACCAATCCTTGGTCGTTAGATCTCCTCATACAATGAATTTTGGGCCGTCCTGAACTTCTACAGGAAGTTTCCTGTAGAAATACAGAACTTCTTGTTGAAAGTTTGCACCTTCCTGTAGAAAGTCTGCACCTTCCTGTAGAAAGTCTGCATCTTCCTGTAGAAGACTTAAGCTGTGATGAAATCGTGCCCATACCTTGGAGAGGATGAGTATTCTTGGAGGAGGTGCTGGTGAGGTCTCCTGGCAGCATGATAAGGATCCTTGACTTTGAGTTGAGAGACCTCCTCTCCTTCATAGAACACCTGCAACCTGCATGCATTTCCACTTTATAAACTTGTTGTCCCTATATTTTTTGCTTATTGTTTTTTCTTTTTTTTTTCTCCTTTTTTTTTTTTTTTTTTTTGAAAGATAGCAGGGGTGCCTCAATGAGGTTTTCACCCTTGCCATCTGCCTTAAGCGCCTCAGAGAGGTTTTCACTTAAGGATCTTTTTCAAATTCCTTCTTTTTTTTTTTTTTTTTGAAAGACAATAGGGGCGCCTCAATGAGGTTTTCACCCCTACCACCTGCCTTGGGAGCCTCAGCAAGGTTTTCACCCAAGGATCTTTATTATTAATTTGTTTTTTTAGATCTTTCAGGGTATGCCCAAAGCAGAGGCAGAACCCTTCTCTATGACCAACACTAATTTCTCCACAGTTTTGATGAACTCTTGTCTTGAGAGAGGTTTCCTATAGATCTTCAGTCGATGCCCATTGACAAGCATGGGGATGGACTCCTCATCAATGGTCCGAATAAGAACAGATCCATTTTCATGACATTTTTCCACTGCATATGGTCCCAACCATCTGGTTCTCAGCTTCCCCTTGAAATCTTTGTGCCTGGAGTCATACAATAGTGCCCAATCTCCTGGCTGGAATTGCTTGTCATTGAGGTGTTGGTCATGCCACACCTTTCTCTGCAGTGGAACCACTTCTGAGTGAAGGAGGGTCTGCATTCGGTGCTTGTCCAGTCCATTCAGCTGCAATAACCTTTCTTGTTGTGCATGGCTGAGATCTAGGTCCAGCTGAGCTGCCATCCTCAAAGTGTTGTATTCAAATTCAATGGACAGCAAAGCTTTCTTCCCATAGACCAGCTCATAAGGTGTGAAGCCGGTTGTGGTCTTCCAGGTGGTGTTGTAAGCCCATGTGGCCTCAACCAGGCGATCTGCCCAATCTTTCCTACTGTTGCTCACCACCTTAGTCAGTCCTCTTTGCTGCAAAATGTCCTCCACAAGGCCCATCATGACAGGTGAGGAGGATATCAAAGACTTCCTCCTCCCTTACACAACGCCTTAAGATCTGATCAGGGCCAAGCTTGAATAGGTTGCCCCCGATCCAAGTGAATGAGACACTTTTTCTTATGATTCTGCTCTTCTCTCTTGAAGATAGGTGCGGAGGGAACTGTGCTGAAACAAGGTAGTTTGCTATATGAACAAACCATGGAGAGAGTACTGAGATAGCAAACATATGTTCATCGAGCATCTGGTCATCCACTGTTCCATCCTCATCTGCAGATAGATCCAATCTAGATAAAAAGTCAGCAACAACATTTTCTTTACCTGTTTTGTCAACAATGGTCAAATCAAACTGCTGTAACAAAAGTAACCATCTAATAATACGAGCATTCACATCTGGTTTATTCATTAAATATCTAATTGCAGCATGATCAGTATGTACAAATGTTTGATAGCCAGTGATATAATGTCGGAACTTGTTCAGTGCATAGACCACAGCCAAGAATTCTTTCTCGGTTACGGTGTAATTCAGTTCTGCTTTGGATAAGTTTTTGCCGACAAAGTAAATGGCATACGGAAGTTTTTGTTCCACTTGTCCTAAGGCTGCCCCTATGGCTTTGTTCGAGGCATCAGTGTGGATGTGGAAAGGTAGGACCCAGTTGGGACCTCTCAAGATTGGGGCAGACACCAACTTGTCCTTTAATTCATTCAAAGCCCTCTGACAATCGTCAGTCCATTTAAACTCCACATCGTTTGCCAACAAACCAAACAATGGTGAGGCTAGCTTGCTGAAGTCTTTAATGAATCTCCTGTAATACCCCGCTAATCCTAAGAAACTCTGAACATCCCTTACCTTTTGGGGAGGTGGAACCTTCTTGATGAGAGCAATTTTGTTAGGATCCACTTGTAACCCTTGGCAAGAAATGGTGTGGCCTAGCACGGTCCCTTCAGTCATCAGGAATTCACATTTTTCAGGACTAAGGGATAGGTTCATCTCAATGCATTTCATTAGGACGTTTCCCAGATTGGACAATGCTTCCTTGAAGTTGGACCCATAAGGGGTGAAGTCATCCATATAGATTTCCACCGCATCATGGACCAGCTCAGAAAAGATGCTCAAGACGGCTCTCTGGAAGGTAGCAGGAGCATTGCATAGCCAAAAGGGAAGAACTCGGTAGGAAAAGGTACCCCAAGGACAAGTGAAGGTGGTCTTATCTTGGTCTTCCGGGTTGATTTGGATTTGGTTGTACCCGCTAAACCCGTCCAGGAAAGAGAAAAACTTCTTTCCTGCCAGTCCATCCAACACTTGATCTATGAAAGGTAGAGGGAAATGGTCTTTCTTGGTAGCTTTGTTCAGTTCTCGGTAGTCCACACAGATTCTCCACTTCCCATTTTTCTTGGGAACCAACACCAGAGGGGACACCCATTCGCTATCTGAGATGGGGTAAATGAATCCGGCATCCGACAGTTTTTGCAATTCTTCCTTGACAATGTCCTTAAGGGCTGGATTCATTCTCCTCTGGGGTTTCCTAACCGGTTTACAATCCTCCTTGATGTAAATGTGATGGGTACAGACCGAAGGATGGACTCCTTTCATCTCCTTATAGCTCCAAGCAAACGCATCTAGATGACTGGCCAACAGACTACACAGCTCCTTTTCCTGGGAAGGAGATAGGGAGGAGCTGATCTTTAACGTTCTCTCAGGGTTGAACTCCACATTCTTGACTCTGGGAGTGACAGGGTTGGTTGCACAAAGGTCCACTAAGGTGCTAGCTTGGGCATCCTCCACCAATTCCTCTAAGGTCAGTGCACTGGGAGGTGGATTCGGGATCAAGGTCTCAATCAAATCATCCTTGGTTTGGGGGTCTCCCCTAGTGGTGTCTAGGGTACACAAAGGTGCTGAGTACACCTCATCTTCTTCTCCTTCCTCCAACCAAAGTGGTAAGTCATGCTCTAATGAAGGTTGGGCAGGAGGGTATAGGACTAGCTGCTTGGACATAGGACCATTTTTGATGGTCATGTTTCCTGCACGGCAACTTATGTAAGCATCTGCAGTGGCTAACCAAGGCCTTCCCAAAATAAGAGGATATCCAGTGAGCTTTGCCTTTGGTTGCAGCACCAAGAAATCTGCAGGATATTCCCAAGAGTCAACAGAGACCAAGACATCCTCCACAATCCCTTCGGGAGTCATGGTGGAGCGATCTGCAAGTTGTAGGACTGTCGAGGTCTTCCTCAAGGAACCCTGAAGGTTGAGTTTGAGCATGGTATCCCTGGTCATTACATTAATGGCAGCCCCCAGGTCAATCAAGGTGTGAGGTATGATGGTGCCATTGATGTGGGCATCTACTACAGGACTCCCAGGATCTAGGTACTTTGGGCAGATGACTTGTCCTAACATAAGGTCAGACAGTTGTCCTAAGACATTGATGGTTGAAGCATCTCTCTTTCGCCTACCTGGGTGTCTGAAACACTTTTCCTTAACCAGTTTGTTGTATATTGGCACATCCTTGATGGCTTGGAGAAGTTGTATTTTCACACACAACTGCTTGAGCTCTCCCAGAAGCTCACCCTCCTTTGGGTTGGGTTGTCTGGTGGCTGTTAGTCTCTCAGGAAAGGGTGGAATAGCCTTTGGTTCACTTTCCTGTTTGTCTTCCTCGTCCTCTGGGGGAGGAGGTTGGTGATCCGAAAGAGTCTTCCCAGATCGCAGATTGATCTCCTGGATCTCCACAGCATAGGTAGGGCATGATGTTTCCCCGGTGTATACCTGCTGGGCCTGTCTGTTGTTGGGGTTCGGGTTCGGTTGAGCAGGCATTTGAGGTTGCCTTGGAGGAGCAGGAGGTAATGGTTGAGGTTGAACTGGTGGTGGAGGCAAAATGGTGGGAGGAGTGTTGTACTGGGGCCTCCACCCCAACTGAGGTGCATTCCACTGAGGCTGTGGCTGGGCATGTCAGTGATATGAATGAGTAGTGGGTTGAGTATGGTACTGAGGTGGATAAGACCATGGAGGAGGCACAGACCAGGAAGGATGAGCAGGGGGACCCCAGGAAGGCATAGGAGTAGATTGGTTGGGGCTGTAATAAGCTTGGGGTGCCCCTTGCATCCCCTGTTGGTAAGGTCTAGGCCCTTGTGGCCTCCTTTGGTTGAGGAAATAGAGAGGCTCGGTGGGGTCTTCTGTCCCTTGATACATGGCTTTGAGCCCAGGTAAGGTTGGACATTGATTTGTGGGGTGGTCCTCCTCACAAACGGTGTCTCCTTGTACACCTAGGGCAGAAGATACCCAAGGCCCTCTCAGCTTCTTCCTTCTTCTGCTGGATCCTGAATGTATCCAGTTGCATGGCAATGGTCTGTCTCACCTCACTTTTGAGATCCTCTAATTGATTTGCAAACTCATGTTTGGAGAAAGGAATACCAGCTGAGAGGAGGTTTCCTCTACCTCGTTTTCGGGCTGCCCTAGAGTGGTTTCTAAACACAGTCTTTATGTCCTCATAAGGAAGTTGGTAAATATCTCCTCCAGCTAACATGTGAAGGGTATCTAAGAGGTCTTCAGGGACTCCTCGGAGCAGGACCAACTTGAGGGATTCAGGGTCAAGTGTACACCTAGCCCGTTTATAGCTATGTTGGAACCTTTCGTCATAATCCTCTAAGGACTCATCATTTCCCATGGTCATCCGAAAGATTTCTCCCTTGGTTTCCTTGGACCTACAGTAGTCCCGGTACTTGGTATTGAAAGCTTGCTACATCTGAGCCCAAGTGGTGATACTGTTCCCAGGTAAGCCCATGAACCAGCGTAATGTTGCATCCTCAAGAGTTGAAGGGAAGAGTTTCAGCTTCTGCTCATCTTCAGTATAGTCATAGGTTCGACAAAGGACAGCAAACTCAAACAGGAAGGTATCAGGATCTTCAGTATTCAGTCCATGGAAGTGAGGTAAATTGGAGGGGCTAATGTTCTTCATTTTCATGTCTCCATTGGTCTCTCGGATAGGGAAGGCACCTTCTATTCTCTCATCTTCTCTTCTATTGTCAGCCATAGCTTCAGATGGAATGGTCTCTAATTCTTCTTCTGCTATAGGATCTTCGTATATCTCAGGAGGTTCACCTATAGGTTCTTCTGGATCACTGTCACCAAAGAAGAGAGAAGGGTGACTCAGTGATGTGGTGGGGGTGTTGGGTAAGAATTTGCCTGTTTTATCTTGATTCCTACGAGGCATGAAATGGAAAGACTTTTGATTGCTTTTTGTTTTTTTTTCTGTGGTAACTGCAAAAACTGAAACAGATTGATCTACAACTAACTATCTTGCTGAAATGAAAATGCAGAATTGAAATGAAAGCAGGAAAGAACTAATCTACTTTGCTCAAATGAAATTGCAGGAATGGAAATGCTAGTCTACGCTTGTAGAATTGAAATGCTAATCCCACCACTAGTCTAGCTGGATTGCCCTTAAGCTAAGCCCACCACTGCTGCTAGGATTGATGGAAGGCAGCATAGAGAAAGATGATAATGAACAGTGGGAAGAGGTGAACAGAAGGGTTGGGTTCCATATCAGCAAGGAGGACACTACTACAGAGGCTTGGGATGTAAGGGTGGCAGTAAAGGCAATGAAGGATGAAGAGCTGGACTAGTTGCTCAAGGATGAGCAAATATTTTAGCTGGGGGGTGATGATGAGCCCCAAATTTGGTAACATTTTGGGCTCATTTGGCCTACTTACCCTTGCTCAACATTTTTGGTCTACTTGCCTCAGTAGACCGTGCCAACCACCAAAAAACGCAGTTTCACATGTTCATGCAAGCTTTAACGTAACATTTCCGTTTGCAGAGGTATCCATGCATTTAGATCTTGAGCAATAACTCTTTGTTTGAGCACCATGCACGATTTCTCTTTAAACTACATTGCTGATCTTTGGTTTCTAATAAAACAGTTAGAGTAGGTTGATGACATTTCGGTTTTGTGCAAGATACGGGTGATTTTTTTCATTTACACTGTGCAGCACCACTCTATCATTCCCTTATCCTTCTGAGCCATGCCTAAGCCATCTACTTATCTCCCAGTCAGATCATTTACCTCCCAACTCTTCTATCATCCACGTTGTTTTATCTTTTCGGCCTTCCATTGCCTCTAACCTCCTCTAGATCAACCAGCTTTACACACTCCCTCTCCATCTCACCTCCCTGTCCACAAGCCATCACAAGCTCCCCTCCTATGTCTCTATCCACCCACACAGCTCATTCGTTCATCCATCACCCAAAAATCCTATTGCAGAACATCCTGTAGAAGTTAGCAGAGTCCCTGTAGAAATCCTGAACTTCCTGTAGAATCCCCTGCAGACATCCTGTAGAAGCTTGCAAACACGGTTGCCAGGCATCTGAACCTTGTGAACTTCTATGGAATGATGCTAGGGATCCCTTAGACCCTCTTTGAGCCTTCCTGACCCTTTCCAAACCTTCCTCCCCTTGATCTACCCCTGCACAGTCAAGACCCAGTAAGAAGCACAGTCATAATAACTCCAACAACTTGAGCAAAAATACAAAAACATGTTCTCTTCAGATGAAAGTAGTTTAAACACATGCATCTCATCCCAATAGAAGTAATGGCATCACCTTTAGAAGTTTCACTCCCACCGTTGCATCATAAGGATTAAGCTGGTAGAATTAGGGTTTACTAGGGTTTCCATGTTTTGTTGGCTTTCAGTTCATTCTTGCAAAGTAGGTTAATTTCCTTTGAGATAGCTTTCATTCATCACTTAAAAAGCTTCTTCTGAGAACATATAGAAGTTGGCTTGAGCCCTAGCAGACTTGTGCCAGCTGACCAAGTGACAGCTGCGACAAGAGCTAGTACTTGTGCATACAACACCGTCGCTTCCAAGTTTGTTACGAACTACCGGGTTGATAAAACTAGAGAAGGAAGCTCCAGGAGTTGTAGCATTATTGCTACAATACTGGAGCCCACCAAGAAGCATCAGATGGAGCATAGTTTTCAAGTTGGAGACGAAGTCTAGATGTATATCAGTAAGGACAGGATGCAAGGTGAAGGTAAGAAGATAAAGCCCATCACTTGAGAAGATTGGTGAAAATGCTTTTCACTTTGATTTACCAACTTAGATGCACATCTACTTAGTCATAAATGTAGATTGCTTGAGATTGTTTGAACCTTCAATGATTAAGGACCCTGAAAAGCAAAGTCAATTGCCTTCTATTGATGACCTGCTACCTGAATACCTCAATGAGCTGCAGGAAGACACAATGCTGGATAGGAAGGTGAGGCAACACACAGGGGAGATGTTGAGTACCTTAGGATTCAGCTCAAAGGTTCAAAGCCAAGCAATGCAGAGTGGATTGAGATTGGACAAGTGAGAAAATAGTACCCTCACTTAGTCAATGCTTGAAAACCAACTTTTGGTGGTCCAAAATCTTTTTCAGTGGGAAGGTCATGATCTGAATTAGATTCATAAAATACTGTCAAAGAACCATGACTGTATCAGGTCAGGAAAAATATCTAAAGAAATCCAAAACAACAATCAAAAACACCCTTGAACCAGTGGCAATGGTAGCCAACGTGGAACGATGAGGACCTTGGCCAAAGCACACTAAGTGAGGCCCATGGAGACCGCGTAGGAGGTCAAAGTAGCCCCTGGGAGCCCTGGAATGGGAAAAGGAGGTGGAATTTGATGCGCAATTAGTGCTTAGCTCTAATCACACATCACTGGGTGAATAGGGCCATGAAGGAAAAGCCCAAGCACTTGGCCGAGTGGGGGAACTGGAGGACCGCAGGCAGAAAAGGAAAAAGCACTAAAACATAATGGCAAGACCCACGCTTTGGAAACAGGCAGTTTTGATTGGGGCGCCCTTAAACGGTAAGAGGTTTTGGATGAAAGTGGAGCGATTCCATACATTGATTGATGCATAGCAGGTGGAGGTGAGAGAAAATCGCCATTGATTGCATGCTATCAGTCGAGCAAGTCAACTGCATGAAAAGTGCATATGGCATTGGATCTAGGGGACTCAAATCGGACGACTGAGATAGCGCCCAATGGAGGAAGCAGAACCAACAGAGAATTAAGCCACGTTTTAGAAGGGATTTGGAATCAGTTTGACTGCCATGATGGAGGAAGAATGCATCCACGATGTCACTGAAGAAATGAACCGACAAAGCATGCTAGCGCCATTTAGTGGAGGAAAAGTGGCCACTCCCTGAGCATTCATGATGATGCCTAACAGGGAACTCCAAGCGCAGCTGCAGAAGGTGAATCGACAGAGGTGGAAGGGAACCAAACAGACATTGGTTCAGATGGCTAAAAGCCATGAACAGAGACAGTCGAATCAACAAAGTCAGTCGAAGTCCAAGATACGAAGAGAGACAGAGAAAGGAACCAAAATCCTGAGAGGAGGATGGAACACAGAGAATAGTAAAGAAATGCAGAAGAGACAGAGGGTTGAGTTGACCAAAGGTAGCATCAAGCACCAGAGAGCTTGAGATTCAAGCCATCCCATAGAGGAATCCATTCGGACTGAGCATCACATTTGGCTCTTTCCACTGTAGACTAGAAGGTCATAGAGCTGGTAGGAAGAAGAAGAGTTTGTGCACTCAAGTGGCTTGGGGAATCCAAGAACCACCCTACCAAGCAAATCTGGTTTAGGAGAACTCACATTGAGTCAGTGTATTATAATTTCTCTACTTAAGAAACAACAAATCAAGGCCACCACTGAAAGCTAGACTGGAGACGTAGCCCTGGAGAATAGGGTGAACTCCTTATTAAATTTCTTGTGTCTTTGTGTTGCTTACTGTATTTCTCTATTGTCTTTCCATTTTATTTTCTGTGTATTGGAAATCTGATTGATTCGTTGCTTCAATAACACAGAACACACACCAGCACATGAGTCTGTAATACCTTAGTTTAATAAATCTTTAACTGATATCACTCATAGGGTGAATATCAGATAAACTGTACATTTTTACATTTTTACTGTGTATATTTACAGTGGTCATTTAATTTCTCCCATATGTCTACATCTAGTAACTGGATTTTTACCATCTTCCCATAGATTTCATATGCATCTATGTACTTGGAAGTGGGTTTATTTAGAAAAAGGAGTTTTACTTCATGCTAGAGGTAAAACATGTTTTCAAATGTATGATACAATACCTTTCCAGTAGGCATCCTCTTCATAGAGGAAGTATTTACCTGATCTCTCGCCACCTCTCTGCTTCTCTTTTTGTAGTCTTCATGTGCCGTTAATTTATCATTTATCACCAAGGGATTGGGTAGAGCCTTTTGCCTCAAAACAACAAACTTTACCACGAATTTGTCTATAGCCAGTTGCATGGTTTCGAATTTTTCCTCAAGGTTAAGCATCAAATTTCTCTTGGTGAGCACCTTCTTAACCTCAAATATTGTACCTGTCTTGTTAGCTATGTCCAAATCCTGTAATTTATATTTGTTTTTGGAGTCCAAGAAATGGATGATTCTAGTGGCTTCTTTTGGCATGTCTCCTAGTTCAGCCTTAACCCTCTAAATGGATTTTGTAGCCTCTTTCACTAAGTTTCTTTGCTCAAAAATTACTTGAATGGATGGAAAAATATCATTGACAGAGTCAATGATATTGGCCCACAATTGCTCCATATCCTGGCCAAGTGGCTACTTTAATGTCAACTCTTTCTCTAAGATTTTTATCCTCTTATTCATCCTGGTTGATTTCTATACTTCCTCTTTGTGCATAATCTATGCAAGCTTGTTATCCTTCTCTAGACTGGTTATCTTTTCCTTAAGCTTGTTTATTTGTGTGGTCTGAATGGACATGTCTTCCATTTCCTTGACCAACTTACTTGCCTCATCACCTGGCTAAGTTGCTGTTGTTATCGAATCTGTTGCTGATGTAGATGTCGTGGAAGTTGGTAGTGTTGTAGCCAGTGGAGCTGTAGGAGCCAATGAAGCTGCCAAGGTGGATGGTACTACAATAGTGACTGTTGGGATAACAATGGCAGTGGCAGTATCAAGACTAACTTGTTTTAACTGTATCAAGTTGTCTAACACCTTCTCCATTTCCTTCAGTTGATCATTAACTTGTAAAACAAGGTCCATCATTTCCTCCTCATGTGTTTGGATCTCGAAGACTTCTTTTGTCTGTGGGTGCTCTGAATGAGGCAATTTGATTTGTTTCTCTAGAGCAAAAATGACCTCATTCTTTTTCTTTATTAACTTCTCAACAGCCTTGATATCATTGGGATCATGTACCAACTCAATTACCAAGTCCTCCAGTGACTTGATCGTGTTGTCCTTGGCCTGTGAGGAGGCCTTTTCCTATTTTTACTGTGTTGTAATGTTGTCCAATGAACTTTGAAGCTTGTGTGTAGCCATAGATTTACCTGTCAAGGTGGAATAAATTATCGCACTTGCCTACTTGTGGAACTCAATTTGGTCAATGGGATGAACATCCCTATCCGAAACCTCAAATTATTCTTTTCTATAGTCCGCTAATGTTTTTGGCTATTGGACTCTAGGTTGCATGAATGACATCTGCATTTTTCCTATTTTGATATCAAAGGATGACATCAACCTACTTCGATTTTTTTGTGTCTGCTTGAAGTATTGAGCAAAAGTTTCAGCCCTCAACTTCTCATTCCTCAACTTGATTTCCTTGTATCTATATTTGATATCCTTTTCTTATCCCCACAGGCCTAGTGAATGAAGAAACCTCAACACTAAGCTATCTCTTAATAAGTTGAGTGTTTGATGTTGAGGGCTCATGTGTTTCTCCTTAAGCTACTATGCCTTTGCTTCTTTCTACCATTGTGTCACTCTCAGTAATTTCCACTGAGTCAATGGTGTCTTCCTATTCAGTTACACCATTAAGCTTGTAACTCTTCCTATAACTAATCTCAAACTATTCATCTGTGGTTTCCATAGCTGAAATGGAACCTTCTTCCATGTTTCTCTTTGGATTCCTGTCTTCATTTTCTGGACACTGTAAAATAGGAGGAATATTCATTTGTTCTCATAGTTCTGGAACCTATTATTAGGAAGGAATTGGTATCAATATATTTTTCTACATCAATTAGTGTATTCTCTACATCAACTATAGTACTATCCATGTCTATTAGAGTGTTTTCCGACCATTCTGATTGGTTGGAAAACCTCTCAATGTTTGGTCTGGGATGATGGATGAAAGGTCCTAATTTGACCTTGAGCCTTAGCTTATTTATGACTCCATGAGGGTCATACGGCCACATAAAGCTATTCTTGAATTTCATTTGTTGCGAAATATTATCTGCCTCTGGTCAAGATTCTCTAGGATTACAAATGAATGGGCCCAATTGATTTTTCATTTTGAATTGGGTTTTCTTGCTAACTTCTAGGAAATTTACTTCATCAGAATTTATAATCTGCCTAAAGTATTCTAGTGCAAATATCCTCATGTGGAGGTATTTAGGTAGTTTGTAAGGGGCAAGTTGGCATCCACATATTCTTATTTATGTGTGCTTCTACTACATTTACCAATCTCCCACTTTAATTTTCTTTGCCAACTATAGCACCCTTTTGATCTCTTGATTGATTATGGGCTGAGGGCTACTGGTTAGCATATTCATAACTAGATGGACAAATGAATCAATGAAGTCCTTGTAAGTAAATACAGTGGAGTACTCTTGGATCAAGGGTGTCCAGTATATAACTGACCTTTAATTTCCTTTGGTATTCAACTTCTGGATGCTGATAGTGAATTTATCTTACTGGTAGTACAAGAACATATGAAATAAAATTAAAGAATAATTGAAAACTTTCTCAGTTGGTTGTCTGGTGAATCGCTCATGCATTCTGTCTGCTATGAACTGAGCATAGTTGTAAATTATAGCAGGAGGCTTGCCTGAACTAAAGATGGAAAGGAAATCAAGGACAACCTCATCCACATGTTCATCTGTAGTGTATCGTCGAATGTAGGAGAGCATGGTTATGATTTGTATGCCTCTCTTAGAAAAAATGGTGGCAGCATATGGAGGACTTTTTGTAGGAGTACGACACTCCTCTATGACGAAAGTTAGGAAAATTTGGGCTATTCTGGGAAGGTCTAACTTGGTGTAGAGGTCCAACAAGTCTCCAATAAAAAGTGAGGTCTCATTTGGGATTTGTTGGATTTGCAGCATTTGGTTAATGGATTCTTCAGTGATGGTAAATAACACTTGCTGGTGAGAGGTGACAATAGCTCTTTGGGTGGGAATGTAGTAATCATGACAGAAGTGGATAATTTATGGGAATGGGTGTACTTATGGAAACAAACACTTGGGCAAATTAGACTCCCAAAGGTGAATGTCATCGTTCTGATTTAAAAATTTGTCCTTACTCCAGTAGTGGAGCTTCAGAAGGTAGGCAGTGAAAGAAACATCATTTATTTGGAAGTCTCTACCTGCTAATGCAAGGTGGTCAATGTCCAGGTGAGGGGTTTGCAGAGGTCTCACATGTAGAGAGGTTTGGGAAGCCATAATTGGGTTTACATATATGAATTAGGCTTGTAGCGATTTCAGGAGTGAGGTTTAGAAGTTCTCGTAGAGTGGGAGGGTAG
Organism: Pinus tabuliformis; assembly: GCA_031772625.1. Classification (NCBI taxonomy): domain Eukaryota; kingdom Viridiplantae; phylum Streptophyta; class Pinopsida; order Pinales; family Pinaceae; genus Pinus; species Pinus tabuliformis. The sequence goes on from CM062819.1 coordinate 154,997,988, forward strand.
TTAAAGTCTGTAAAAGAAGAGTTTCATGTATGCAAATAAATTTCTCCACAATTTAGGTGAGTTTCTTAATTAACAATTCGATTTTAATTGTGTTTTTTCAAATTCATAGGGTTGTTCTAGTTTTTCCAAGAATACCTAGAAATTAATGGGTTGATGTGCAAACTAGGTTCAATGGTGAATTCAGAAGGTACTGTGGCTTCAACTATCAACTCATTGCTTCAATTGGGTATCCAGAGCTTCTTCAAAAAGTAGAAGGTGGTCAAATTGGTTGCATAGGTTTCATGGTGTTGAAAATGGCTAAGCAGCAGTTTACAATGAAAATGAAAGAAAAGAGCGAATTGGGGCTTTTTTGACCTTTTAACGGGTAACGGTCACATTTTGGCATGGAAATTATAAATGAACTGTGGGAAGTTTCTAGTTTGGGTGGGGAGGTGATTTTCTGGGCCATCGCACTATTTTTGGAGGGTCGAAATTACTTTTCATGAGCACGCGATCTAGCCTAGTGTCGTTACATAGCAAAACGGTGCCCAGGAAAAACCGTGAATCCTATCTGCTCAAGGGCTGCTATCTGTCATATTATGAATCTGCATGATATCGTTGTACATTGTTGGATCTAGGGGCAGAGATCAAAGGGCTATCGTGAAATTGAGTTGCACGGAGGGAATCAGGAAAGGGATTTGCAGGGCCCATGATTTAATTACATTTAATTGTAATTATTTAATGCATAATGTTGGGTTCTTTAATATAAGCAGTGGGCTAATAAGGTGGGACCATGGGTTATGTGGTGAGGTTTTTTTAAGTACACCAAGGGTTGGTGGGTTAAAAAGGGGTTGTTAGCCTCCTGTTGCAACAGGTGTTCATCTTTCATGATTGACATTTTTACATGCCAAATATGTCATACTTTGCATGCTGTAATGCTCCATATTTCCTAAAGAGGCCAAAGAAGGGGCCATGAAAGTGTGCCAGTCTAAATGCCATTATTGTATTCCAATTTTGATGACTTAACCATTTTTGAAGAATGTTCTATTAAGGGAAGTCCAAACAGCCTAATCTTGGCTTCCCTAGGTTTCAATTTCTTGCTTTAGAATCTAGAGAATGAATATCTGTCCAAACAACTTAATCTTGGCAGATTTGTAGATAGGTAGAGAAACAAAGGAGCCCAACTGCTTAATCCGGGACCTTGGCAGAAATAAGGATAGATTTAGATAGGAGGGCACTCAAGAGAAAAATTGTAAAGCAGGGTCTGCAAGTCTAAGTGCACCCAAACTAAAAATAAGAAAAAATGTTAGGTAAGTAGGCTGGGTAGGTAGTTTTGAGGTTGCAGAATGTTGAATTGTGGTCAATTTTTCGTTTCAAAGTGATATTATACTTTAGATCACAGGTACAAGGCGGTTTTCATTTGGAAGAGCTCAAGCGAGGCATGGCTAACTCCCCTTTCTTCTTATTCCCCAAATCACTCACTAATTTCCTAAAGAGGTCAAGATCCGCTTGATTCCTCTTAGTTTCATTATTTTCCATATAATTTGCCTGGGTGAAGATCTGCTTCACTCAAGGATTTCCATTCTTCCTCTATGAGTCACTTTTCCCCCCTTGATAGCCTAAGATCCACATACTTAGCGCTTTTTGTCATCTCCATATTAACTACTAACTCTATTATTTAGCTCCCTAAATCATTTTCCTATCCCATACTATGCAAAAATATATAAAATCCCAAAAATATTAAATAATCCCCCCCTTCGCACTATAGCCATATTTTTCTAAGTCCGGGAGGCAGTAGTCCATCTGGGGCTCCTACTAACCCATCCGTGTCCTAACTGGAGTTAGTCTGACACCTGGTCATGCTAACAACCATTCCCCCTTAACCCTAACCCTACAACACTCATATTTCGCCCTTATCCTAAAGTTTTACATGTAAATATCTACCCCGCCCGCTTATAACCCCGTAAACCCACTCTTCTAATGTTTAAACCCCCCTCCATTTAATAAATTATTCAAATGCGCTGCGGGCCCCGTCCTTTATCCCTCCGCCGCCTCATCTGTGCCGCCGACCGTCAGATCTGGCGCGCCGCAGATCAACGGTGGGCGGGTCTTGTCATCTCCGAAGCCGCCGAGGGTTAACGCCCGGGAGATCAGCAGTTTTCCCGTCGTACTCCTACCACGCGTCACCCTTTTGGCTGTGGCAGAGCCCCCTCCTCCAATACCACCTATGCGGAAAGGTGGTGCACCATGAAACCGGATACCACCTCCGCCGAGTGATGTCATCCTACCACGTCATCAAACTGCGTCGGCCTCCTGCCACCGTAATGCCAAATCATCCTGCCACATCCCTGCCACTGTGTCACTGGCACATCATCCACCATACTGCTGACGTCACCCTACTGACATCATCCTGCCATGTCACCGTCGTACTGGGACCCATCGCTGACGTCACCGTCAAAAAGCATGAAAGGTGCAAATCGTAGCCTAGGAAGCCCGGAATCAAAATCTGAGGCAGTTTTTCATGCATGGCTATGGGAAATAGGCCAAAATGGAAAGCCCCTTCGTGACTCGGCCTCCAGCAAGCCCGAAAGCAGCAAAATGACCAGAATTTCCTCGCGAAGCATTCAGAAAGGGGAAAACACAGTTTTTAAAGAAACAGAGGGCCAAACAGCTACCATGAAAGGTCGATGAGACAGTCTAAAGCACTCAGAAGACATTAAAGAGGCCAGTTTCAGCGCCAAAGAGTATCAGGAAGCGGAAAAGTGTATCAGTGAAGATATGTCAGCGGCCCGAAGCAGGAAAACATTAAAGAGCACCCCAGAAGAGTCAACGAAATGGCGCTAAGCCATTTAAAGCTCTCAAATCAGTGATTAAAGCATTTAAAGCCACATGTGATGGGTGGATCAAAACCCAAAGCATAGTTATGGCTAAGTGATTAGCACAGAGCCATAAAGACAACACATTAATTCCTTTTTGTTACAGCTGCACCTAGCACAGCTCGAGGATATTTTCCCGCATTTATTTCAGACATGAGTTAGGTTTAAAACATTTATTACAACAGATCTATTTGAGATCTGATTAGGGTAGATATTTTGCTTATATAAACAACCCTGATTCACTGTTTGAAGGGTTGGTTGGTTGATAATCTTCATTAGAGACTCGCACTGGAGATCTGAGATGTTTTACCTAATCAAAGATTGCTGAAAAGCTTTGGAGAAATTACTGTCTACTTTGTGTCTAATGGTTTGAAGAATTGAACGTGGAATTCTTGTGCTACAATATGAATCAATAAGTGTTCCCTACCTCTGTTATTTCAATTTCACATATGCTCAAGTCACAGAACAAAGGATTGGTTTAGAATTTGCTTAGCTGCACTCTATGCTCATTTTCTGTGGCTTCTTAATGTTTTCCTCTTGATTTAGGCATAAATATGAATTCTGTTATGGTTCATGTTTGATCTATTTCACATATGAATGACTGTTATCTAGGAATTCTTAGCTGCTCCTAGATAGGGCTCATTTATCCTTCTGCTAACCTGAATGAGAGATTCTTAATTGCCCTTCATTCCTTAGCCTTTAATCCATCTCTTTTCCTTTGAATGATTGTTTCATATGCAACTGTCTTTCTCCATAATTCCCTCTTGTGACCAAGAAAACGCACCAGTAGTCCTACACCTTGACTCCATGCCCAATGGTTCTAAAACTTTCATGCTATCCCTGCCTCTTTTCCTGAAAGCATCATCCTTCCCACCAAAAAATCAAAACAAAACCCCTTGAACTCAATAACTAGCCTGAAAACCTTATCAACAAAGCTAAATCAAAAAGAGAGAGCCCTCTCTGATTGCAGGTGGGTTAGAACCTGCAGTCCAAAGATTGGTCTGTGGTTACCTCGGTCGTATCCTTTTGAGCTGACCAGAAGGACAACCTGAGTGATAACATAATGGTGACTCCATTGGGGACCATCCTCAGTTAGTTTCACAAATCAAGTTGGAAAACTCCATGAGAACAAAAATCAGTTGTTCAAGTGCTATCTATTCCTTAAAACTACAGATGAAGTCTGAATGTCGGCTAGGAAGCCTTTGAAAATGTTATTGCTTTGCATTTACAGGAGTAAATACATGCTGCTTCACTCAATCTTCATGCTAGTTTTAAACTTCAGATAGCTGTCCCAAAAATTTGATCAGTTCCTTGCTAATTCTAAAAAACATTCACAGAAAATACCAAAACAAATTTAGAATCTGGCTCCCAAAAAGAATTCTCGTTATACAAGGACAAATCCAGACCCAAATCCCCCAGCTGCTTTTGAAACCCCCAACTTAATCCCAAAGATTCTTAGGAAACACCAAGATTTTGCTGATAATAGTCCTGAAGCAGTTCACCCAAGCATTGTTCCAACCCCTGTCAAAGTTTTATTCCATTCAACCCCTGTTTCCCCTTGTTCATCATCCACCTCTCAAAGCACTCCTTCCGCACCTCCATTCACTGCACATACTACCACTACCACCACTGTTGTTACAGCTGTTCCTGCTGTCCTTGTTGTCCCAGTTGTTCCACTTATCCCTGTAAACATGGCTAATAGATATGCACCACTGCAATTACCTGCAAACTCTGGGGCTATGCCTCAGGACTATCAAACTAAAATCACATATTTTGATGGAACTAGTTCTTGCACAGCCCTTCAGCATACAAAGAAAATGCAATACTATTTTGAGAACTACGAAATAGATTATGATAGCGTGAGAATGAAAATTTTTGTCCAAAGTTTAACAGGTGATGTAAGAACTTGGTTCAAAGCACTTGCTGCTAATTCCATAGCCAATCCGGATGAGCTTTACCAATCCTTTACCGATAGATGGGAGAAAAGGAAAGACCCTTTGCACATACTACCTGAATACGACACAATAAAAAGAGGCCCTCAAGAGTCTATCCTAGATTATTGTGCAAGATTCAACAGTGTCTATAATGCAATACCACATAACCTAAGACCTCCACCTGACCTTGCCTTGTATAAATTCCCCGATGGATTCGACCCAGATATGGCCTACCAGTTAAAAGAAAGAGCCCCTCAAACCCTTGCAGACATGCAAAATGTTGTTGTTAGCGTTGAGGCCAACCTAATTTCCAAAAGAAATAGAGCTAGAATGGAGATAAGAACCACCTTCAAAGAAGAACCCTCAGCCTTAGATCAGAAACTTGATGCTATTATCAATGGCATGCAAAGGCTGGGAGATAGAGTAGAAAGTGTTGAGAGGAAATCATCATGGGAAGGACAACAATCCAATACCATAGGGAACCCAAATTTTAGGAAAAAGCAGAACACAAATGTTGGTAGGTCTAGCCCGGACCATGATTTAAGACCCCCTTTTCATGAAAATTATGTGGAAGCATCTACATCGAGTGAGCCCCTAGAGGACACTCACATGAACTTGGTGGATTCGAGGGCTGAGCAACAAATTTTCCTAACTCAACAAGACCAAGATGAGCATGACTTGAATCAATTTTAGACTAAGTCTGATGAATCTTTTGATTTTAAACAAGGCTATGATACTGTTGTGTATGAGGTCCATAAACAATATAAGCTAAGAATAGGACCATTGATATTCCTGAACCTGGTAAACTAAAGGACGCCAAACAACCCAACAAGATTAAAGGCAAGGCTGTCATAACAGAACCAGCAGATATACTTGTCCCAAACCTGAATCAAGTGACTGTAGAGGACATAACAAAAATGCAGCCTTCTAATGATCAACCTCTACCACCCTTTTCCTCAAAAGAGAATTCGAACAGCGTTCCAAAAAGCCCTCCTAAAACTGAAAAACCACAAGCAGTCACTTCCCATAACATTGATAAACAAGACCAAATTGCTGATACTCCAATGGAAAAAGGGAAGCTTGCCTCCCAAAATACTAAGACCCAATCTGAAAAATCAATTGAATTAGAGGCATAAATAGGTAAACTGAAGATATCCATCCCCTTATCTGAACTTTCCAAACATGATGTGTATAGGCAACAAATTCAAAGGTCACTTCAAATGCCAAAAGTCAAGGATGATTTTAATGTTCTTGATGATCAACCTGAACTACTGTTTGGTCCAGAAGTTAATGGAAAATCAACACATGGATCTGTTCTACATTTTTATGTCAGTTTTCACATACATGGCAAAGTCTTACACAATGCCATGTTTGACTCAGGTGCCTCACACAACCTTATGCCCAAAGCTGTAATGGAAAAACTAAACCTTGATGTTACAATACCCTACAAAGATCTATTCTCCTTTGACTCAAGTCAAGTCAAGTGTTTAGGCCTCATCAAAGACCTGTGTGTCTCCTTAGTCCAATTTCCTAACAAGACAATCCTCATGGATGTGGTGGTTGCTGATATTCCACCAAAGTATGGCATGTTATTGTCAATATCTTGGGGAGAAAAACTCCAAGGATCCCTCCAATTAGATCTCTCTTACGCCACTATATCCATCTTTGGGCAACCAAAGAGACTGTATAGAGAAACACTGATGAAATATGTGGTAACTAGTGAGAGCAAGCCTGAAAATTTTCCCATTTACTCAATCCATTCTGACATGGATTCTTTTATTTTATTTAATGATGAAACAAGTCCTCCCATTAATGACAAGTCGTTGGCTTTAGAACTGAACACCCACGTCAATAAAGAAACAATTTCCCATACTAATAAAACTGTCAACACAATAAAGGCAACCAGCTTACAGGAAGAACCTCCCCAAACAGAAATTCAAATCTTTCCACTGCAAGAATGGCTGAAACTCTTGATATTAACCACAAGCAAGAAATCACATGGTATTTAAAGTTTGATGGCTCTATTAACAAGTTAGGAGCAGGGGCAGGTGTCTGATTCACAATACACATAACAATCATGCAGAAGGCTGTGCCTACACACTGAACTTTAAATGCACCAACAACATGGCAGAGTATGAGGCTCTCCTTTTAGGCCCTAAACTACTCAAATCTCTAGGAGCTGCAAAGGTGTCCATCCTAGGTGACTCCGATTTAATCATACAACAAATGAAAGGTAACTTTGTTACCAATGACAATAGAATGAGGGCCTATAGGATTGCTGCTACTAATATACTCGATGCATTTACTGAATCCAAGCTTGCCAAGATTTCAAGAGAGCATAACATTCATGCACACAACCTAGCTACTTTTGCTAGTACATGCAAGCTACCTTTTGAGCCAAATCACCATTAAACTGCTGAGATAAAACATAGGCTTGCTATCGCAAATAATGTTAAAGATTGGCAAGTGTTCGAAAATGATGCCCAGATTAACAACTTCCCCACTCTTGAGCATGAGTTTTCAAATATTAACATTGACATGGATGCCATGACAAATGAGCAACAGAAAACGAACGAAAATCAACAGGTTGTAACTGCTGTAACAGCCAAACAAATGTTAAACCCAACTATTTTTGACAAAACCAATATAGAAGAGCTGAGACAAATGCATTTGGAGGAAATAGCCGAAATAGAGGCCGAGATTGTTGATCTAAAGGATAACTTTCTCCCTGCTGGCCTCACTCCGTTAGAAGATATGTTTGATGCAAATTATGTTCCCAAGAAGCCAAAAATGCAGCCCTTAAACACTGCTATAGAAGAACATAACATCGGGACAGCAGAGAAGCCCAAAATGATCAAATTATCCAAAAATTTGCCACCCGATCAGAAGCCAAAATATGTTGATTTGTTCAAAGAATTCCAAGATGTATTTGCCTGGAGTTATGAGGACTTGAAGTCCTATGACACCTCAGTAATCCAACAGACCATTCCCTTAAAACCAAACCAGAAGCCCTTCAAACAAAAGCTGAGGAGAATCAATCCTATGCTTCTCCCTTTGATTGAAAAAGAAGTGAAAAGAATTTTTGAAGCAGGTATCATAACACCCATCAAATTTTTTGAATGGGTATCCAATCTTGTTCCCACAAGAAAAAAGACAGGTGATATTAGGCTATGTGTAGACCCAAGAAATTTAAATAAAGTCTCACTAAAATACCACTACCCCTTGCCAAAAATGGACCACATCCTACAAAGAGTAGTGGGGTCATCTAGAATCTTTTTGCTAGATGGATTTTCAGGTTTTAATCAAATACTGGTTCACCCAGATGACCAAGACAAGACAGCCTTTACCACACCATGGGGAACATTTAAGTATGTGAAGATGCCTTTCAGACTTAAAAATGCTAGTGCTACCTTTCAAAGGGCAATGGATATTGCATTTCCTTTAACCCCAAGAAGTCTCTCTTCGGCCTTGAAGAAGGAAAACTTCTTGGCCATATAATATCAAAGGACGGGATTAGAATTGATCCTAAAAGAATCCAAGCCATCCTCCAAGTCCCATATCCAAGAAACATAAAATAGTTGCAAGCATTCCTTGGAAAAATCAACTTCTTGAGGAGATTTATTCCAAATCTAGCCGAGCTAATAAGACTGTTAAGTAACATGTTAAAAAAGGATGCTAAGGTAAAATGGTCTCTTGAGACCAAGCAAGCTTTTGAGAGTATCAAAACTACCTTAAACCAAGGTCCTGTCCTCACCAGTCCACAATTTGACAAATATTTCATCATATTTTCATTTGCATCGGAGCACTCCATAGCCATTGTCCTTTTGCAAAAGGATTACCAGGGAGCTGAAAAGCCAATTGCATTTTTTAGATGAGCCTTAAGAGATGCCCCTCTGAAGTAGCCAATCATGGAGAAGCAGGCCTATGCCATGGTCAAAGCAATCAAATATTTCCGAGTCTACATTTTATATTCACATGTGATTGCTTATGTACCAAACGCTATTGTAAAAGACATATTAACCCAAGAGGGATTAGAGGGAAAAAGAGGTAAATGGATTGCAAACATCCTTGAGTATGACATAGAAATAAAACCAACCAAACTGATAAAGGGACAAGGTTTAGCCAAACTGATGTCCAAAATGAACTTTGAAGCCTTAGACATTAACCAATTGGACAATGAACAGGAGCTAGCGACTCCACAGATCAGTGAAACCTTTTTGCAATCCCCATGGTATGCTGATATATGCTTTGTATTGTTAAACTTGTTTGCTCCCCCAGGATTGTCCAAAACTAAGAAAAGATTTTTAAGAATGAAGGCTTCAAAGTTTTGTGTCATAGATGGTGCATTATTTTGGAAAAATCATGAAAGTATATTGCTTAATTGTTTAACCATGAATGAAACTAACAATGTCATGAAAGAATTCCATGTAGGTGACTGTGGAGGACATCTATATTGGAAGTCCACTGTGGATAAAATTTTAAGGGTTGGTTTCTATTGGCCCTCTCTTTTTTCAGATGTAAGGAAATTTTCCATTTCATGTCAAAAATGCCAAATCTTTGAGGGCAAAAGAAAGCTGTTGCCCCTGCCCCTTAAACCCATCTCAACTGAAAAGCCTTTTCAACAATGAGGTCTTGACTTCATTGGAGAAATCCATCCCTCCTCCTCTGGCCAGCACAAGTGGATTCTAACAGCCACCGACTATTTCACCAAGTGGGTTGAAGCCATCCCATGCAGATAGGCCAACGACTCCATCGTTATCCAGTTCCTTGAGTGCAATATCCTTTCTAGATTTGGCTGCCTTGAGAAGATCATTACTGACAACGCCGCTGCTTTTAAATCCAAAAAAATGATCAATTTTTGCCATAAATTTCACATCACCTTGGGGCATTCCACAACCTATTACCCCCAAGGTAATGGCTTGGTTGAGTCATCTTATAAGAGCCTGATTAATATCATAAAGAAAGTGCTAGAAGAAAACAAGAAGAATTGGCATAGAAAACTCACAAATGCCCTATGGGCAGATAGACTTTCAACAAAGAAATCCATTTGGATGAGCCCTTATGAGCTAGTATATGGCATGGAGGCCAGATTTCCTTCATCCTTGGGCATCCCTACTATCAAACTATTACAGGAGATTCAGGCTGAACCAAATGACATTCAACGAAGAATCAATCAGACCATTCATCTTCAGCAAACCAGAGAGCAAGTTTATGACAGAGCTCAGATTTTGCAAGAGAAGCTCAAAAAGATGTTTGATAAAAGAGCTAAGGCGGAAGATTTCTGTGTTGGCAACAAAGTTCTAAGGTGGGATTCACGAAGAGAAGACAAGGGAAAACATGCAAAATTTGATTTTTTATGGAAAGGGCCATTCGTTATTTCTGTTGTTCAGGGAAATAACACATATTTTCTCAAATATTTAGAGGGAAACACTGCTGAAGAAGGCCCTGTAAAAGGCCGAATGTTAAAACATTACCATGATCCTTTTTAAGGGATACAATGCAGCTCTGTATATATCTCTTTGTAAATCAATATTTGTATATATCAATACTTTGTTTTTATTTTTTGTATTGGCAGTCTAAGTGTTAGAGGAGCAGCAACAAAGTTTGTGAAGACACAACCAATACCATTATTCCATTTTTTAAAAAGCTCTGTCTCAGCATTAATCTCAGCAAAACAGCGAGAATAGCACTATCATATCACATAAATTCATGGTAAAAAGAAACTGTTTGTGGCTTGCAGTCTTCAGTCAAACAGTATGAATAAGAGAGGAGAAATTTTTTTAGTTTCACATCAGCAACTATTTCCAGATCAGAGGCTAAGGAAATGCATCAGTTTTGATCCATGTTTTGGATCTATTGCAAAGGCAATGCTCGAGTGACATTGTATATAATACCAAGCACGCAGAAGAAAGCAGGCAATGCTTCACTTTTTATGACAATGCGGTTGAGTAGAGGGCTGTTTATATTTCCAAGTTTCACAATTTAGCAGCCAGCATAAAGAATTTTTTTCAATCCAAAGCAACAATAGAAAATCAAGGCAGTTTGACCTGCTATTCTTGGTTTTTCACAAGGAAAAGCCATTCCCAAGTGGAGCCACTGTTAGCCCTCTGTTGCAACAGGTGTTCATCTTTCATGATTGACATTTTTACATGCCAAATATGTCATACTTTGCATGGTGCAATGCTCCATATTTCCTAAAGAGGCCAAAGAAGGGGCCATGAAAGTGTGCCAATCTAAATGCCACTGCTGTATTCCAATTTTGATGACTTAACCATTTTTGAAGAATGTTCTGTTAAGGGAAGTCCAAATAGCCTAATCTTGGCTTCCCTAGGTTTCAATTTCTTTCTTTAGAATCTAGAGAATGAATATCTGTCCAAACAGCTTAATCTTGGCAGATTTGTAGATAGGTAGAGAAACAAAGGAGCCCAACTGCTTAATTCGGGCCCTTGGCAGAAATAAGGATAGTGTTGGCATTATGGCTAAAGTGTTGTCCTTGATGGAAACTCATTCAGGTGATAGATCACAGTACTTCAAGTCAGCAGCAGAGATTGATGATCAGCTATCAAATATTGAAGAAAATAAGGGGTACGCAGGTACACCTTGCATAAGGTGCGTACACGCAGGTCAGTGTTACATAAAGTGCGTACATACCCGCAGTTATCCCGTTCAGGAGGTGCGTACCCCCAGTGCACACATTTCGAGGCAAAGAAATTCACATATGGGGTTTTCTTATGTTTTACTCTTGGTATTTAGCCGACGGTATTGTGTTATTATGGTGTCGGCTCGTGGTATTGATCCATGATTTAAGGAAGAGCTTTCCTATATAAAGCAAAGGAGATCATTTGGCTTGAGCATGTTTTGGGTTGAATATCTTATGAGGGCTAGATCTGACATATTATGATCTCTCTTGGGAGTATGTCTAGATCTAAATAAGGCGAATCTACTGATGGATTGAGATCTCTTCGGCGCATGTTCAGATCTATAGATCTGACTGTCTGGGTTATTTCTGAAGTCTTGAAATCATCTATGCCCGAAGGTACGTAGGTACAGTGAAAGAAAAGTGTGTACATACGCAGGAACGAAGCGTTTCAGGTGCGTACATACGCAGGCACAGAAGGGTTGCAGGTGCGGAGGTCCGCAGGCAGTTCAATGGACTCAGAGCGAGGTACGCAGGCTAGCAGTTGAGTAGGGTGCGTACGTAAGCAGGCGAGCAGTTGAGCAGGGTGCGTACTGTAAGCAGGCAAGCAGTTGAGCAGGGTGAGTACTGTAAGCAGGCAATCAGTTGAGCAGGGTGCTTACGTAAGCAAGCGAGCAGTTGAGCAGGGTGCTTACTTCTCTTAAAATCTTTGTTTATCATTGTTGTGTTCTGGGCTTAGTCCTATTATTGTTGATCTGGTTACTACAGTTGACTGGGTGATTCTCTTATACTTGATGATCATTTGATGCTTATGGATCCAGTTTGAAAATTTATGAAAAGTGGTCCTTGTAAGAAAAGAAGTAGGGGGTTGTAGCTCCCTTCCAGGAGAGACTGAAAAACGAGAGAGAGAGAGAGTTGTAGCTCTCTGCAGGTTGCAGCCTGCGTACTGGTAAAGGACTGCACCAGTACAAAACCATTGTAAAAGGAGTTTCTAATTTGAAAGAAGATAGAGACATATTGCAACAGGTGGTTTTCACCCACATTGGGTTTCCACCTTACATCTTGTGTTCTTTGGTGTGACTATCTGTTTTCTTTTGTTCATGCTCATTATTTTATGGTACTGACATGCAAAAATAATTCAAAGAACAAATAAAGAAGATTTATTAAAACAATTAGATAATACTGATTCACCCCCCCTCTCAGTATTATTTCCAACAATTGGTATCAGAGCAGGTCCTTCAGAGAAGCTTGATCGCTTGAAGGTAGATCGTTCATCATGAGCAACTACGAGAGAGAAGCATCAATCAGGCCACCGGTTTTTGATGGGACAAACTTCAATTATTGGAAGGTAAGAGTTACTGCCTATCTTCAATCTCTTGGTACAGAAGTTTGGGACATCGTAGAGACAGGCTACGGTTTTCCTTCAGCTACTCCTACAGATGCAGTCGAGAAAAAGAAGTATGAAACAAATGCGAAAGCAGTCAGTACTCTATTAGGATGTATATCTCAATCAGAATTCATGAAGGTAATGCACTATAAATCCGCAAAAGAGATATGGGACAAAATTGTCACGAGCTATGAAGGAGATGAACAGGTAAAGCATGCTAAACTTCAAACTCTCAGAATTCAGTATGAGACTCTCAAAATGTATAATGATGAAAGTGTGGCTAACTATTTTCTTCGGGTAGATGAGGTTGTTAACTGTATGAAAAATTTGGGTGAAGAAATAAAAGAGGCTATTGTGGTTGAAAAGGTTCTAAGATCATTGTCCCCCAAGTTTGAATCTAAAGTATCTGCAATAGAAGAAAAGGAAAATCTATGAATTCTTACTATGTCTCAGCTACATGGAATTCTAACTGCTTATGAAATGAGAAAGGGAGGTCCATCAGACAGAAGAGAAGCTGCTTTCAAGGCATCAGGCAAAGGAGATTATTATGAAGCGAGCCACGTCCCAGAAGAAGAGGAAGAAGAATCAAATTTTGTCAGAAATCTTCAAAGGGGTTCTGGAAGGTTCAGAGGTAAGTTACCTTTTAAATACTTTGCTTGTGAAAGAGTAGGTCATTATGCTGCAAAATGTCCTTATAAGGATAAAGGAAAGGAACCTGCTAGATGGAACAAGAAACAGAATGCAAATAAGAAAAGCTACTACACTCATGAAGATAGTGATGGTCTATCAAACAGTGATGAAGATGAACAAGGTAATGAATATAAGTTGTTAATGGCATTTGAAGATGATGATTATATGGATGCTATAGATGTGGATAACCTTTATGATGAAATTACTAGACTCAAGAGATGTATAGAAGAAAAGAACATGATCATTGATACTCTACAATTTCAAATTGATGAAAAGGAAAAACATCTTGAAAAATTAGAAGGTGAAATTGTTGGTCTTAGAAAAGAGATTGAGAAAACAAAAGCTATTAATCTCAAGTTTGTCAAAGGATCTGAAACTTTGGATGAGATTATCAATGTGCAGCGGTCTCCACTAAACAAGACAGGTCTGGGCTATAATGGAGAAACTTCTCAAGCATCCACCTCAAAAAGTTATCTTGATGCAGCAAGAAGAAATGAGCAAAAGCACAATGAAGATCATCAGGTAAAGCAGGGACGAATTACAAACAGAAACTATCAGGGGCAATCCATCTTAAGGGTGAACAAAAGCTACAACCAGCCACAGGTAAAATCTTCTCAATTTGGTTCAAGAATAGATGACAATAGAAATTACAATCAATTGGCTGGTAGATTCGATAACCGCAGAAGTTTCTTCAATGGACAATGCTTTTCTTGCCATAACTTTGGTCACAAAGCAGCTCAATGTGTTGCATATAAAACGATCATGACTAGGGAAGCTCAAAAACAAAGAAGTATGATGGGGATTACAAAAAGGACCTATAACAACTTTTCGGTTCTTGAAAATGAAGTTGAATGTTCTATTTGCAATAACTTTGGTCATGAAGACTCTGAATGCAGGAGCAGGTTTCAGCAGAAAAAGGAACAAGCCTCAAGCACCAAAACATGGAGAATAAAGGAACCTCAAACAGAAAGATGTAGGATAGCATTTTATGCAGAGGGACAGGAAAATCTATGGTACATTGACAGTGGATGTTCGAAGCATATGACAGGTGATAAAGAAAAACTTGAGTCTTATTCTACTCTAGAAAAGGGAAAGAAAGTCTCTTTTGGAAATGATACTCTTGCAACTATAAAAGGAAAAGGCATTGCTCAGTTAAAAGAAAAGGTCAAGGCTGGAAATGTTTTGTATGTTGATGGATTGAAGCATAATCTTCTAAGTGTTAGCCAGATGTGTGATCAAAGAACCGAGGTTATATTCAGATCAAATGGATGTCTTGTTCGTGATCTTGATACAGGTAAAACAGTGATCAAAGGCAAAAGAACTCCAAATAATCTGTACATATTTGAAGAAGGACAACAACAATGCTATCTGAGCAAGGATGATGAGCACTGGTTATGGCATCGGAGGTTGGGACATCTAAGCTTTTCACAAATAAGGAAAGCATGCAAATATCAGGCAGTTCGCGATCTTCCAGATATCAAAATTCCTGACAACACCATATGCAAATCATGTCAGTTTGGAAAACAAACCAGAACTAACTTTCCAGAGAAAGAAGGATCAGCTAGCATGCCTCTTGAGCTAGTACATATAGATACATGCGGTCCTTTCAGGAAAAGAACACCTCGAGGAGAAGAATATTTGATATTATTCATTGACGATTTCTCCAGGTTTGTCTGGTTAGGACTTATGAAGCACAAAGATGAAGCATTCGAAAAATTCAAATCCTTCAAAGCCTTGGTTGAAAATGAATCAGGTCACAAAATTAAGTGCCTCAGATCCGACAGAGGTGGGGAATTTACTTCAAATGAATTTTTCGATTTCTGTGAAGAACATGGGATAAGAAGAGAATTCTCTACAGCAAGAACTCCCCAGCAAAATGGAGTTGTGGAAAGAATGAACAGAACAGTCCAACAAATGGCTCGTGCTATGCTTGATGAGTCAGGAACTCCCGCAACTTTCTGGGGTGAACCTGCACATGCTACAGTTGTTATTCTCAACAAAACAAATGTCCGGGTGAACAGCACTCAAACTCCTCATGAGCTCTGGAGTGGTAGGACTCCTTCAGTAAAGCACTTCAAAATCTTTGGGAGCAAATTCTATATCAAGAATACTGATGAGCAGCTTGGCAAACTTGAACCTAGAGCAGATGAAGGCATTCTTCTTGGTTACTCTCCACATAGAAAAGCATACAAATGCTACAATAAAAGACTTGGCAGAATTGTTGACAGCATTGATGTAGTGGTTGATGAGAAGGGATACATTCCTAGGCAAGTACATCATGAAGACATCGAAGAAGATGAAGGCTACCCCCAACGACAGAATGATGAAGAAGAAGAACCTCAAGAAGAACCAGAGGAGCAAACAAGAATAGAAGAAAAGACTCCATCCAGATATGTTCAGAAGAACCATCCAGAATCTCAGGTTATGGGACAGAAAGAAGCAGGTGTACAAACAAGAAGAACGGTTGCAGAAGCTTCAAGCTATTTGGCATTACTCTCCTCTACTGAACCACAAAATGTGAAAGAGGCATGCAAAGATGAATGTTGGGTGAAAGCAATGGATGAAGAACTTGAGCAGATCGAAAAGAACAACACTTGGGAGCTGGTTCCTAGACCAAAAGATA
This sequence comes from Pinus tabuliformis, assembly GCA_031772625.1. Classification (NCBI taxonomy): domain Eukaryota; kingdom Viridiplantae; phylum Streptophyta; class Pinopsida; order Pinales; family Pinaceae; genus Pinus; species Pinus tabuliformis. The sequence goes on from CM062819.1 coordinate 155,014,114, forward strand.
AGAATGTTATCGGGAAAAAATGGGTCTTCAAAAACAAATTGAATGAAAATGGAGAAGTAATTAGAAACAAAGCCAGACTTGTTTGTAAAGGGTATGCACAGCAAGAAGGAATAGACTTTGAAGAAACCTTTGCTCCTGTTGCAAGACTTGAGGCCATCCGAATGTTCCTTGCTCTCTCAAGTTTTCAAAACTTCAAAGTATTTCAAATGGACGTGAAATCAGCCTTTCTGAATGGAGACTTGGAAGAAGAAGCGTACATTGAACAGCCAGATGGGTTCATTCTTGGAAATGATCCAAATCTTGTATGCAGATTGAAAAAGGCTCTCTATGGTCTCAAACAAGCTCCAAGGGCTTGGTACTACTGTTTGGACAAATATCTTCATCAACAAGGCTTTTCAAAAGGATCGGCAGATAGCAATCTTTATATAAAAGTTGAAAATGACAAATTGCTAATACTTGTTGTGTATGTAGATGACATTATTTTTGGGAGCAATGAAGAAGCTATGAGTCAAAACTTTGCCTTGGTCATGCAGAAAGAATTTGAAATGTCCTTGCTAGGAGAACTGACATATTTCCTTGGTTTGCAAATCCAACAAAAAGAAGGAGGAATCTTTTTATCTCAAACCAAGTATCTCAAACAGATTTTGAAGAAATATGGTATGGAAGATGCAAAACTAGTATGTACACCCATGGTCACAGGATGTAGCCTCAGTGCAAATGATGAATCTGCAGCAGTACATCAACCAACCTACAGATCTATGATTGGAAGTTTACTTTATTTGACAGGTACCCGACCAGACATCATGCATGCAGTTGGAATAGTTGGAAGATTTCAGGCAAATCCGAAGGAGACTCATCTTCAGGCAGTGAAGAGAATTTTCAAATATCTTCAAGGGACTCAAAATTATGGCTTATGGTATCCTAGAGATACAGATCTTACACTTCATGCTTATACAGATGCAGATTGGGCCAGAAGCGTGGATGACAGGAAAAGCACAAGTGGTGGTGCGTTCTTTATGGGTTCCAGACTGGTACCTTGGTTCAGCAAGAAACAGAGTTCGATTGCCTTGTCTACAGCTGAAGCGGAATATGTTGCTGCTGCATCTTGTTGCACCCAACTCCTTTGGATGATGCAGACTTTGCAGGATTTTCAAATCACTTGTACACCACCAATCCCCATCTTATGTGATAACACAAGTGCAATCAGCATCTCAAAGAATCCTGTTATGCATTCAAAAACCAAGCACATACCAATCAAGTATCATTTTCTCCGGGAACAAGTGCTTGAACAGAAGGTCAAGTTGGAGTATGTTCCTTCTAAGGAACAAGTTGTTGATATTCTCACCAAACCATTGCCCAGGGACACTTTTGAATACCTCAGGCAAAAGCTGGGGGTTGTTGATGCATCATCTTATTGCTGAACCTCTTCTGATTGATGGTACAGGTTCAGGGGGAGCATATAATGCATTGTTGGCATTATGGAGGATGTGCAGAAGGAGATCTTGGAAGTAGCTGCAATATGTCTCTATCTCTTTCATGGTGGATTATGGTTCTTCGTTGCAAATCTGGTTCATATTCAGGGGGAGCATGTTCTTAGGGGGAGCATAACCCTTTGCTCTTGATGTCAAAGGGGAAGAATGAAGCTGAAGCCTTGAGGTTGCCATCAAGTCCAAAGGGGGAGATTGTTGGCATTATGGCTAAAGTGTTGTCCTTGATGGAAACCCATTCAGGTGATAGATCACAGTACTTCAAGTCAGCAGCAGAGATTGATGATCAGCTATCAAATATTGAAGAAAATAAGGGGTACGCAGGTACACCTTGCATAAGGTGCGTACACGCAGGTCAGTGTTACATAAAGTGCGTACATACCCGCAGTTATCCCATTTAGGAGGTGCGTACCCCCAGTGCACACATTTCAAGGCAAAGAAATTCACATATGGGGTTTTCTTATGTTTTACTCTTGGTATTTAGCCGACGGTATTGTGTTATTATGGTGTCGGCTCGTGGTATTGATCCATGATTTAAGGAAGAGCTTTCCTATATAAAGCAAAGGAGATCATTTGGCTTGAGCATGTTTTGGGTTGAATATCTTATGAGGGCTAGATCTGACATATTATGATCTCTCTTGGGAGTATGTCTAGATCTAAATAAGGCGAATCTACTGATGGATTGAGATCTCTTCGGCGCATGTTCAGATCTGTAGATCTGACTGTCTGGGTTATTTCTGAAGTCTTGAAATCATCTATGCCCGAAGGTACGCAGGTACAGTGAAAGAAAAGTGCGTACATACGCAGGAACGAAGCGTTTCAGGTGCGTACATATGCAGGCACAGAAGGGTTGCAGGTGCGGAGGTCCGCAGGCAGTTCAATGGACTCAGAGCGAGGTACGCAGGCTAGCAGTTGAGCAGGGTGCGTACGTAAGCAGGCGAGCAGTTGAGCAGGGTGCGTACTGTAAGCAGGCAAGCAGTTGAGCAGGGTGAGTAATTTAAGCAGGCAAGCAGTTGAGCAGGGTGCTTACGTAAGCAGGCGAGCAGTTGAGCAGGGTGCTTACTTCTCTTAAAATATTTGTTTATCATTGTTGTGTTCTGGGCTTAGTCCTATTATTGTTGATCTGGTTACTACAGTTGACTGGGTGATTCTCTTATACTTGATGATGATTTGATTCTTATGGATCCAGTTTGAAAATTTATGAAAAGTGGTCCTTGTAAGAAAAGAAGTAGGGGGTTGTAGCTCCCTTCCAAGAGAGACTGAAAAACGAGAGAGAGAGAGTTGTAGCTCTCTGCAGGTTGCAGCCTGCGTACTGGTAAAGGACTGCACTAGTACAAAACCATTGTAAAAGGAGTTTCTAATTTGAAAGAAGATAGAGACATATTGCAGCAGGTGGTTTTCACCCACATTGGGTTTCCACCTTACATCTTGTGTTCTTTGGTGTGACTATCTGTTTTCTTTTGTTCATGCTCATTATTTTATGGTACTGACATGAAAAAATAATTCAAAGAAAAAATAAAGAAGATTTATTAAAACAATTAGATAATACTGATTCACCCCCCCTCTCAGTATTATTTCCAGAAGATAGATCTAGATAGGAGGGCACTCAAGAGAAAAATTGTAAAGCAAGGTCTGCAAGTCTAAGTGCACCCAAACTAAAAAGAAGAAAAAATGTTAGGTAAGTAGGCTTGGTAGGTAGTTTTGAGGTTGCAGAATGTTGAATTGTGGTCAATTTTATGTTTCAAAGTGATATTATACTTAAGATCATAGGTACAAGGCAGTTTTCATTTGGAAGAGCTCAAGCGAGGCATGGCTAACTCCCCTTTCTTCTTATTCCCCAAATCACTCACTAATTTCCTAAAGCAGTCAAGATCTGCTTGATTCCTCTTAGTTTCATTATTTTCCATATAATTTTCCCAGGTGAAGATCTTCTTCACTCAAGGATTTCCATTCTTCCTCTATGAGTCACTTTCCCCCCTTGATAGCCTAAGATCCACATACTTAGCACTTTTTTTCATCTCCATATTAACTACTAACTATATTATTTAGCTCCCTAAATCATTTTCCTATCCCCTATTATGCAAAAATATATAAAATCCCAAAAATATTAAATAATCCCCCCCTTGGCACTATAGCCATATTTTTCTAAGTCCGGGAGGCAATAGTCCATCTGGGGCTCCTACTAACCCATTCGTATCCTAACTGGAGTTAGTCTGACACCTGGTCATGCTAACAACCATTCCCCCTTAACCCCAACCCTACAGCACCAATATTCCGCCCTTATCCTAAGGTTTTACATGTAAATATCTACCCCGCCCGCTTATAACCTCGTAAAACCACTCTTCTAATGTTTAAACCCCCCCCCCCATTTAATAAATTGTTCAAATGTGCCACGGGCCCGTCCTTTATCCCTCCGCCATCTCATCTGTGCCGCTGACTGTCAGATCTGGCACGCCGCAGATCAATGGTGGGTGGGTCTTGTCATCTCCGAAGCCGCCGAGGGTTAACGCCCGAGAGTTCGGCGGTTTTCCTATCATACTCCAGCCACACATCACCCTTTCAGGTTTGGCGGAGCCCCCTCCTCCAATACCACCTATTTGGAAAGGTAGTGCGCCATGAAACTGGATATCGCCTTCGCGGAGTGACGTCATCAAACTGCGTCGGCCTCTTGCCATCGTATTGCCAAATCATCCTGCCACGTCCCTGCCACCGTGTCACTGCCACGTCATCCACCATACTACTGACGTCACCCTCCTGATGTCATCCTTCCATGTCACCGCCGTACTGGGACCCACTGCTGACGTCATGCTGACGTCACCGTCAAAATGCACGAAAGGCGCAAATCGTAGCCTAGGAAGCCCAGAATCAAAATCTGAGGCAGTTTTTCATGCGCGATTAGCGCCTAGCGCTAATCATGCATGGTTACAGGAAATATGCGAAAATGGAAAGCCCCTTCATGACTCGGCCTCCAGCAAGCCCGAAAGGCGCAAAATGACCAGAATTTCTTTGCGAAGCATTCAGAAAGGGGCAAACATAGTTTTTAAAGAAACAAAGGGCCGAATAGCTGCCATGAAAGGTTGATGAGACAGTCTAAAGCACTTAGAAGACATTAAAGAGGCCAGGTTCAGCGCCAAAGAGTATCAGGAAGTGGCAAAGTGTATCAGTGAAGATATGTCAGCGGCCCGAAGCAAGAAAACATTAAAGAGCCCCCAGCAAAGTCAACGAAACGACGCTAAGCCATTTAAAGCTCTCAGATCAGTGATTAAACAATTTAAATCTACATGAGATCAGTGTATCAAAACCCAAAGCATAGTTATGGCTAAGTGATCAGCACAGAGCCATAAAGACAACACATTAATTCCTTTTTGTTACAAATGCACCTAGCGCAGCTCGAGGATATTTTCCCGCATTTATTTCAGACAGGTATTAGGTTTAAAACATTTATTACAGCAGATTTGTCTGAGATCTGATTAGGGTAGATATTTTGCTTATATAAACAACCCTAATTCACTGTTTAAAGGGTTGGTTGGTTGATAATCTTCATTAGAGACTCGCACTGGAGATCTGAGATGTTTTACCTAATCAAAGATTGCTGAAAAGCTTTCGCGAAATGACTGTCTGCTCTGTGTCTATTGGTTTGAAGAATTGAATGTGGAATTCTTGTGCTGCAATATGAATCAATAATTGTTCCCTACCTCTGTTATTTCAATTTCACATATGCTCAAGTCACAGAACAAAGGATTGGTTTAGAATTTGCTTAGCTGCACTCTATGCTCAGTTTCTGTGGCTTCTTAATGTTTTCCTCTTGAATTAGGCATAAATATGAATTCCGTTATGGCTCATGTTTGATCTATTTCACATATGAATGACTGTTATCTAGGAATTCTTAGCTGCTCCTAGATAGGGCTCATTTATCTTCCTTCTGCTAACCTGAATGAGAGATTCTTAATTGCCCCTCATTCCTTAGCCTTTAATCCATCTCTTTTGCCTTGAATGATTGTTTCATATGCAGCTGTCTTGCTCCATAATTCCCTCTTGTGACCAAGAAAACGCACCAGCAGTCCTACTCCTTGACTCCATGCCTAATGGTTCTAAAACTTTCATGCTATCCCTGCCTCTTTGCCTGAAAGCATCATCCTTCCCACCAAAAAATCAAAACAAAACACCTTGAACTCAATAACTAGCCTAAAAACCTTATCAACAAAGCTAAATCAGAAAGAGAGAGCCCTCTCTGATTGCAAGTGGGCTAGAACCTGCAGCCCAAAGATTGGTCTGTGGTTACCTCGGCCGTATCCTTTTGAGCTGATCAGAAGGACAACCTGAGTGATAACAGGGGTATCAGAGAATTATGAAGCGGGGAAGTTAATTAGACAAAGCAGGGGCATAAAATCTTAGAATAAGGGGGTTTTCATGGGTTTTCAAGGGGAAAAGGGAAATTAATAAGGGGGGGAAGTGATATTTGTAATGGGGAACGGGTTTCACACTAGGGAAGAGGGTTTTGGGAAGGGGGGGTGATTTTTGAAGGGTAATTTATAGCGGAATGTGTGAAACCAAGGGGTAAAGGTCAAAATGAGGGGAAAAGGGAAATTAATAAGTAATGAAGGGAGAATGGGGAAATTAGTTAAACAAGCTTGGTGGATATCCTTTCTTTCTCATAAATCCTCCTGCACATGAATCATAGGATTAAGCATGATAAATGTGCTTTTGACTTAGTAACCTTGTGCATTTTCAACCTTTCTTCTACCTACCCTTTATTTATCCTAACATTTTCTCTTCATTTATTGGGTGCATTTGAGCTTGCTGACCTTTTAATTCCTTTTTGTTTGACAAGCAAACTATCTAATTGTAACCTTATAACTTCCAATGGCTTAGATTAAACTGATGAGCTCATTTTTATTCTCTACCTAACTACTAATTTTCCAAGGTTAAACAGTTTGGCTAGATATTCATTCTTTATCTATTAACATGAAATTTAAAACATGAATGAGTCAAGATTAAGCTATTTGACCATCATGGATTGTGACATTTCTTACATGTTTCACACAACCTTATTTTGCATAGTGAAGTAAAAAGTAGTGGTATTTGAATTTGCACACTTTCATGATTTGTTTTATTTATTTTGTCCTTTGATTATTCTTTTAGGACATACCCTCTTTATATTTTTTTTATTTTTAATATGGAAAACATTTTGCAGAAAGAAAAAGTATGTACAATATTACAAGACCAACCATAGCCAATTCAAAATTATGAATCCTATTATTATAGGACCCTAATACTGGCTCCACATGGGGATGACATTTCATGGTAAAATGTCAAGAACTTCAAGATCAATAGCCTTTGAAAATGTAACTATAGTTAGCTTGTAAATTGCTCTTCTGTGATTCTACTTTATTCATACATATGATGGTGAACCCTTCAAATCTCAGGGCCTTCTCTCGAGGCTTCAAATTTTAAAAAGATTACCATATAATCCAATCGAAACTCTGCTTTATCATTCTAACATTGATAGGTCCTCCTGGTAGATCTATTCCATCTATCTCTCTCAAGAAAAATGCATTGGTACCTCTATAACCATAAATGATATAAGGGCCTTGCCATAGGAAATCAAATTTTCCATGTTTTCCCTTATCTTCTCTTCTAGAATCCCATTTAAGTACTTTGTCACCTATGTAAAAATCATCAACTTTAGTTTTCTTGTCAAAAATCCTTTTGATTATATCTTGGATTACTTGTGATTTGACATAGATTTCTTCTCTGGTTTGTTGCAAGTGTATTGTCTGATTTATCCTTCTTTGTATATCATTTGGTTCTACCTGCAACTCTTGAATGATCTTCATCACTGGCACTCCTAAAGAGGATGGAAAAGCATCATCCATTCCATATACTAAATGATAAGGGGATGTCCCAATGGACTTTTTGGTAGTTAGTCTGACTGTCCATAAGGCATTTACCAGCTTTTTGTTCCATGTATTCTTGTTGTCTTCCAGTAGTTTCTTGATGATATTAACAAGGCTTTTATTTGATGATTCTACAAGTCCATTACCTTGAGGGTAATAGGCAATGGAATGGGCATGGGTAATGTGATATTTGTTACAAAATTCTATGATTTTGTTGGATTTGAAAGCAGCTGCATTATTAGTAATGAGATTTTGGGGGCATCCAAATCTTGAAAGAATATTGTTTCCAAGGAATGAGATAATGAAAAATTTTGTGGCTTGTCTAGAAGGGATGGCTTCTATCCATTTAGTAAAGTAATCAGTGGCTGTCAAAATCCATTTATGTTGTGCTGAGGAGGCTGGGTGAATTTCTCCAATGAAGTCTAAACCCCATTGTTGAAATGGAACTTCTATGGAGATGGGTTTGAGAAGTAAAGGTAAACGCTTCCTTTTACCGTCAAACATCTGGCACTTATGACAAAAGGTCACATGTGTCTTAACATCTGCAAAAAGGGTGGGCCACTAAAAACCTGCCCTCAGAATTTTGTCAGCAGTTGTTTTCGAATATAGATGTCCTCCACAATCTCCTGCATGAAATTCTTGTATAACTTTGTCAGCTTCATATTTCAATAAGCAATTTAATAGAATGCCATCATTATCTTTCGAAACTAAAGCATTAGCTATGATACAATCTTTCATTGATTTCATTTTCAAAAATCCAGATTTAGTTCTAGATAAACTAGGAGGAACTTTCAAAGTTAGTAAAACAAATATGATATCCACATACCAAGGTGAATCTATAAAAGGTCAAAGATCTGTGGAGTCGCCATGTCTTCTTGATCATATAGGGAACCGATGAAATTTATATATAAGGCCTGACAGTTCAATTCAACTATGAGTTTAGCTAAACCTTGGCCTTTGATAAGTTTTGTAGGCTTTATTTCTATGTCATATTCCAAATGGTGGAAATTCATATGCCTCTCTTTCCTTCAGGCCCATTTTGTGTCAAAATGTCCTTTACTATTGAATTTGGAACATAAGCAATGATGTGTGAATATAAGATGTACACTCTAAAATATTTAATAGCTTTCACGAAAGCTAGTGCTTGTTTTTCCATTATGTTGTACTTAGTGTGGAATCTCTTAAAAATTTACTGAAAAATGCAATAGGTTGCTCATATCCTTGATCATTATTTTGGAACAAGACTGTTGCAATAGTATGTTCTGAAGCAAAAGAAAAATTATAAAATCTTTTTGGAAATTGGGACTTATGAGGACTGGAGTTTTGGTAAGGGCTTCTTTAATGACCTCAAAAGACTGTTTAGCCTATACTCTCCACTTAAGTGTTGAATCTTTCATTAACATGTTATTTCGTTCTTTAATTAATTCTTCTAAGTTTTAAATGAATCTCCTAAGAAAATTTATTTTTCCTAAAAATGACTGTAATTCTTTGATGTTTCTACGATGAGTGATAGTCAAGCTTACCTCTATTCTAGCTAGATCTATTCTAATCCCATATTTGGATATTATGTGTCCCAAGAGTTTACCTTCTTCTAGACCAAAGAGTGCCTTTTTGGGATTTAAGGAAATACCAAATCTTCTACATTTAATGAAAACTCTTCTTAGGTGATCTAGAAGTTCATTATCAGATTTTGAAAACACTGTGATGTCATCTTGGTAAACAACTAGAAAGTCATGGATTTCATTGGCAAAATCTATATCCATAGCTCTTTGGAATGTTGCTCCTACATTCATTAATCCAAAAGGCATCTTCAAATACATGAAAGTACCCCAAGGAGTAGTAAATGCAATCTTTGCTTGGTCTTTGCTTGAACTAAGATTTGGTTGTATCTGGAAAATCCTTCAAGAAATGAAATTCTAGATGAGCCTACTACCCTCTGAAGAATGTGGTCCATTTTTGGGAGAGGATAGTTGTCTTTTAATGACAATTTGTTCAAGTTTCTGAAATCAACATAGAGTCTGATTTCTCCTTTTTCTTCCTAATAGTGACCAAACTAGGGACCCAATCTGTATATCTAATGGGAGATATGATCTGGGCATCATCCATCCTCTTTGATTCCTTTCCAATTGGTGGCATACGATCTATATTAATTCTCCTAAGCTTTTGTTTAAAGGGTTTATGATATTGTTTGATGGGTATCTTGTGTTGAATTACGCTAGTATCATAAGACTTAAGGTCTTCATAACTCCAGGAAAAGATATCTTGAAACTCTTTGAATAGAATTATGTATTTAATCTTTTCATCTAGAGGTAATGCTTTTGATATTTTTATAATCTTGGGTTTTTCTTCAGTTCCTATGTTACACTCTTCTATATCCACTCTTAAAGGCAACATTTTTGGTTTCCTAGCTACATCGTTTGAATCAACCAAATCTTCTAATGGGACTAATCCCTTATGCAAAAAGGTATTTTTAAGGTTTAGAATTTCAAGATCATCATTCATTATTTCTTCTATTTCTACATTTTCTAAGTTATCTATTTCTACTTTCATGAAATTAGTGGGTTTACCTATATCTAAAACATTTATATCTATCTCACTATCTATGTTATTATCTATTGTACAATCTATATCTATATTATGGTTTTGAAACTATCCTTCAGCATTCATGAAATCATAAATTTGAGAATCTTGTGAGAAAATATGCCAATACTCCAAATTGTTAGGCGTAACAGGCCTATGTCTAAGTTTTGCAGTGTACTGGTGGTTGGGTTGAAAAGGAAATTTGCAGGTACTAGCAAAAGTTGCCAGACTATGAGCTTGCATATTCTATTTCCTAGGAATGGCAACAAAATTAGTTTCCAGAAAGTCTTTAACCAAATATAGGACAATCTCTCTATATTGGCTAAGTCTGGGATTATTTACAGAGTATTCACCTTTGATTTTTTTAATAATCAATTCTGAGTCTCCCATTATAGAAATTGTCTTGGCTCCAAGTTTTCTAACCATTTGTAGTCCTAAGATTAGAGCTTCATATTCTGCCATGCTGTTTGTGCATTTAAAGTTTAATATAAATACATGACCTTCAGAATGATTGTTTTCCATGTTGTGAATCCATAGTCCTACAGCTGTTCCCAATCTATTCACAGAGCCATCAAAATCTAAATGCCATAGGGACTCATGAAAAATGTTTTCACTAGTAGGATCTTTGTAATTTTGTTCTACAGCTATGATTTCATTTTTGTCGTGTTCTAAATTGTACAAGATAAAAGATTCCGTATCATGCATGGAGTATATAGCAAAATTCTATGGTTTTTCTATAGTACTCACAAAGTCTCTCTGTAAAGTTTCCTTTGTTGACCAAAAATAAATATGGTGGCATATGACATGTCTAACTATAAATATCTCTTCAATTTTTCTCCCCATGAGAGAGATAACAACATTCCATACTTCAGTGGGATATCAACCACTATTATGTCCATGACAATACTCTTTTCTAGGCACTAGACTGGAGTCACACACAAACCTTTAATCAGGCCAAGGAAATTAACTTGGCTAGAATCAAAAGAAAAGAGGTCCTTGTATGGTCTGGTGACATCTAAGTTATGGGATGCCCCTGAGTCTAGCATAGCATTATGTAATATTTTATCATGAATATTCAATCTAATGTAGAAAGGAGGAATACCCCCTTGTTGATGTGTGCCATTTACTTTAGGAACAAACAATAACTCTTGTTGATAATCATTCAAATTCACAACATCCTCTCCTTCCCCTACATTTAATGTTTCAGTTATCTATGGTCTATAGGATTCATTTTTCACTAGCTTGGTCAAATGAACTGATATTTTCAATTTGGCTATTTAATTCTTAATATTAAATGGCATTTGTGTTTTTCTTGACTCGATGATATTTTCCTTTCCAAATGTGGTTTGTGTATTTTTATATTCTTTTTTATTACTAGGCAATTCAGTTTTTGTCTCAACTATTTTGTCTTGAATTCTCTTAATTGGAATGGTCTCAGTAACAGTTTCAGTTTCAGTTTCAGTTTCAGATGAAGTTATATCTACAATTTTTTGGCTAGAAGTCTCCTAAGTTCTCCTAGGGAGGATTTGTAGGATTTTGGTCGCATGAGCTTCTGTTATCTTTTTAGTTTGGGTTTGGATTGATATCTTAGTGGGAATTTCATTATTCCTTTCACTTTTAAGGATGTACTATTTGTGAACCTCATATATAGCAGATTCATGGCCTTATTTAAAGTAAAAAAACTCTCCAGATTCTAATTGTAATTGTTTCAGCATGTACAATTCTTGTTCTTCTTGACTAAGAAAAACAAAATATTCATTTTTAATCCCTAATAAGCTTATCTGGGTGTCATCCTCTCCCTCATGGTTTTGTGAACCCTCAACATAGTTTTCCTGGAAGGGTGGTCTAATTTTCTGATCTAGTATAGCATTCTTTCCAGTGTTAGTATTCTTCCTGATGTTGGGGTTTCTTATTGGGGGTGGTTGTTGATTCTCCCAATGAGTTTTTCTTTCCATGTTTTCTAATCTATCCATTATTCTTTCTACACTCTTTGCTAAACTATCTATTTTACCATCAGAAGTGAAGATTTCCTCTTTAATGACGACTCTTGTTTCATTTCTCATCCTAGCTTTCTTAGCTAATAGATTAGCTTCTACACTAACAACATTACTTTGCATTTGTTCCAATGTTTCAGGGTTTCTTTCCCTTAACTGGTATGACATATTAGTGTCAAAACCATCAAGGAATTTGTTGAGTTCTAGGTCTAATGGAGGCTTAATATTAGCAGGGATTGCATTGTAGACGCTATTGAACCTAGTACAATAATCATGAACTAACTCATTAGCAGCTCTTATAATGTTATCATATTCAAATAGTAATTGCAGAGGGTTTTCCTTTCTTTCCCATCTATCAATGAACAATCTATGAAAAGCAACTAAATCTGCGATATGATTTGTAGGTAAACCTTTAAACCATTTCTTAACATCCCCTGTTAATGTTTGGGAAAAAAACCTCATTTTTACATCAAACTTGTCAATTTCATGCAACTCAAAATAGTCAATCATTTTACTCACATGATGTTGGGTAGTATACTGACCCATAGCATCAAAAAGAAAGATTTTTCTTTGATAATCTTGGGGCATGGTATGGAGCTATGCTGGTAAAACCAAAGGTGTATACATGTCTGCCATGGCTAAGATTTTGGTTTGACTAGGGGGAAAAGTAGTGGTGCTTGAGGAAGGTATTGAAATAGATGGAGATGAACTAGATGAGGTTGAGGTGTTTGGTTGGATAGGAAGCTGATGAATAACTGGTTTAGGGGAATGAACTATGGTGGATATTATAGGTGAGGTGGTAGTAAATGAAGGTGTATTTAGAATATTTGAAGATTTTGTAGAAATTTCAAAGGCAACAATAGTGAGGGAAACTAATTCAACTAATTATTGAAGATAAGCATCATCTATATGGCTTATCGATGTAGAGGTTAAAGCTTCTAGCTTGTCAAAAGTATCCAACACAAGTTTATCTAAATCTATATGTATAGGCACATTTTTTGACTCAATGAATTGAATATAATTAGGGTCTAACACAATTTCATGAATTGCATTTTCTGATTTAGTTCTAAATAATGAGAGGTCAAATGACAAATCAAATGGAATATCCTCGAAAGTTGATAATTCCTCGGGGAGTGACTTTTCTTTAACTAACTAGCTACTACTTTCTTGAGTTTCTACCTTTTTTGGTTTTCTTAAAATTATATCAGGGTCATCAACTATTGTAGCAGTGTTTGGATCTGGAATTTCCCTGGTATAGACAGTCTTTTCGGGAGCAATAATTTTAATATTTTAGTTGTTTTTTGAAACTTTTTAACAATAAATTCTTAAATGACCTTAAGGGGAAAAAGATGACAATTAAGATTTCCTTAAATTTGTATTACACTGAGTATCAAAGTCCCCAGCGGAGTCACCAATGTGTTATGACTCCAAAATTTATTTTGAGTTGTTAGAGAAAGAAATGATAGAGGTAACCACAAACCTACTTTGGAGATTAGGATCTATCCTTCCCAATGCTCAGAGAGGGCTCTCTCTTTATGATTTAACTTTGTTTAGTTAATTGATTTTAGGCTATTTATGATTGTGTTTGGGTTTTGATTTGGATTTGGTGGTGGGATCACTTACTTAGATGGAAAGAGGGGTGTCTTTTACCATTGGGCTATGGGGTCAAAAGTCAATAAAACAAGAATGGATCAAGTTATAAAAAGAGTGTCTACAGGGAAAGGTAGCTGAGTTATTTCAGATCTCAAGGCTGAATGGTGAAGTGCTTTTCAATCGGATCCAAGGAGAAATTAAGGGTTCCTTAGACCAAATTTTTAATGAAGTGAAAGAAGTCGACCAGGATGGGAGAGAATTTAAGGATTCTTAGACCCAGATATCATAAGAAAACATAAAAATGATTAATTGTTCAAGACAGAGTGTACTTAAACAAATTCAGAAATAAATTTCCAGTTAATTCATTCACTTTAGATAAAATTTAAGCTTGTGAGATACATAAGAAAATAAAAATTTTTACAAAGAAATACTTCACTGTAATAAATCAACACATGAATCATGTAATGCACTCTCTTTATTACTTAGTCCAATCTACTGACATGAAAAATTGGTACAATAACCCTCACATTTATGATCAATACAACTCTACAAATGTATAGAAATCCACCCTGAATACTTCGAATTATGAAGTATTTATACAACTCTAGTTTACAAAATATCCCAAAATGTCTTGGGAATTAATCTAGGAGAAAGAAATATATTTAGGCAAGAATATAGAGATAGATGTTCAACTACTATATGTTGTCCCTATTTATTAGGTTGTGATGTCTTCATGGTCTAATATTTTGCATTTTATTCTCTGCCTTGTTGTTGGTATTCATGCTAGATATTCTTTGTACTTTGACCTTTCAACTGATACACTTTCAACTGATACTCTTTTATCTGGTTGATATCTTTTTCCTTTTACTGTGTTGTTTTAACCCTTACTGTACATTTTTACATTTTGATTGTGTATTTTTACAGTAAGTCATTCAATTTCTCCCATGTGCCTACATCTGGTAATTGGATGTTTACCATCTTCCTGTAGATTTCATCCGCCTTTGTGTACTTGGTAAAAGTGAGTTTATTTACAAAAAGGTGTTTTACCTCATGTTTGAGGTAAAACAGGTTTTCAAATGTCTAATAAAATACCTTTCAAGTAGGAATCCCCTTCATAGTGGAAGTATTTACCTGATCTCTGGCCACCTCTCTGATTCTCCTGTTGTAGTCTTCCTGTGGCATCAATTTATCATTTATCACCAAGGGATTGGGTAGACCCTTTTGCCTCAAAACATCAAACTGTACCATGAACCTGTCTATAGCCAGTTGCATGGTTTGGCATTTTTCCTCAAGGTTTAGCATCAAATTTCTCTTGGTGAGCACCTCCAATATTGTACCTATCCTATTAGCTATGTCCAATTCCTGCAATTCATATTTGTTTTTGGAGTTTAGGAAATAGATTATTCTAGTGGCTTCTTCTGGAATGTCTCCCAGTTCAACCTTAACCCTCTAAATGGATTCTTTTTCCTCTTTCACTAAGTCACTTAGTTCAAAAAGTTACTTGAATGGAACGCCAAATATCATTCACACAGTCAATGATATTGGCCCATAATTATCCCTTAGCCTGGCCAAGTGGCTCCTTTAATGTCAACTCTTTCTCTAAGCTTTTTATCCTCTCATTCATCCTAGTTGATTTCTGTTCTTCCTCTTTGTGAATAATTTGTGCAAGCTTACTATCATTCTCTAGACTGGTTATCTTCTCCTTAAGCTTGTTTATTTGTGTGATCTGAATGGACATGTCTTCCATTTCCTTAACCAACTTACCTGCCTCATCACCTGTTTGAACTGCTACTATTGTTGTCGAATCTGTTGATGATGTAGATATTGTGGTAGCTGGTAGTGTGGTAGGCAGTGGAGTTGTAGGAGCCAATGAAGCTGCCAAGGTGGATGGTACTTCAGTAGTGACTTTTGGGATAACAGTGGTAGTGGCAGTCTCAAGACTAGCTTGTTTTAACTGTATCAAGTTGTCTAACTCCTTCTTCATTTCCTTCAGTTGATCATTAAGTTGTAAGACAAGGTCCACCATTTCCTCCTTATGTGTTTGGCTCTCAAGGACTTCTTTTTTCTGTGGCTGCACTAAATGAGGAAACTTGAGCTATTTTTTGAGAGAATCAATGTCCTCATTTTTTTCTTTATTAACTTCTTAGCATCCTTGATATCATTAGGATCATGTCCCAACTCAATTGCCAATTCCTCTAATGAATTGATCATGTTGTCCATGGCTTGTGAGGAGGCCTTTTCTAATTTGTACTGTGTTTTAATGTTGTCCAATGAACTTTAAATCTTGTGTGTAGCCATAGCTTTACCTGTCAAGGGAGAATAAATAATCTCACTTTCCTACTTGTGGAACTCAATTTGGTCAATGGGATGAACATCCCTGGCCAAAACCTCAAAATCTACTTTTCTATAATCAACTGATGTTTTTGGCTACTGGACTATAGGTTGCATGAATGACATCTACATTTTTATTGTTTTGATATCAACAGCTGACATCAACCTACTTTTATTTGCTAGTGTCTGCTTGAAGTATTGAGCATATGTTTTAGCCTTCAACTTCTCATTCCTCAACTTGATTTCCTTGCATCTAGCTTTGATATCCTTTTCTTTATCCACTGGCCTGGTGAATGAAGAAACCTCAACACTGATTTATCTCTCAATAAATTGAGTGTTTGATGTTGAGGGCTGGTGTGTTTCTCCTGAAGCTGTTGTGCATTTCCTTCTTTCCACCATTGTGTCAGTGTCAGTAATTTCCACTGAGTCAATGGTGTCTTCCTGTTCAGTTACAGGATTAAGCTTGGGCCTCTTCTTGTAACTGATCTCAAGCTATTCATCTGCGGTTTCCATAGCTGAACTGGAACCTTCTTCCCTATTTCTCTTTGGATCCGTATTTTCAATTGCTAGAGTCTATAAAATAGGAGGAATATTAATTGGTTCTCCTAGTTTTGGAACCTACATGAAGGAACCCTTTTGATCTCTTAACTGATTCTAGGTTGAGGGCTACTAGTTAACATATTCATAACTGGATGGAAAAATGAATCAATGAGGTCCTTGTAAGTAAGTACAGTGGAGTACTTTTGGATCAATGGTGTAGAGTAGATAACTGACCTTGGATTTCCTTTGGTATCCAACTTCTAGATGCTAACAAGGAATATATCTGACTGTTAATACAATAACATATGAAATAAAACTGAAGAATTATTGAAAACTCTCTTAGTTGGTAGTCTGGTGAATTTCTCATGCATTTTGTGTGCTATAAATTGAGCATAGTTGTAAATTACAGTAGGAAGCTTGCCTGGGCTAAAGATGGAAAGGAAAGCAATAATAGCCTCATCCACATTTTCATTTGTAGTGTATCATAGAATGCAGGAGACCATGGTTATGATTTGTCTGCCTCTCTGAAAATAAATGGTGGCAGCATATGGAGGACTTTTTGTAGGAGTATGACACTCCTCTGTGATGAAAGTTAGGAAAATTTGGGCTATTCTCGGAAGGTCTAACTTGGTATAGAGGTCCAGCAAGTCTCCAATAGAAAGTGGGGTCTCATTTGGGTTTTGTTGGACCTGCAACATTTGGTTAATGGATTATGTAGTGATGGTAAATAATACTTGTTGGTGAGGGGTGACAATAGCGCTTTGGCTAGGAATGTAGCAAGCATGACAAATGTGGATGAATTTTGAAATGGGTGTACTTCTGGAAAAAAATACTTGGGAAAATTAGACTCCCAAAGGTGAATGTCATCGTTTTGATTTAAAAATTTGTCCTTACTCTAGCAGTGGAGCTTCAGAAGCTAGGTAGTGGAAGCAGTATCCTTTATTTGCAAAGGTCTCATGTCCAGAGAGGTTTGGGAAGCCATAATTGCGTTTATAGATATGAATTAGCCTTGTAGTGGTTTTAGGAGTGAGGTTTAGAAGTTATGGTAGAGTGGGAGGGTAGTTACAGTCTCTAAAAGAAAGTTTTGGGGTATACAAATAAATTTCTCCTAAATTCAGGCAAGTTTCTTAATTAATTTCAATTAATTAACCATTCAATTTTAACTATGTGTTTTCAAATTCACAAGGTCGTTCTAGTATTTCCAAGAATACCTGGAAATTGATGAGTTGACGTGCAGAATGAGTTTAATGGTCAATGCAGAAGGAAATGATGCTTCAACTATCAATTGGTTGCTTCAATTAGGTATCCATAACTTCTTCAGGCGGTAGAAGGTGGTCAAATTAGTCACAGAGGTTTCAGGGTGTCGCAAATGGCTAAGCAGCAGTTGACAGTGAAAATGCAAGAAAAGAGCGAATTAAGGCTTTTTCGGCCTTTTAGTAGGTAAGGATCACATTTTGGCATGTAAATTATAAATAAATAGTGGGCAGTTTCTGGTTTGGGCAGCGAGGTGGTTTTCTGGGCCATCGCACCACTTTTGGAGGGTGGGAGATATTTTTTGTGAGCTTGTGATCTAGCCTAGTGCCACCACATAGCAGAACAGTTCCCAAGAAAAGTTGTGATTCTCGCATGCTCTCTGGTTGTTATCGGTCGGATGATGAATCTGTGCGATATGGATGTACACCATCAGATCTAGGGGAGGGAGATTGGAGGGCTATTGTGTAGTTGAGTTGCACAAAGGAAATCAAGAAAGGAATTTGCAGGGCCCGAGATTTAATTACAGTTGATTGTAATTATTTAATGCATAATGTTGGGTTTTTTAATATAAGTAGTGGGCTAATAAGGTGGGACCATAGGTTATGTGGCAGGGTTTTTTTAACTACACTAAGGGTTGGTGGGTTAAGAAAGGGTATCGGGGAAATATGAAGTGGGGAAGTTAATTAGAGAAAGCGAGGGCATAAAAACTTAGGATAAGGGGGTTTTTGTGGGCTTTCAAGAGTAAAAGGGAAATTAATAGGGGGGGGGGGAGTGATATTTGTAATGGGGAATGGGTTTCACACTAGGGAAAAGGGTTTTGGGGATTTTTGAAGGTTAATTTCTAAGGGAGTGTGTGAAACCAAGGGGTAAAGGTCAAAATGATGGGGAAAGGGAAATTAATAAGTAATGAAGGGAGAATGGGGAAATTAGTTAAACAAGCTTGGTGGATATCCTTTCTTTCTCATAAATCCTCATGCACATGAAACATAGGATTAACCATGATAAATGTGCTTTTGACTTAGCAACCTTGTGCATTTGCAACCTTTGTTCTACCTCTCCTTTATTTATCCTAACATTTTCTCTTCATTTATTGGGTGCATTTGAGCTTGTTGACCCTTTATTTCCTTTTCTTTTGACAAGAAAACTATATAATTCTAACCTTATAACTTCCAATGGATCAGATTAAATTGATGAGCTCATTTTTATTCTCTACCTAACTACTGATCTGCCAAGGTTAAATAGTTTGGCTAGATCTTCATTCTCTATCTATTAACATGAAATTTAAAACATGAATGAGTCAAGATTAAGCTATTTGACCATCATGGATTGTGGCAATTCTTACAAGTTGCACACAACCTTATTTTGCATAGTGAAGTAAAAAGTAGTGGCATTTGAATTTACACACTTTCATGATCTATTTTATTTCTTTTTGGGGTTCATATTTTCCCTTTTTTGATCTTTTTCTTTCCTTTTGTCCCTCGATTATTATTTTAGGACAACCTCTTTACATTTTTTTATTTTTAATATGGAAACCATCTTGTAGAAAGCAAAAGTATGTACCCATAGCCAATTCAAAATTATGAATCCTATTATTATAGGACCCCAACAAATCCTTTCCATAATGAACTATAAAAAATTCTCACCTTGCACCTAATAAGGGGGAACATCATATGTAAAGCTTCAAGTTTCAAAGTATTATCAAAATTCAGTCAACACTTAAGGATTCCTGATGAGCCCCATAAATGGGTAATTATATGGGCTCATTTTGCCTCCTAACATAGTTAAATCAACCATCCTCTTAGCTTATTGCATGGTTTTTTTTTATATTTATGCTTATGGAGTGAGTTGGGCTAGTTATGATGCCATGAGGTCTAATATGTGTTTAATTCAGATTTTTGTTCAATTTTGAAGACAAAGTCAAAGATTCAATGGACAATTGGCAGCAATAATTTGAAGTGGACAAAGGAGAGGATTTATAGGAGGGAGTCCCCCTCATTTATTACTCCCCACTTTGAATTCCCCTTCATGCAGCTCGGAGCACAAACAACCAAATCAATTCACTAGGAGGCAGCCAAGCAAGTGGAGGATAACTTATGTTTATCTCGAGTTTTGGGAGCCAAGCATCTCTGATTTTAAGGAAGCTATTGGGAGCTTTAGATGTATAAGTAGAGAGGCCTAGGGTCTCACTAAGGTTGAATTTTTGTTGCAGTTTTTCTCTACTCAACTTCAAGCTTACGTTTGTGAATAGTTTCATGTAATCCTATTACTATTTTGATAATAAAGATGATATCCTTTTTGAGCTAGCACTGAGTTACCTCAAAGGGTTGAAGCTCTTGGGTTAGGGCCCAATCCAAGCATCCAAGCTCGTCTTGTTTGTATTTATATTCTTTGTTTTAGTTTATGGATTCGTTGTTGTTAGATGAATTTATTTCTTGGTTAAGAATATGTTGCTTTTGGTGATTCAGAAGGTTGTTTCCATTTGTGTTTTCTCTAGCAGGGTAAATAGTGATAGAAATAATATACAAAAGGCCAATAATAGTGCCTTGGCCTCCTTTCCTCCCTTTGGGACCATGAACTGACGCTAAGATCCTCTTATTGCCACAAAAACACAAATTTTCCTTCTCCATAGGATTTCTAGTGTTGCAGTTTGTTAGAAGGTTGATGCTTTTCTTTAGATCTCTTTCACCATGCTCATTTCTGTCTTTGCAATAAGTCTTCTTCCATGCTTTCTCTCATTATTGCATTTTTCAACATTTCTTTCCATAGCTCATAATGTAGATTAGCTTGATGCAAAATTATGTTTTTTGATGTACTTAATTTCCTTGCTTACTTGATTTCATTGTTTGATTGTTAGTTCTTTTGCAACAGATTTCTTCTCACAGCAGGTCAGCCTATCAACCATCATATTCTCTCCCTGGTCTATGCCCTATAGGTCACCCAAAGTTCACCTCAAATCTATCTTAGTTTTTTGCGTTTTTCCATAGGATTTCTTCCTCTCTCCCGGCCATATTTCCCTCTCCTAGTGATCCCTAGTGAACCCTAGGCGCTCTAACACATCATCCAAGCCTTCATCTACCCTTTCCACTCACTCTCACACCTTTAAAACCTTCAAAACTACTCTCGGCATCCTCTTATAGACCTCTTGTAGATCCCTTGTGTCCTCCTGTAGATTTTCCTGTAGGCTTCCTTTTGAAGGCTGATTACAGTAAAAGCCTCCAGAAGGCCACCTAAGACCTCCTAGGACCCATCAAAACCATCCTACATCTTCTCAAGTCCCAAAACCACCCTCCATCGCCACCTATTCGCTACCACATTAAAAAAAAAAAAATTACATGCATGACAAATTCACATAAAAATCCAAAAAGATGTTTTTTTCCTCAATTCGTTCTAGAAATAGCTTGAGTAGATGTTGTTTACTTCCTTGAGTAGGTAATGGAATTCATTTCATGGTTTTCATATTTCTTTCTGCAAAAGTAGGATTAGTTGGTTAAGTAGGGTTTGCTAAGTTTACCTTACATTTCAGTCTTTTTTCTTTCTGTAAGTAGAGTAGCCTCTGTAGAGTAAGCTTTCCTTTCTTTCATCACATATAGAGCTTCTTCTGGAATCCATAGGAGTTGGCTTGAGTGCCTAGTGATCTTGTGCCAACTGACGAAGTGATAGACTGCAGTAAGAACTAATACTTGTGCATACTGCACTGTCGCTTCCAAGTTTGTTAAGAACTACCGGGTTGATAATAGTAAAGTAGGCAGCCCAGGAGTTGCAACATTATTGCTGCAATACTGTTGAACACCATATTTTTGGCGTCGTTTCTGGGGAAGCGTCAGAGTATTTTGTGATTATTTCTTTCTTCTATTTTCTATCCCAACATTCTGCTAAGTAGTTTATTTAAGCAAAAGTAGAATGGTTGTTTCTTTCAAGTTCTACATTTCCTTGCTTTCCTTTCCAATTCTGCAAATTTCATTTTAGCAAAAGTACAATAGTTGTTTCTTTCAGTTTCTACATTTCCTTGCTTTCCTTTCCAGTTCTACAAATTTCATTTCAAAAAAAGTACAATAGTTGTTTCTTTCAGTTTATGCATTTCCTTGCTTTCCTTTTCAATTCTCCAAATTTCATTTCAGCAAAGTTCATTTCAATTAGTTGCAATTTATATTGTTCTATCAATTTCCGTTTTGCAGGTACAATAGTGAAAAAAAAATAATAACCAACCAAAAGCATTTCCTTTCATGTCTCATAGGAATAGAGATAATTCAGGAAAATTCTTGCCCAACACCCCCACTACATCACATAGCCAACCTTCTCTCTTCTTTGGTGGCAGTGATCAAGAAGAACCCTTAGGTTAACAACCAGAGATATTTGAAGAACCTATAAGGGAAGAAGAAGAAGAAAACATCCCTCCTGAACCAATGGCTGAAAACAGAAATGGTAAGGGAAATGGAGAAAGAATAGAGGGTACCTTTCC
This sequence comes from Pinus tabuliformis, assembly GCA_031772625.1. Taxonomy (NCBI): domain Eukaryota; kingdom Viridiplantae; phylum Streptophyta; class Pinopsida; order Pinales; family Pinaceae; genus Pinus; species Pinus tabuliformis. Next base: position 155,036,249 of record CM062819.1, read on the forward strand.
CATCCGGGAGACCAATGGGGACACCAAAATGAAGACTATAAGACCTTCATCCCTACCTCACTTCCATGGTTTGACTACAGAAGATCCTAAAACCTTCTTGTTTGAGTTTTCTATCATTTTTCGAACCTATGACTATGCAGAAGATGAGCAAAAGTTGAAACTATTCCCTTCCACTCTCAAGGATGCAACATTGCGCTGGTTCATGGGGTTACCTAGCAATAGAATCACAACTTGGGCTTAGATGCAACAGGCCTTTAATGACAAGTATCAAGACTACTGTAGGTCAAAAGATACCAAAGAAGAAATCTTCTGAATGACCATGGGAAGTGATGAATCCTTGGAAGATTATGAAGAGAGGTTCTAGCTCAGTTACAAAAGGGCCAGGTTCACACTTGACCCTGAATCTCTGAAGTTTTTCCTATTGAGGGGAACATTGGAAGACCTTCTAGACTCTCTCCATCTACTGGCCATGGGAGACATCTACCAACTATCTTATGAGGACATAAAGACTATATTTGGAAACCATTCTAGAGCAACCAGAATGAGAGGTAGGGGGAGTCAACCCATAGAAAGTACCTCCTCTTCCAATTCATTCATCAAAGGTGAACTCAGAAACAAGCTTGAAGACTTCAAAAGTGAGATGTTGCAGACTCTTTCCATGCAAATGGATACCTTGCATATCAAAAGGAAACAAGAGGAAGCAGAGAGGGCTTTGGCCATATTTTGTCCTAGATACACCAGGAGGCATCCTAGGAATGAATGTTCATTGAACTCTATAGAGTTTTGTTCAGAATGTGAAGAGGATCATTCTACACATAAGTGCCCTTCCTTTTCTGGACTTAAAGTTGTATACCAGGGGGCCGAAGGACCCACTGGACCACTCTATTTCATGAACAAAAGGAGACCACATGGACCTAGACCATACCAGTAGGGGATGCAAGGGACATCTCAGGCATACTACAACCCCAACCAAGTCACTTCCATACCTTCTTGGGTACCCCCTGCTCATCCTTCCTAGTCCACACCTCCTCCTTGGTCCTTCCCATCTCAATATCATGCCCAACCAGCCACTCATTCATTTCAATCCTATGTTCAACCGCAACCTTAGTGGAATGCATCTCATTAGGCATGGAGTCCCCAATACAACTCTCCTCCTACTCTTTTGCCTCTACCACCCGCTCAACCACAACCATGCCTCCTACTCCACGAAGGCAACCCTAAATGCCTGCCTAGCCAAACCCAAACCCGAACAACAGACAGGCTCAACAAGTATATAGTGGGGAACCATCATGTCCAACTTATGTTGTGGAGATTCAGGAGATTAACCTGCAATATGGGAAGGTTCTCCCAGATAGCCAGCATCCACCTAGGGAGGCTGAGGAAGATAAAGAGGAAAGTGAACCTAAAGCAATTCCACCCTTTCTTGAGAGAATATCTGGGACCACACAACCTACCCCATAAGAAACTGAACTTCTGGGAGAATTTAAAAAGTTATGTGTGAAGATACCACTTCTCCAAGCCATAAAATATGTGCCTATCTATAATAGGTTGATCAAAGAGAAGTTCTTTAGGCATCCAGGAAGGCACAAGAGAGATGCCCCAACCATCAATGTCATAGGACAACTGTCCGACCTGATGTAGGGGTAGGTAATCTGTCCAAAATATCTAGACCCTAGAAGCCTAGTGGTTGATTTCCACATCAATGGCACCATGATCCCACATACCTTGATTGATTTGGGAGTTGCCATTTATGTGATGAAAAAGGACACAATGCTCAAACTTAACCTCCAGGGGTCCTTGAGGAAGACCACGATAGTACTGCAGCTAGTAGACCACTCCACTATGACTCATAAAGGATTGTGGAAGATGTGATGGTCTCCATTGATTCCTGGGAGTACCTTGCTAATTTCTTAGTTCTCCAGTCAGAGGAAAATCAAACTCGATATCCTCTCATCCTGGGAAGACCCTGTTTGGCTACTTCTGATGCCTACATCAGCTGTCGAGCTGGGAACATGTCTATCAAGAATGAGCATATGTCCAAACAGTTAATCCTATACCCTCCTACCCAACCCTTTCTATAACATGATCTACCTCTCTGGTTGGAGGAGTGTTGAGCGATAAAAGGTGTCTTTTTAACCACTATTTATCCTACATTAATTATCAACCCAGGGACAATTTTTTATCTCAAGAGTGTACTCAATCTGGGGTGGTCACTTGCTCAAGAGTAATTTTTTACAGTATAGTACTTTAAAATGCAAAGATAAATGAATGTTGGAAACAAAATCTAATTGGAACAACAAGAAACTGAAATGTTCTATAACTAAATCATTCACTCAAACAATCATCAGTCGAGGACTCAGTAATGATAACTCTCTCCCCTGTAAACTGATGCAAATGAAAGTCAATCAAAGGCAAGATCTCTAATTTGAGAACTTAGACAGTGGTAGTTAGTGTCCTTTACAATTTTAGATCCTTCAATCCACACTAAGGTAAATAATTGGAAATAGCAATTCAATTGATAGAAAAGGAACAACAACTAAGTCTATTGAAAAACTGAATAGCAAAGCTTGATCTATCAATAATGAACTCAACAACAGAGTTTATCCTGACAGAAATGAATTGAACAATAATCTTAATCCAATGGAACAGAAAAGAAAATTAACTTGGAAACACATGACAACTATAAGTTAAACTGAATTAGCAATCTTATTATAGTAGCGTGGACATTAATCGCAGGTATTAAAAGAACGACAATCACAATTATAAGTGAGCAACAATTAAATGAACAACAATCTGAATTAGACAGTGAAATATTAGATCAGAATGAACAACAGGACATTTCAAGTTATAATCAGTAATTTTGTCACCAACGCAATCCAATTATGATTTCGATATAACAGAGAAATTCCACAAAATGTTCATAAACAAGAGATTACAAAATAAAGTGAATTAAGGGAATGCAAAGGAAATCAAACCACACAAAACTATAATTGTAAAATAGTGATATAAGAAGCAGGTGAATCCACTAGGGCCAGGCGCTTAGCAACCAGTGAAGCACCACTGAGTTTACTCGACGATTATATAATCAAACAACAAATGAGCTATAAATTAATCATCTATGGCAAAGTTTACAGCTATTTCGCTTCAAAGAGAGTTGATGATCAAAGTTGAGATTACAACAATAATTTCTGGACAATAAAAAATTCCCCCCCTATCTTTACAATTGCTGCCCCATTTATAGTGGGTAGGTGAATACATCAAGGTTGTAGATAACCTTTAAAGTAGCGATCCCTCAGGATCAAAAGATCCAGAGGGCTTCTCTTAATCTTCTATTCTTCAATTATCTTCTTGTCCTCTTGCATAGACACTCTGTTTTCTCCTTCTTTTCCTGAACTGCGTGCTTCGGTTTCGATCTCCTTGTCTGGACACGATTTCCTAGCGGAGGAACAACATTTTCTTTGCTTTTGTCTTTACCATCTGAATAGCGGTTTTCCAAATCTTTCGTTTTCTGTATTAAAAAAAACACAGTAATTGATTAATTCGTATTAACCACTACTTTCCCATTTCAACTATAATCTTTTATCATATTGCGAGTTTTTAGAATAAAAAGAATTATGTTTAAAAGGAAAGATAAAAAAATGAATGGCTGAATTGTACCTTTTCCTTTGCTCAACACACCCCCTTACTTAACCTTTTTCATGCCCTCATGAAAACCATGTAGTTTACGTGCAAAGCAGTTTAGAGAGTAGGCTAGGGAGGGGTTTTCAATAAGGGGTCTACAACCATGATTTGCAGCTAAAACTTAAAAAATGGTTCTTGTCTGCCCCTAAGACAATTTGTATATAGCCTTATATCCTATTGCAGGATACGAGATAATGGGGCTTCAAAATCTACAACCTAGCCAAAGTGGGCCTTCTCTCAAGATGAGGTTATTATAGGTAACTAGTTGATCGACAACTAATTTAGAATTTTTATAATTGAAGGGTTCTCTGTCCTGGATATTTCGATTGGAAGTCTTCCATCGGAGTTTAGCTGCTACTATGGCAGGGTCTTTGATTGAAAGGAAGTATTCTACTCCTCTTTGGACAATTGCTTTATGGATGGGTCCCAAAATCTAGATCACACCCTCCTTTTTCATTAAACTTTTATGCTTCGCCCACAATTGTAATGGATTTTTCGGTTCACTTCTAACTCAGAGGTCCATCCCATTTTCTTGTCTCTGAAAAGTATTATGGGCCTTGAGCCAGTTTGTCTGGTTAACAACAAATGAGATGAATGCATGAAACTGGATATCACCCACAAAAGGACTGGGATTCTTTTCCATTTCCTCCAACACAAACTTATGCAAATAAAATTCACATAGCAATCATTGGACTTTCATTCCATAATGTTTACAACAATTTATGAAAACATCAATATTTTTTGACTCTATAGGTACCCCTACCTTGACAACCTTAATTTTTAACTTTAAATACCTTTCTAACAAAAGGAAAGCATAATTTTTGGTAGGTGCCCTACATGCTAGAACATCAGTATATAGAGAATAGAGGGTATCCATTCGACTTATGACTGAGTTTAGCTTATTTGTTACCTTTTCAACTTTTTCCTATGCCTTCCAACATTTATCAAAGTCCTCGCTCTCTGATGCATTGATGTTATTAAATTGTTTCTATAACTTTTGGTATTTCTCCTGATGAACAATCTCTTCTGTGAGTTTTCCTATCGTTTGCTAAGCCTGTGACAAATCCTCTTGGAGTTTCACTATCCTAGGATCATTGTTCATAAAAACATTTTTGGGCTAAAGATCTTTCTTATTCCGATATCTGATTCCTATAGTCTGTGTTTCCTTCTCATGATATGTCTGGTTAATTGTGACATTAGAGAACAGTGCCTCTGTCTAAACATCCTTGTCGCACACGGGTAGACTTTCTGTTTGGGCTGCTGCATTCATAACAAATGCATGTTGTTCCTTGTGGTCGTGAATGACAATGGGCTTAGTTTGAGTTCCCTTGGCCCTCATTTTATGGGGTTTCATTTGGGTAGCTATATCCCTTGTTCTTGGGATTCTCTTTAAGGTTTTCCCCCTTTTTAGGACTCTTATTTGTTGTCTAAGATTTTTTACTACATTTAATAGCCTTTGTTGTTCCTTTTTCAACCTCTTGATTTCATTCGTCTTCTTCTTTGAATGAACAATTGTTTCCATTCTTAGGTCTGGGCTTTGTTCTTCCGGGACTGTATCCTTGCCCTGACTTGTCTCTGCTTGGAACACCTCTTCAGTGTTCTCGATATTCTAATCAGATTTCTCAGGTGAGGTAACCCTAGCTTGATCTGCCACTTTCTGAGGGGCCTCCTCCTCTATTTCATCCACATCATTCATCTCCTCGGATGCACTCTTACTGTGAGAAATGTGTTCCTGTGATTGTCCCGCCTCAATATTGAGGTTGAGTGGGCTGTGGGGCTGGATATACTCACCCATATTGGCCAAAATTTGGGCCAATTTGTCTTCTTGTAGAGGATTTTGTAATTGGCTTCTGCTGGAGGTTACGGGTGTCTCTGCTTCCTCCCCTTCTTCCTCGTCGGAGTGCTTAGTTTCCTCCTCTGGTTCCTTTTCCATGTTTTCTTCTAATTCTTCTTCCATGTTTTCCCCTCCTTTGAGTTGTGGGAGTTGCTCATCTTTGGTGCCCTGTATTTCTAAGGGTTGGCTACTATGATCTTGGAGGCTTCCAAACATTCCCCCGCTCCTCCTCAATCTAGAGGACTGCCTACGCTTCTGCAGTTTATTTGATGTGCTGGTAGTTCTTTTTCATTTCGAGGCTAGTAAGGCCAATCCCCCTACTAGTTCTTCCCAACTACTCTGTTGCTAAGCAAGATTATGGCTGACTATTAACCAAATCAAACCATGATGACTTACTACTATTTCTGTGTGACGGGATTTCCTTATACTCTGAGCAGTGTCATGCAATAAAAAATTTAAATATGCAGGAAAATTTACATCACATTTTTGTCTTAACACTGATAATAATTTGAGGTGGCACATACTTACCACATCTTTTCTCCCATTGCATGTGATATAAATTTGCATTATTCAGGCTAATTCTGCCCATCGTTCTCCCAGAGTTGCAAGTAGGACTCCTTTTCCTTTGATGGTAAGGTTTTGTTGTTCATCTTGGAAGATGGCTATGGTGTCTCGAAGTCTCACTTTTTTTTGGGTCCATACTGGTTCGACTACCGGTGGTCCAGATACTTTGGCAATTATCGCCTTTGTTACCATTATTCACCTTCCTACAAATTCTACAAAAATTCAATGGCCATAGTTTCATGGGATTGTTGTAGCCGTGTAAGGTAATTGATCCACCCTGCTCTTTCCATAATTGCACGTGCAGCATCGGAAATTATCAGCACTTGTGGTTTGTTGTGTACTGATTGGCCTCCCATTTCGTCTATGCTTAGCACTCTATTAAAATTTACAGAACAAAACACAGAAATAACAATGGAACAACAAAACTGTGTATATATTAGAAACATTAATATCATTAAAATTTGGTGTCTCCAAGATCTGATGAGGTCTCAATACCTCCGAGTAAAGGATTGACACGTATACAAGCATATTTTGAAAGTCGCCCACCCCCCTAAAGAATGATAGGTCACCCTTGAGCGTACTAATGGAGGAGCAGCGTATTGGATGGTAATCATACAGTAAAAAAGGAATGGCGTATATATGCATGGCATGGTTGCAAAAGTAGCGAATTACTAAAATCGAGGTTTATGATGAAAATCGCAAATAAATATAGAAATGCTATGAAATGATGCAAAAAATAGGGGAGAAGACAGCTGATGTAAGTAAAAGTGCTTATGCAGTCATTATCCACTTAACCATTATGATTGATTTTTAAACAATATTTCATTTGTAATAGGTTCGAAAGGATTTTATAACATACTCTCATTTGAGATCAAGATAAGGATATAAGAAGAGGATTTATAATGACTATTGATGTGTAGTAATATGACTTCAATACCATTAGCAGAGCTTTGTTGCCCACAGGTGTTCATAACCTTGACAAAGTTGCTTTTTCACCCTTGGAACCATAATCCTTTATGTATGCCTAGGAAAGTGCTTTTTGAGAGAATGGAGGCCATTGAGCTAGCTTGGTAACCAGATGAGTCTCAATGCCATTCACTAGGAAGGAATGAAAGGTGGGCAGGCTGGCTCATGATGAGACCTCCTGTTCCAAGGGCTTTTATTGTTCTTATGTGCCTCTTGGATCATTTCCCTGGTGTGGTGGCCATAATGGGAATGCCACTTCATTGCTTCCTTATGAACATGGTAGGCTGGCTCTTGATGAGACCCCCTATCCTCCATCTGCCAAATCATAGAATTGTTAGTGATCAGATAGATATATTTTTCCCTCTTTTCTTTTTCTTTTATATAGCACTTCCTATTTATATATAGAGGATGGCTCATCACTCCTTAATAGTAGCGATGGTGGAAGAAGTCTGAACATATTCAATAGAGAAAAATATACCCTTATTCTTATTCGATAATAATAATCAAAGAGAGTTATGAGGAGTGGGGAAGAACTGAAATGATACAAATAATCAATCAACTTAGTTTTAATGGAAATAAAAATAGCAAAGTGATATAAATAATTGTATCCTTTACCCCTTTTTCTTATCAATACAAAGCAATTTCTCTAAGGATAGCGATTTTTCTTTTGTTTGCTGATTTAAGTATCCTTTGGTTTTGCGTTTTTTCAAAAATTTGTATTTATGCCATGAAGGGATTATGACAAAATGAAACATTATTCTCAAAATGATGTTCATACAAAAATTCACTCAAAAAGTGTTGTTCCTTTGAAAAGGAACAACAAAAATGCGAAAGTGTTGTTCCTTTGAAAAGGAACAACAAAAATGTGAAAGTGTTGTTCCTTTGAAAAGGAACAACAAAAATGCGAAAGTGTTGCTCCTTTGAAAAGGAACAACAAAAATGCGGAAGTGCTGCTCCTTTGAAAAGGAACAACAAAAATGCAGAAGTGCTGCTACTTTGAAAAGGAACAGCAAAAATGCAGAAGTGCTGCTCCTTTGAAAAGGAACAACAAAAATGTGAAAGTGTTGTTCCTTTGAAAAGGAACAACAAAAATGCGAAAGTGTTGCTCCTTTAAAAACGAACAACAAAAATGTGGAAGTGTTGTTCCTTTGAAAAGGAACAACAAAAATGCGGAAGTGTTGCTCCCTTGAAAAGGAACAACAAAAATGTGAAAGTGTCGTTCCTTTGAAAAGGAACAACAAAAATGTGGAGGTATTGTTCCTTTGAAAAGAAACAACAAAAATGTGGAAGTGATGTTCCTTTGAAAGGAACAAAAAAAATGCAGAAGTGTTGTTCCTTTGAAAAGGAACACCAAAAATGCGGAAGTGTTGTTCCTTTGAAAAGGAATAGCAAAAATGCTAAAGTGTCGTTCCTTTGAAAAAGAACAACAAAAATGCAGAAGTGTTGTTCCTTTGAGGAACAACATAAAAAAGGTCTGTAAAAAAAGTAGTTTATACAAGCAGGAAAGAAAAACTTATATACAATATTTGGAAGCAAAAGAGTTATTCAGTGAACTAATGCTGAGGAAGGGTTATTTTCCTCGGCAAGAATCTGCATATCAAAATATTCCTGTAGCTGCTGGTAAAAGGATTCTCAAGTAAGCGGTTTACGGTACAGTCGCACTCGATGAACGTTTGGTTTAAAAAAATGTCCAGATCCATCAATAGTAGTCAAAGTAATGGTGCCATTGTCATGCACTTTCTATATTTCATACGGTCCAAGCCATCAAGTCTGGAGTTTTCCTAGAAAATTTTGAAACCTGGAATCATATAGGAGTGCCCAATCTCCTTCGTGGAAGATTTTCTTTTTGATCAGGGTGTCGTGCCATTTTTCTCTCTACTGTTGAATTAATGCAGCGTGTTGAAGAGCCGACAACCTAATTTCATCTAGCTCATTAATTTGCTATAATCTATTATTCTGGGCCTCATTTAAATTCAAACCCACCTCCTGTGTTGTTCTTAATTTTTTTTATCTCGAATTCTATCGGAAAGATGGGTTCTTTCCCAAATACTAGCTGATATGGCGAATGGCTAGTGGTATTTCTCCACATTGTTCGGTATGTCCATAAGGCTTCTGGTAATATTGAAGCCTAGTCACATCTATGCGATGTGATTGCTTTTGTAAGTATTACCTCTATCACCTTATTCGTGCTCTCTACTTGGCCATTTTCCTACGGGTGGTAAGGGGTTGTAATTTTGTGCCAAATGTGGTAGTTTTTTAATGTTGAAGCAATTTCATTACCTAAAAATTGCGGACCTCCGTCTGTAATTATATCCCTCGGGAGGCCATATCACACAAATATTTGGAACAAGAAATGAATCACAGAGTCCTCTGTAGCTCTTTGTAATGCCTCTGCATCAACCGATTTGGTAACATATTCTGTTGCTAACAATATGTATGTTTTCTGATTTGATGATGGATTAATCGGACCAATAAAGTCGAGTGCCTAGTGCTCGGATGGCTCAATTACTAACTGCAGCTGCAAAGGCATTTCATCAGATTGTACAAGGTGTGCTTCCTTTTGGCAACTATCACAGGCCTGTACAAAATTCTTAGCATCTTTAAGGATTGTAGGCCAGTAATAGCCTGTTTGTAAAACCTTGTGACCAGTTCCACATTCTGTGAAATGTCTACCACATGGTCCGTCATGACAAGCTTTCAAAATGTCAAATATTTTGTCTTCATGGAAACATCTTCTAATGTGCATATATGCCCTTGTATGAAATAGGTAGCCCCCAATCCATGAGAATTGGGTGTTGTACTGTACAATCTGTTTTCATTCATTGGGGGTTAGATGGTTGGTTAATTTACCTACTACTAAATAATTTGCAACATCAACATACCATGGTGTTCTAATAGTAACAAAAAACAAATGTTCATCTGGGAATTGATCTTCGACTGCTGTTGCGTCCGCTGGCTTCGGCATTCGTGAGAAAATATCAGCTACAGGATTCTCCTTTCCAGGTCGATCTTTTATTGTGATTTCAAATTCCTGCAATAAAATCAACCATCGTGTTACTCTACCATTTGTATCAGGTTTATTTGCTAAATATTTTATGGCAGAGTGATCTGTATATAAAACAACAAGATATCCAGTGATATAATGCCTAAATTTATTTACAGTATGTATTACAGCTAAAAACTCTTTTTCAGTTACAATATAGTTTAGCTCAGCAAGAGATAGATTCTTGCTAATATAATAAATTTCATATGGATTTTTATCTTCTTCCTGCCCAAGAACTGCTCCAATAACTATGTCTGAAGCATTAGATGAAATTTGGAATGGAAAATCACAAATTGGGCCCCTTAATACTGGGGATGTTGATACAAGCTTCTTTACATCGTCAAAAGCATTGTTGCACTTATCTATCCAAATAAAATCAATAGTTCCTGTTAGTGCATATAAAGGTTCACCAATCTGAGAAAAATGTTCTATGAATCTTCTATAATAACCAGAGAATCCCAGAAAACCGCATACCTCTGTTTGTGTAGTAGGCATAGGTATTAACAAGATTATCTAAATTTTAGTTGGGTCTACTTGTATCCCAACTGCTGATATATAATGACCCAGGATAAGTCCTTCAGTCATCATCATGTGGCACTTTTCATGGCTCAAGCAAAGTCTAGTAGTGATACATCATTGCAGCACTTTTCCAAGTGTTTCTAGTGCTGGCTCAAAATCATCTCCATATGGTGTGAAATCATCCATATATAACTCGAACCCTTCATTTATTAAATCTAAAGAAATGCTTAAGATGGCCCTCTGAAATATCGCAGGGGCATTGCATAGGCCAAAGGGTAAGACTCTATAAGCGAATGTTCCTAATGGGTAGGTAAAAGTAATTTTATATTGGTCTTCAGGGGCAATCTAAATCTGATTGTATCCACTGAAGCCATCTAGGAAAGAAAAGAATTTCTTTCCTGCTAATGAATCTAATACCCGATCAATGAATGCAAGGGGAAGTGATCTTTTTGTGCTTCTTTGTTCAATTCTCTGTAGTCTACATATATCCTCCATTTTCCATTCTTCTTTGGCACCACTACTAGTGGAGAGACCCACTTTCTATCGGAGATTGGATAAATAAAGTTTACATCTAAAAGTTTTTGTAACTCAGCTTTCACAATGTCTTTCAGGTGAGGATTCAATCTCCTTTGAGGTTGGCGAATGGGCCTAGCATCTTTTTCCGTATATATGTGGTGTGTGCATAGCTGGGGGTCAATTCCCTTCATGTCTGGATAGTCCCATGCAAAGGCTTCCTTATATTTTCTCAGAAGTTGGACCAGTTTTTCCTCTTGTTCAGCTATCATATTTTTGTTAATGTTTAGAGTTTTTCTAGTTCAATTTCTATAGTTTTGCTATTGTAAATAGAGGTAGTAGGTATAGATTGATCATGGGTATCTTTGAGCTATATTCTTCTAGTTTGTTATTGAATGCTGCTTCTATCATATGGCATTGTACATGGGATTTGGATTCAGATTGGTTAATGAAGTTGTTAATGATGTCATCCCCTATTTGGTCTTTAAATTCGAGGGCATATTCTATAGTTAATTGTGATCTAATGTTTTCTGTGAGATATGATACAGGTTTTTTGTTAGTTTTCATTATTGTTAAGCTTGGCTGTGATGGAGGGTATAGAGCTAAATTCTTGACATTGCTCCCTCTAGTTATAGTCGTACTACCTTGTCGGCAACCAATGTAAGCGTAAGCAGTTGCTATCCAAGGTCTTCCTAAGATTAAGGGGTGTCCATCTAGCTGGTTTTTGGGGTTAATTATCAAAAATTCAACAGGGTATTCCCAGGAGTCCACATATACCATTACATCATGTAGTGTACCCTCTGGTCTGACTACTGATTGGTCAGCTAGTTCTAGTAGGGTTATAGTTGGATCTAATGATGTAATGCCAAGTTTTTGACACGTGGTGGTTGTCAAAATACTAATAAAGCTCCTAAATTAACTAAGGCATTTGGAAAGGAGCAAGGAAAATTTTAAGGATGGAAAATTTTCTTGAAGTTTAAAACATTAGCGAATCTCACTAATCCCTAATATGCAAATTATAAATGTTTATTGATATATTTGTAAAATTAATCAAATTTATAATTATTTTATATATAGTCTCTCTATAATGTTGGCGATTTTTAAGGTAAAATAATTTTATATTCTAAAATTTGGGCGAATCATCTTTTATAAAATTGGAAATTGGCGAATCTTTTTTGTGGAAAAATCATGGAAAATTAGCCCAGCGAACATTAGCCCCTAAAATTTTCCATGGAAAGGAGTCTCCATTGATTTCCACCATAGCTATAGGATTCCCTAGGTCCTCATATTTTACAGGTGCGTCTCTTCCTGATAGTAAGTTAGATAGGGTGTCAACTACTTGGATGGTTGGGTTAGTTCTTATTCTCCTCTTTGAATTTTTTATACATAGCTCTTTGATGGTTTTTTCATAGATCGGATATCTTGGATAGCCTACAGGAGTGGGATCTTTATACATAAATTTCTTATTTCTCCTAGAAGATCAAAGTTAGGATGTTCTATTGAGCGCGATATGATTAGTCATTTTCGGAATGGGGGAGAAGAAGTGGTTGCTTGGTCATGAGTTTGTTGTCTAACCACATCCTCTTCTTGTAATGGTTGTTCTAAAGGTAATGGATTTTCAACTTGAGCATTTTTGTCTCCCTCTGTTTCTATTATTCGCCCAGACCTTAATTGAAGGTCGTTGCACTCCCTTAGCTCGGTTTCTAGTTCTGGTGCTTCAATTATTTGAAGAGATTGAACCAGTCTATTATTAGGGTTTGGGTTGGGTTGGGCTGGGAGTTGCGGTCTTAAGTTGGTTTGAGGATTTTGTTGCAATGTATATGGTGCTGGCAGTGTAGGTTGAGGGAGACGAATTGTTCCTATTGGCTAATTCATAGGTCTTTACCAGGTTTGACTCTACGAGGTGGAAGGTGACCATTATGTCGGATATGCATTATTTTGCCAAAATGGTGGACAGTAAGGGAAGTTTGGCCAATTGGTTTGATTTGTTTGATTTGGCCATGGTGATGTAGGAAATGGTTGTTGTGACTAGCTGGGGAAAGGTGGCTGATTTTGCCACATTCCATTATATTGCTGAGCATTATACTGAGGAGACTGAAAAGAAGAGGATGGATCAATAGGCATACCTGTTTGTCATGGCTGCCATTGACGGTGTTGATTGAGTAGGTACACTGGTTCTGTTTCTTCTTTCGCTTCCTTGTAGACTGCTTTCAGGCCCGGGAGTGAGGGACAGTTCTCTATGGAGTGGTCTTTTGTGCAAATAGCGTAGATTTGAACTCCATCTAGTGGGAACTCTTTGTGGTTGTTTTCTTTATGCATTTAGGGTAGAATATTGCCAAATTTTGCTCTGCTTCTGCTTTTTTTTGTTTAGATTGCGTAATATCGAGCTGCGTTGTCAAAGTCCCCAATATGCCAGTTTTAAAATCTTCCAGTAAATTCCTAATTTCTGCATGGGTTACACTTCCACCAGAGATCTTTTTTTCCCTTGTAAGCATGTCATGTTCTGCAGTTTTAGCCTCGTACCGCCTCTCGAACTCCTGATGCACAAGTCAATAATGTCCGCAAAATTTTCTTGATAAATGTCACCTTTTCCCACAATGTTTAACGTTTCCGCCCATTATTCCTTCATCCCTTTAATTAATGTAGTTTTTAAGACATTGTTAGGTAAGGGTAATGATGCAAAAGGAGATCTCTGGAGATTGTATTGAAAGCGTTCTTCATATTCCTCCAATGTTTCATTAGGTCTGGCTGTCATTTGAAATATTTCATCCTTTAATTCTCTAGACCTACAATAATCCTGATATTTCTTTAGAAAAAACCCTTTCATTTGATGCCAGTCATTTATAACGTCTCCACCCAACCCCATAAACCATCATACAGTTGCTCCTTTTAGTGTGGAGGGAAATAGTTTTAGTTTTGGGGCTCTATTGTGTAGTCATACCCCCAACATAACACATGAAATTCAAATAGAAATGCATCTAGATCTTTCGATGTTAAACCATGGAATGTAGGGATATTCTGTAGAGGTATGGCTTTCATAGGTGCGTTTAGTGCAGTGTCGACAATGGGATATTTCGGTGTGGAGGTTTGAGGTGTTTGCTGATTTTGGGTCGTTTGATTGAATATATGCCAATATCCTTTTGGGATTTCTAGGGAATTATTCCTAGGTTGACTAGAAGGAGTAGGAATGGCCTTAATAACACTTCCTTGGTCTGGGATGATGAATGTTCCTTGTTGAACTATTATCTGGGGGGATTTTGTCTTTTTAGGTTCTTCGGCTTTGTTTTGGATGATCTTGACAACACTTCTCTTATCTAGGTTGCTTAGTGTTTGAACTACTCCAAGAGGGGATCTAGGTTCTTCTATTTCCCCTGTTTCTCCTCCTCCTTCACAGAGATTACTAGAGTTCCCTTCTTGTAAAGAAATTGGGCAAGAATTCTCAATTTCTTGAAAATCTTGCTCAGTTTCTTCTGTTTGGCTATGCACCTCAGCAAATGCTACAAATGGTGATTCTGTGGCCCGAAGGAAGCTAGTAGGTTGTCTAGAAACAACTTTTATAGGACCTATTGATGGTTGAGATTCTTCTTTCTTGATGATATCGTTTATAAAGGTCAATCAACCAAGGGTCACTGGCCCCATAGCTTTGTCAGGTTTGCGTAGCGGTTTTGGATTATTTTCAGGCTTTTTCTACTTAGTCATGCACACAACTCAAATACTTATTTCTACCCAAAGTAATCAACAAATCTGCAGGAAAGTAGGCAAGGGAGTAGGGCTGTTACATGCTCCGTACGCAGGTTCTTACCTTTCGTTTTTAATACCCAATTCTCTCCTAGCAAGTACTTATCAAATGCACACTACTCTTCTTAAAATAGTTGGCTACACTCTCCCTGGCAACGACACCAAAATGTTGAGCGATAAAAGGTGTCTTCTTAACCCCTATTTATCCTAGATTAATTATCAAGCCAGGGGCGATTTTTTATCTCAAGAGTGTACTTAGTCTGAGGTGGTCACTTGCTCAAGAGTAATGTTTTGCAGTATAGTATTTTAAAATGCAAAGATAAATGAATGCTGGAAAAAAAATCTAATTGGAACAATAAGAAATGAAATGTTCTATAACTAAATCATTCACTCAAATAATCATCAGTCGAGGACTCGGTAATGATAACTATCTCCCTTGTAAACTGATGCAAATGAAAGTCAATCATAGGAAAGATCTCTAATCTAATAACTTAGATAGTGGTAGTCAATGTCCTTTACAGTTGTAGATCCTTCAATCCAAACTAAACAAAATAACTGGAAATAGCAATTCAATTGACATAAAGGAACAACAACTAAGTCTATTGAAAAACTAAATAGAAAAGCTTGATCTATCAGTAATGAATTCAATAGAAAAGTTTATCCTGACATAAATGAATTGAACAACAATCTTAATCTAATGGAACAACAAAGCAAATTAACTTGGAAACACATGGCGACAATACGTTAAACTGAATTAGCAATCTTATTCTAGCAGCATGAACATTAATCAAAGGTATTAAAGGAATGACAATCACAATTACAAGTGAGCAACAATTAAATGAACAACAATCTGAATTAGACAGTGCAATATTAGATCAGAATGAACAACAAGACATTTCAAGTTATAATCAATAATTTTGTCACCAACGCAATCTAATTATGATTTTGATATAACCAATCAATTCCGAAAAATGTTCATAAACAAGAGATTGCGAAATGAAGTGAATTAAGGGAATGCAAAGGAAATCAAACCACACAAAACTGTAACTGTGAAATAGTGATACAAGAAGTAGGTGAATCCACCAGGGTCGGGCCCTTAGCCACCAGTGAAGCACTGCTGGGTTTACTCCAGGATCAGATAATGGAACAACAACTGAGTTATATATTAATCATGTATGGCAAAGTTTACAACTATCACTCTTCGAAAAGATTCGGTGATCAAAGTTGAGATTACAATAGTAATTTTTTGAAGAATCAAAAGTTCCCCCTTGTCTTTACAATTGCTACCCCATTTATAGTTGGTAGTTTGGTACATCAAGGTTGTATATAACCTTTAAAGTAGCGATCCCTCAGGATCAAAATATCCTAAGGGCTTCGCTTAATCTTCTACTCTTCAATTATCTTCTTGTCCTCTTGTGTAGATGGTCTGTTTTCTCCTTCTCTTCCTGAACTCCATGCTCTGGTTTTGATCCCCTTGTCTGGACACGATTTCCTACCGAAGCAACAACAGTTGCTCTGCTTTTGTCTTTACCTTCCAAAAAATGGTTTTCCAATTCTTTTGTTTTTTGTATTAAAAAAACACAATAATTGATTAATTCATATTAACCACTACTTTCCCATTTCAACTATAATCTTTTATCATATTGCTAGTTTTTAGAATAAAAATAATTATGTTTAAAAGGAAAGATAAAGAAATGAATGGCAGAATCATACCTTTTCCTTTTCTCAACAAGGAGGAAGATGAGGATGAAGTCTATTTTGCACCACTTTGTGCATTAGAAACTGCCATGGGGGGGAACCGCAAGATGAGGATGATATCATTGAAAATGTAATTTAGAATCCACCCCCCAATATCTTACCATTAGAGGACATAGTGAAAGAAACCCAAGACAACCCCTTAACTAATCTCTGTGTGGCCAACCCAAGCTCTCTCCGTGTTAAGAATATAGAGTTCAACCCAGAAAGAACCTTGAAAATCAATCCATCCTTATCCCCTTCCCAGAGAAGGAGCTGTGTAGCTTATTGGGAAAACATTTAGATGCCTTTACCTGGAGTTATAAGGAGATGAAGGGAGTGCACCATTCAGTGTGTACTCATCATATATACATTAAGGAAGTTTGCAAACTAGTCAAGCAGCCTCAAAGGAGGATGAATCCATCACTTAAAGACATTGTTAAGGAAGAGTTGAAAAATCTACCCCATCTCTGATAGTGAATGGGTCTCTCCTTTGGTGCTAGTGCCAAAGAAAAATGGTAAGTGGAGAATCTGTGTCGACTATCAAGAATTGGAAAAAGCCACTAAAAAGGACCATTTTCCTTTGCCTTTCATAAATCAAGTGTTAGATGATCTGGTGGGGAAAAAGTTTTTCTCCTTCCTAGATCGGTTTAGCAGGTACAATTAAATTCAAATTAGCGTAGAAGACCAAGATAAGACCGCTTTCACTTATCCTTGGGGTACCTTTGTGGTGGGCTCCAGTATTGTAGCAATAATTCTACAACTCCTGGGGCTCCCTATCTCTCATTTTATCAACCCGGTAGTTCGTACAAACTTGGAAGTGACGGTGTTGTATGCACAAGTACTAGCTCTTGTCGCATCTGTCACTTGGTCAGCTGGCACAAGTCTGCTAGGGCTCAAGCCAACTTCTATATGCTCTCAGAAGAAGCTTGCTAAATGATGGATGAAGGCTATCTCAGAGGAAATTAATCTACTTTGCAAAAATTAACCGAAAGCCAACCAAAACATGGAAACCCTAGTTAACCCTAATCTGACTAGCTTAACCTCTATGATGCAATGGTGGGAGTGAAAGTGTCTGGAAATGATGCCATAACTTCTAATGATGTGAAATGTATGAAATTAAACTACTTTTATTGAAAAGAACATGTTTTTGTATTTTTGCTTAAATGGTTGGAGTGATGATGATTTTGTGTCTTATTAGGGTTTGGTTGTGCAGAGGTGGTGCGAAAGGAAGGAAAGCTTGGGAAAGGTCAGGGGGGCTAGGAGAGGTCCCAGGGGATCCTTAGCATCAGTCCACAGAAGTATACAACGTTCGGATGCTCGGAAACCAAGTTTGCAGGCTTCTACAGGATGTCTGCAGGGGATCCTACAGGAGACTCAGGGATTCTACAGGAAATCTGCTAACTTCTACAGGATGTGTTGTAAGTGGAAGTTTTGGGTGATGGTGAAGTGATGGAACAGTATGGGTGGATAGGTAAGGTGGAGATGGAGCTTTTGATGACTCAGGGGCAGAGAAATAGGACGGAGAAAGAGTGCATGAAGTGGTTGGTGGATAGAAGGATGGGATCAACGAAAGGTCAAAAAGATGAAGCTACGTGGGCAATGGAAGAGTTGGAAGGTGAACGAGCTGAACAGAGGTCGAGTAGGTGGCTTGAGGAGAGGTTAAGAAGAAGAAGAAGGAAGTAGAAGGATATGGAGCAGTGTAAATGAAACAAATTACTTATGTCTTGCATCAAAAACGAGAATTCATTAACCAGTGCTACCTGTGCTATTAAACCAATGAACAACGCTGTAAATCATGAAGAAAAGTAGTGCATGGAACTCTAGTGACGAAGTATGGCTCAAGAGAAAAATGCATGAAAGGATCTTCAATGAAAATGACTATGTTGCAGCTTGCATGGAAGTAAAAGACTGCGTTCTTTTTGGTGGTTGATATGGACTGCACCCCAATCCCTAAACAGAGATGGAAGTGGAGGCACTAACAACCTTTTTCTTGGAGCTCCAGTGGATTGCAAACCTCCTATTCTGATCTAAGCAACTGAAAGCGTTTTAATCAAAAAACTAATCCTACTCAATTCTCATTAACGAAATCAAATTAGCAGATTGTGTTCTTGAAATGCATATCAAACAAAGAAACAAAGTGCTGGAAAGAAAGGCAAATAACATTACAAGAAGAGGAGGTCTATTGCTCTCAGGTTGGGCCCTAACCTGAGAGATATAGCTCCCTTAAAAACTCAGAATTAGATCCAAATCTGCTTGCCTTTATTCATAATCAAAAGTCTAATGTCATGCCAAAACTGGATTACAAAAAAAACAAAACACCGAGCTGTAACTCGTGCTCAGAGATTACAATAGTAATTCCAAGAGTCAAAAAGCTTCTAACAAAGGCTACGACCTTCATATTTATACAAAATGAAGATCAAGCTGGCTTCCTCCATTCGTGGAGCTTGGCTGTCCAACTGAAAGTCAAACTGCTGTAAAACTGTTGATCCTGTAGAACGTGTTGGCTGCCTTTAAGCTCGGTGGGGAGAGCTGTTGGGGCTCGGAGTTAAGGTGAAAAGCACGAGGGAAGTCATTTAAAGCTGTAGACAACCTCCCTATAAACATGCAATGCCACCTTTGCTGTCTCCTTGCCTCCTTCTGCATGGTCTTTTGCTCTCTTTAATGCCAAAAACCTGAAATCATCATGTATTAGCCACATAGATATAATGCCTGCCCTTCTTCCTACAAACAACACGAATATACTAAGAAATGAATGCATAAGTGATAAAAGATGAATGGTTGAGCAAGGTAAGTAGGCCAATATGAGCCCAAATTGTACCAAAAATTGGGGCTCATCATCACCCCCAGCTAAAATACTTGCTCATCCTTGAGCAACCTTGCTCCAGCTCCTTGTCCTTGGTCGAGAACTAGGGCCCGGAGCATGCTCTTCCTTTCCTGTTCTTGGTGGCCCTGCCTCATCTGCCCCTGGTGGTGACGAGGGTGGCGCTTCTTCCCTCTTTTATGTTTCCTTGAGCCGGGCTTCGAAAGCCGATTGGCCTATTTTTCGTGTCCAGGAAGTTATTTTTGGGCTTCCTCTCTCGGGGGTGGCCGATGTTTTAGAGGGGGTTCTTTCACTGGGTGAAGTAGGGACACCCCCTAAAATGGTTTGGCTGCTGGGTGGAGGCTGCGGCTTGCCCGTGTTTATTCTCTTACTTCTCCTGGCTTCAACAGGTAGAGGGATCTCCCTCTCTCTCTTCTCCTTCGGCTTTGGAGGTGTACTGAGGGCGGCCAGCGCAGCTGCTGCCTCCTTTTCGAGAATACCAGCCTTCTCTTTCTTGCGTTTTGCTTTCTCAGGGCTCCTTGTAGGGGGCCCCTTCTTTTCAGATTTCGGGCTTCCTATAGAAGCCCCTGCTTTACCCACTTCCGGGCCTTCTGTAGAAGATCCTTTCTTTACCAATTTTGGGCTTCCTGTAGAAGACCCTGTTTTAGCCACTCTCGGGCTTCCTGTAGAAGCCTCTTTTTTAATGATTTCCGGGCTTCCTGTAGAAGCCCCTTTTTCCAATTTCGGGCTTCCTGTAGAAGCCCCTGTCTCTGGTTTCGGGCTTCCTGTAGAAGCCTGTTTCTGCTTTCCTGTGGACACGGGTGTCACCACCTTTTCTTGCTTAGCTGCATGGGTTTTGCTTTTTGGTTTGGTTGCAGGTGCTGACGAGGTACTTGGGCTGATGTGGACCACCTCAGCTTTGTCCATTCTGCTCTTCAACCTCTTTTCTCTTGCTGACAAGATGGGTGTGTCACCTTCTTCTTTGTCATCCTTTTTCTCATGCTTCTTCTTTTGTTCTTTCTTCTGCACTGTGGTCGGGGTCTTCTAGGCTGCTTCTTTCTTCCCCTCGGCCACTGATTCTTTTTCCTCACTGCTGGAGGAACCACTTTCTTCAGTGAGCATCCTTATGTCTCCATCTCTTGTTAAATTCCTGAATGATTCCCATGAGAGGGGAACCTTATATGAATGAATTGCATCCTCCACAAGAATTTTGATCAACCCATGGTGGGCTACCTGATCTGGTATGCCTTCTTTTAGCTTTGTAGCACACTC
Organism: Pinus tabuliformis; assembly: GCA_031772625.1. Lineage (NCBI taxonomy): Eukaryota > Viridiplantae > Streptophyta > Pinopsida > Pinales > Pinaceae > Pinus > Pinus tabuliformis. Next base: position 155,056,916 of record CM062819.1, read on the forward strand.
AATCAAAGACTGTATCAGGAAATACGGAATGCTCAGTTTCTTTTCTACAGGAAGATCAATCTGGTGCCTCAATTCAGTGAGCAACCGAAAGTGATACCCGTACACGATGCTATAACGGCCTTCACAGGTTATATATTTCATGATTTACAGGCTAACTTCGTTCCATGGTGGCAACAGACTTGTTCTTCGCACCCCATTTTTGTCCTCCGAGAATTCCTCCTCAGGTGGAAAGAATTCTTTCTTGGCCTGCTGGCTCAACTTCCGTTCTTCCTTATCCCACGGCAGACCCATTGGAAGTTCAGTGATTCGACTGATATATTGCGGGGTGAGCTTGAGGCTTAGGCCCCTGAAGTTCACTGTTGCCAGTGTCTTGGATTTCGGCTTCAGAGCTTGCAAAAATTCTTCTGCCACTTCATCATCGTATCCCTGCAACTTGTCACAAAAAGATATCCATTGAACCCGTGTGAAGAGCTCTACCACTTCCTGGTTTTCCCTTAATTTGGTTGAATCAGTGGGTTCTCGTCTTATAAACCCACCTGGCATGATAACACAGTTTTATTAACCAGAGGTGGTGATTGTGGAAGAGATTTTGGTTTACTGAGACAAAGCGTAGAATGTCATGCACATAACCCAAAAACTTATCCCTGAGGAACTTAACACAGTTTAATTACTCGACATCCTGTAGAATGACAGTATAGGCACAGCAGACAACAATTTCACCGTTTTTCTATGACCAGACTGTGGACGACAATTCTGCCACCTTTAATAACCAGTTGCATGAAGAGTTCAGGGTTACCTCTTTAATTGGCCACCTTTTTACGTGAGGCACCCGCTTTCCTGTAGAAAACTGCGTTCCTGTAGGATGACAGCGTTCCTGTAGAATGACAGCGTTCCTATAGAATGCAGCGCGCGATTTTCGGGAGAGACTGCAGTCGGTCTGCGCCTTGGGTGTGCTTCTCAATCGTTCTGATGGCCAAAGGCTCGGCGTATCACACTGCAGAAGGATCAGGATAGCCGCTCGAGTTCAAAACGGTGGTTGATAAATGCATGAGTGCAATCTAGCCGATTAGATTTTGAATTCGGCGAAATTCGTGGCGCGGGGGCTGAGTTGTCCCCGCCGGACCGTTGGGTGACGTCACCCCCTCATTCAACTGCGCATTCACCTGCTGCCGCACCAATTCCCGCAGATCTGCCGCTGCCTCCTTGGTTAAACTCGTTCTCTCGACGGGATCGCTCTCACGTGCATGCTGCTCATTCTTTTTGTCATGGCCGCCACCCACACATCCAACTAGACCATTAACTGGCCGACGTGGTCGGCCAAATGGCCATACGGCCGCTCAACCCATTCACCTTTACACTTAGCAATCAATCAAAGTAACATTCATGCAGTTTGATGGAAGGAAGGGTCGAGACACTTACCTGCGCGACTGCACACGATGTTTCGGCTCTTTGGACGCTGATGAGTCGATTTACCTGCTGCTGGCGAACTTACACAGGCCCGGAGGTCCATGTTCACGAGCTGTCGTCGATGGATGGGATGCTTCAGTTGCATGCGCCCACGTTTCCTTGCATATGGCCTATGCTGTGAATGGTATCCACTCTAGCAGGCTTAACTGTTACAGGACTCCCGCGGGATGTCTTGGAACAGTTCTTCCTCCTTGGGTGCATGCTGCACGACGATGGATGGCCTCACGATCATGCTCTCGGAGCTTCTGGATGACTGTGATGAATATGGTGTGAGATCTCTAGCGCTTTTTCCATTTACAATTTTCTTTTTCTCGAGACTCATCGATCTGCTTTGCTGGTGCAGGTAACTTTGTTGCATGTCGACAAGGATGGTGGAACAAGATAACAGCAATGTGCATGGTTGACAATAGTGGCGTGCATGTGTCCAAACCAATCCTTAGCCGTTAGATCTCTTCATGAAATGAATTCTGGGCCGTTCTGGGCTTCTACAGGAAGTTTCCTGTAGAAATACAGAGCTTCCTGTAGAAAGGTTGCGCTTCCTGTAGAGAGTCTGCACCTTCCTGTAGAAAATCTGCATCTTCCTGTAGAAAATCTGCGTCTTCCTGTAGAAGACTCAAGCTGTAATAAAATTGCACATACCTTGGAAAAAAATGAGTATTCCTGGAGGGGGTGCTGGTGAGATGTCCTGACTGCATGATGAGGACCCTTGGCTTTGAGTTGAGAGGCTTCCTCTCCTCCATAGAACATCTGCATGCAATTTTACATAATGAATCTGCTGACCTTGTTTTTTCTTGTGTTTTTTTTTTTTTTTCTTTTTTCTCTTTTTTTTTGAAAGATAACAGGGGTGCCTCAATGAGGTTTTCACCCTTGCCATCTGCCCTGAGCGCCTCGGAGAGGTTTTCACTCAAGGATCTTTTCAGATTTTTACCTTTTTTTTTTTTTTTTTTGAAAAGACAATAGGGGCGCCTCAATGAGGTTTTCACCCCTACCACTTGCCTTGGGTGCCTCAAAGAGGTTTTCACCCAAGGATCTATATATATATATATATATATATATATATATATATATATATATATATATATTATATTTAGATTCTTCAGGGTATGCCCAAAGCAGAGGCAGAACCCTTCTCTATGACCAACACTGCCTTTTCCATAGTTTTGATGAACTCTTGTCTTGAGAGAGGCTTCCTGTAGATCTTCAATCGATGCCCATTGACAAGCATGGGAATGGCTTCCTCATCAATGGTCCGAATAAGAACAGATCCATTGTCATGACATTTTTCCACTGAATATGGCCCTAGCCATCTGGTTCTCAGCTTCCCCTTGAAATCTTTGTATCTGGAGTCATACAACAAAGCCCAATCTCCCGGCTGAAATTGCTTGTCATGGAGATGTTGGTCATGCCACACCTTTCTCTGAAGTTGAACCACTTCCGAGTGAAGGAGGACCTGCATTCGGTGCTCATCCAGTCCATTCAGCTGCAATAACCTCTCTTGTTGTGCATGGCTGAGATCTAGGTCCAGCTGAGCTGCCATCCTCAAAGTGTTGTATTCAAACTCGATGGACAACAAAGCTTTCTTCCCATAGACCAGCTCATAAGGTGTGAAGCCGGTGGTGGTCTTCCAAGTGGTGTTGTAAGCCCATGTGGCTTCAACCAGGCGATCTGCCCAGTCCTTTTTGCTGCTGCTCACCACCTTAGTCAAGATCCCTTCTAATGCTCAATTGGTGACTTCCACCTGCCCATTTGCTTGAGGGTGATAGGGGGTGGAAGTCCTATGCTTGATCTTGTGATGAGCTAGTAGATCTTCAACCAGGTTGGATGTGAACTGGCTCCCTTGATCGGTGACCAGCTCTCTTGGATAGCCAAACTTATAGAAGATGTTTTCTCTTAGGAACTCGGCCACCTTTTCTTCTGTTGCTGCTTTGATTGCTTTAGTCTCTGCCCACTTTGTCAAGTAGTCAGTACACACAATGATGTAAGACCTTTGCCTCGAAGGAGGGTTGATTGGGCCCACAAAGTCCATACCCCACTTCTCAAATGGCTCAAGAGTCACTTGAGGTTGGAGAGGCATCTCATCCCTTTGGGTCGGTTTCCCCATTCTTTGGCATTGGTCACACTGGCTGACATATCTTCTGACATCTTGATGAAGTGTGGGCCAATAGTAGCCTGCCTGCAGGATTTTGAAGGCAGTTCTCTTTGCTGCAAAATGTCCTCCACAAGGCCCATCATGACAAGTGAGGAGGATATCAAAGACTTCCTCCTCCCTTACACAACGCCTTAAGATCTGATCGGGGCCAAGCTTGAACAGATTTCCCCTGATCCAAGTAAATGAGGCACTTTTTCTGATGATTCTGCTCTTCTCTCTTGAAGATAGGTGCGGAGGGAACTGTGCTGAAACAAGGTAGTTTGCTATATCAGCAAACCATGGAGAGAGTACTGAAATAGCAAACAGATGTTCATCAGGCATCTGGTCATCCACTGTTCCATCCTCATCTGCAGACAAATCCAATCTAGATAAAATGTCAGCAACAACATTTTCTCTACCTGGTTTGTCAACAATGGTCAAATCAAACTGCTGCAATAAAAGTAGCCATCTAATAATACGAGCATTCACATCTAGTTTATTCATTAAATATCTAATTGCAGCATGGTCTGTATGTACAAAGGTTTGATAGCCAGTAATATAATGTCGGAACTTGTTCAGTGCATGGACCACAGCCAAGAATTCTTTCTCGGTTACAGTGTAATTCAGCTCAGCTTTGGACAAGTTTTTGCTAACAAAGTAAATGGCATATGGAAGTTTTTGCTCAACTTGTCCTAAAGCTGCACCTATGGCTTTGTTCGAGGCATCAGTGTGGATGTGGAAAGGTAGGGCCTAGTTTGGACCTCTCAGTATTGGGGCTGACACCAACTTGTCCTTCAATTCATTTAAAGCCCTCTGACAATCGTCAGTCCACTTAAACTCCACATCTTTTGCCAACAGGCCAAACAATGGCGAGGCTAGCTTGCTGAAGTCTTTAATGAATCTCCGGTAATATCCTGCTAATCCCAAGAAACTCCGGACATCCCTTACCTTTTGAGGAGGTGGAACCTTCTTGATGAGAGCAATTTTGTTAGGATCCACCTGTAACCCTTGGCAAGAAATGGTATGGCCTAGCACGGTCCCTTCAGTCATTAGGAATTCACATTTTTCAGGACTAAGGGACAAGTTCATCTCAATGCATTTGGTTAGGACTTTTCCCAGATTGGACAATGCTTCCTGGAAGTTGGCCCCATAAGGAGTAAAGTCATCCATATAGATTTCCACTGCATCATGGACCAGCTTTGAGAAGATGCTTAAGACAGCTCTCTGGAAAGTAGCAGGAGCATTGCATAGCCCAAAGGGAAGAACTCGGTAGGCAAAGGTACCCCAAGGACAAGTGAAGGTGGTCTTATCTTGGTCTTCCGGGCTGATTTGGATTTGGTTGTACCCGCTAAACCCATCCAGGAAAGAGAAGAACTTCTTTCCTGCTAGTCCATCCAACACTTGATCTATGAAAGGTAGAGGGAAATGGTCTTTCTTGGTAGCTTTGTTCAGTTCTCGGTAGTCCACACAGATTCTCCATTTCCCATGTTTCTTGGGAACCAACACCAGAGGGGACACCCATTCACTATCTGAGATGGGGTAGATGAATCCTGCATCCAACAGTTTTTGCAATTCTTCCTTGACGATGTCCTTAAGGGCTGGATTCATTCTCCTCTGAGGCTGCCTAACCGGTTTAAAATCCTCTTTGATGTATATATGATGGGTACAGACCGAAGGATGGACTCCTTTCATCTCCTTATAGCTCCAAGCAAAAGCATCTAGGTGGCTGGCCAACAGGCTACACAGCTCCTTTTCCTGGGAAGGAGATAGGGAGGAGTTGATCTTCAATGCTCGCTCAGGGCCGAACTCCACATTCTTGACTCTGGGAGTAATAGGGTTGGTTGTACAAAGATCCACTAAGGTGCTAGCTTGGGCATCCTCCACCAATTTCTCTAAGGGTAGTGCACTGGAAGGTGGATTCTGGATCAAGGTCTCGATCAAGTCATCCTCGGTTGGGGGGTCTCTTCTAGTGGTATCTAAGGTGCACAGAGGTGCTGAGTACACCTCGTCTTCCTCTCCTTCTTCCAACCAGAGTGGTAAGTCATGCTCTAAGGAGGGTTGGGCAGGAGGGTATAGGACTAGCTGCTTGGACATGGGACCATTTTTGATGGTCATGTTTCCTGCACGACAACTTATGTAAGCATCTGCAGTAGCTAACCAAGGCCTTCCCAAAATGAGAGGATATCCAGTAAGCTTTGCCTTTGGTTGCAGAACCAGGAAGTCTGCAGGGTATTCCCAAGAGTCAATAGAGACCAAGACATCCTCCACAATCCCTTCTGGAGTCACGGTGGAGCGATCTGCTAGTTGCAGTACTGTCGAGGTCTTCCTCAAGGAACCCTGAAGATTAAGTTTGAGCATGGTATCTGTAGAGCCTCTAACTTGCACCTAATTATCTATCATTACCTACAACTTTTCCTCACTTATCCCTCTCTTTTGCTCTATTTTCCTCATAAACCTATCCAGATCATTACATTTGATGTCTTTAAGCATGATTGGTTAACTTTGCTAATGTTTGACTGTTTGTCTAGATTTTTGACATATGCACAAAGATTCCGCAGCTGTCTGGCAATTCCGCAGCCATTCAGCAATTCCGCAGCTATCTAGTCATTCTGCAGCCTTTTCATTGATCTCTATGTTCCACGTGTCATTTTGAAAAACAAATCACATGGGCACGTGGGAATGAAGGTGTTAAAGGTTCCTATGCTATTGGTTCGGTCAGCAACGCCATGCACACCTCCGGTCAACGTGGATCAAACTTCGGTCAACAAAGCCAGCTCAAACGGTGCTGCGTGAGCTGATAGGTCACGTCACTCCAGATGGCGATTCCTCCACGCTATACAAGTTATGGGAGACAGGATCCAACCTTGGATTCAACCTCCATGACGACCGTACCCTCCAGATAACACACGGACCTGTTTACGTGTTGTTGTACCATTTAATTAGCATGACTGTCAGTTAATTTCTAGTTTCATGTTTTACGCAGTAGGCAGTTGTTCATACGCCTATAAAATCCAGCGTCTACGCACGCTTAAGGATTAGTTTTTTAGTTTCTTTGTTTATGTAATTGCTACAATTTTAGTGTGTACAGAAACTTGTTTTGAAGCTGCTGTTTCAGCACTTTTTACTGTAATTTCTGCATATGAGTTAATAGAAGACTGTGTTGTTTTGACTCCTTCAAGTAGCTGATCTTTCCTTGGGTTTTGTGGATGGAGGGCCCCCATTCATAACAGCCTTTGTACAGTAAATTTACCTTTATGTTCTTGCCATTTCCTTCTTTTGAATTCAGCAATTTTCCTTTTCTTTAATACATGTACAGTTTTGATTTACTTTCACTGTCATCTCATTTCCAGCATTTACTTTAACTGATCAGGATTGTTTTCTGCAGGTGTTATCCCGGGATTGTGTGTCTTTGTTGTATTTGCTTTATCTCTAATGGTATTTTCAGTTGTCATATTCATAGTTGCTGCCTTTACTCTGTTTTTCTATCTTGATTTCTAGTTTAGTTTCTCAAGTTGTATGCTAACATATTGATGGTCTCCTTATCATAAGTTGTTCATCTTTAAGAGATCAGAATACTAATAAATCACAGCTTGCTTTGAGTAGTTTTTGACTTATATCACTAACTCTTTCTTCACTTGTTACACATTACAATGTATGTTGGAAGCAGAATGTTGGAGAGAGGCACAGTAGTGTTATAATTTGTCATCTTAGAGCTTGATTACTTTTTAGACTTATATCTAACTACTTTTTAATCGTGTTTCACATAGTACTATATGTTGGAAGCAGAGTGTTAGGAAGAGATGAACATTATAATTGGTCTTTAAAGTGGTTTTTCTTACCTTTTTATTGCAGCAGCATGAGTAGTGACTAGTGCCATTAGAAAGTGGTTTTTATGCTTTGCTTTCAGTTTCATTTCAAGTTATTTCTTTCAAGCTCTTTCTTTGCAAGTTTAGAAGGTAGTTAGAAACCACCAGTTACACACACTCACTCATTTAGAAACCACCATACACACACAAATCACTCATTTGTTTATAAAATCATCACTCCATCTTAGGAAGTTAAATTGACCACAACACCCCCAAACGACAAAAAGATCTAAGAGGTTACTTAAGTATATACTGTACACCTTCACTTCATCAGCTTACGAGCCCCGGGTTGACAATTTATGATAGCAATTTAGACAACACTAAATTGACTAAACATTTTGGCGCCGTTGCCGGGGAAGTGAAATTAAGTAGCCATATTCTTAGAAAAAAAAAACATAAAATTTCAAGAAAAGAAGTTGATAACCTATCAAAGTATGCTCTCCTCTTGCACTTCAAAGTGATCTGGAGGATCAGAAAAGAGAAAGTTATTGATTTAGTAGTTTCTTGAGTATGCTCTCTTCTTGCACCTAGAGTGACCTGGAAGATCAGAAAAAGAACTATTAACTTGACTTGAAGAAAAATAATAAATAAAAAAAAATGACATGCATAGAGCTAGAGATTCTAGGGGAAGGTTTTTAGCTAGAGCTCGAAGTTCAATTTTTACAAGTCCATCTGCTTCAAGGAATAGACAAGAGACACCTCCCTCATCTCCAACCGACACTCCTAGCACTAGAATTCCTGGAATTCAAGAGCCAAGAATTGACTCTCCCACACCTTCTATTGAATTTGAATCAGGAAGAGACCCTTCTCTTTCTCCTACAGAAAGACCAATTGTAATTGAGGAAGTAGAATCATCTGAAGAAGAAGGAGAAATCTCTTCTCATTCACCCTTTGTAGAAGAACCAGAAGATTTTGAAATCCCTAGGGGAACCATCATGGCAGAGGAAGAAGGAGGTGGTAGAGGTAGAGGTAGAGGAGGAGGAGGAAACAACAATGGAGGAGGTAGAGGTCCCCTTGGAGGAGGAAATAGAGATGGGGATAACTCATTTGGGTTTCCTATTGTTAATGAGGATTCCCGGGCTACTATGAAAAACATATCGCCATCTGTCCTCCCAAATTTCCATGGGTTAAGAACTGAGGACCCTGAAACATTTTTATTTGAGTTTGAAGTTGTGTGTCGAACTTATGACTATCTGGATGACTCTCAGAAACTCAAATTGTTCCCTTCAACATTAAAAGATCAAGCTTTGAAATGGTTCATGGGGTTACTCACTCAATCCATTAGGTCTTGGGATGAAATGAAACAAACATTTTTGGATAGGTATCTGGACTATTGTATGCCTACTAATCACAAGGACGAGGTATTTAAAATGATACAAAGAGAAGATGAGAGCTTAGAAGATTTACTTGAAAGATTTCAATATAACCTGAAAAGAGCAAAAATGAGTAACTTGGATGAAGAGACCTTAAAAGCCCTCCTATTAAAAGCCATTAGAGATGAGTGGATAGATATCTTGAACATGATGGGGAAAGGGGATATATCTCAACTTTCACTCAGTGATATAGCAGAACTATGTATCCATCTCTCAAGGGGCAAATCAAAAACTCAAAAAGGGCCTAGAGATCCTTCTCTCCTTAGAGCAAATAAATCTGCAACGGGATCAGTAAGTAGGGCTGAAATCGGCAATATGCTTGATGAATTCAAAACTGACATCTTAGGGAGTCTTAGTGAACAATTAGATACCCTTAAGATTCACAATAAACAAAAAGCAGAAGCTGAGGCTTTGGCCATTTTTTGCCCGAAATTTAGAAAGAAACATGCTTTAAGGGAATGTCCCTTGGATGCACATGTTGTAGAAACATGCGTAATTTGCTCAGAAACTCATGAGACCAAGGATTGTCTTTCAATTCCTGGCCTCAAAGCAGTCTTTCAAGAAGATCCAAATACACTTGAATCTCTCTGTTTTGTTGCAAGGAGACCTTGGCAAGGGCAACAGAATCAAGGGTTTAACAACTCTATGAATTTTCAACCCCAACCAAATTGGAATCCTTGGCAACAACCCTGGTCTCAACCTCAAAATCCTTTTCAATCATGGATGTAAAGCATGCAAAATCCTTATGGGAGATTTGCTCAATTCTATCAATATCCTCCATCTTTTCAGAACCAGCAAGCTCCACAACTTCCAAATCAAGGTCAACAACTATCATTGCCATACCCTCAACAACAACAACCTCCTCCACAAAATCAAAATTCTCAACTCTTGCTTCAATCCCAACAGAAGTCAAATCAACTTCCCTCTCAGCCATTACCAAATCCCAATAATAGGAACCCTCAAAATGCTTACATGATGGAAGGTTAACCATTTCCTACCTATATGATTGTTCCTCTCAATGAAGTACAACTCAGATCAGGTAGAATCCTAGATCAACCTTCTATAAATGTTCAACAGCCAAGCATTTCTGAGGAAGAATCTCTTAAAGTCAATAAGGGTTCTGAAGTATCACTTCAAAACCAAAATATCCAAAAAGAAAAAGAAAAAGAATCAACCCCCACAACTCCCATAGTTGAGCAACCTACATCTTTAGCTACACCTCCTTTTCCTGAAAGATTACAAATTGACAAAGGAGTGGAAAAGCAAATTTGGTTGCCTGACTATAATTTTCTAGATGAATTGAAGAATGTCTGTATCAAGATCCCCTTGTTACAAGCCATTAAGGAAATTCCCATTCTAGAAAAGACAATAAAGGAGTTGAGTTTGAAGAAAACAGGAAAGAAAACCAGAGATACCAAAAGGATCCATCTGGTTGGAAAAATTGCAGACATTATGATGGGTAAGATTACCATGCAAAAATATGTGGATCCCGGTAGCCCTATTGTCAAAACTCATATTAATGGGGTTGAAATCCCAAATACTTTGATTGACTTAGGAGCCGCTATCAACATCATGAGTAGACAGACCATGGATCAGTTAAAGCTTCCTAACCTTCTCTTTACACCTACTTTACTGCAACTTGCAGATCGATCAATCATTAAACCTGATGGTGTATTGGAAGACATTCCGGTCTCCCTAGACTCTTGGGAATATCCAGTTGATTTTATGATTTTAACTCCCAAGAACAATCTAGGAGGACATCCTCTTATCTTAGGAAGACCTTGGCTAGCAACAGCTGATGCTTTTATCAGTTGTAGGTCTGGGGACATGTATATATCAGATGGTAATTCCACCAAGAAATTCAACTTGTATCCTCCAGCAAAGGCAATAACAGAAATAGGAGAAGATGAGTGGGTCGATGATGAGGATACTATACAACCTGTTCTAACCATCTCTGAGATCAGTGAAGATAGTCAAATCCTAAACACATTAGAAAATTTTGAAATATCTTTAGAATATGACTCTACACAGTTTCAGTTAGATGCAGACATTGAATATCTCTCCTCTAGACAGATGTCTCTCCTCTCAATGGAAGAGTTTGGTAGTTCTACAGTTGAAATCCTTCCAGGAAAAACATTGAACATTAATAGAAACTTGGAAAGACCACAACAAGAAAAATTAACCAAACTTTTGCAAAAACATTCTACTGCATTTGCATGGGAATACACTGACATGAAAGGAATCGATCCTAAGACTTGTATTCATCACATCTATATTGAAGAAAACAGCAGACCTATTAGGCAACCGCAGAGAAGGATGAATCCAAACCTTAGGGAAATCGTGAAAGAAGAACTCCAGAAATTACTCAAGGTAAACTTCATTTACCCCATTTCAGATAGCCAATGGGTTTCTCCCTTGGTTATAGTGCCCAAAAAGAATGGTAAATGGAGAGTTTGCATTGATTATCGAGAATTGAACAAGGCAACCTTAAAGGATCATTTCCCTCTACCTTTTATTGATCAGGTACTAGACACTTTAGCAGGTAAAAAGTATTTCTCATTCTTGGATGGTTTTAGTGGGTATAATCAAATTCAGGTGGCACCTGAAGATCAAGATAAGACCACATTCACCTGTCCATGGGGAACTTTTGCCTACCGAGTACTCCCTTTTGGATTATGCAATGCACCTGCTACTTTTCAAAGGGCTGTATTAGGTATCTTTTCAGATCTAATCCATGATTGTGTAGAGGTCTATATGGATGATTTTACAGTTTACGGTAATACATTTGAAGAAGCTTTGGAAAATTTGGAAAAAGTACTGATAAGATGTAAGGAAACAAATCTTTCTTTAAGTCATGAAAAGTGTTTTATGATGTTTACTGAAGGGATTGTTTTAGGACATCATATTTCAGGAGATGGGATTAAGGTTGATAGATCCAAAGTTGAAGTCATCTCTAAGTTACCGATTCCAAATTGCCAGAAAGATGTTAGAAGTTTTCTTGGGTTTACTGGATATTATAGAAGATTTATTGAAAACTTCACCAAGATAGCATCTCCTCTCTTCAAATTACTTACAAAGGACTGTGAATTCAAATGGGATCCTGAATGCCAATCTGCATTTGAAGCTTTAAAAACGAGAATATCTGAAGCACCCATTCTAAGAGGGCCAAATTGGAAACTTCCTTTCCATATTTCTACAGATGCTTCAGATACAGCTCTAGGAGCTGTTTTGGGACAAAAGGATTTGATCCCTTATGCCATTTATTACACCAGTAAAAATTTGACTCCCACTGAGTTAAATTATACTGTGACAGAAAAAGAGTTCTTAGCTGTGGTACATGCGATCAATAAGTTTAGACACTACATAACCGGCTATGAAACTTTTGTTCATACTGATCATTCTGCCATAAGATATTTAATGAACAAACCTGTTACTAATGGCAGAGTCACCAGATGGCTCTTACTTTTACAAGAATTCAATATTACTGTGCTAGATAGACCAGGAAAACAGAATACAGTAGCTGATTTCTTGTCTAGAATCCAAAATGCTAACGAAGATTCTCCTGTAGAGGATAAGTTTCCTGATGAGTATTTGTTTGCAATAACTACTAAAACCCCTTGGTATGCAGATATTGCTAATTATTTGGTCACAGGGAAACTACCTCCACATCCTTTTCCTAATGAAAGGAGAAAGATTATTCAGCAGAGTTCATGTTATTCATGGATTTCTAATGAATTGTTCAAAACAGGGCTAGACTGTGTGATTAGAAGATGTGTTCGGGAAGATGAGATGCCTGACATCCTTAAGGCATGCCATGACGAGCCATGCGGTGGACACTTCGCTGACAAGAGAACAGCCTATAAAATCCTTTCTTTGGGATATTATTGGCCTACTCTTTTCAAAGATGCAAAGCAATATGTCAGAAGGTGTGACAGCTGCCAAAGAATTGGGAGACCAACTCTTTCAAGTGAGATGCCATTGCAGCCACAGGTACTCATCGAACCTTTTGAAAAATGGGCTTTAGATTTCGTTGGACCCATTAATCCGCCATCTAAACAAAAGAAGTATATATTGGTTTGTACTGACTATGTTACTAAGTGGGTAGAAGCAAAAGCTTTGCCTTCTGCCACTGAAAATTCAGTTGTTCAATTTCTTTTTGAGGATATTTTCACTCGTTTTGGTGTCCCAAGAGAAATTGTAACAGATCAAGGAAGCCAATTTACATCTAATCTGATGGAGAAGCTGATGGAGGAATACAAGATCAAGCATAGAACATCTACTCCTTACCATCCGCAAGCAAATGGTCAAGTGGAATCTACAAATAAAGTCCTTGAGAATATCATCACCAAGACTGTTCATCTGCATAGAAGAGATTGGGCTGAAAGGCTACCTAAAGCTTTATGGGCCTATAGAACTATATGGAGGAGTACCACAGGATATTCTCCCTATGAACTTATTTATGGGAAAGAAGTCCTACTCCCCATTGAGTTCCAAGTCAAAACTTTCAAGATGGCAGTCCAGTTGGGGATGAATCTTTCAGAAGCCCAGAAGCACAGAATGGAGCAGTTAAATGAACTAGATGAGATAAGACAAGATGCCATTTTAAGAACCGATCTAGTTCAGCATCAAAGAACAAAATGGCATGATAGATACATCAAGGAGAAGAAGTTTCAGAAAGGAGATTGGGCTCTATTGTTTGATTCAAAGTTTAAAGACTTCAAAGGAAAATTTCAAACTCATTGGCTTGGGCCATATGAGATTGATGAAGTCTTTAGCAATGGAGCAGTTCGAGTGAAAACTATTGATGAATTTCATACTCCTCTTATTGTGAATGGCCATCGCTTGAAGATCTACCAGAAGCCACTCTCAAAAGAGGAATTTGTCAAGTTGTTTAAAGAAGATTCTGCAATCAGGTTGGTGGAGAAGGATTCTTCTCCTCCATCAGCCTAATCTTTGGTTTTTGAAAAAAATAAAAATAAAATAAAAAATAAAAAAAAATAAAAAAAATACAAATGTATAGGCCTGAAAACCAGTCTCTGATTGGCAGTCCTATGCAGAAAATCTGAGGTGAAAATCAGGGTCACCTGACACCTCACATTTTCCAAAAAAAAAAAAAAAAAAAAAAATCTCTCTCTCCTCCTTGTTCCATCTCATTTCGCCCACTTCATTCACCATCTCATTCATCCAATCACTCTCACTCCACCTCATTTCTTTCCATCCATCCATCCATTACATTCTATCTCACCAATAAAGTCATTGTCAGATTTATTTCACACAGCTAAAGTTGTTTTGTGCAGACAGAGGGTATCACTGCAGTTTCCGCAGCTGAGGAGCAATTCCGCAGCCAACATCCCAATTCCGCAGCCGATACACTTTCTGCACCTACATAAAAAAAAAACACAGTCTGTTTTAAGAAGGAATCTGCAGTCCAAAAGTCATCAGCAATAATTGAAAAAAAGGTCATGTAGCAGCAATAAACAATGAAAGGTTAGTGTCATATGAGCAAAAGGAATCAGGATGCGGATACACAAGGTATGTTCTAATTTCTGACCAACAGTTACATCATTATGCATGGTTTTCGGATTATGTTTTGAGGCACCTAATGTAATGATTGCAAAATCCTTCACTCCTCGACCGAAAATCCACGTAACCCTCATCCATAACGGTCCCTACTCATTCCAGTTTCAAACCCAAACACGGCTGCTCTTTCATTAAAACTTTCGTACCAGAGTGACGTATACAACTGTACTACGGCACTCTGAGTTATAATTCCGCAGCCAGATGTCCAACGTCTATGGGATTTAACCGTTTTCACCCATTACTCGTAACCCTCCTACGCATACATAATTCCATTCCCGCTGTTGATTCACTCCCTCATTTCCATTGTTCTTCACTGCTCTATCTTATTCACTATTCTGTCCACCGTAAGCACTCTCTGTTTCATTTTCTTCTCAAAAACCTTGACCACTGTTGTAAGTGCATCACGGCTATTTTGCTGTAGCCGTAAACCCACTGTCTAAACACTTTTTCTCCCGTATAACCCTTTCACCAAGTGTTAAAACAGTGCTGTTAAGGCAGCCAGAGAGCTGATGGGTAAGCTATTGAGGGCAGAGCCTGAGGGCTCTAAATTTTTAGAAGGCTATCCCCAAACTAAAGACGCTCTGCAAAAGGCCAAATGGCTCCAGTTCATTCAAAAATTCAAGGGATACCATAAGGAAGTCACAAAGGCTTTTGCTCGTTCTTTCAAAGACAACAAAGTGGAGATTGGAGATCTGAAATTTACAGTTACAGAAGGCAGTTTAGCACAAGCAACTTCATTACCTCAAACTGGGGAAAGGTGGTTCAAGAATCGATCAGTGAAAGACCAGGAATGGAAGCAAATATTGAAAAATCCAGGTATGAACACTAGTATTTTTACAAAGGGAATCCCTGTTAGTCTTGTCAAAGAAGAATGGACAGCTTTGCTTCTGTTAGTACAAAAATTCTTTACATGTGAAGGAAGATTCAGAACTTTGTATGTTTACCATGCTAAAATTATGATGCATTTCATGGGTGAGCATGACATTAATCTTCCTTATTTTCTACTATCTAGCCTTAGAAAAATGTGCTTAACAGTCCAAAGAAACATAAATAATATTGAGCCACATTTATACCATCACGGGCTTGTCAAAATGCTAATTGAAGAACAGTTAAAGGCCAAAAGGGATACATGGGAAAGATTTCTTGTGAGGAACCACTTCCAAGAGGCAGGAGAAGCCTCTGGTAGTTCACCTAAAGTGCCCAGAAAGAGTAGAAGAAGAAGAAGAGAAGAGGTTACCCCATAAATTTTTGTCCAAGAAGAAACTGTCCAAGACCTTGTTGAAGAAGAAACTGCTGCCCATAACTCTGAGGAAGAAATTGACCCTGAGCTTGCTGTAGATATTGACCAAACAGCCCAAGAAATCATTACAGAAACCCTGCAAGAAATTGTACAAGAGGCTGCTCAAAAGAAAAAGGAGAGTAGGAAGAGACAAAAGAAGGATAAAGGAAAAGCTATAGCCCAAGAAACCTACCTTACTCCTGAAAATTCCAGTGAAGAAGACACTCAGCCATTGGCACATAGATTGGCCCAATTTCATGAGGCTGCCCTTTCCAAGAAGATGCAAAAACAAAAGCAGAAGCAACAAAAGGAAAAACAGAGCATCACCACCGTAAGGAGGAGCATCAGGCTACAAAGCAAAGTGGGGGCCACAAAGAACAAAGAGTCACTCTTTATTGACTTGAGCACACCTAAAAAGGTTGCTACAAGACTTGACTTTGAGGCAAGCCCACCACATGTTGAGGTTACTCCTCCACGAGAGGAAAGCCCTTTTCAACAGGAGCATAAAATCGAATTTGAGCATGAGCCTAGTCCAAAGAGGTCACCAGAGATTGACCCAGATCAGCAGAGAGTATATAACTACTTGGAGACATTAGAACAAGCTGCTGCTGGTCCAAGCACTGTTATACCTCTTGAACAGCAAGTTCACTCACTTAAACAATAAATTTTTGAGCTTGAAGTTTTAAACCGCCACATCACACAAGAGAATGAAGCATTAAAGGAACAAGGTAAAGTGGACAAAATGGTCCACAATAATACCATGCTTCATCTGGGCCTTTGGCAAAGGAAAAACAGAAAGCTAAAGAAAAAATGCAGGAAGCTAAGCAGAGCTTTGGTCAATTTAAAATTCAGATGCTTGTTGAGGAAACCAAGAGTCAATGTGGCTACACAGAGGAAGAGGAGAAGACTAGATGTCCTAGCAGAGGCATCTCAGCAGGTGGATTAAACAATGTTTTCGTTGCATGAGGACATGCAACACCCTCGTAGTGGGGGTATGTAGAGCCTCTAACTTGCACCTAATTATCTATCATTACCTACAACTTTTCCTCACTTATCCCTCTCTTTTGCCCTATTTTCCTCATAAACCTATCCAGATCATTACATTTGATGTCTTTAAGCATGATTGGTTAACTTTTCTAATGTTTGACTGTTTGTCTAGATTTTTGACATATGCACAGAGATTCCGCAGCTGTCTGGCAATTCCGCAGCCATTCAGCAATTCCACAGCTATCTAGTCATTCCGCAGCCTTTTCATTGATCTCTATGTTCCACGTGTCATTTTGAAAAATGAATCACATGGGCACGTGGGAATGAAGGTGTTAAAGGTTCCTATGCTATTGGTTCGGTCAGCAACGCCATGCACACCTCCGGTCAACGTGGATCAAACTTCGGTCAACAAAGCCAGCTCAAACGGTGTTGCGTGAGCTGATAGGTCACGTCACTCCAGATGGCGATTCCTCCACGCTATGCAGGTTATGGGAGACAGGATCCAACCTTGGATTCAACCTCCATGACGACCGTACCCTCCAGATAACACACGGACCTGTTTACGTGTTGCTGTACCATTTAATTAGCATGACTGTCAGTTAATTTCTAGTTTCATGTTTTACGCAGTAGGCAGTTGTTCATACGCCTATAAAATCCAGCGTCTGCGCACGCTTAAGGATTAGTTTTTTAGTTGCTTTGTTTATGTAATTGCTACAATTTTAGTGTGTACAGAAACTCTGTTTTGAAGCTGCTGTTTCAACACTTTTTACTGTAATTTCTGCATATGAGTTAATAGAAGACTGTGCTGTTTTGACTCCTTCAAGTAGCTGATCTTTCCTTGGGTTTTGTGGATGGAGGGCCCCCATTCATAACAGCCTTTGTACAGTAAATTTACCTTTATGTTCTTGCCATTTCCTTCTTTTGAATTCAACAATTTTCCTTTTCTTTAATACATGTACAGTTTTGATTTACTTTCACTGTCATCTCATTTCCAGCATTTACTTTAACTGATCAGGATTGTTTTCTGCAGGTGTTAGCCCGGGATTGTGTGTCTTTGTTGTATTTGCTTTATCTCTAATGGTATTTTCAGTTGTCATATTCATAGTTGCTGCCTTTACTCTGTTTTTCTATCTTGATTTCTAGTTTAGTTTCTCAAGTTGTATGCTAACATATTGATGGTCTCCTTATCATAAGTTGTTCATCTTTAAGAGATCAGAATACTAATAAATCACATCTTGCTTTGAGTAGTTTTTGACTTATATCACTAACTCTTTCTTCACTTGTTACACATTACAATGTATGTTGGAAGCAGAATGTTGGAGAGAGGCACAGTAGTGTTATAATTTGTCATCTTAGAGCTTGATTACTTTTTAGACTTATATCTAACTACTTCTTAATCGTGTTTCACATAGTACTATATGTTGGAAGCAGAGTGTTAGGAAGAGATGAACATTATAATTGGTCTTTAAAGTGGTTTTTCTTACCTTTTTATTGCAGCAGCATGAGTAGTGACTAGTGCCATTAGAAAGTGGTTTTTATGCTTTGCTTTCAGTTTCATTTCAAGTTATTTCTTTCAAGCTCTTTCTTTGCAAGTTTAGAAGGTAGTTAGAAACCACCAGTTACACACACTCACTCATTTAGAAACCACCATACACACACAAATCACTCATTTGTTTATAAAATCATCACTCCATCTTAGGAAGTTAAATTGACCACAACACCCCCAAACGACAAAAAGATCTAAGAGGTTACTTAAGTATATACTGTACACCTTCACTTCATTAGCTTACGAGCCCCGGGTTGACAATTTATGATAGCAATTTAGACAACACTAAATTGACTAAACAGTATCCCTGGTCATCACATTAATGGCAGCCCCCAAATCAATCAAGGTGTGAGGTATGATGGTGCCATTGATGTGGACATCTACTACAGGACTTCCAGGATCTAGGTACTTTGGGCAGATGACTTGTCCTAGCATAAGGTCAGACAGTTGTCCTATGACATTAATGGTTGAAGCATCTTTCTTCCGCCTGCCTGGGTGTTTGAAGCACTTTTCCTTAACCAGTTTGTTGTATATTGGCACATCCTTGATGGCTTGGAGAAGTGGTATTTTCACACACAACTGCTTGAGCTCACCCAGAAGCTCATCCTCCTCTGGGTTGGGTTGTGTGGTGGCTGTTAGTCTCTTAGGAAAGGGTGGAATAGCCTTTGGTTCACTTTCCTGTTTATCTTCCTCATCCTCTAGGGGAGGAGGTTGGCGATCTGGAAGAGTCTTTCTAGATCGAAGATTGATCTCCTGGATCTCCACAGCATAGGTAGGGCATGAGGTTTCCCCAGTGTATACCTCCTGGGCCTGTCTATTGTTGGGGTTCGGGTTCGGTTGAGCAGGCATTTGAGGTTGCCTTGGAGGAGCAGGAGGTAATGGCTGAGGTTGAACTGGTGGTGGAGGCAAAATGGCGGGAGGAGTGTTGTATTGGGGCCTCCACCCCGACTGAGGTGCATTCCACTGAGGCTGTGGCTGGGCATGTGAATGGTATGAATGAGAAGTAGGTTGAGTAGGGTACTGAGGTGGATAAGACCATGGAGGAGGCATGGACCAGGAAGGATGAGCAGGGGGACCCCAGGAAGGCATAGGAGTCGATTGGTTGGAGCTGTAATAAGCTTGAGGTGCCCCTTGCATTCCCTGCTGATAAGGTCTAGATCCTTGTGGCTTCCTTTGGTTGAGGTAATAGAGAGGTTCAGTGGGAGCTTCTGTCCCTTGGTACATGGCTTTAAACCCAGGTAAGGTTGGACACTGATTTGTAGGATGGTCCTCCTCACAAACGAAACACACTTCAACCGAATGCAATGGGCATTCGTTCTTAGGGTGTCTCCTTGTGCACCTAGGGCAGAAGGCAGCTAAGGCTCTCTCAGCTTCTTCTTTCTTCTGCTGGATCCTGAATGTGTCCAGCTGCATGGCAATGGTCTGTCTCACCTCACTCTTGAGATCTTCTAATTGATTTGCAAACTCATGTTTAGAGAAAGGGACACTAGTTGAGGGGAGGTTTCCTCTACCTCGTTTCCGAGCTGCCCTGGAGTGGTTTCTAAACACAGTCTTGATGTCCTCGTAAGGCAGTTGATAAATGTCCCCCCCAGCTAACATGTGAAGGGTATCTAAGAGGTCTTCAGGGACTCCTCGGAGCAGGACCAACTTGAGGGATTCAGGGTCAAGTGTGCACCTGGCCCGCTTATAGCTAAGTTGGAACCTCTCCTCATAATCCTCTAGGGACTCATCATTTCCCATGGTCATCCGAAAGATTTCTCCCTTGGTTTCCTTGGACCTACAGTAATCCCTGTACTTGGTATTGAAAGCTTGCTGCATCTGAGCCCAAGTGGTGATACTATTCCCAGGTTAGCCCATGAACCAGCGTAATGCTGCATCCTTAAGAGTTGAAGGGAAGAGTTTCAGCTTTTACTCATCTTCAGTATAGTCATAGGTTCTACAAAGGACAACAAACTCAAACAGGAAGGTATCAGGATCTTCAGTAGTCAGTCCATGGAAGTGAGGTAAGGCGGAGGGGCTAATGTTCTTCATTTTCATCTCTCCATTGGTCTCTCGGATGGGGAAGGCACCTTCTATTCTCTCATCTTCTCTTCTATTGTCAGCCATAGCTTCAGATGGAGTGGTCTCTAACTCTTCTTCTACTATAGGATCTTTGTATATCTCAGGATGTTCACCTATAGGTTCTTCTGGGTCACTGTCACCAAAGAAGAGAGAAGGGTGATTCAGTGATGTGGTGGGGGTGTTGGGTAGGAATTTGCCTGATTTATCTCGGTTCCTACGAGGCATGAAATGGAAAAGACTTTCTTTTTCTTTGATTGTTTTTGCTTTTTTTTCTTTGGTACCTGCAAAACTGAAACAGATTGATCTACAACTAACTATAAAAGATGCAGAATTAAACTGAAAGCAGGAAAGAACTAATCTACTTTGCTCAAATGAAATTGCAAGAATGGAAATGCTAATCTACGCTTGCAGAAATGAAATGCTAGTCTATGAAAGCAGGTAATGCTAATCTATGAAAGCAGGAAATGCTAGTCTATGAAAGCAGGAAATGCTAGTCTATGAAAGCAGGAAATGCTAATCTATGAAAGCAGGAAATGCTAATCTATGAAAGCAGGAAATGTCTATGCTACTTTTGCAGAATGGAAATGAAATAAACTACTTAGTAGAAGGCAAGAGTAAGAAAATAGAAGAAAAGCAACAATTACTAATACTCTGACGCTTCCCCGGCAATGGCGCCAAAAAGATGGTGGGCTCCAGTATTGTAGCAATAATGCTACAACTCCTGGGGCTCCCTATCTCTCATTTTATCAACCCGGTAGTTCGTACAAACTTGGAAGCGACGGTGCTGTATGCACAAGTACTAGCTCTTGTCACAGCTGTCACTTGGTCAGCTGGCACAAGTCCGCTAGGGCTCAAGCCAACTTCTATATGCTCTCAGAAGAAGCTTGCTAAATGATGGACGAAGGCTATCTCAGAGGAAATTAATCTACTTTGCAAAAATGAACTGAAAGCCAACCAAAACATGGAAACCCTAGTTAACCCTAATCTGACTAGCTTAACCTCTATGATGCAATGGTGGGAGTGCAAGTGTTTGGAAATGATGCCATAACTTCTAATGATGTGAAATGTATGAATTTAAACTACTTTTATTGAAAAGAACATGTTTTTGTATTTTTGCTTAAATGGTTGGAGTGATGATGATTTTGTGTCTTATTAGGGTTTGGTTGTGCAGAGGTGGTGCGAAAGGAAGGAAAGCTTGGGAAAGGTCAGGGGGGCTAGGAGAGGTCCCAGGGGATCCTTAGCATCATTCCACAGAAGTCTACAACGTTCGGATGCTCGGAAACCAAGTTTGCAGGCTTCTACAGGATGTCTGCAGGGGATCCTACAGGAGACTCAGGGATTCTACAGGAAATCTGCTAACTTCTACAGGATGTGCTGTAAGTGGAAGTTTTGGGTGATGGTGAAGTGATGGAACAGTATGGGTGGATAGGTAAGGTGGAGATGGAGCTTGTGATGACTCAGGGGCAGAGAAATAGGACGGAGAAAGAGTGCACGAAGTGGTTGGTGGATAGAAGGATGGGATCAACGAAAGGTCAAAAAGATGAAGCTACGTGGGCAATGGAAGAGTTGGAAGGTGAACGAGCTGAACAGAGGTCGAGTAGGTGGCTTGAGGAGAGGTTAAGAAGAAGAAGAAGGAAGTAGAAGGATATGGAGCAGTGTAAATGAAACAAATTACTTATGTCTTGCATCAAAAACGAGAATTCATTAACCAGTGCTACCTGTGCTATTAAACCAATGAACAACGTTGTAAATCATGAAGAAAAGTAGTGCATGGAACTGTAGTGACGAAGTATGGCTCAAGAGCAAAATGCATGAAAGGATCTTCAATGAAAATGACTATGTTGCAGCTTGCATGGAAGTAAAAGACTGCGTTCTTTTTGGTGGTTGATATGGACTGCACCCCAATCCCTAAACAGAGATGGCAGTGGAGGCACTAAAAACCTTTTTCTTGGAGCTCCAGTGGATTACAAACCTCCTATTCTGATCTAAGCAACTGAAAGCGTTTTAATCAAAAAACTAATCCTACTCAATTCTCATTAACGAAATCAAATCAGCAGACTGTGTTCTTGAAATGCATATCAAACAAAGAAAAAAGTGCTGGAAAGAAAGGAAAATAACATTACAAGAAGAGGAGGTCTATTGCTCTCAGGTTGGGCCCTAACCTGAGAGCTATAGCTCCCTTAAAAACTCAGAATTAGATCCAAATCTGCTTGCCTTTATTCATAATCAAAAGTCTAATGTCATGCCAAAACTGGCTTACAAAACAAACAAAACACCGAGCTGTAACTCGTGCTCAGAGATTACAATAGTAATTCCAAGAGTCAAAAAGCTTCTAACAAAGGCTACGGCCTTCATATTTATACAAAATTAAGATCAAGCTGGCTTCCTCCATTCGTGGAGCTTGGCTGTCCAACTGAAAGTCAAACTGCTGTAAAACTGTTGATCCTGTAGAACGTGTTGGCTGCCTTTAAGCTCGGTGGGGAGAGCTGTTGGGGCTCGAAGTTAAGGTGAAAAGCATGAGGGAAGTCATTTAAAGTTGTAGACAACCTCCCTATAAACATGCAATGCCACCTTTGCTGTCTCCTTGTCTCCTTCTGCGTGGTCTTTTGCTCTCTTTAATGCCAAAAATCTAAAATCATCATGTATTAGCCACATAGATATAATGCCCGCCCTTCTTCCTACAAACAACACGAATATACTAAGAAATGAATGCATAAGTGATGAAAGATGAATGGTTGAGCAAGGTAAGTAGGCCAATATGAGCCCAAATTGTACCAAAAATTGGGGCTCATCACTTTGCATACCAGGTCCTTCCTTTTGGTTTGTGCAATGCTTGAGCCACTTTCTAGAGAGCGGTATTGAGTATATTTTCTGAACTAGTTCATGATGTAGTGGAAATATATATGGATGATTTTACTCCTTATGGTTCTAACTTTCAGGAAGATTTATCTAACCTAGGAAAAATTTTGGACAAGTGTATTGAGATGAACCTATCCCTTAGTCTAGAAAAATGTAAATTTTTGATGACTAAAGGGACCCTGCTAGGTCATGCAATATCTAAACAAGGATTGCAGGTGGACCCCAAAAAAATTGCCATCATCCAAAGGGTCCCACCTCCTCAAAAGGTGAGAGATGTCAGAATTTTCCTAGGCTTAGCTGGGTATTACCGAAGATTCATTAAAGATTTCAGTTAGTTGGCCTCTCTGTTGTTTTGTCTTCTAGGCAAAGATGTCGAATTTGTATGGTCAGAAAACTGTCAAGAAGCCTTAGATACCTTGAAGAGTGAACTTGTGACTGCCCCAATTTTGAGAAGCCCAAACTAGGCCCTACCTTTCCACATTCACAGAGATGCCTAGAAAAAATCAATAGGAGTAGCCTTAGGACAAACTGATGAAAAGTCACCTTATGACATATACTTTATAAGCAAAAAATTGTCAAAGGCGGAGTTAAACTATACAATGACCAAGAAGGAACTCCTAGCTATTGTGAATTCTTTAAACAAATTCAGACATTATATCACAGTCTATCAGACCTTTGTGCACACTAATAATGCTGCAATTAGATATTTAATGAACAAAACAGAAGTAAATGCTCGCATTATTAGATGGTTTCTTTTACTGCAACAGTTTGATTTGACCATTGTTGATAAGCCTGGTAAAGAAAATGTTGTTGCTTACTTTTTGTCTAGAGTAAATTTGCCTACAGGTGAAGAAGGAATGGTGGATGATCAAATGCCATATGAACACCTATTTTCTATCTCAGTACTCTCTCCATGGTTTGCTAATATAGCAAACTACTTGGTTTCTACACAGTTCCCACCACACCTGTCCCTGAAGGAGAAGAACAAGATAGTGAGGAAAAGTGCCCCTTTCACCTAGATTGGGGGTAATCTCTTCAAACTTGGCCCAGATCATATCTTCAGAAGATGTGTGTAGTAGGAGGAAGTTTTTGACATCCTCTTGACCTTTCATGATGGGCAATGTTGAGGTCATTTTGCAGCAAAGAGAACTACCTTCAAAATCTTGCAAGCAGGCTACTATTGGCCCATTCTTCATCAAGATGTGAGGAGATACACCATCCAATGTGATCAGTGTCAAAGGATGGGGAAACCTACTCCAAAGGATGAGATTCCCATGCAACCTCAAGTGACCTTTGAGCCATTTGAGAAGTGGGGCATGGGTTTTGTGGGTCCTATCAACCCTCCTTCAAAACAGAAGCAATACATCATTGTGTACAATGATTACCTGAAAAAGTGGGCAGAAACAAAAGAAATCAAAGAAGTGACATAGGAAAAAGTAGTTGAGTGTTTAAGAGAAAACATATTCTACAAGTTTGGGTATCCAAGAGAATTTGTCACAGATCAAGGCAACTAGTTCACTTCCAATTGGATTGAAGACCTACTCACACATCATAAAATCAAGCACAAGACTTTCACCCGTTACTATCCACAAGCCAATGGGCAAGTGGATGTCACTAATAGAGCTTTGGAAGGAATTTTGACTAAGGTAGTGAGCACCAACAGAAAATATTGGGCGGATAGATTAGTTGAGGCCACATGGTCCTACAACACAACATCGAAGACCACCACAGTGTTCACACCCTATGAATTGGTCTATGGGAAGAAGGCTTTTTTGTCAATATAATTTGAATTCAATACACTAAGGATGGTATCTCAGCTAGACCTATACCTCAGCCATGCACAAAAGGAAAGACTAGTCCAGCTCAATGGATTGGATGAACAAAGATTGCAGGCCCTTCTCCACACAAAGTTAGTTCAGCTTCAGAGGAAGATATGGCATGACAAAAATATCAAGTAGAAGAAATTCCAAGAGGGATATTGGGCACTGCTATATGATTCAAGGTATAAATACGTCAAAGACAAGCTAAGGACAAGATGGCTGGGACCCTACACTATGGAAAAATGCAATGACAATTGTTCAGTTTTGAATAGAACCATTGATGAGAAAACTATCCCCATGCTTGTCAATGGACACAGATTGAAAATTTACAAGAATCCCCTCTCTAAGCGGGAGTTCATTGAAGATATGAATAAGACAGTGATGGTAGTGGAGCATATCTTAGCCTCCACTTCACCCACTCACTAAAGAAATAGAAAAGAGAAATAAAAAATAAGGACTCCAGTGAAAACCTCCATGAGGCACTTGAGTTCCATCATTGGGTTGAAAACCTCTTCTGAGGTGGCCAAGTGATGCCAAAAACAAAAGCAAAAAAAAAGAGAAAAGAAAAAGAGAATAAGATCCCTAGGTGAAAACCTCCCTTGGAGGCACCCAGGGCAGGCAATTAGGGTGAAAACCTCCTTGAGGCACCCTAGTTGTTTTTAGAAATAAAAAATGAAATAAAAAGAGAAAAAAAAAGAAAATGAAATTGAATTTTAATGTGTATTGCAAGTTGCAGGAGGACCACAGGGAGCAAGAGAAGATGACAAAGAGGCTATTTCACCTCCTCCACACTCTTCTCCATCATTTCTGACCTTTCTTCCACCACATTGTGTTTTTTCTGGAAAACGTGTGTTCTATAGGAGACCCTGTGTTTTCTACAAGAGGCTCCTGTAGGAATTATAGAGAGCTCGAAATGGTTCCAAAAAGAAGTTTGATGGGCTGGTAAGCTTTATGAAGAACATGTAAACCCTACTACAACTATCAATCCTCCTTGCCATCCATTGCACACCTGCATCACATCATCATCATCATCATTATTTTCCTTCCTGTCACAGAAAAAAACATAGAAAACCAGTTTTTAGTAAAAAGAGAAAAAAAAACACAAATAAGAGAGGAAGCAACACCTCAAATCTCACCTGCATCTTACATAGTACCTCTCCATCTCCATCAGCATCTCTAGCATCATCCTCACATCTCCCAGCATAGAAATAAGCTGAAATTTCAAAGGGAGAAGCAGCTACAGGAGCTCCTATAGGAATTCCTGTAGTAGTTGATCCCATTAAAATCAAGCCACAGCAGCAAAAGAAGTGCAGCCATGAGAATTGAAGGAGACATCTGAAGCTTAGATCCAGCTAGAGGAAACCTACACAAGACAAACAACCACACATTAGGAAGCAGAGAACATGCAGCAAAGGAATACAAGCATGCAACAGTAAAAGGGGCCAAAATACTCCACAGCACATACATTCGACTCACAGGTAAGTGACTAACCCGCTCCTCTATTGCATTTGTGTAATTGAAAGATATGCACAAGTGAATGAGATGGTTGGGATTGAATGAGAAAAGGTGGCCAGTTAACTTGTCCACCTTCATCTAGTTGACTGCACTCATCCGAAGATGTCACAACACGTCTGCATAGTCAACTCAGAGAAAGATCCCAAGGACAAATAGTGGAGGGTTTGCAAACTCCGATGTAATGATGAGAGGTGATTGCGGGAAGAAACCATGATGACAAGGTAGGTGAGGATCAATGGTCCAAATATGGCCAACATACCTTTTTGCTAGCTCACCCCCATCACTGAAAAATCTAAAAGAAGTAATAAGCACTCTCCTCAAAACACTCTCACAACCTTTTCTTTCATTTTATCCTCATCCACTTAGCTGCAGCAAGCTCCTTGTCACCCCACAGCCTCGAAACCATCGTTCTCCATTGCTCTCATCCATCCTCCTGCTATTGGAATTCTACAAGAGCACTTATAGGTTCTATAGGAGCACCTATAGGTAGTTCTATAGGAGGCGCAATGAGCTATTTTGAAGAAGAGAACACGGGTTTTTTGCTTGATTTATTGCTTGAGGAGGTAGGTTCCATGCATAGTCACCTTGATTATCAATATGTGCAAGAAAGGATATCATTTTAAGGAGGAATTGAATCCATAGAAGGAGAGGAATTACATAAAAAATTTATGCCTGTTTTTAAAAAAAAAGACACAGTTTTCCTCTGTTTTCCTATTTTCTTCAAAATTCTTGTCTCCATCTCTACATTTGGTGTTCAAAAGGGGTATAAGCACAATGACAGGATGATTCTTAAGGAAGGAGCCCACTAATTCAACTAGGCTCCATGAACATCCCCAAGTAGTAGCCATACACAAGGGCAAATTGGATGACATTTTTTGAGAAATTTGGAGGGTTTGATGAGGAAGTTGCTCAGGAATTTGCCCTTTCTTTAGTCCCTCACTCAAGAACCCACGCCACTTTCATGCTTAGAGGTATTTCCATGCAAATCACCCCAGAATTTATCAATAGGGTTACTACCCTTGGTCTTGGATTACCTTGGATCAAAGATGAAAAACCAATTGGACAGGTTGCGAAGAAAAACTTCCTCCAAAACAATGAACATCTTGTAAAACATAAAAATGGCATTAGAAGGAAAAGCATACCCTACCCTTGGGATGAGGTTAGTTACCAAATCATCAAATATATTTAATGTGAGGGGAGGTATAGCATAGTCTATGGCTATCATTTTAGAATCCTTCATGAGTTGAGATATGGCATGGACACTCCAACACCCCAAAAACGTAGCATCCCCTATTTCCTCCTGCAATCCCTCATAGGCTCCAACATTAAGTTGAAGGTAGGGAGTCCAGATCAACTAGCTCACCATGGATTAATCAAAATTTTAGTGGAAGAGGCCCTCCACACATTCACAATCCCCATAACATGGGAAATTTTCCAAAACATGACATTAGAAGATGACATAAAGGCCCTCACCTATGATATCATTCCTTATGATAGTGAGGAGGAAGAGCAGCAAGGGGGAGAAGGAGAAGAAACTAAGGAACAAGAAGGGAAGAAGAAGGAAACCAAAAAAGAGCAAGGAGAAACAAAACAAACAGAGATAGAGGAAAATACAAAAGGAGGAGAAAAAGGGCCAACAAAGAAAAATGTGTCTCCTAAGAGCCTAGAAAGAGAGGCAACATCTATTCTCACTGCCCTTAGCACCCCAATTAAACCAAAACAAAAGCGGAAGAGGCAGACCTCAATGTATTTCAAGGCCAAGAAAATCACAAGGATCAAATCAGGGAAACCCCAGCCATCTTCCACAATGCCCATTACAAATAAAGATTCACCCACTGTCAATGGGGAAGAATCCCCCTCTAAAACCCCTATCACATATGAAAGAGGAACTCCTAGATCTTCCACCTAGAAGGAAAATGTGCAACTATAGGACTCAAAAACATTCCTACAGGAGGCACAAACAGTTCTACAGGAAACACTGTCAAGGCTACAGGAGACCCAACAACTTGAGAAAACAATGGAAGAGTAGCCAAAGGGGAAGGAGGAAGCTACAGAGCCACAAGAACCTAATCCCTAGCCCAACCTTGCCTCCTATTACCATCTCCTTGAAGGAGGAAGGATAATTCGACAAAAAATTTCAATTGCACTATTATTTGAACTGGAGAAGGAAAGAATAAGAACACATAGGTGGATGAAAATAGCCAAATCCAAGGGAGTTGAGGATGTTGGCCACATGGAGAACAAGCTTAGAGAAATGGGTAGCGATTTAAGTGTTGATAGACATAGGGAGGCAATTGGAAGAAGCCAACTCCAAACTGAAAATGAATTGCTAAGAAGGCAGCTAAAGGAGAAAGAGACCCAACTGGCATGCATGGCTAGCTTATCCATGGAAGCACTACAATGTAGAACACCAGTAAAATCCTATGGATTATACCTCAAGGACCAATGGCTACAATTTCAAATCAAGGCTTTGGCACAAAGAGGAACAATGCCTTTTCAAGATTACTGAAAATTTATGTACCTATGTGACCAGAGTAGAAGATAAGGCAAAAATGGAGGAATTTTACCTACATGATATAGCCCTTACACATGAATGTGTGGGACCCCAATGCTAGCCCGGGGGACCTACAACTAATGGCCATGGCTTCTTGGATGAACCATGAAGAGTTAAAGGCAACTAAAGTAAAAAGGTTGATGATCAGAGAGAATATTGAGCCACTAATGATCAGAGTTGAGCCATCAGATCCCATGGCTCTCATTAGCACACACTAGCTACTTGCAAATAATCCTCAAATTGCCCCTAGATATATAAGTGATCAAGCACAGGCTATTGCACATTTTGAGGACATGGAAAGGTTACCTGGGGTTGACTGTGTGCATGCATGTATGAGGAGATGGAACACCTTACCACACAATCTAAAGATCAAGGAATATCATTCCCTAATGAGGATGAAGGAGGCACTAAGGAGAGTGCCAATGTACAAGCACTCAATGCAGAGGATGCAAGTTAGTTGGATTGACATCAAACTGAGTCCACCACTACTGTCAGGAATGCTAGAAGGGAGAACCGAAGAAGAAGAGAAGAGGCATTGGGAAGAGATAGACAAAAAAGTAGGCTTCTATGACAAGGAAGAGGAAACAACATCAGAAGCTTCAGATGCTAGGGAGACCACCAGGGCCATTAAAGATGAGGAGATGGACTACGTTGCTCAGAGGATGATCATCACCTTCAGTAGAGGGGTGATGATGAACCCCATAAATGGGTAGTTATATGTGCTCATTTTGCCTCCTAACATAGTTAAATCAACCATTATCTTAGCTTATTGCATGTTTCTTGATTAAATTTATGCTTATGGAGTGAGTTGGGTTAGTTATGATGCCATGAGATCTAATATTTGTTTAATGCAGTCTTTTGTTGAATTTTGAAGACAAACTCAAAGATTCAATGGAAAATTGGAAGCAATAATTCAAAGTGGAAAAAGGAGAGGATTTATAGGAGGGAATCCCCCTAATGTATTACTCCCCACTTTGAATTACCCTTCATGTAGCTCGGAGCACAAACAGCCAAATCAATGCATTAGGAGGAAGCTGAGCAAGTGGAGGATAACTTATGTTTATCGCTAGTTTTGGGAGCCAAGCTTCCCTGATTTTAAGTAAGCTATTGGGAGCTTCAATTGTATAAGTAGAGAGGCCTAGGGCCTCACTAAAGTCATATTTTTGTTGAATTTTTTTTTGCAGTTTTGCTCTGCTCAACTTCAAGCATACTTTTGTGAACAATTTCATGTAATCGTATTATTGTTTTGATAGTAAAGATGAGATCCTTTTTTAGCTAGAACTGAGTTACCTCACAGGGCTGAAGCTCTTGGTTTAAGGCCCAATCCAAGCAACCAAGGTCCTCTTGTTTTTATCTATATGCTTTGTTTCAGTTTATGGATTAGTTGTTGTTAGATGAATTTCTTTCTTGGTTAAGAATAGGTTTCTTTTGGTGATTTAGAAGGTTGTTTCCATTTGTGTTTTCTGTAGCAAGGTAAACAGTCATTGAAAGAAGATACAAAAGGTCAACAATGGTGCCTTGGCCTCCTTTCCTCCCTTTGGGGCCATGAACTGACGCTAAGACCGTCTTGCTACCACAGAAACACAACTTGTCCTTCTCCATAGGATTTCTAATGTTGAAATTTGCTAGAAGGTTAATGATTTTCTTTAGATCACTTTCACCATGCTCATTTCTGTCTTTGCAATAAGTCTTCTTCCATGCTTTCTCTCATTATAGCATTTTTCAGCATTTCTTTCCATAGCTCATAATGTAGATTAGCTTGATGCAAAATTTTGTTTTTCGATGTACTTAATTTCCTTGCTTGTGTGATTTCATTGTTTGATTGTTAGTTATTTTGCAACAGATTTATTCTCATAGTAGGTTAGCCTATCATCCATCACATTCTCTCCCTGATATATGCCCTACAGGTCGCCCAAAGTTCACCTCAAATCTACCTTAGCTTTTTGTGTTTTTCCATAGGATTTCTTCCTCTCTCCCGGCCATATTTCCCTCTCCTAGTGATCCCTGGTGAACCCTAGGCACTCTAACACATCATCTAAGCCTTCAGCTACCCTTTCCACTCACTCCCACACCTTTAAAACCTTCAACACTACTCTCGGCATCCTCTTGTAGACCTCTTGTAGATCCCTTGTGTCCTCCTGTAGATTTTCCTGTAGGCTTCCTTTTGAAGGCTGATTGCAGGAAAAGCCTCCAAAAGGCCACCTGAGACCTCCTAGGACCCATCAAAATCATCCTA
Organism: Pinus tabuliformis; assembly: GCA_031772625.1. Taxonomy (NCBI): domain Eukaryota; kingdom Viridiplantae; phylum Streptophyta; class Pinopsida; order Pinales; family Pinaceae; genus Pinus; species Pinus tabuliformis. The sequence goes on from CM062819.1 coordinate 155,088,187, forward strand.
CATCCTCTCAAGTCCCAATACCACCCTCCGTCACCACCTATTCATTGCCACATTCAAAAAAAAAAAAATTACATGCATGACAAATTCACATAAAAATCCAAAAAGATGTTTTTTTCCTCAATTCGTTCTAGAAATAGCTTGAGTAGATGTTGTTTACTTCCTTGAGTAGGTAATGGAATTCATTTTTGGTTTTCATATTTATTTGTGCAAAAGTAGGATTAGATGGTTAAGTAGGGTTTGCTAGGTTTACCTTACATTTCAGTATTTTTTCTTTCTGCAAGTAGAGTAGCCTCTGTAGAGTAAGCTTTCCTTTCTTTCATCACATATAGATCTTCTTTTAGAATCCATAGAAGTTGGCTTGAGTGCCTAGTGATCTTGCGCCAGCTGACCAAGTGACAGACTACAGTAAGAACTAATACTTGTGCATACCACACTGTTTCTTCCAAGTTTTTTAAGAACTACCGGGTTGATAATAGTAAAGTAGGCAGCCCAGGAGTTGCAAAATTATTACTGCAATACTGGTGCTCACCATCTTTTTGGCACCATTGCTGGGGAAGTGTCAAAGTATTTTGTGATTACTACATTCTTCTATTTTCTATCCCAACATTATGCTAAGTAGTTTATTTAAGCAAAAGTAGAATAGTTGTTTCTTTCAAGTTTTGTATTTCCTTGCTTTCCTTTCCAATTTTGCAAATTTCATTTCAGTAAAAGTAGAATAGTTGTTTCTTTCAGTTTCTACATTTCCTTGCTTTCCTTTCCAGTTCTACAAATTTCATTTTAGAAAAAGTGCAATAGTTGTTTCTTTTAGTTTATGCATTTCCTTGCTTTCCTTTTCAATTCTCCAAATTTCATTTCAGCAAAGTTCATTTCACTTAGTTGCAATTTGTATTGTTCTATCCATTTCATTTTTGCAGGTACAATCAATGAAAAAAAAAAATAACCAACCAAAAACATTTCCTTTCATTCCTCGTAGGAATAGAGATAATTCAGGCAAATTCTTGCCCAACACCCCCACTACATCACATAGCCAACCTTCTCTCTTCTTTGGTGGCAGTGATCAAGAAGGACCCTTAGGTTAACAACAAGAGATATTTGAAGAACCTATAGGGGAAGAAGAAGAAGAAAACAGCCCTCCTGAATCAATGGATGAAAACAGAAATGCTAAGGGAAATGGAGAAATAATAGAGGGTACCTTTCCCATCCGGGAGACCAATGGGGACACCAAAATGAAGACTATAAGACCTTCAGCCCTTCCTCACTTCCATGGTTTGACTACAGAAGATCCTAAAACCTTTTTTTTGAGTTTTCTGTCATTTTTCGAACCTATGACTATGTTGAAGATGAGCAAAAGTTGAAACTATTCCCTTCCACTCTCAAGGATGCAACATTGCATTGGTTCATGGGGTTACCTAGCAATAGCATCACAACTTGGGCTTAGATGCAGTAGGCCTTTAATGACAAGTATCAAGACTACTGTAGTCAAAAGATACCAAAGAAGAAAACTTTTGAATGACCATGGGAAGTGATGAATCCTTGGAAGATTATGAAGAGAGGTTCTAGCTCAGTTACAAAAGGGCCAGGTGCACACTTGACCTTGAATCTCTGAAGTTTTTCATACTCAGGGGAACACTGGAAGACCTTCTAGACACTCTCCATCTACTGGCCAAGGGAGACATCTACCAACTGTCTTATGAGGACATAAAGACTATCTTTAGAAACCATTCTAGAGCAACCAGAATGAGAGGTAGGGGGAGTCAACCCATAGCAAGTACCTCCTCTTCCAATTCATCCATCAAAGGTGAACTCAAAAACATGCTGGAAGACATCAAAAGTGAGATGTTGCAGACTCTTTCCATGCAAATGGATACCTTTCATATCAAAAGGAAATAAGAGGAAGCAAAGAGGGCTTTGGCCATATTTTGTCCTAGATACACCAGGAGGCATCCTAGGAATGAATGTCCATTGAACTCTATAGAGTTTTGTTCAGTCTGTGACGATGATCATTCTACACATAGGTGCCCTTCCTTGCCTAGACTTAAAGTTGTATACCAGGGGGCTGAAGGAGCCACTGAACCACTCTATTTCATGAACCAAAGGAGACTGCATGGACCTAGACCATACCAACAGGGGATGCAAGGGACATCTCAGGCATATTACAACCCCAACCAAGTCACTTCCATACCTTCTTGGGGACCCCCTGCTCATCCTTCCTCGTCCACACCTCCTCCTTGGTCCTTTCCATCTCAATATCATGCCCAACTAGCCACTCATTCATTTCAATCCTATGTTCAACTGCAACCTCAGTGGAATGCATCTCATTAAGGGTGGAGGCCCCAATACAACTCTCCTCCTACTCTTTTGCCTCTACCACCTGCTCAACCACAACCATTGCCTCCTACTCCACGAAGGAAACCCTAAATGCCTACCTAGTCGAACCCGAACCCGAACAACAAACAGGCTCAGCAAGTATATAGTGGGGAACCATCATGTCCAACTTATGTTGTGGAGATTCAGGAGATTAACCTGCAATCTGGGAAGGTTCTCCCAGATAGCCAACGTCCACCTAGGGAGGCTGAGGAAGATAAAGAGGAAAGTGAACCTAAAGTAGTTCCACCCTTTCTTGAGAGACTATCCAAGACCACACAACCTACCCCATAAGAAACCAAACTTCTGGGAGAATTTAAAAATTTATGTGTGAAGATACCACTTCTACAACCCAGAAAAGATGTGCCTATCTACAATAGGTTGATCAAAGAGAAGTTCTTTAGGCATCTAGGAAGGCACAAGAGAGATGCCCCAACCATCAATGTCATATGAAAACTATCCAACCTGATGTAGGGGTAGGTAATCTGTCCAAAATATCTAGACCTTGGAAGCCTAGTGGTTGATTTCCACATCAATGGCACCATGATCCCGCATACCTTGATTGATTTGGGAGCTGCCATTTATGTGATGAAAAAGGACACAATGCTCAAACTTAACCTCCAGGGCTCCTTGAGGAAGACCACGATAGTATTGTAGCTAGCAAACCACTCCACTATGACTCATAAAGGGATTGTGGAAGATGTGATGGTCTCCATTGATTCCTGGGAGTACCTTGCTAATTTCTCAGTTCTCCAGTCGAAGGAAAAGCTCATTCAGTATCATCTCAGCTTGGGAAGACCCTGTTTGGCTACTTCTGATGCCTACATCAGCTGTCGAGCTAGGAACATGACCATCAAGAACGGGTATATGTCCAAACAGTTAATCCTATACCCTCCTACCCAACCCTTGCTAGAACATGATCTACCTCTCTGGTTGGAGTAGTGTTGAGCGATAAAAGGTGTCTTTTTAACCCCTATTTATCCTACATTAATTATCAATCGAGGTACAATTTTTTATCTCAAGAGTGTATTCAGTCTGAGGTGGTCACTTGCTCAAGAGTAATTTTTTACAGTATAATTCTTTAAAATGAAAAGATAAATGAATGTTGGAAACAAAATCTAATTGGAACAACAAGAAATTGAAATGTTCTGTAACTAAACCATTCACTCAAACAATCATCAGTCGAGGACTCAGTAATGATAACTGTCTCCCTTGTAAACTAATGCAAATGAAAGTCAATCATAGGCAAGATCTCCAATTTGAGAACTTAGACAGTGGTAGTCAGTGTCCTTTACAGTTGTAGATCCTTCAATCCACACTAAAGAAAACTGGAAATAGCAATTCAATTGACAGAAAAGGAACAACAACTAAGTCTATTGAAAAACTGAATAGAAAATCTTGATCTATCAGTAATGAATTCAACAACAGAGTTTATCCTCACAAAAATGAATTGAACAACAATCTTAATCCAATGGAATAGCAAAGAAAATTAACTTGGAAACACACGACAACTATAAGTTAAAATGAATTAGCAATCTTATTCTAGTAGCATGGACATTAATCATAGGTATTAAAGGAACGAAAATCACAATTATAAGTGAGTAGCAATTAAATGAACAATAATCTGAATTAGATAGTGCAATATTAGATCAGAATGAACAGCAAGATATTTCAAGTTATAATCAATAATTTTGTCACCAACGCAATCAAATTATGATTTCGATATAACAGAGCAATTCCACGAAATGTTCATAAACAAGAGATTACCAAATAAAGCGAATTAAGGGAATGAAAAGGAAATCAAACCACACAAAACTGTGATTTTAAAATAGTGATACAAGAAGCAGGTGAATCCAATAGGGCCAGGTGCTTAGCATCCAGTGAAGCACCACTGAGTTTACTTGATAATCAGATAATGGAACAGCAACTAAGGTATATATTAATCATGTATGGAAAAGTTTACAGCAATTGTTCTTCAAATAGAGTTGATGATCAAAGTTGAGATTACAATAGTAAATTCTGAAGAATAAAAAATTCCCCCCCTATCTTTACAATCACTGCCCCATTTATAGTGGGTAGGCAAATACATCCTCAGGATCAAAAGATCCCGAGGGCTTCTCTTAATCTTCTATTCTTGAATTATCTTCTTGTCCTCTTGCATAGACACTCTGTTTTCTCCTTCTTTTCCTGAACTGCGTGCTTCGGTTTCGATCTCCTTTTCTGGACACGATTTCCTAGCGAAGGAACAACAGTTGCTTTGCTTTTGTCTTTACCTTCTGAATAACGGTTTCCAAATCTTTCATTTTCTGTATAAAAAAAAAACACAATAATTAATTAATTCGTATTAACCACTACTTTACCATTTCAACTATAATATTTTATTGTATTGCCAGTTTTTAGAATAAAAAAAATTATGTTTAAAAGGAAAATAAAAAAATGAATGGCAGAATTGTACCTTTTCCTTTGCTCAACACACCCCCCTGCTTAACCTTTCTCATGCCCTCATGAAAACCATGTAGTTTACGTGCAAAGCAGTTAGAGAGTAGGCTAGAGAGGTGTTTTCAATAAGGGGTCTACAACCATGATTTGCAGCTAAAACTTAAAAAATGGTTCTTGTCTGCCCCTAAGACAATTTGTATATAGCCTTATATCCTATTGCAGGATACGAGATAATGGGGCTTCAAAATCTACAACCTAGCCAAAGTGGGCCTTCTCTCAAGATGAGGTTATTATAGGTAACCAGTTGATCGACAACTAATTTAAAATTTTTATAATTGAAGGGTTCTCTGTCCTGGATATTTCGATTGGAAGTCTTCCATCGGAGTTTAGCTACCACTATGGCAAGGTCTTTGATTGAAAGGAAGTATTCTACTCCTCTCTGGACAATTGCTTTATGGATGGGTCCCAAAATCTAGATCACACCCTCCTTTTTCATTAAACTTTTATGCTTAGCCCACAATTGTAATGGATTTTTTGGTTCACTTCTAACTCAGAGGTCCATCCCATTTTCTTGTCTCTAAAAAGTATTATGGGCCTTGAGCCAGTTTGTCTGGTTAACAACAAATGAGATGAATGCCTGAAACTGGATATCACCCACAAAAGGACTGGGATTCTTTTCCATTTCCTCCAACACAAACTTATGCAAATAAAATTCACATAGCAATCGTTGGACTTTCATTCCATAATGTTTACAACAATTTATGAAAACATCATTTGTTTTTTACTCTATAGGTACCCCTACCTTGACAACCTTAATTTTTAACTGTAAATACCTTTCTAACAAAAATAAAGCATAATTTTTGGTAGGTGCCCTACATGCTAGAACATCGGTATATAGAGAATAAAGGGTATCCATTCGACTTATGACTGAGTTTAGATTATTTGTTACCTTTTCAACTTTTTCCTCTGCCTTCCAACATTTATCAAAGGCCTCGCTCTCTGATGCATTGATGTTCTTAAATTGTTGCTATAACTTTTGGTATTTCTCTTGAGGAACAATCTCTTCTGTGAGTTTTCCTATCGTTTGCTAAGCCTATGCCAAATCCTCTTGGAGTTTCACTATCCTAGGATCATTGTTCATCTAAACATTTTTGGGTTGAAGATCTTTCTTATTCCGATATCTGATTCGTATAGTATGCTTTTCCTTCTCATGAGATGTCTGGTTAATTTTAACATTAGAGAACAATACCTTTGTCTAAACATCCTTGTCACACACATGTGGACTTTCTGTTTGGGTTGTTGTGTTCGTAATAACTGCATGTTGTTCCTTGTGTTCCTGAATGACAATGGGCTTAGTTTGAGTTCCCTTGGTCCTCATTTTATGGTGTTTCATTTGGGTAGCTATATCCCTTGTTCTTGGGATTCTCTTTAAGGTTTTCCCCCTTTTTAGGACTCTTATTTGCTGTCCAAGCTGTTTTACTACATTTAATAGCCTTTGTTGTTCCTTTTGCAACCTCTTGATTTCATTCGTCTTCTTCCTCGAAGGAACAATTGTTTCCATTCTTAGGCCTGGGCTTTATTCTTCCGGGACTGTATCCTTGCCCTAACTTGTCTCTTCTTGGAACATCTCTTCAGTGTTCTTGATATTCTGATCAGATTTCTCATGTGAGGTAACCCTAGTTTGATTTGCCACTTTCTGAGTGGCCTCCTCCTCTATTTAATCCACATCATTCATCTCCTTGGATGCACTCTTACTGTGAGCAGAGCGTTCCTATGATTGTCCCGCCTCAATATTGAGGTTGAGTGGGCTGTGGGGCTGGATATACTCACCCATGTAGGCCAAAATTTGGGCCAATTTTTCTTGTGCAGAGGGTTTTGTAATGGGTTTCCACTGGAGGTTACGCGTGTCTCTGCTTCCTCCCCTTCTTCCTCATTGGAGTGCTCAGTTTCCTCATCTGGTTCCTTTTCCATGTTTTCTTCTAATTCTTCTTCCATGTTTTCCCCTTCTTTGAGTTGTGGGAGTTGCTCATCTTCGGTGCCCTGTATTTCTAAGGGTTGGCTACTATTATCTTGGAGACTTCCAAACATTCCCCTGCTCCTCCTCAATCTAGAGGACTGCCTACGCTTCTACGGTTTATTTGATGTGCTGGTAGTTCTTTTTCATTTCGGGGCTAGTAAGGTAAATCCCCCTACTAGTTCTTCCCAACTACTCCGCTGCTAAGCAAGATTATGGCTGACTATTAACCGAATCAAACCATGATGACTTACTACTATTTCTATGTGACGGGATTTCCTTATACTCTGAGCAGTGTCATGCAATAAAAAATTTAAATATGCAGGCAAATTTATAACACATTTTTGTCTTAACACTGCTAATAATTTGAGGTGGCATAGACTTACCACATCTTTTCTCCCATTGCATGTGATATAACTTTGCACTATTCAGGCTAATTCTGCCCATGGTTCTCCCAGAGTTACAGGTAAGACTCCTTTTCCTTTGACGGTAAGGTCCTGTTCTTCATTCTAGAAGATGGCTACGATGTCTCGAAGTCTCACTTTTTTTTGGATCCATACTGGTCTGATTTCCAGTAGTCCAAATACTTCGTCAATTATCACCTCTGTTACCATTATTCACCTTCCTGCAAATTCTACAAAAATTCAATGGCCACAGTTTCATGGGACTGCTGTAGCCATGTAAGGTAATTGATCCATCCCGCTCTTTCTATAATTGCTTGTGTAGCATCGGAAATTATCAGCACTTGTGGTTTTTTGCATACTGATCGGCCTCCCATTTCGTCTATGCTTAGCACTCTATTAAAATTTGCAGAACAAAACACATAAATAGCAATGGAACAACAAAACTGTGTATATATTAGAAGCATTAATATCATTAAAATTTGGTGTCTCCAAGATTTGATGAGGTCTCAGTACATCCGAGTAAAGGATTGACACGTATAAAAGCATATTTTGAAATTCCCCCACCCCCTAAAGAATGATAGGTCGCCCTCGATCGTATTAATGAAGGAGCAGCGTATTGGATGGCAATCATACAGTAAAAAAGGAATGACGTATATATGGATGGCATGAATGCAAAAGTAGAAAATTACTAAAATCGAGGTTTATGATGAAAATCACAAATAAATATAGAAATGCTATGAAATGATGCAAAAAATAGGGGAGAGGACAGTTGACGTAAGTAAAAGTGCTTATGCAGTCATTATCCACTTAACCATTATGATTGATTTTTAAACAATATTTCATTTGTAATAGGTTCGAAATGATTTTAGAACATAATCTCATTTGAGATCAAGATAAAGATATAAGAAGAGGGTTTATAATGACTATTGATGTGTAGTAATATGAATTCAATACCATTAGCAGAGCTTTGATGCCCACAGGTGTTCATAACCTTGAAAAAGTTGTTTTTTTCACCCTTGGAACCATAATCCTTTATGTATGCCTAGGAAAGTGCTTTTTGAGAGAATGGAGGCCATTGAGCTGGCTTGGTAACCAGAAGAGTCTCAACGCCATTCACTAGGAAGGAATGAAAGGTGGGTAGGCCAGCTCGTGATGAGACCTCCTGTTCCAAGGGATTTTATTGTTCTTATGTGCCTCTTGGATCATTTCCCTGGTGTGGTGGCCATAATGGGAATGCCACTTCATTGCTTCCTTATGAACATGGTAGGTTGGCTCTTGACGAGACCCCCTATCCTCCATCTGCCAAATCATAGAATTGTTAGTGATCAGATAGATATATTTTTTCCTCTTTTCTTTTTCTTTTATATAGCACTTCCTATTTATATATAGAGGATGGCTCATCACTCCTTAAGAGTATGGATGGTGGAAGAAGTCTGAACATCTCAATAGAGAAAAATATACCCTTATTCTTATTCAATAATAATAATCAAAGAGAGTTATGAGGAGTGGGGATGAACCGACATGATAAAAATAATCAATCAACTTAGTTTTAGTGGAAATAAAAACAACAAAGTGATATAAATAGTTGTATCCTTTCCCCCCTTTTTCTTATCAATACAAAGCAGTTTCTCTAAGGATAGCGATTTTTCTTTTGTTTGCTGATTTCAGTATCCTCTGGTTTTGCGTTTTTGCACAATTTATATTTATGCCATGAAGGGATTATGACAAAATGAACCATTATTCTCAAAATGATGTTCATACAAAAATGCACTCAAAAAGTGTTGTTCCTTTGAAAAGGAACAACAAAAATGTGAAAGTGTTGTTCCTTTGAAAAGGAACAACAAAAATGTGAAAGTGTTGTTCCTTTGAAAAGGAACAAAAAAAATGTGAAAGTGTTGCTCCTTTGAAAAGGAACAACAAAAATGCGGAAGTGCTGCTCCTTTGAAAAGGAACAGCAAAAACATGGAAGTGCTGCTACTTTGAAAAGGAACAACAAAAATGCAGAAGTGCTTCTCCTTTGAAAAGGAACAGCAAAATTGCGAAAGTGTTGTTCCTTTGAAAATGAACAACAAAAATGCGAAAGTGTTGTTCCTTTGAAAAGGAACAACAAAAATGTGGAAGTGTTGTTCTTTTGAAAAGGAACAGCAAAAATGCGGAAGTGCTGCTCCTTTGAAAAGGAACAACAAAAATGTGAAAGTGTCGTTCCTTTGAAAAGGAACAACAAAAATGTGGAAGTGTTGTTCCTTTGAAAAGGAACAACAAAAATGTGGAAGTGATGTTCTTTTGAAAAGGAACAACAAAAATGTGGAAGTGATGTTCCTTTGAAAATGAACAACAAAAATGCGGAAGTGTTGTTCGTTTGAAAAGGAATAGCAAAAATGCAAAACTGGCATTTCTTTGAAAAGGAACAACAAAAATGCAAAAGTGTTGTTCCTTTGAAAAGGAACAACAAAAATGCAGAAGTGTTGTTCCTTTGAAAAGGAACAACATAAAAAAGGTTTGTACAAAAGGTAGTTTATACAAGCAGGAAAGAAAAACTTATATACAAAATTTTAAAGCAAAAGAGTTATTTAGTGAACTAATGCTGAGGAAGGATTATTTTCCTCAGTAAGAATCTGCATATCAAAATCTTCCCATAGCTGCTAGTAAAGGGATTCCCAAGTAAGCGGTTTATGGTACAGTCGCACTCGATGACCGTTTGATTTAAACAAATGTCGATATCCATCAATAATAGTCAAAGTAATGGTGCCATTGTCATGAACTTTCTGTATTTCATATGGTCCAAGCCATTGAGTCTAGAGTTTCCCAAAAAATACTGAAACCTGGAATCATATAGGAGTGCCCAATCTCCTTCGTGGAAGATTTTCTTTTTGATCAAGGTGTCGTGCCATTTTTCTCTCTACTGTTGAATTAATGCAGTGCGTTGAAGAGCCCAGAGCCTGATTTCATCTAGCTCGTTAATTTGCTGTAATCTGTTATTCTAGGCCTCATTTAAATTCAAACCCACCTCCTGTGTTGTTCTTAATTTTTTTTATCTCGAATTCTATCGGAAATATGGGTTCTTTCCCAAATACTAGCTGATATGGCGAATGGCTGGTGGTATTTCTCCACATTGTTCGGTATGTCCATAAGGTTTCTGGTAATCTTGAAGCCCAGTCACATCTGTGCGATGTGACTGTTTTCTAAGTATTACCTCTATCACCTTATTCGTGCTCTCTACTTGGCCATTTTCCTACAGGTGGTAAGGGGTTGTAATTTTGTGCAAAATGTGGTAGTTTTTTTAATGTTGAAGCAATTTTATTACCTAAAAATTGCGGCCCTCTGTCTATAATTATGTCCCTTGGGAGGCCATATCACACAAATATTTGGAACATGAAATGAATCATAGAGTCCTCTGTAGCTCTTTGTAATGCCTCTACTTCAACCGATTTTTAACATATTCTGTTGCTAACAATATGTATGTTTTCTGATTTGATGATGGATTAATCGGACCAATAAAGTCAAGTGCCAGTGCTCGAATGGCTCAATTACTAACTGTAGCTGCAAAGGCATTTAATCAGATTGCCCAAGGTGTCCCGCCCTTTGGCATCTATCACAGGCCTGTACAAACTTCTTAGCATCTTTCAAGATTGTAGGCCAGTAATAGCCTGTTTGTAAAACCTTGTGACTAGTTCTGCATTCTGTGAAATGTCTGCCACATGGTCCATCATGACAAGCTTTCAGAATGTCAAATATTTTGTCTTCATGGACACATCTTCTAATGTGCATATCTGCCCTTGTATGAAATAGGTAGTCCCCAATCCATGAGAATCGGGTGCCGTGTTGTACAATCTGTTTTTGTTCATTAGGGGTTAGATGCTTGGGTAATTTACCTACTGCTAAAGAATTTGCAACATCAACATACCATGGTGTTCTGACAGTAACAACAAACAAATGTTCATCTGGGAATTGATCTTTGACTACTGTTGCGTCTGCTGGCTTCGGCATTCGTGAGAAAAAACCAGCTACAGGATTCTCCTTTCCAGGTCGATCTTTTATTGTGATGTCAAATTCCTGCAATAAAATCAACCATCATGTTACTCTACCATTTGTATAAGGTTTATTTGCTAAATATTTTATGGTAGAGTGATTTTGCCACATTCCATTATATTGTTGAGCATTATACTGAGGAGACTGAAAAGAAGAGGATGGATAAACAAGCATACCTATTTGTCATGGCTGCCATTGACGGTGCTGATTGAGTAGGTACACTGGTTCTGTTTCTTCTTCCACTTCCTTGTAGACTACTTTTAGGCCCAGGAGTGAGGGACAATTCTCTGTGGAGTGGTCTTTTGTGAAACTAGCCCCGATTTGAACTCCATCTAGTGGGCACTCTTTGTGGTTGTGTTTCTTTATGCATTTAGGGTAGAATATTGCCAAATTTTTCTCCGCTTCTACTTGTTTTTGTTTAGCTTGCATAATATCGATCTGCATTATCAAAGTCCCCAATATGCCAGTTTTAAAATCTTCCCGTAAATTCCCAATTTCTACATGGGTTACACTTCCACCAGAGATCTTTTTGTCCCTTGTAAGCATGTCATGTTCTACTAGTTTTAGCCTCGTACTGCCTCTCGAACTCTTGATGCACAAGTCAATAATGTTAGCAAAATTTTCTTGATAAATGTAACATTTTCCCATAATGTTTAATGTTTCCACCCATTATTCCTTCATCCCTTTAATTAATGTAGTTTTTAACACATTGTTAGGTAAGGGTAAATATGCATAAGGAGATCTCTGGAGATTGTATTGAAAGCATTCTTGGCATTATGATACATATGTTGTACTTGATGGCAACCCACTCATCTCAGATGATAAATTTTAGTGCAGAAAATTTCACGCACTTTCATGAAGATAAAAGTTTCTTTCATGAAGATAAAAGTTCCTTTCATGTAGAGAAAATTTCACGCACTTTTATGCAGAGAAAAGTTTAGAGAAAAGTTCATGCACTTTTATGCAGAGAAAAGTTTAGAGAAAAGTTCACGCACTTTTATGCAGAGAAAAGTTTATTTCATGTAGAGAAAAGTTCACGCACTTTCATGCAGAGCAAAGTTCCTTTCATGAAGAGAAAAGTTCACGCACTTTCATGGTTGGCTCATGGTATTAGTCCGACAGTTTTTGATGCTATGGTTTTGGTCCGTGGTATTGCATCCAAAAGTGTTGATCTCATGCACTTTCATGGTTGGTTCATGGTATTAGTCCGATAGTTTTTGATCCTATGGTTTTGGTTCGTGGTATTGCATCCAAAAGTGTTAATCTCACGCACTTTCATGGTTGGTTCATGGTATTAGTCCAACAGTTTTTTTGATCCTATGGTTTTGGACCGTGGTATTGTGGAAGGCCTAAGACTATATAAGAGGAACAAGATCATTTGGCAAAGTATCATCAAATGAATTGAATATCTAATAAGTACTAGATCTGAAATATTTGTGATTGGGTTATGGTGCAGATCTAGATCTGAATGAAGGAGGAACCTTAGCGCATAAAGAAGGATAAGTTCTATTGATGGGTCATAATCTTTATGCTTGAATAATAGTATCTTTGTATGATTTTGATCTGTTATATGAGGCACATGCTTGATCTATAAATCTGACAATCTGGGTTAATTAGTGTCTGAATATTTGAAAGAAGGAATTATTGTCTATAGATCTGCACGCAGGTTTCAGGTTGTTGAAGTAGCGTATATCTTTAAATTATGATCTAGCTACCTCTGTCTATTGCTGCAGTATTCTGGGTTCAAAATTTGGTGTGTGGTTACTATTACTGTGTTCTGGGTACAGCTGTTAGAGAAGTGTTTACTTGATTCAGTGCTAATTGGGAAAAGGAGATTGTTTGATGCAGATATACTTGATGATTGATTGATGTTCATGGATCCAGTCTGAAAATTTATGAAAAGTGGTCCTTGAAAGAAAAGAAGTAGGGGGTTGTAACTCCCTTCCAGGAGAGAGAGTTGTAGCTCTCTGCAGGTTTCAGCCTGCGTACTGGTAAAGGACTGCACCAGTACAAAATCATTGTAAAAGGAGTTTCTAATTGAAAGAAGATAGAGACATATTGCAGCAGGTGGTTTTCACCCACATTGGGTTTCCACCTTATATCTGGTGTTCTTTGGTGTGACTATTTGTTTTTCTTGTTCATGCTCATTATTTTATGGTACTGACATACAATAATTCAAAGTATAAATATATTGAAAAAGAATTAGATAATACTGATTCACCCCCCCTCTCAGTATTATTTCCAACAATTGGTATCAGAGCAGGTCCTTCTGAAGGAGCTTGATCGCTTGAAGGAAGATCTATCATCATGAGCAACTACGAGAGGGAAGCATCAATCAGGCCACCGATTTTTGATGCGACAAACTTCATGTATTGGAAGGTAAGAGTTACTGCCTATCTTCAATCTTTGGGTATAGAAGTCTGGGACATCGTAGAAACAGGGTATACTTTTCCATCAGCTACTCCTACAGATCCAGCTGAGAAGAAGAAATATGAAACAAATGCAAAGGCAGTCAATACTCTTCTAGGATGTCTATCTCAATCAGAATTTGTGAAAGTTATGCAGTATAAATCCGCAAAAGAAATATGGGACAAGATTGTTCTGAGCTATGAAGGAGATGATCAGGTAAAACATGCAAAACTTCAAACCCTCAGGATTCAATATGAAAATCTCAAGATGTATAATGATGAAAGTGTGGCTAACTATTTTCTGCGTGTGGATGAGATTGTTAATTGTATGAAAAATTTGGGTGAAGAAATAAAAGAGGCTGTTGTGGTTGAAAAAGTTCTAAGATCTTTGTCACCTAGGTTTGAATCTAAAGTTTCTGCTATAGAAGAAAAGGAGAATCTACAACATCTTAAAATGTCACAACTACATGGAATTCTAACTGCTTATGAAATGAGAAAAGGAGGTCCATCTGACAGGAAAGAAGTTGTCTTCAAGGCTTCAGGTAAAGGAGAGTACTATGAATCAGGACATGGGTCAGAAGAAGAAGAAGAATCAAATTTTGTCATAAATCTTCAACGGGGTGCTAGACGGTTCAGAGGTAAGTTACCCTTCAAATGCTTTGCTTGTGAAAGAGTAGGTCACTATGGTGCCAAATGTCCTCATAAGGATAAGATCGACAAGGGAAAGGAACCTATTAGATGGAACAAGAAACAGAATGCAAATAAGAAAAGCTACTACACTCATGAAGACAGTGATGGTCTATCAAATAGTGATGAAGATGAACGAGGTAATGACTATAAACTTTTAATGGCCTTTGAAGATGATGATTACATGGATGCTATAGATGTGGATAGTTTTTATGAAGAGATTTCTAGACTCAAGACATGTATAGAAGAAAAGAATGTGATCATTGATACTCTACAATTTCAAATTGATGAAAAAGAAAAAATTCTTGAAAAGTTAGAATGTGAAATTGTTGGCCTTAGAAAAGAAATTGAGAAAACAAAGACTATTAATATTAAGTTTGTCAAAGGATCTGAAACTCTGGATGAGATCATCAATGTACAACGTTCTCCGCTAAACAAGACAGGTCTGGGGTATAATGGAGAAACATCTCAAGCATCCACCTCAAAGAGTTATCTTGATGCAGCAAGAAGGAATGAGCAAAAGCACAATGGAGATCACCAGGTAAAGCAGGGACGAATTACATCAAGAACTAACAAAGACTACCAGGTAAACCAGGGGCAATCTGTCTTAAGGGTGAACAAAAGCTACAACCAACCACAGGTAAAATCTCCTCAATTTGCTTCAAGAATGGATGACAATAAGAATTACAATCATTTGGGTGGTAGATTTGATAACCGCAGAAGGTTCTTCAATGGCCAATGTTTCTCTTGCCATAACTTTGGTCACAAAGCAGTTCAATGTGTTGCATATAAAACAATCATGACTAGAGAAGCTCAAAAACAAAGAAGTATGACTGGGATTACAAAAAGGACCTATAACAACTTTTCGGCTCTTGAAAATGAAATTGAATGTTCTATTTGTAATAACTTCGGTCATGAAGATTCTGAATGCAGGAGAATATTTCAGTAGACAAAGGAACAAGCCTCAAGCACCAGAACATGGAGAATAAAGGAACCACAATCAGAAAGATGTGGCATAGCCTTTTATGCAGAGGGACAGGAAAATCTATGGTACATCGACAGTGGATGTTCGAAGCATATGATAGGTGATAAAGAAAAACTTTAATCATATTATGCTTTAGAAAAGGGAAAGAAAGTTTCTTTTGGAAATGATACTCCAGCAGCTATAAAAGGAAAAGGCATAGCTCAGTTAAAAGAAAAGGTCAAAGCTCGAAATGTTTTGTATGTTGATGGCTTGAAGCATAACCTTCTGAGTGTCATTCAGATGTGTGATCAAGGAACCAAGGTAATATTTTGATCAAATGGATGTAGCGTTCGTGATCTTGTTACAGGGAAAACAGTGATCAAAGGTAGAAGAACTCCAAATAATCTATACATATTTGAAGAAGGACAACAAAAATGCTATTTGAGCAAGGATGATGAAAATTGGTTATGGCACCGGAGGTTGGGGCATCTAAGCTTTTCACAAATAAGGAAGGCATGCAAATATCAGGCAGTTCTTGGTCTTCCAGATATCAAAATTCCAGACAACACTATATGCAAATCATGTCAGTTTGGTAAGCAAACCAGAACCAACTTCCCGGAGAAGGAAGGATCAGCCAGCAGGCCTCTTGAACTAGTCCATACAGATGTATGTGGTCCTTTCAGGATGAGGTCACCTCGAGGAGAAGAATACTTGATATTATTCATTGACGATTTCTCCAGGTTTGTTTGGTTAGGACTTTTGAAGCACAAAGACGAAGCATTCGAAAAATTCAAATCCTTCAAAGCCTTGGTTGAAAATGAATCAGGTTACAAAATTAAGTGCCTCAGGTCCGACAGAGGTGGGGAGTTTACCTCAAATGAATTTTTCGATTTCTGTGAAGAACATGGGATAAGAAGGGAATTCTCTACAGCTAGAACTCCTCAGCAAAATGGAGTGGTGGAAAGGATGAACAGAATAGTCCAACAAATGGCCCGTGCTATGCTTGATGAGTCCAGAACTCCCACAACTTTCTGGGGTGAAGCTGCATATGCTACGGTTGTTATTCTCAATAAAACAAATGTCCGAGTGAACGGCACTCAAACTCCTCATGAACTCTGGTATGGTGAGACTCCTTCAGTAAAACACTTCAAAATCTTTGGGAGCAAATGCTATATTAAGAATACTGATGAGCAACTTGGAAAACTTGAACCTAGAGCAGATGAAGGCATTCTTCTTGGTTATTCTCCACACAACAAAGCATATAAGTGCTACAATAAAAGACTTGGAAGAATTGTTGACAACATTGATGTAGTGGTTGATGAAAAAGGATACATTCCTAGGCAAGTAAATCATGAAAATATCGAAGAAGATGAAGACTACCCTCAAAGACAGAATGATGAAGAAGAAGAACCTCAAGAAGCACCAGAGGAACAGATAAGGGTAGAAGAGAAGACTCCATCTAGGTACATTCAGAAGAATCATCCAGAATCTCAGATTTTGGGGCAAAAAGAAGCAGGTGTACAAACAAGAAGAACAATTGCAGAAGCTTCAAGCTATTTGGCATTACTCTCATCCACTGAACCACAAAATGTAAAAGAGGCATGCAAAGATGAATGTTGGGTCAAAGCAATGGATGAAGAACTTGAGCAGATCGAAAAGAACAACACTTGGGAGTTGGTTCCTAGACCAAAGGATAAGAATGTTATAGGGACAAAATGGGTCTTCAAAAATAAGTTGAATGAAAATGGGAAAGTAATTAGAAACAAGGCTAGACTTGTTTGTAAAGGGTATGCGTAGCAAGAAGGAATAGATTTTGAAGAAAATTTTGCTCCTGTTGCAAGACTTGAGGCCATCTGAATGTTCCTTGCTCTCTCAAGTTTTCAAAAGTTCAAAGTATTTCAAATGGACGTGAAATCAGCCTTTCTGAATGGAGACTTAGAAGAAGAAGTATACATTGAGCAGTTAGATGGTTTCATTCTTGGAAATGATCCAAATCTTGTATTCAGATTGAAAAAGGCTCTCTATGGTCTTAAACAAGCTCCAAGGGCTTGGTACTATCGTTTGGACAAATATCTTCATCAACAAGGTTTTTCAAAAGGATTAGCAAATAGCAATCTTTATATAAAAATTGAAAATGACAAATTGCTAATACTTGTTGTGTATGTAGATGACATTATCTTTGGCAAAAATGAAGAATCTATGAGTCAAAGCTTTGCCTTGGTGATGCAGAAAGAATTCGAAATGTTCTTGCTTGGAGAATTGACATATTTTCTTGGTTTGCAAATCCAACAAAATGAAGGAGGGATCTTCTTGTCTCAAACCAAGTATCTCAAGCAGATTTTGAAGAAATATGGTATGGAAGAAGCAAAACCTGTATGTACACCCATGGTCATAGGATGTAACCTCAGTGCAAATGATGAATCAGCAGCAGTGCATCAACCAACTTAGAGATCTATGATTGGAAGTCTACTTTATTTGACAAGTAGCCGACCAGACATCATGCATGCAGTGGGAATAGTTGGAAGATTTCAGGCAAATCCAAAGGAAACTCATCTTCAGGCAGTGAAGAGAATCTTCAAATATCTTCAAGGGACACAAAACTATGGCTTATGGTATCCTAGAGATACAAATCTCACACTTCATGCTTATACAGATGCAGATTGGGCCGGAAGCGTGGATGACAGGAAGAGCACAAGTGGTGGTGCATTCTTTATGGGTTCCCGATTAGTATCTTGGTTCAGCAAGAAACAGAGTTCAATTGCTTTGTCTACAGCTGAAGCGGAATATGTGGCTACTGCATCTTGTTGCACTCAACTCCTTTGGATGATGCAGACCTTGCAAGATTTTAAAATCACTTGTACACCACCTATCTCCATCTTATGTGATAATACAAGTGCAATCAGCATTTCAAAGAACCCAGTCATGCATTCAAAGACCAAGCACATACCAATCAAATATCACTTTCTCTGAGAACAAGTGCTTGAACAAAAGGTCAAGTTGGAGTATGTTCCTTCTAAGGAACAAGTTGCTGATATACTCACCAAACCATTGCCCAGGGAGACCTTTGAATACCTCAGGCAAAAGCTGGGGGTTGTTGATGCATCATCTTGTTGTTGACTCTCTTCTAATTGTTGGTTGTACGCAAGGTTCATCTGGGGTATATGCGTAGATTTGTTGAGTTGTGGATTGGTCAAAGATTGAATGGCACAAGTTCAGGGGGAGCATATAATGCATTGTTGGCATTATGGAGGAAGGACAAAGGGAATATTGCTGCAATATGTCTCTATCTCTTTCATGGTCATTTATGGTGATTGTCAGATGCTGCTGCTATTAGTTATTGATATTGCTTATAGTCAGGGGGAGCATGAACAACACACTTCAGTAGAGCAAAGACTTCAGCATGTACTCAGAGTAAGCATGGACAGAGTGGTACACCTTGGCATATACAAAGGGGGAGCTCTTTCAGAGATGTCAGCAGATACTTAGGGGGAGTATGGGAAGTAGAATGTTTCTCTAGGAAAGAGATTATCTTGGTTTTCCCTTTGCCCTTGATGTCAAAGGGGGAGAGTGATTGGTTGTTGTTGCCATCAAGTCCAAAGGGGGATATTGTTGGAATTATGATACATATGTTGTACTTGATGGCAACCCACTCATCTTAGATGATAAATTGTAGTGCAACAAAGTTCACGCACTTTCATGAAGATAAAAGTTTCTTTCATGAAGATAAAAGTTTCTTTCATGTAGAGAAAAGTTCACGCACTTTTATGCAGAGAAAAGTTTATTTCATGTAGAGAAACGTTCACACACTTTTATGCAGAGAAAAGTTTAGAGATAAGTTCATGCACTTTTATGCAGAGAAAATTTTATTTCATGTAGAGAAAAATTCATGCACTTTTATGTAGAGAAAAGTTTAGAGAAAAGTTCATGCACTTTTATGCAGAGAAAAGTTTATTTCATGTAGAGAAAAGTTCATGCACTTTCATGCAGAGAAAAGTTCCTTTCATGAAGAGAAAAGTTCACGCACTTTCATGGTTGGCTCATGGTATTAGTCCGACAGTTTTTTATGCTATGGTTTTGGTCCGTAGTATTGCATCCAAAAGTGTTGATCTCACGCACTTTCATGGTTGGTTCATGGTATTAGTCCGATAGTTTTTGATCCTATGGTTTTGGTTCGTGTATTGCATCCAAAAGTGTTAATCTCACGCACTTTCATGGTTGGTTCATGGTATTAGTCCAGCAGTTTTTTTGATCCTATGGTTTTGGACCGTGGTATTGTGGAAGGCCTAAGACTATATAAGAGGAACAAGATCATTTGGCAAAGTATCATCGAATGAATTGAATATCTAATAAGTACTAGATCTGAAATATTTGTGATTGGGTTATGGTGCAGATCTGGATCTGAATGAAGGAGGAACCTTAGCACATAAAGAAGGATAAGTTCTATTGATGGGTCATAATCTTTATGCTTGAATAATAGTATCTTTGTATGATTTTGATCTGTTATATGAGGTGCATGCTTGATCTATAAATCTGACAATCTGGGTTAATTATTGTCTGAATATTTGAAAGAAGGAATTATTCTTTATAGATCTGCACGCAGGTTTCAAGTTGTTGAAGTAGCGTATATCTTTAAATTATGATCTAGCTACCTCTGTCTATTGCTGCAGTATTCTGGGTTCAGAATTTGGTGTGTGGTTACTATTACTATGTTCTGGGTACAGCTGTCAGAGAAGTGTTTACTTGATTCAATGCTAATTGGGAAAAGGAGATTGTTTGATGCAGATATACTTGATGATTGATTGATGTTCATGGATCCAGTCTGAAAATTTATGAAAAGTGGTCCTTGAAAGAAAAGAAGTAGGGGGTTGTAACTCCCTTCCAGGAGAGAGAGTTGTAGCTCTCTGCAGGTTGCAACCTACGTACTGGTAAAGGACTGCACCAATACAAAATCATTGTAAAAGGAGTTTCTAATTGAAAGAAGATAGAGACATATTGCAGCAGGTGGTTTTCACCCACATTGGGTTTCCACCTTATATGTGATGTTCTTTGGTGTGACTATTTGTTTTTATTGTTCATGCTCATTATTTTATGGCACTGACATACAATAATTCAAAGTATAAATATATTGAAAAAGAATTAGATAATACTGATTCACCCCCCCTCTCAGTATTATTTCCAACAAGCGTTCTACATATTCCTCCAATGTTTCATTAGGTCTGGCTGTCATTTGAAATATTTCATCCTTTAATTCTCTAGACCTACAATAATCCTGATATTTCTTTAGAAAAGCCCCTTTCATTTGATCCCAGTCGTTTATAATGCCTCCACCCAACCCCATAAACCATTGTAGAGCCGCTCCTTTTAGTGTGGAGGGAAATAGTTTTAGTTTTGGGGCTCTGTTGTGTAGTCATACCCCTGTCATAACACATCAAATTCCAATAGAAATGCATATAGGTCTTCTGATGTTAAACCATGGAATTCATAGGTGCGTTTAGTGCAGTGTCCACAATGGGATATTGTAGTGTGGAGGTTTGAGGTGTTTGCTGATTTTGGGTTGTTTGATCGAATATATGCCAATATCCTTCTGGGATTTCTAGGGAATTATTCCTAGGTTGACTAGAAGGAATAGGAATGGCCTTAACAGCACTTCCTTGGTCTGGGATGATGAATGTTCCTTGTTGAACTATTATATGGGGGATTTTGGCCTTTTAGGTTCTTCGGCTTTGTTTTGGATGATCTTGACAACACTTCTCTTATCTAGGTTGCTTAGTGTTTGAACTACTCCAAGAGGGGATCTAGGTTTTTCTATTTCCCCTGTCTCTCCTCCTCCTTAACAGAGATTACTAGAGTTCCCTTCTTGTAAAGAAATTGGGCAAGAATTCTCAATTTCTTGAAAATCTTGCTCGGTTTCTTCTGTTTGGCTATGCATGTCAGCAAAGGCTACAGATGGTGATTCTGTGGCCCGAAGGAAGCTAGTAGGTTGTCTAGAAACAACTTTTCTAGGACCTAATGATGGTTGAGATTCTGCTTTCTTGATGATATTGTCTATAAAGGTCGATCAACCAAGGGTCACTGGCCCCTTAGCTTTGTCAGGTTTGGGTAGCGGTTTTGGATTCTTTTTAGGCTTTTTCTACTTAGTCATGCACACAACTCAAATACTTATTTCTACCTAAAGTAATCAACAAATCTGCAGGAAAGTAGGCAAGGGAGTAGGGATGTTACATGCTTCGTACGCATGTTCTTACCTTTCATTTTTAATACCCAATTCTCTCCTAGAAAGTACTTGTCAAATGCACACTACTCTTCTTAAAAAAATTGGCTACACTCTCTCTGGCAATGACGCCAAAATGTTGAGTGATAAAAGGTGTCTTTTTAACCCCTATTTATCCTACATTAATTATCAACCTAGGGATGATTTTTTATCTCAAGAGTGTACTCAGTCTAAGGTGGTCACTTGCTCAAGAGTAATGTTTTGTAGTATAGTATGTTAAAATGCAAAGATAAATGAATGCTGGAAACAAAATCTAATTGGAACAACGAGAACTGAAATGTTCTATAACTAAATAATTCACGCAAACAATCATCAGTCGAGGACTCAGTAATGATAACTCTCTCGCCTGTAAATTGATGCAAATGAAAGTCAATCATAGGAAAGATCTCCAATCTGAGAACTTAAACAGCAGTAGTCAGTGTCCTATACAGTTGTAGATCCTTCAATCCACACTAAAGAAAATAACTGGAAATAGCAATTCAATTGACAGAAAAGGAACAACAACTAAGTCTATTGAAAAATTGAATAGAAAAGCTTGATCTATTATTAATGAATTCAACAACAAAGTTTATCTTGACATAAATGAATTGAACAACAATCTTAATCCAATGGAACAACAAAGCAAATTAACTTGGAAACACATGGTGACTATAAGTTAAACTGGATTAGCAATCTTATTCTAGTAGCATGAACATTAATCGCAGGTATTAAAGGAATGACAATCACAATTATAAGTTAGCAACAATTAAATGAACAACAGTCTGAATTAGACAGTGCAGTATTAGATCAGAATGAGCAATGGGACATTTCAAGTTATAATCAATAATTTTGTCACCAATGCAATCTAATTATGGTTTCGATATAACAGATCAATTCCACGAAATGTTCATAAACAAGAGATTACCAAATAAAGTGAATTAAGGGAATGCAAAGGAAATCAAACCACACAAAACTGTAATTGTAAAATAGTGATACAAGAAGTAGGTGAATCCACCAGGGTCGGGCCCTTAGCCAACAGTGAAGCACCACTGGGTTTACTCCAAGATCAGATAATGGAACAACAACTAAGTTATATATTAATCATGTATGGTAAAGTTTACAACTATCACTCTTCGAAGAGAGTCGATGATCAAAGTTGAGATTACAATAGTAATTTTTGAAGAATCAAAAGTCCCCCGTTTCTTTACAATCTCTACCCCCATTTATAGTGGGTAGGTGGGTACATAAAGGTTGTAGATAACCTTTAAAGTAGCGATCCCTCAGGATCAAGAGATACTGAGGGCTTCGCTTAATCTTCTACTCTTAAATTATCTTCTTGTCCTCTTGCGTAGATGCTTTGTTTTCTCCTTCTCTTCCTAAATTGCATGCTCTGGTTTCTATCCCCTTGTCTGGACACAGTTTCCTAGAGAAGGAACAACAGTTGCTCTACTTTTCTCTTCACCTTCCGAAAAGTGCTTTTCCAAATCTTTTGTTTTTTATATAAAAAAAACACAATAATTGATTAATCCGTATTAACAACTACTTTCCCATTTCAACTATAATCTTTTATCATATTGCCAGTTTTTAGAATAAAAAGAATTATGTTTAAATGGACAGATAAAGAAATGAATGGCATAATCATACCTTTTCCTTTTCTCAACAAGGAGGAAGATGAGGATGAAGTCTATTTTGCACCACTTTGTGCATTAGAAACCGCCATGGGGGGAACTGCAAGATGAGGATGATATCATTGAAAATGTAATTCGGAATCCACTCCCCAGTATCTTACCATTAGAGGACATAGTGAAAGAAACCCAAGGCAACCCCTTATCTAATCTCTGTGTGGCCGACCTGAGCTCTCTCCGTGTTAAGAATATAGAGTTCGGCCCAGAAAGAACCTTGAAAATCAATCCATCCTTTTCCCCTTCCCAGGAGAAGGAGCTGTGTAGCTTATTGAGAAAAGATTTAGATTCCTTTGCCTGGAGTTATAAGGAGATGAAGGCAGTGCACCCTTCAGTGTGTACTCATCAGATATACATTAAGTGTTGGCATTATGATTCAAGTGTTGTCCTTGATGGCAACTCACTCAGAGGTTGGTACAGGTGCTCAGAGGTTGGTACAGGTGATGGCAACTTAATCAGAGGACAGATCTTAGTACAGCATGCCAAGAAAGTTCATACACGCAGGTTCGTTAAGCCCAAGTCGCGTATACAAGCAGGTTCACTATATACCAAGTCGCGTATACGCAGGTTCGCTATATATCAAGTCGCGTCTACACGCAGGTTGGCTTCAGTAAAAGAGCGTGTATGTGGAAAACTTATCTTTGGTCCGTGGAGGTTATTCCTTAGAAGTTGTGCCTATGGTTTTTTGGACCATGGTGTCTCGACGGACGTGTCGATCCCTAGTTTTGAGGTTGATGGTATTGTGTTACTATGGTTTTGGCCCGTGGTGTTGTGAAGTGCCTAAGGCTATATAAGGAGAAGATCATTAGGCAAAAAGGGGGCAAGCAATGTGTGTCTGACGAAGTGAGAAGATCTGGTATTGTTGTTTATCTGTTCGGGACGCTTGGCAAGGGTCGGATCTGACAGCGAAGGCATAAGTAATTATTTCTAGATCTGCACGCGGGTTGCCTTTGGAGAAAGCGCGTATACACGCGGTTTTGGTACAGTGAAGTAGCGTATGCATAATAAGATTTGATATTTCAGGTTGCTGCTGATTCTGGTGGTTGTTGCAGAGTTCTGGGCTCTGGTTTGGGTTCTGTGTTCTTGATGACAGGGTTTCAGTGATTCAGTATTGGGTTGTTTAATGAATTATGATGCAAGTATAAGTTGATGATTGTATTGCGGTAATGTTTGTTTTGTACTTTTGGATCCAGTCTGAAAATTGATGAAACGTGGTCCCTGAAGGTTGTAGGGTCAGCACCTACGTACTAGTAAATAGATCGGCTAGTACAAGAGCTAAGGGGGTTGTAGCTCCCTTCCAAAAGTAGTTGGAAAACGAAGGAGGGTTGTAGCCCTCTGCAGGTTGTAGCCTGTGTACTGGTAAAGGACTGCACCAGTACATTGTAAAAGAAGTTTCTTATTAAAGAAGAAAGAGACGAATTGCAGTAGGTTGTTTTCACCCACATTGGGTTTCCACCTTATATCATGGTGTTCATGTGTGTGGCTCTTGTGTGATGTTTTGTTCTGTTATACTGCACCTGTTTACTGTTAATATGCTTAGTAATGTTCTGATGCATTTACTAAAGATTAAGATAACTGAATTATAAGATCTCTGGAGATACGCTAGTTGCTTTAGACACAGTAGCGTGTACACGTGGGTTCACTTAATTGAAGTAGCGTATATGTTTCTGAGTATGAAATTGGAAAGGTTTTATTGATCTGATAATACTGATTCACCCCCCCCCCCCCTCTCAGTATTATTTCCAACAATTGGTATCAGAGCAGGTCCTTTAGAGGAAGCTTGATCGCTTGAAGGAAAAGATCCATCAGAATGGCTAATCCAGAAAGAGAGGCACACATCAGGCCACCAGTCTTTGACGGGAACAATTTTACTCACTGGAAGATAAGAACCACTGCATATCTACAATCACTTGGAGCATAAATTTGGGGAATCGTAGAAGGAGGATACAAATTCCCATCAGCAACTCCTACAGATCCAGCAGAGAAAAAGAAATATGAGCTCAATGCCAAAGCTGTTACTGTCCTATTGAGTAGTTTGACACAATCAGAATTTATGAAGATCATGCATTTCAAATCAGCTAAGGAAATATGGGACAAAATCGTCACAAGCTACGAAGGAGATGATCATGTAAAAAGAGCAAAGCTTCAAACTCTCAGAATCCGGTATGAAACTCTTAAGATGCATAGTAATGAAAGCATAGCTAATTATTTCCTGCGTATGGATGAGATTGTCAATTGTATGAGGGATCTGGGTGAAGAATTTAAGGAAGTTGTCTTAGTTGAAAAGGTTTTGAGATCTCTGTCTGCTAAATTTGATTCTAAAGTATCTGCTATAGAAGAAAAGGATAATGTGCAGAAAATCACCATGTCACAGCTTCACGGGATCTTAACTGCTTTTGAAATGCGACAAGAGGTACCACCGGAAGCCGCATTCGAAGTGTCAGAGGAAGAAGATGAGGTAAATTTTGTCAAGAATCTTGAACGGGGAACTGGACGGTTCAAAGGTAAGCTACCTTTCAAATGTTTTCTATGTGGTAGAGTTGGTCACTATGCTGCTAGATGCCCTCATAACAAAGGAAAGGTATATGAAGAAGATGGTAGAAGCTATTATACTCATATTAAAAGTTCATTCAATGATAGTGAAGATATTAGAAGTCTCATGGCACATGAAAAGAAGAATGCTTCATCCAATAATAGCAAAGATATTAAAAGTCTCATGGCACATGAAAAGAAGAATGCAGAAACTGAAGAAGTTACCAAATTAAATGAACAATTGGAGACAGTAACTAGGGTAAGGGAGCAATTGCAGGATGTAGTAAAGGATCAGAGCATAACTATTCAAAGGCTTGAATCAAAGATCCTCTCTCTAAAAGAAGATCTTAAAAAATCAAGAGAACAGAACAAAGAAGCTCTTGAAGATCAAGAACATGAAGTGATCAAACTAAAGCGACAAGTGGAAGAAGGAAAAAAAGCTGAAGAAGACCTACGGAATCAGTATCTGATAAAGGAAGAACAACATCAAGTTGAGGTAAATATCTTGAAAGGTAAACTAGAAGAAAAGGATAAGCTTTTACGATTTCAAGATAGTACTAAAGTTTTGGATGATATTCTTAATAGCCAAAGGTCTCCTGCTATCAAAACTGGTCTTGGTTTTCATGAATATGTTGAAGGTGAATCTAGTTCACAAGGTGAGGCAAGAAATTCTAAGGCGAAACCTGAAATGCTCAACAAGGAACAACCAAGGAAAGAAATTCCTCAAGGAAGATCCTTTAATCCTAACTATGGACGTGATAGACGATTATTTCCTCCACTGAATAATGTTGAATGTTATGTATGTCATAATCTTGGACATGTTGCAGCCAGATGTAGAAGTAGAATGGTTCAAGAAAGATAATCACATCCCAGGTATTTCAGAGGATATTGCTTTGCCTGCAATGCATATGGACACAAAGAAATTGATTGTGATAGAAGGAACATGAAAAATGTAAGGTGTTATACATGCAACAACTATGGGCATAAAGCAAGGGAATGCAGGAGCAGATTTCAAAATTCAAAACAAGAGGACCATACATCATCACAGTTCCAGGAACTGAAGAAGACTGAGACAGAAAGGTGTGGCATAATTCAGACAGCTGACATAACAGACACAGGGGAATCTGAAAGTGATGAAATTCAGTATTCCATCTTGCATACGCTGACATAATGAAGACAAGTCGCGTATATACACGAGTTACAGGCTGCAAAGTCGCGTATATGAGGAAAGGGCAGCAGAACAGACCCAGGTTCAGTCATGGTTGGCTTAGGCTCAGGGGGAGCAGAACAGACTCAGGAAATGGTTGGCTCACACTCAGGGGGAGCATATACTTCAAATAATTCATTGTTGGCATTATGGTTAGAAGTTGTTGATGAAACTAAATGATACATCTTGTTGTTTGATCAAAGGAATAGTATTGCAGACTGATGCTTATGGTACAGATCTGAATGGCTGGTCTTAGAACCTGCATCTGCTCAGGGGGAGCATGGATGGGTTGATACAACTTGGCATATACAAAAGGGGAGCCAAATCAGAAACTTCAGCATGTACTCAGGGGGAGTATGGACAGCAGTATGGACAGTAGAAGGTATACCAAAGAAGAGAATATCTTGGTCCGCCCTTTGCCCTTGATGTCAAAGGGGGAGAGTGACTTGGTGTGGTGGTTGCCATCAAGTCCAAAGGGGGAGATTGTTGGCATTATGATTCAAGTGTTGTCCTTGATGGCAACTCACTCAGAGGTTGGTACAGTTGCTCAGAGGTTGGTACAGGTGATGGCAACTTAATCAGAGGACAGATCTTAGTACAGCATGCCAAGAAAGTTCATACACGCAGGTTCGTTAAGCCCAATTCGCGTATACAAGCAGGTTCACTATATACCAAGTCGCGTATACGCAGGTTCGCTATATATCAAGTCGCGTCTACACGCAGGTTGGCTTCAGTAAAAGAGCGTGTATGTGGAAAACTTATCTTTGGTCCGTGGCGGTTATTCCTTGGAAGTTGTGCCTATGGTTTTTTGGACCATGGTGTCTCGACGGACGTGTCGATCCCTAGTTTTGAGGTTGATGGTATTGTGTTACTATGGTTTTGGCCCGTGGTGTTGTGAAGTGCCTAAGGCTATATAAGGAGAAGATCATTAGGAAAAAAGGGGGCAAGCAATGTGTGTCTGACGAAGTGAGAAGATCTAGTATTGTTGTTTATCTGTTCGGGACGCTTGGAAAGGGTTGGATCTGACAGCGAAGGCATAAGTAATTATTTCTAGATCTGCACGCGGGTTTCCTTTGGAGAAAGTGCGTATACACGCGGTTTTGGTACAGTGAAGTAGCGTATGCATAATAAGATTTGATATTTCAGGTTGCTACTGATTCTGGTGGTTGTTGCAGAGTTCTGGGCTCTGGTTTGGGTTCTGTGTTCTTGATGACAGGGTTTCAGTGATTCAGTATTGGGTTGTTTAATGAATTATGATGCAAGTATAAGTTGATGATTGTATTGCGGTAATGTTTGTTTTGTACTCTTGGATCCAGTCTGAAAATTGATGAAACGTGGTCCCTGAAGGTTGTAGGGTCAGCACCTACGTACTAGTAAATAGATCGGCTAGTACAAGAGCTGAGGGGGTTGTAGCTCCCTTCCAAAAGTAGTTGGAAAACGAGAGAGGGTTGTAGCCCTCTGCAGGTTGTAGCCTGCGTACTGGTAAAGGACTGCACCAGTACATTGTAAAAGAAGTTTCTTATTAAAGAAGAAAGAGACGAATTGCAGCAGGTGGTTTTCACCCACATTGGGTTTCCACCTTATATCATGGTGTTCATGTGTGTGGCTCTTGCGTGATGTTCTGTTCTGTTATACTGCACCTGTTTACTATTAATATGCTTAATAATGTTCTGATGCATTTACTGAAGATTAAGATAACTGAATTATAAGATCTCTGGAGATACGCTAGTTGCTTTAGACACAGTAGCGTGTACACGCGGGTTCACTTAATTGAAGTAGCGTATATGTTTCTGAGTATGAAATTGGAAAGGTTTTACTGATCTGATAATACTGATTCACCCCCCCCCCCCCTCTCAGTATTATTTCCAACATTAAGGAAGTTTACAAACCAGTCAAGTAGCCTCAAAGGAGGATGAATCTAGCACTTAAAGATATTGTTAAGGAAGAGTTGCAAAATCTACCCCATCTCTGACAGTGAATGGGTCTCTCCTTTGGTGCTAGTGCCAAAGAAAATGGTAAGTGGAGAATCTGTGTTGACTATCAAGAATTGAGCAAAGCCACTAAAAAGGACCACTTTCCTTCCTAGATGGGTTTAGCGGGTACAATCATATTCAAATCATCCTGGAAGACCAAGATAAGACCGTTTTCACTTATCCTTGGGGTACCTTTGCATACCAGGTCCTTCCTTTTGGTTTGTGCAATGCTCTAGCCACTTTCCAAAGAGTGGTATTGAGTATATTTTCTGAACTGGTTCATGATGCAGTGGAAATATATATGGATGATTTTACTCCTTATGGTTCTGAATTTCAAGAAGCTTTATCTAACCTAGGAAAAATTTTGGACAAGTGTATTGAGATGAACCTGTCCCTCAGTCTGGAAAAATGTGAATTTTTGATGACTGAAGGGACCGTGCTAGGTCATGCAATATCTCAACAAGGATTGCAGGTGGACCCCAACAAAATTGCCATCATCCAAAGGGTCCTACCTCCTCAAAAGGTGAGAGATGTTAGAATTTTCCTAGGCTTAGTTGGGTATTACCGAAGATTCATTAAAGATTTTAGTTAGTTGGCCTCTCCGTTGTTTTGTCTTCTAGGCAAAGATGTCGAATTTCTATGGTCATAAAACTGTCAAGAAGCCTTAGATACCTTGAAGAGTAAACTTGTGACTACCCCAATTTTGAGAAGCCCAAACTAGGCCCTACCTTTCCACATTCACACAGATGCCTTGAACAAAGAAATAGGAGTAGCCTTAGGACAAACTAATGAAAAGTCACCTTATGTCATATACTTTATAAGAAAAAAATTGTCAAATGCAGAGTTAAACTATACAATGACCAAGAAGGAACTCCTAGCTATTGTGCATTCTTTAAACAAATTCAGACATTATATCACAGTCTATCATACCTTTTTGCACACTAATCATGCTACAATTAGATATTTAATGAACAAAACGGAAGTAAATGCTCGCATTATTAGATGGTTTCTTTTACTGCAGCAGTTTGATTTGACCATTGTTGATAAGCCTGGTAAAGAAAATGTTGTTGCTTACTTTTTGTCTAGATTAAATTTTCCTACAGGTGAAGAAGGAATGGTGGATGATCAAATTCCATATGGCACCTATTTTCTATCTCAGTACTCTCTCCATGGTTTTCTAATATAGCAAACTACTTGGTTTCAACACAGTTCCCACCACACCTGTCCTTGAAGGAGAACAAGATAGTGAGGAAAAGCACCCCTTTCACCTAGATTGGGGGTAATCTCTTCAAACTTGGCCTAGATTAGATCTTGAGAAGATGTGTGCAGGAGGAGGAAGTTTTTGACATCCTCCTGACCTTTCATGATGGGCCATGTGGAGGTCATTTTGTAGCAAAGAGAACTACCTTCAAAATCTTGCAAGCAGGCTACTATTGGCCCATTCTTCATTAAGATGCGAGGAGATACACCATACAATGTGATCAGTGTCAAGGGATGGGAAAACATACTCCAAAGGATGAGATGCCCATGCAACCTCAAGTGACCTTTGAGCCATTTGAGAAGTGGGGCACGGGCTTTGTGGGTCCTATCAACCCTCCTTCAAAATAGAAGCAATACATCATTGTGTGCACTGATTACCTGACAAAGTGGGCAGAAACAAAAGAAATCAAAACAGTGACAAAAGAAAAAATTGTTGAGTTTTTAAGAGAAAACATATTCTACAAGTTCGGGTATCCAAGAGAGTTGGTCACAAATCAAGGCAATTAGTTCACTTCCAATTTGATTGAAGACCTACTCATACATCATAAAATCAAGCACAAGACTTCCACCCCTTACCATCCACAAGCCAATGGGCAAGTGGATGTCACTAATAGAGCTTTGGAAGGAATTTTGACCAAGGTAGTGAACAGCAACAGAAAATATTGGGCGGATAGATTAGTTGAGGCCACTTGGGCCTACAACACAACATGGAAGACCACCACAGGGTTCACACCCTATGAACTGGTCAATGGGAAGAAGGCTTTGTTGTCAATAGAATTTGAATTCAATACACTAAGGATGGTATCTCAACTAGACCAATACCCCAGCCATGCACAGAATGAAAGACTACTCCATCTCAATGGATTAGATGAACAAAGATTGCAGGCCCTTCTCCACACAAAGGTAGTTCAGCTTCAGAGGAAGATATGGCATGACAAAAATATCAAGGAGAAGAAATTCCAAGAGGGATATTAGGCACTGTTATATGATTCAAGGTATAAAGACTTCAAAGACAAGCTGAGGACAAGATGGTTGGGACCCTACACTATGGAAAAATGCAGTGACAATTGTTCAGTTCTGAATAGAACCATTGATGAGGAAGCTATCCCCATGCTTGTCAATGGACATAGGTTGAAAATTTACAAGAAGCCCCTCTCTAAGCGAGAGTTCATTGAAGATCTAAATAAGACAGTGATGGTAGTGGATCATTTCTTAGCCTCCACTTCACCCACTCACTAAAGAAATAGAAAAGAGAAATAAAAAATAAGGACTCCAGTGTAATCCTCCATGAGGCACTTGAGTCCCATCATTGGGTTGAAAACCTCTTCTGAGGCGGCCAAGTGATGCCAAAAAAAAAAAAAGAGAAAAGAAAAAGAGAATAAGATCCCTGGCTGAAAACCTCCCTGGAAGCACCTAGGGCAGGCAATTATTGTGAAAACCTCCTTGAGGCGCCCTAGGTTTTCTCAGAAATAAAAAAAAGGAAATAAAAAGAGAAAAAAAAGAAAAGGAAAATTGAATTTTAATGTGTATTGCGGGTTGCAGGAGGACCACAGGGAGCAAGAGAAGATGCCAAAGAGCCTATTTCACCTCCTCCACACTCTTCTCCATCATTTCTGACCTTTGTTCCACCGCATTGTGTTTTTTTCTGGAAAATGTGTGTTCTATAGTAGGCCCTGTTTTTTCTACAGGAGGCTCCTGTAGGAATTATAGAGAGCCCGAAATGATTACAAAAAGAAGTTTTATGGGCTGGGAAGCTTTATGAAGAACATGTAAACCCTACTACAACTATCAATCCTCCTTGCCATCCATTGCACACCTACATCACATCATCATCATCATCATTTTTTTCCTTCCTATCACAAAAAAAACATAGAAAACTAGTTTTTAGTAAAAAGAGAAAAAAGAACACAAATAAGAGAGGAAGCAACACCTAAAATCCCACCTACATCTTACATAGTACCTCTCCATCTCCATCAACATATTTGGCATTGTCCTCACAGCTCCCAGCATAGAAATACGCTGAAATTTCAAAGGGAGAAGCAGCTACAGGAGCTTCTATAGGAATTCCTGTAGTAGATGATCCCCTTAAAATCAAGCCACATCAGCAAAAGAAGTGCATCCATGAGGATTGAAGGAGAAATTTGAAGCTTAGATCTAGCTAGAGGAAACCGACACAAGACAAGCAACCACACATCAGGAAGCAGAGAACATGCAGCAAAGGAATACAAGCATGCAACAGTAAAGGGGCAAAAATACCTCACAACACATACATTCGACTCACAGGTAAGTGACTAACCTACTCCTATATTGCATTTGTGTAATTGAAAGATATGCATAAGTGAATGAGATGGTTGAGATTGAATGAGAAAAGGTGGCTAGTTAACTTGGCCACCTTCATCTAGTTGATTCCACTCATCCAAAGATGTCACAACACGTGCGCATAGTCAACTCAGAGAAAGATCCCAAGGACAAGTAGTGGAGGGTTTGAAAACTCCGATGTAATGATGAGAGGTGATTGTGGGAAGAAACCATGATGACAAGGTAGGTGAGGATCAATGGTCCAAATATGACCAACGTACCTTTTTGCCAGCTCACCCCCATCACTGAAAATATCTAAAAGAAGTAATAAGTACTCTCCTCGAAACACTCTCACCACCTTTTCTTTCATTCTATCCTCATCCACTTAGTTGCAGCAAGCTTCTTGTCACCCCACAGCCTCGAAACCATCATTCTCCATTGCTCTCATCCATCCTCTTGCTAATGGTGTTCTACAAGAGCACTTACAGGTTCTACAGGAGCACCTACAGGCAGTTCTATAGGAGGGGCAATGAGCTATTTTTAAGAAGAAAACACAGGTTTTTTGCTTGATTTATGGCTTGAGGAGATAGGTTCCATGCATACTCACCTTGATTATCAATATGTGCAAGAAAGGATATCATTTTAAGGAGGAATTGAATCCATATAAGGAGAGGAATTACATAAAAATATTCTGCATGTTTTAAAAAAAAAAGACAGTTTTCCTCTGTTTTTGTATTTTCTTCAAAACTCTTGTCTCCATCTCTACATGTGGTGTTCAAAAGGGGTATAAGCACAATGACAGGATGATTCATGAGGAAGGATCCCACTAATTCAACTAGACTCCATGAACATCCCCAAGTAGTAGCCATACACAAGGGCAAATTGGATGACATTTTTTGAGAAATTCGGAGGGTTTGATGAGGAAGCTGCTCAGGAATTTTCCCTTTCTTTAGTCCCTCACTCAATAACCCATGCCATTGTCATGCTTAGAGGTATTTCCATGCAAATCACCCTAGAATTTATCAATAGGGTTACTACCCTTCCTCTTGGATTACCTTGGATCAAAGATGAAAAACCAATTGGATAGGTTGTGAAGAAAAACTTCCTCCAAAACAATGAACATCCTGTAAAAGATAAAAGTGGCATTAGAAGGACAAGCATACCCTAACCTTGGGATGAGGTTAGTTACCAAATCATTAAATATATTTCCTATGAGGGGAAGTATAGCATAGTCTATGGCTACCATTTTAGAATCCTTCATGAGCTGAGATATGGCATGGACACTCCAACACCCTAGAAACTCACCATCCCCTATTTCCTCCTACAGTCCCTCACAGGCTCCAACACTAAGTTGAAGGCAGGGAGTCTAGATCAACTAGCTCACCATGGATTAATCAAAATTTTAGTGCAAGAGGCCCTCCATGCATTCACAATCCCCATAGCATGGGAAATTTTCCGAAACATGACATTAGAAGATGACATAAAGGCCCTCACCTATGATATCATTCCTTCTGATAGTGAGGAGGAAGAGCAGCAAGGGGGAGAAGGAGAAGAAACTAAGGAACAAGAAGGGAAGAATAAGGAAACCAAAATAGAGTAGGGAGAATGTTTGAGGGAAATGTTCCCCTAGGGCTTTTTGGGTTGAAACCCTAGCAAACTGAAAGTTATCTATTCAAATAAACATACATTCACACACCCATTATGCTATTATAAGAAAATTCTATTGTAAAGGGTATGTACCTTAGGTCCTATGTTTGAGAAGACCTTTAGGGTCCAAACCCTTCTTGGAGTTCCCTTCTTCTCTTTTGCCCTGTAAAACAACCAATTGCAAAGAAAACAACATATATGGACAAAACCTTATAAAGAAACCATCTTCATGTTATAAATAAAGGTAGTTAGTTATGAACTCCAAAAAGCAGTTTACATATGAATTCTAAACATGAATATCATGAACATAAAAAATATTTATATCAGGAACCAAGACATGCGTTTCTTTTATTATAGACAAATAAAGTACATAAAAAGGAATAATTTCACCTGAGTCACCTTCAGCAGGCTCCAAGCAAAGCTTCCTTTTGGATCCATTCTAGCCTCAAGCCTTTAACAAACTCCTTCCATGACTCACTCCATGATGTCATAAATGGTGGATGAACATCAACACACAAGGAAACAAGGGTTTCCTATTCAAATGGGGGAAGTGCAGAAGGCACAAAGGACTTCAGACCTGGTCAGGGGAAAAATCTTAGCATAATAACCTTTCTCTCTCTTCTCTCCTCCCTTAGGCTTTCCCTTTGAGTTCTTTTTATACCTCTCCCAAATTAGTTTTTTAGTTGGGAGTTTGTTGGGAACAGTTGGGCCACGGGCAATAACAGGTGATTAGCAGGTAAAACCCGCGATCTCCACCCGAAAATAAGGAGTTTTATATTTTTTTTAAGTGTTTTAATACATGTACGTGGGTTGGGTATACACAGACCCACGTATACACGCGTTTAACTCAGGGCAATGTCGCGTATAAGGGATAAAACACTATTTTTTAAATTTTAGGACTAGGTCTGGAAGGAGGGGTTGCCCTACGCCATGAGTGCAGCATCACAAACCGTAAGAGTGAGATTTGGAGCTATAACAGATGCCCCCTAATATATGAGGTCAGAAGGGGTACATGATGGCCGAAATGTATTATGAAAATACATGGAAAGAAAATATGTCAAAAACCGAGGAGGACTTCACCAGAATTCAGCCTACCAAGCCACCAAATGAGATCAGAAAGAAACACTGTCTGAGGCGGACATACCCATGCTCAGAAAAATTAAAGCATGTCTGCATATCAAGTACAAGCGGATCCACTAAGTATACAAGTATAAATGACTAGTAAATACATAATGGATCATCTGATCATGATGAACAAATACATGTCTGAATATCACATGTAAGACTGTCAATGATGCTGAAAGATGCAATGAATCACTGATATCAAAGATTGATCCCAAAAGGTACCAACTGAACATGATGAAATAGGATGGTACTACACTGCAAACTCAGGTGCCAGCATATAGAATGTCGCCATGACTGACTGCAACATATAAGATGGAGTGGTATCAACTAGCAGCAACAAAATTAACTGTCAAGTGAACCAATGAATGCTGATACAACCTGAGGTCTTCACCGACCGCCGTGGTACATTTCTACACCATGGGAATAAATGATCTGAAGTCGACCATGTGAGAAATTGTTTGATTACCGGTCATTGATGTATACGGTTAACAAACGCGAGACTAATCACCGATAATGATAATGAGCGTCAAGGTACCCAGTACAATCTAACAAGTGTGAATAGATGAGCGGGAGTCAAACACTTGCAAGAATCTATCGATCAGGAGACAATGATGGTTTTCCACTATCGATAGCAAAGGATCTACCACTAATGATGCAAACCCCAAGGTACTGCCGAATGGACTCTAGACCTTTGCCCCAGAGCAATGAGTCGGAGTCGATAGGGAAAGATCCGCTAGAAGGAAGGCATTAAGGCATCCTTCATCAATCTAGCGCGAGTGTAACCCGTAGGCCAATAATGTGGAAGGAATCAAACAAAAGAGATGTAGTAACCGAACCGAAGTATGTTTCCAGCATATAAAAGATATGGTTAACGCACAACAGAAACCCTCTGAACCAACCCATAATGAAAGCTAACACAGAGGTGAGGTATCCATCAATAGGGTCAAATGGAAACCAAGGTACTGCACGAATCCAAATGTGTGATAACGTAAGCTGATGTCAAACACAAGGGAAAGCACTCAGTCAAAGACCCATGATATTGATCGATGCTAATCACAAGGTGACCTATCAATAATGAAAATAGGGCCAGGGTGCAGCTTTAGGCCTATCCTCAGAGCAAGGCGTCGTCGTCGATAAGGACAAGACCCGCCAGCAAGAAGTCAATGGGGACCTTCTCAAACCAGCACAAGTAGAGGACCAACATAGTTGATGTGATGATAGACATGACACTGACAAACAGGGATGGCCGACTGAAAAATGAGTCAAGAGACACCGCAGAAAGGCCGACTCAGGCTAACTTCCCTTGAACAAAAGCATGACTCAATGTGACTATGTGGCAGCATATGATGACTCTGTATAAGTTCGTCATGCAGGAGGCACACACGATGATTGGAAGAGATAACCAACCGGGGGAGAAACTGACTCAATAAGAAGGTTAAGGTGTACCTAATTCAAACTAAATCCCGCCCAAATGGAGGAGACTTTGTTTTAAGTGCTTTGTTCAAGGGCAACACGACTGACTCTAGCTACCAACAATAAAATGAAAAGACTGTCCCGTTACTGCTCTTTTTGGAATATTTAATTTTTTTGTCTTTTCTGTTAAGCTTGAAAAAGAATAAAAGAATGCTATGGTATAGTGGAAAGCACAATTGTCAGTGAAATAGATGATCTAGTTCCTAGGAATGGAACATTCCTATGCTTAATGCAGGGAGGTGAAAACTGGTCAGTGACACTCAAAGGTGTGTTCCTTCCATGGGTCAAGGTGTGTCAAGTTTCAGAAGTCAAAGGTATAAAAGGTTTATTTTGCAGTCGTCATGGTCAAAAGTTTGTTTAAACACGAGTCCAAGTGAAGCTGGCTCTATGCCAAAAGGTGCAAGTGGTCAACATGCAATGCAGTAGTACAACTAAACACAAATGAGCCTCTAGGGTATAAGGCCAGAACGAAGGGAAGAAGCAAAGAAGAATGAGTCTTCAACGCATAAGTCATGGCAAGACTACAGAGGACTCCTGAGCCTACTCAAATCGGAGCAACATGGGCAACAAATGTCAGTGAGGTGCTAGCTACGATGCCCATGTAAAGGATGGCTCTACCATTGTGTCATGATTTAAAAAATTGGTGAGTGAAGATGGCTTACGAACCATAACACAATGGGGTCGACCCTATTGCATATGTATTGGCAAATGGAGGCTAGTGTGCATAATGCAACGGAAAAATGGTGTCCCTAACCTATATTCCAGTGAGAAAACGATACCTTCCATGACAGGTCAACAGTCATGGAACCGTCTCGAAACTAAAAAATGTCTGAAAAACAAACCAATCTCAACATTCCAAGCTCCCAAGTTAAAAGTCACATGAGGCCAAACAAAATAAAATTTTGAAAAAATTTTATATTTTCAAAACTTATAAAAAGAATTTTGGACTCACCATTTTTACCATTTGAGTTTGAGAGCAAAGGATTTGGAGCAAAAGGAGCAAACTTCCCATAGCCAGATTCAACTGTTCAAATTCATCAAAAAACTCCAGGTAACTCTTATACTTAGCTTGCAATTGATTATGACTGGTTTTAAGATTTTTGATTAATGTTTCACCATTGAATTTTTTCCCAAAATTTCTCCGCGACATATACGCGGGTTGGTAATATGAAACCTGTGTACACGTGGGCCCTATACGCGACTGTGTGCACAGGGACCCGCGTATACGCTGCGAACCATTTGAAACAAAAACTAACAGTTACAAATCATTTTTTCTCCGAACGCCTGTCACGTGACATGAAAGAGAGCACGCAGCGGTGGATAATGAAGTTATGAACAGTCCAGAAGCTTTAGATGCCTTACAGGGATGCGGTTTGCTTAAATTCTTCAAATCACTGAATATGAAAGCAAACACACGTCTGCTTGAGATGCTCATTGATTATTGGAACGTCGAGGAGGAAGCATTTATGATTGATGCAATGCCACTCAGGGTAGAAGTGGAGGATATTTATTTCATCACGGGCCTTTCCCGAAGGGGAGAGGTAGTACATTCCCGGGGCAGGTAGTCTCACAATAGAGGACTATGTACAAATATATTGCCCGGGACATCCCAAGAAGGTTGGGAGCCATATTTCCATCACACATGTCGCGAGTTTATCGCTAAGGATAATCCTGTTCACCATAGCTCGAGTGAATGGATCATCCTCCCTGCATCAGGCATCATGGCTGACCATGAGCGTGGCAATTGACTGTCTCACTACTGTGTTCGACTGGTGTACTCCTCTTTTGGCCAACATGAAGAGCCAACTCACTTCTATCAGGAGGGGACAGACCAAAAACTTTGGATATGGGACTATCCTATGCACTTTCTTTTTCGAGAAGGTTCATGCACTCTGCCCCAGGGTAGCAGTTTCCATCAGCACCCCATGCGATCCACGCATGGGCCGGTGGGCTGATCTGATGAAACATCTGGGGGTGGGGAGGTCCCAAGGACTGCCTTCAACGATGAATTCTTCATCTGGTGGGATCAACAGATTATCGTCATGGATGACTACCCCTATGCTGGGCTGGATTTCCGAGGAGATCTTGATCTAGCGTTAACACCGAATGTAGCATGGGGCGAGATTGGTAAGATTTTTTTATTTTATGATTGTTTTGGATTTTTCAAATATAATGATGAATTTTGAAAAAAAAATTTGTTGAGATTCAAATGACTGATATGATGATCATGTTCCAGACATTGGCCGGTATGACTAGATGGGTTCCCATAGCACAGACAGCGCGGCCAAGGAGCTGAAGAGGCGGCTGCTGATATAGAACAGACTCTAAACAACGTCCAACGACACTTGGCGAGACTGAGCTGCCGAGTAGTGATGGCTGCCATAGAGGACCTTCCTGAGGATATTCAGTGTCACGTGGTTGGCATGCCACGTGACTGGGTTCACACTTTTCAGCGTGTGGCCAATGCGATAGTTGCATACTTAGCTACTCATCCTAAGTCGGGGCATTAGATATGCCGGACATGATTATGGGCATTTGAGTCCCATTTTGTATATTTTTGGACACACATATGTACACTCGAGACACTTTATGATATATATATATATATATATATATATATATATATACAGTTTGACTTTTTGATGCTTGATTTTATTGTGATGAATGATTGATATGCTATCCTAATGCCTGATTAGCGATAGAATCCGCTAACCAATTGTGAGATCTTGGTATGTGAAAATAATTAATATAAGTAAATGATGTTTGCAACAACCTCACCCTTAAATATTGGCAATATAAAGATGGATCCCTTACCCGATAAATGTTATTTAATTGAGACACTATCAATTGAGCATCAAGATACACTACCAATGAGTCGATCCCATGAGAGATTGCCTTTGATAATAAATTGATAACGGTAGTATACTTAGCCATATTGTTTGAAGCAGGACCGATGCATACGCCTCTTGATACCATCAATTGACCAGTTGGATAATAGAGTACCCAAGCTGCGGAAGTGAGATTCCGAGTGTGCCGATTAGCACCATCGGCGAACCCAAAATAGACCAAGTCATGCATCAACACCTGCCACAGCAGACCAAAAAGTGCTGATATCAAAAAAATGCTCGATGATATATGTACAAATATACATAAAGTACAAAGAAGCCATTGCCTGGCCAAAACTAAGAAAAGTACTTCTTTAAGTAGAGCCCATTTCGGGGTTCCGCCAGCTTGTTTCCCTCAAAATCGATCAACTCATACGACCCTTTTTCTAAAACTCGTTTAATAATGAAAGGACCGTACCACATAGGCTTAAATTTTCCTGCCCCCAAGGTGTCTTTATCTTGGTCATAGACCAAGACAAGGTCACCTTCAGAAAAGACTCGAGGATGGACAGATTTATTATACTGCGTTTTGACCCTTTTCTTATGAGCCTCATTCACTATGGCTGCATCTCGACGCTGCTCATCGAGATGTTCCAAGTGAAGGAGGCGCTCTTCGAGACTTGAAGTCTCAGGAAGGAGCTCAATAGGTAATTTAAGAGATGGAATTTCACATTCAACTGGAAAGATAGATTCCATCCCATAAACCAACTGAAAAGGTGTAAAACCAGTAGCCATTTTCACGGAGGTTCGGTATGCCCAAAGAGCTGAATACAACATGACGTGCCAATTGGATGGATTTTTGTCGATTCTCTATTGGAGGATCGTCTTAAGAGTTTTATTGACTGCCTTGACCTATCCATTGGCCTGAGGATAATAAGGAGACGAATGCTCTTGCCGAAAACCTAATTTGAGAGCTAATTCAGACATCAGTTGATTTTGGAAATGACTGCCATGATCAGTGAAAATCTCTCTCGGGATACCGAATCTTGAGATAACCTGATTGAAAAGAAATAATGTTGCCGTGTCAGTATCGTTCTTATAAGTAGGCATGGCCTCAGCCCACTTCGTAAAGTAGTCTACAGCCACGATAATGTACCTATGATTCGCCGCTGAAGGTAGATTACAAGTGGTAAAATCAACACCCCACTTAGTAAAGGGACCGACGGTGACGACGGGAAAAAGAGTAGTTGGATGCACGCGCATCTTCCAAGTAAAAATTTGACAAGGGTGACAGCGTTTGACCGCCTCCACACAGTCTTTAAAGAGTGAAGGCCAAAAATAGCCGGCACATAAGATGCGATGGGCTGTAGCAAGCCCTGATAGATGACCACCACAAGCTCCACTGTGGCAGTCATTGAGTACTGAATCTGCCTCCTCTAAGTTAAACATCGTCGAAGGATTGAATCAACCCCTCGACGGTATAATGTGTCACTAATGATAACACAGTTTTTAGCCAGGTGACGTAATTTGCGACATTCATCCTTGGAGAAAGTAGAGGGAAACTTCGAAGTCTGGAGATAAACAATGATGACTCCATACCAAGGGTCAAGTGAAGAGATGAAGAATAAATGTTCGTGGGGAAAACTTTCCTCATAAACAGAATCCTCTCCACAAGGTAGCTCAGAAATTAGCTCCGCGAAAACCATGGATTTCTTAGACTTTGTAGACAAGAACTCGAGATCAAATTCTTGAAAAATGACTATCCATCGATTATATTTGCCCCCAATCACTCGCCTACTAAGGACAAATTGAAATGGATTGAGTGCCGCTAAGACAAAAGTTTTGCGTAGTAGGATATAATGACGGAGCCGCTAGACAGCATGGACAGCTGCCAAGGCCAACTTCTCAACTGGAGAATAGAGAAGTTCAGGACCTATTAAGCCTCAGCTCACATAATAAATCACATGCTTGGTGAGAGCATCGTCCTCCTGAACGAGAACCATAGCAATGGTTAATTCTGCTACACCGAGATATAAAAGGAAGTCTCTACCATAATCCGGTGGACTCAAAAGCGGGATAGAGACTAATGCCTTTTTCAAAGCATCAAACGATCGCTGCGCAAAGTCATCCCATACAAATGGAACTCCTTTCCGTAGCAAACACATGAACCCTTTAGTGATCTCGGCATAGTTCACTATAAACCGTCTTAAGGAATTAGCCTTCCCTTGAAGACTTTGAAGTTGTCGAATCGAGGATGGGGGAGGCAACCAAACTATTGCCTCAACCTTGAAAGGATCAACCCAAATCCCTTCATTGGACATGATGAACCCTAACAACCGATCGGACGTAACCACGAAAACGCACTTGTTGGGATTCAACCGGATTTTATAAAAACAAAATCGCTCGAAAACCAATCGAAGATGACTAGGGTGATCAGTTCTCTTTCGAGAACAAGCAGCGAGATCATCCAAGTAAGCTTCGATGACATGTTTGATGTCGTGGAAAGCATATGACATGGCCCGCTGAAAAGTGGCTCCAACATTTTTAAGACCAAAACGCATCTTTTTATATGCAAAGGTACCCTAGGGACATATAAAGGCTTTCTTATGTTGATCTTCAGGATGGATATAAATTTGATTATAACCCGAAAAACCATCCATGAAGGAAAAAATCTCATTACCCGCACACTCATCGATAATCTAATCAATGAATGGCGTGGGGTAATTATCTTTCAGACAAGCCTTGTTTAAGTCCCTAAAATCGATGCATACTCGGATTGTTCCTTGATTTTTATCCATAGGGACTAGATTAGAAACCCAATCAGTAAGAGGAACAGGGTATATGAAACCCGCCTTTAGCAGCTTCTCAACTTCAGCTTTGATAGCTACTGCTTTCCTAGGGTTAACCGGCCGAAGCCTTTGACAGACCAGTTTGGCGTTCTCATACGTCTTGATCTCATGATGAACTATAGAAGGACCAATGCCAGGAATTTCCTCATAAGACCAAGAAAATACATCTCTAAATTCCTTAAATAGGTCGGTGTAAATTTGAATTTCTTCAGGGGAACACTCAATTCTAATGAAGATATTCTCGATCACGTTAGGGTCTCTAGAGATGTTTATAGGTATCATTTTTGAAATCACCAACATATTACCTTTGGCACGAATGTGTGCTGAAGCCAAAGGGTTTGACACCATATAAACATCACTAGTGAAGAGCTCGGAGAATCTAGATTCTACTTCCTGCAATGGAGGAAGAAAGTATGAACGATGGTGTAAGTCTTCCCAAGGTCGATCTATACCCATCATTACTTCAAGGATTGCTTCTTCAGAAGGTAAAACTGAATCTAAGTAGTCCAAGGCAGAGATAGAATCCAGGCTCCAGGCTGTGGCCACGTGACCATCTAACTCCTCCTCGGAAAAAGGAGCAGAGTGGTTGTCTAGAGAGTCTACGATAGATTGATATCTAAGCTCAACTACAAATATAGGGAATTCCATTCCGTTCACTTGTCCTTCAACTAATGTGGTTGTAGGTGAAGGCAAGGTCCAAGGGTCTGAAAAATAACGAGTTTGAAAGAAATCTTCTCGAGGAGACTCCTTAGATGATGAAATGGCATTTATTTTAGTGAAAGGAGAGGGAAGATCAAAGGTACCCATCAATGAGGAATACATTCCCACTCCTAAATTCTCAGTAGGCGGGCGAGGGTTATCCACTAAAGGAATAGTAGAGTCAGAGCTTGCTTGAGGATCGACTGGATATTAATCCATTTGATCAACCTTAGCGATTTTCCCCTCATGAGGAAAGCAAATGACATGAAATAGAGTCGAAACAATGGCGTCCATTTTGTATACCCAGTTCCTTCCTAATAGGAGATTATAGTCTAGGTTAGCATCTATGACTTCTACTTCAATATTGACGACCTTCCCCCCAACACATATAGGAAAGGGCGGGATAATCCCATGTAGCTTATGAGAATGACCATCAAATGCAGTCAAGACGGTGGGTGAAGGGACAGTCGAAGGTGATCCAATAGCCTTCTAGAATGACATCGACATGACGCACATGGAGGCTCCTTCATCTATAATGGTACGAAAAATGTTGATTTTTCGGTATGTAGACTTTATTT
Organism: Pinus tabuliformis; assembly: GCA_031772625.1. Lineage (NCBI taxonomy): Eukaryota > Viridiplantae > Streptophyta > Pinopsida > Pinales > Pinaceae > Pinus > Pinus tabuliformis. Next base: position 155,131,894 of record CM062819.1, read on the forward strand.
GGAAAGCCATACGATGAGGGAGTCACTTTTTGACATTTAACATGTCAAAAGTGAGCACTAAAGAATTAGTCTGATCGACTGCTCCAATCGAGGAAAGTAAAGCACTTCGCTGAGCCGGACACGACTGGAGAACCTCTAAAGAAGACATGGCGCATGGAATCTCAGCCAGATCCTCCAAAATGGAGTAATTCTAGGCGGCCCTGGCATTAGGATTAATAGTCGCGCGTTTAGCGGAACCTTTCGGTATCCGTGGTATAGTCTCGATAGGGGGTCACTCAATATGAAGGTCGGAATTTCCGGGAACAGTCTTGTCCTTGGAAGTTTCGACTTCACCATAATCACGTGATCGAGTAGTCACATGGATGTTAGAACCCATCATGAAAACATTCGATGATTTTTCCCCTTCCTGGTTGCCCCCTATGGAGGTTCCAGGGTTTGAACTCGCGCCAGCAAGAAGTTGTTGCCCTTGGGGAAAAGGGTTGGTTAACACAGCCTAAGAACTAGAAGTTACTTGTTGTCCTAACAAGCGCTGAGCGTCTTCAATCTTAGGGCAAAGATGAGTTAAATGGTCTCCACTGCACAACTTGCATGGAAACTTGACTTTCTTTCTAGACTCATTTCTACCACCACCAGCATTGTTGTCGGATTTATTTGCATCAGGTTTCCCATCCTGGTTCTTTTTCTTACCTCGCCCTTTCTTTTTCCCATTGGAATTTTGATTTCCTTTGGGTTTATCAGATTGGATAGCATTAATCGAAGAAGTTTGGGAAGCCAGGGGATTAGACGATGTGACTTGGTTTTTAGAAGCAGTTTGTAAGGACAACTGCTGCAATTGGTTCAACAAGTTCACGGTAGTTGTGTCTACCAACCCAATGATACCATCCCCATGGGGACCTGGCTTCAACTTAGCTATGTCAACCTTAGACCCAAGAGCATTTGGCAAGTATTTTTGTAGGATCCCAGACTGAGAGTAGATCAGTTCTAATTGTTGGGCCCTAAAAATGGCTTTCTCCTCAGAATAGACTCCAGACATGGAGACATCCTTGGAGATCTCGGGTTGTAAAGATTTCAAAAACCATTCGAGACAGTACTTCGGAGGGATTTAGGCTTTAATGAGCCTCTTTCTCTGTCTCCATTCCTGAATATGGTCAGAAATGTGGGTTGCCTTATCCTGACGAAAAGTGGCCAGAAGTTCACTTTCGACATCATAACGAACAGGCAACTCGAAATGATTTAAGAAAATATTGGCTAAGTCAGCGAAAGATGTAAAGCTGCCCCCTAGAAACTCTATATACCATTTGGTTACATTACCAGTCAAGGTGCATTGAAAAAGTCTCAACCTGATCGAGTCATCGATAAGGGAGTTAGATGAGCACCACAAATGGAATTTGGTTACATGGTCACCTGGGTCCTCACCACTTTTCCCTTCGAATTTTGGAATGTCTGAAGGGAGTTTGGTTGGGACCGGAGGCTAGGCCGGATTGTACTTGATTGGATCATTTGTTAATTTAGTGAGAGCTGGCAAGTTCAACATCGCCAGAAACGAAAGCCTAGGAGGACCTTGGGGATTCCACCCAGACTGGGTGGAACTCCCAAAGTTCTGAAAATATTAGCATGGATTTTGGAAGGCACCAGGCTGCCCGAAGTAACCAATAGAACCGGCTGAACCAAAAGGCAAACCTTGTGATCCAGGAAAATTCGGAGTTTGACCAACTCCGGCCGCAAAGCCTCCATAACCAGCAAAGTTTACTCCTAAAGGATTATAAGGAGTTGATAACCCCTGATACGGATTCCAAGCCGAAGCTAAGGGAGGAATACTTTGAAACGAACTAACTGTGGAGTACAGCCTATTCCCGTGTTGGCTGATAAATGGATTCCCAGTTCCTGTGCCACTAACCCCAGGGTTAGTCCAGCCTTGGAAAGGATTACTGCTTTGTCCTACAAAAGAAAAAGGCATGGATCCTATCATCGGGTTGGAATGTGGTATATGACCACTTCCGAAAGGAAAACCCTGGAATGAAGCTGATCCGCCCGTCATGGACGTAGCAGCACTAAATGGAATCGATGGAATACCCTGTGAGTGGGTGCCAAATGGGAAGAATCCAGTACCAAAAGCATTGGTTTGGGCATTTCCACTCGTGGACGGAATGGAGGTAGACCCAAATAAAGATGTGCTAGCAAAAGATCAAAACAAGGAGCAGAGGAGACGGAAATCGTTTCACCCCCCTATACCAATGTTGGAGTGTGCATAGTTGTAGCACCTGTAGCAGCCATGTTTCCAGTAGTGGTCATCGATGGTAAGCGTGTAGCGTAACCTCGACTTGACAGTCTATGCGTTGGAGTCCCAACAAATTGTAATACGTTTGGATGACTAGATGGTAGTGGAGAATTCAGAGCCGCTAACGACTCTGAGAGTTCTTCTACCTCTATGTTATTCTCCGCTTGAAAGAGAACTCGAGAAAGGACTGGAGTGTCCCTCTCTTGTTCGGAAGTGCCAGGCCTTGCTTGAACACTAATGTCCCCGATAGGAGGATGAATCCCCAACGCGTCAACTGCTATGGGACGAAACCCACTAGTAGTATTACCTCTGTGACTTCTAGGAGAAGGCTCTAAAATTGGTGGTCAAAGACCACGAAGTCTTCGAGACCGTCTAGGAGATCAGTCAGCCACTTTGAATTTTTTGTTATGATCTAACTAAAGACTCAAAAAATTGAAAGCTAGGCCGACTAAGAGCACAAAGCACACACTATAAAGTCCCTAAAGATAACAGCCAGTCAAACAACTTCCAAGTATTTCCGCTCCGGGTGATTAGGACCGGACACCAAAATACAAGAAAGTGAAATAAGGGGCCTTCCAAAGATAGTCCGGGATGATGAGGGCCCAATCCTATCAGCGAAGGTATTAGAGGAAGTTACGCTAACCTCCTAACAACAGCCTACGCCGGTGCAATCCCCCAAGCTTCGCAAGGGTGCCCTCCAGTAGTACTGTCGAGAGTGATGCAACGTTGACCTCAGGTGCCACGGGATTCCCCTCCGCAGCCACCTATGTAGATCCCTAGGAGTAGCAACTATGGACACCAACTTGTCACAGAAACCAGGCGGAACAGTCGCGAGGTAAGTTCGGACAAGTAGGAGAGGGGGTATCTCTCTTCCGTGTCTTCACAGACCCTCGTGCTTAACTCCAAGACCTGAAGCTTTCCTGGTCTTCCTAACGCTATTGGATTTTCTCTCGCTATTCAGACTCCTATGTTTGAAGTTTAAATGGCCTTGGAGAGTTAGCTCTCGACTCGCCTAATCCAAGGCCCTAAAATCCTAAACTTGTTGGTGTAACTGACTTAAACAAAAAGTTCTAGTGAATTTTAGTTAGCGCTTGATTTTAAAATAGGCTGTTCTTTAAGTCACAAGGTAGCGGAAGTGAAACTAGCGGTGTTTTTTGACGCAAAAGAAATTAATAAAAACTTAACTACATGCACATGCACTTTTTTGTTTTTCAATGAAGAGCAATTTCTATAGGTTTAGAGAAACTTCTAATAAAACAAATTTTTCTTTTCTTTTCGTTAATTCACGCTTCACACTCACAAAAGCTAACAAAGCTATGTATGCCTAAAAGGGTATGCAAATCTATCCTAATGCAACAAATATATGCCGATGCAAGATTCGAAACTACTCTAAAAACAAAAAATGAAAGTTGCTTGCTTATCAATCTTTATCTTGCCACTTAAAATGTCTAGATGGAATATGAGATGCTACCATTCATTTCGTCTAAACACTAAGAACAAGTTCTAAGACAAACATAAAGCACTTTCATTCACAAAAAGCAAAACCAAATGAAAACCAAGTTCAAGAAAGAAAAACTAAGTTTTTCAAAAAGATTTTCTTCAAACGCAACAAAAAGGTCTTTTAAAAAATGCTCTCAACAACACTGAAACTTGTGATTGAAGAATAGGCAACAAACACTTTTTCAAATTGACACCACACAATGGATGAAAACTGAAAAAAAGAGATGTGTTTAAGGATGCTCTTAACAATCAAAAGCAGCAATGAAAGCTTTGGCAACAATACCCAAAAAGATCAAAAAGACAAATTTCAAGAAAGTGTCAATCAACAACTTTCATGAAAGAAAGAAGCGGATGGTCACAAAAGCGGTTTTGTCAAGCAAACAAAAAGTCACCAAAAGCAAGATTTGACACAAAGATTGAGATCAATCTCCCTACCTTAATGAATCAAAGCAGCCAAGATTCCACACAAGAAATCTTGCGTGCTTGAACAAGAAAAGATGATGCTTGCAATAACAAAAAACAAGACCAATACTCCTTATAATCAGAGAGAATTCGGAACAAGATGCTTGTTGTAAAAATAACAACTGATACTGGAAAATGACTGTTTCAGACTGACTCGAACTACCAAACAGACCTTCAGAGACAAAAAGATTTACAAATATTGAAAATTGCAAGATATACGTGACTTTACTTATGTACAGATTGCGTGTATATGCTATTGTAACTAAGGACACCTGCGTATACGCGGGTTTACTTAAAGAAACATGCATACATATGCCTCTGTAACTAATAGAAACATCGTATATAAAAGGTTTCAAGAAAAATAGAAAACAAACTGAAGAAACTGGAAAAACTTAAAGTTCAAAAACAGACCAGACAGTAACAGCAAGCAGACAAGGCAGCTGAGTCCTAATTGGCTTGAAAACACCCAAACTAGGAACGACAAGTATGTTGTCCCCAGCGGAGTCGCCAATTCTGTTTGAGGGAAATGTTCCCCTAGGGCCTTTTGGGTTGAAACCCTAACAGACTGAAAGTTATCTATTCAAAGAAACATACATTCACACAGCCATTATGCTATTATAAGAAATTTCTATTGTAAAGGGTACGTACCTTAGGTCCTACGTTTGAGAAGACCTTTAGGGTCCAAACCCTTCTTGGTGTTCCCTTCTTCTCTTTTGCCCTGCAAAATAACCAATTCCAAATAACATAGTAGTATATGGACAAAACCTTATAAAGAAACCATCTTCATGTTATAAATAAAGGTAGTTAGTTATGAAATCCAAACAACAATTTACATATGAATTCTAAACATGAATATCATGAACATAAAGAATATTTATATCAGGAACCAAGACATGTGTTTCTTTTATTATAGACAAATAAAGTCCATAAAAAGGAATAATTTCACCTGAGTCACCTTCAGTAGGCTCCAAGCAAAGCTTCCTTCCAGATCCGTTCCAGCCTCAAGCCCTTAACAAACTCCTTCCATGACTCACTCCATGATGTCATAAAGGGTGGATGAACATCAACACACAATGAAACAAGGGTTTCCTGTACAAATGGGGTAAGTGCAAAAGGCACAAAGGACTTCAGACCTGGTCAGGGGAAAAATCTCAACATAATAACCTTTCTCTCTCTCTTCTCTCCTCCCTTAGGCCTTCCCTTTGAGGTCTTTTATACCTCTACCAAAGTAGTTTTTTAGTTGGGAGTTGGTTGGGAACAGTTGGGCCATAGGCACTAACAGGTGATCAGCAGGTAAAACCCGCGATCTCCGCCCAAAATAAGGAGTTTTATATTTTTTTAAGTGTTTTAATACATGTACGCAGGTTGGGTATACACAGACCCACATATACACGCGTTTAACTCAGGGAAATGTAGCGTATAAGGGATAAAACATTGTTTTTTAAATTCTAGGACCAGGTCTGGAAGGAGGGGTTGCCCTAGGCCATGAGTGCAACATCACAAACCATAAGAGTGAGATTTGGAGCTATAACTGAGAAACAAAACAAACAAAGATAGAGGAAAAGACAGAAGGAGGATAAAAAGGGGCAGAAAAGAAAAAAGTGTCTCCTGAGACCCCAGAAAGAGAGGCAACATCTGCTCTCACTGCCCTCAGCACCCTAGTTAAACCAAAACAAAAGAGGAAGAGGCAGACCTCAATGTATTTCAAGGCCAGGAAAAGCATAAGGATCAAATCAGGGAAACCCTAACCATCTTCAATAGTGCCCATTACAATTAAAGATTCACCCACTGTCAAAGGGGAAGAATCCCCCTCTAAAACCCCTATCACATATGAAAGAGGAACTCCTAGATCGTCCACCTGGAAGGAAAATGTGCAACTACAGGACTCAAAAACATTCCTACAGGAGGCATAGACAGTTCTACAAGAGACACTGTCAAGGCTACAGGAGACCCAACAACTTGAGAAAATAATGGAAGAGTAGCCAAAGGGGAAGGAGGAAGCTACAGAGCCATAAGAACCTAATCTCTAGCCCAACCTTGCCTCCTATTACCATATTCTTGAAGGAGGAAGGATAATTCTGCAAAAATTTGCAATTGCACTATTATTTGAAGTAGAGAAGGAAAGAATAAGAACATATAGGTGGATGAAAGTAGCCAAATCCAAGGGAGTTGAGGATGTTGGCCACATGGAGAACAAGCTTAGAGAAATGGGTAGCAATTTAAGTGTTATTAGATATAGGGAGGCAATTGCAAGAAGCCAACTCCAAACTGAAAATGAATTGCTAAGAAGGCAGCTGAAGGAGAAGGAGACCTAACTGGCATGCATGGCTAGGTTATCCATGGAAGCACTGCAATGTAGAACACCAGTAAAATCCTATGGATTATACCTCAAGGACCAATGGCTACAATTTCAGATCAAGGCTTTGGAACAAAGAGGCACAATGCCTTTTCAAGATTACAAAAAATTTATGGACGTGTGTGACCAGAGCAAAAGATAAGTGCAAAAATGGTGGAATTTTACCTACATGATATATCCCTCACACACATGAATTTGTGGTACCCCAATGCTAGCCTGAGGGACCTACAACTAATGGCCATGGCTTCTTGGATGAACCATGAAGAGTTAAAGGCAACTGAAGTAAAAAGGTTAATGATCAGAGCTGAGCCATCAGATCCCATGGCTCTCATCAGCACACACTAGCTACTTGCAAATAATCCTCAAATTGCCCCTAGATATATAAGTGATCAAGCATAGGCTATTGTACATTTTGAGGACATGGAAAGGTTACTTGGGGATGAATTTATGCATGCATGTATGAGGAGATGGAACGCCTTACCACAGAATCTAGAGATTAGGGAATATAATTCCCCAATGAGGATGAAGGAGGCACTAAGGAGAGTGTCAATGTACAAGCACTCAATGTAGAGGCTGCAAGTTAGTTGGATTGACATCAAACTGAGTCCACCACTGCTGTCAGGCATGCTAGAAGGGAGAACTGAAGAAGAAGAGAAGAGGCATTAGGAAGAGATAGACAAAAAATTAGGCTTCTATGACAAGGAAGAGGAAACAACATCAGAAGCTTTGAACTCTAGAGAGGCCACCAGGGCCATCAAAGATGAGGAGATGGTCTAAGTTACTCAGAGGATGATCAACACCTTCAGTAGGGGGTTGATGATTAGCCCCATAAATGGGTAATTATATGGGCTCATTTTGCCTCCTAACATAGTTAAATCAACCATTCTCTTAGCTTATTGCATGTTTCTTGATTATATTTATGCTTATGGAGTGAGTTGGGTTAGTTAAGATGCCATGAGATCTAATATTTGTTTAATGCAGTCTTTTGTTGAACTTTGAAGTCAAACTCAAAGATTCAATGGACAATTGGATGCAATAATTCAAAGTGGACAAAGGAGAGGATTTATAGGAGGGAATCTCCCTCATTTATTACTCCCCACTTCGAATTCCCCTTCATGTAGCTCGGAGCACAAACAACCAAATCAATGCACTAGGAGGAAGCCGAGCAAGTGGAAGATAACTTATGTTTATCTCGAGTTTTGGGAGCCAAGCTTCCCTGATTTTAAGGAAGCTGTTGGGAGCTTCAATTGTATAAGTAGAGAGGCCTAGGGCCTCACTAAAGTCAATTTTTTGTTGAATTTTTGTTGCAGTTTTGCTCTTCTCAACTTCAAGCTTACTTTTGTGACCAATTTCATGTAATCCTATTATTGTTTTGATAATAAAGATGAGATCCTTTTTGAGCTAGCACTGAGTTACCTTAGAGGGCTGAATCTTCTGGGTTAGGGCCCAATCCAAGAAACCAAGCTCCTCTAGTTTTTATTTATATGCTTTGTTTCAGTTTATGGATTAGTTGTTTTTAGAAGAATTTATTTCTTGGTTAAGAATAGGTTTCTTTTGGTGACTTAGAAGGTTGCTTCCATTTGTGTTTTCTATAGGAGGGTAAACAGTCATAAAAAGAAGATACAAAAGGCCAACAATGGTGCCTTGGCCTCCTTTCCTCCCTTTGGGGCTATGAACTGACGCTAAGACCCTCTTGCTACCACAAAAACTCAGCTTTTCCTTCTCCATAGGATTTCTAATGTTGCAATTTTCTAGAAGGTTAATGATTTGCTTTAGATCACTTTCACCATGCTCATTTCTGTCCTTGCAATAAGTCTTCTTCCATGCTTTCTCTCATTATAGCATTTTTCAACATTTCTTTCCATAGCTCATAATGTAGGTTAGCTTGATGCAAAATTCTGTTTTTTGATGTACTTAATCTCCTTGCTTGTGTGATTTCATTGTTTGATTATCAGTTCTTTTGCAATAGATTTATTCTCATATAAGGTTAGCCTATCAGCCATCACATTCTCTCCCTGATCTATGCCCTACAGGTCGCCCAAAGTTCACCTCAAATCTGCCTTAGTTTTCTACGTTTTTCCGTAGGATTTATTTCTCTCTCCCAACCATCTTTCCCTCTCCTAGTGATCCTTGGTGAAACCTAGGCGCCCTAACATGTCATCCTCGCCTTCATCTACCCTTTCCACCCACTCTCACACCTTCAAAACCTTTAAAACTACTCTCAGCATCCTCCCGTAGACCTCCTATAGACCTCCAATAGATCCCCTGTGTCCTCCTATAGATTTTCCTGTAAGCTTCCTTTTGAAGGCTGATAGTGAGAAAAGCCTCCAGAAGGCCACCTGAGACCTCCTAGGACCCATCTACACCATCCTACATCCTCTCAAGTCCCAAAACCACCCTCGATCGCCACCTATTCACTGCCACATTCACAAACAAATAAATGACATGCATGACAAATTCACATAAAATCCAAAAAGATGTTTTTCCTCATTTCCTTCTAGAAATAGCTTGAATAGATGTTGTTTACTTCCTTTAGTAGGTAATGGCATTCATTTCATGGTTTTCATATTTATTTCTACAAAAGTAGGATTAGTTGGTTAAGTAGGGTTTGCTAGGTTTACCTTACATTTCAGTGTTTTTTCTTTCTGCAAGTAGGGTAGCCTCTGTAGAGTAAGATTTACTTTCTTTCATCACATATAGAGCTTCTTATGGAATCCATAGAAGTTGTCTTGAGCTCCTACTAATCTTGCACTAGCTGAGCAAGTGGCAACCTGCAGTAAGAATTAATACTTGTGCATACAACACCGTCGCTTCCAAGTTTGTTACAAACTATCGGGTTGATAAGACTAAAGTAGGCAAACCAGGAGTTGCAGCATTATTGATGCAATACTAGTGCTCACCAATTCCCACGAAGAAATTAGTGTCCTTAACATAAAATCATTTCAATTATTCAAGGGAAGTATTTAGATATAGTACGTGATCAATTTTAGAGATTCAGATATTGGCAGTTTTTCAGACATATCTTCACCAAAATCTAGTTCAACACATTCATATTGAACATAACAAAGGTTATTGGTACAAATATTCAAACTCGCGATTAAGGAGGGGAATGTTAGACTCTAAGTCACTAGTTAATCACAAATTCCGAGAATAGAATTGATATTCTTACCTTGATGAGGTGTCATAATTATCCACTGATGGTGTGATCTTGATCTAGATATAGAAGATCTATATCTAGATCTAGAAGGTCAATTTTTGTATTATAAATTCACATGTTGTGATCTATACAACACAACATGTAGGCACTAAGCATTTTCCACCAATTTCCTTGCTTGTTTTTCTCATGGCTAATTCCTAACACTTTTAGGATTTTCTTTGATCTAGAAGTGATTGGATGGTTGACTCCTTGTCATGTGGATATTATGGGATGTAGTGGAAACATATGAGCACGTGAACTGTGACATGTAAGCCACGTATTAGATGACATGGATTAATATGGTTGTGATACATGGATATTAGATTACCACTTGTCAACCATAAGTTAGTTATGCTACTGCTAGCATATGATAAGATAACTAAACCTATGTGCTGTAATATTGAGTCTAAAGCTCAACTTTCAACGAAATTTATATCATTGGAAAACTCTAATGTAAAAAGAGAAGTTTAAACTAATTAAAAGAAGAGGAATTTTGACAACTCTATCTTCCTAGAATAAATTAAAATGTTAGAATTTAAAGATAACAATGAAACTATAACAAGAACTTACATATTTGGTTTTGTATGTTAGCATTCCTCTATATACATTTGATTATATTTAGGAACTTTTATTTTTAATAATTAAAATGCAATAGAAAAAAGATAATGTTTACATTACAACCCTTAAGCAACATTTAATATTAATATCGATGTTTATAACCACGTTAGATCAATCTTAACTATGAATATATCAAGCCGAAAAGGGATCAAATCTTCCAAGGTGTAAACCTCTTTTTTAAGTGCAAAAGTTTGAGGAAGGACTTGAACCTCTAGAGATTTGATCCCTCTCTGCGCTTAGGAGCTAAGATGATCTAGGCAGGGTATTAATATCTGTTAATTTTTAATATTTACATTTAATTTAAGATATTTTTTATAATATACTTATTTTAAAAATCATTAACATATAATTAATTTATTTATATTTCGTAGAATTGTCCATAATTAATGGGCTTGGATGCTACATGAGGCAATATGAATAGTAACAACATGATATGAGAAAGACAACATAATGCATTTTCCAGGATTATTTGATCACTAGAGTTTGTCATTCACTAGTTTGCTTCAACAATTTCACTATAAACCCCTAGAAAAGCCATGAAAAAATTTTGGAAACTTTTATTAACGATCTATTCTCAACAATACCAAAAAATACCTCAAATGCCAACTTATACACATAAATCATAGAAGAACAAATAGGGAGTGAAATATATGCCAAAACCTCACATTTTTTCCTATAGTAGAGAACACTTTGCATCCTTAGAACTTTTGATTTGTTCTATCTATCGCATATGAATCCTTAGTTTTTTGTAGCTTTGGTTGCAATCTCTATGTTTGAAACTTTACCCAAGGATACCTAGCAGTTCATTCGCAACACTATGTCAAGACGAGAGAAAGACATTCCACTATACGTGGTTGCTACTCTTCATTATGCTAGCTGCTTGGGAGTTGCTGGAGAACAGTCAGTTTCCTCCCTTGGAGAAAGGATTGTCAGAGGCTGCACAATTTTCCTCTCTTTGGGCCACAAAGGACCCTGCATGGGTCGCTGAGACAAAAATTTTATGGGCTTTTATGGAGGCATGCATTCGCATGGCCATCAACCAGCGCCAACGGTGGTCCCCAACTATGTATGAGCAGCTATGAGAGTACACAGAGTTCAATACAGACTTCCACCGTGTGTATATCATGACGTGGAAGGATCTACAACAGAATTGGTTTGATCCACCCTATCTAGCCATGGATGATGCTATTCCGGAAGTTATCAAGCACTTGTTGGAAGGTTGGCACTCTCTGTTCGATTTGGACGTGGGTACTAGCAAAGGTGTAGGAAGTTCCACAGAGGATAAAAAGAAGGAGGCAGCAAAGTAAGCAGTCGAGAAGTTGGCCGCGTAGCGAAGGAAATAGACCAAGGAGAAAGCCCCACTAGAAAAGGAGCTCATTGCAAAGTAGTAGGATGAACAGGAACAACGTGACTCCGAGTGAAGTTGTAAATCCACTTTGCCCCATACCAAGGAAGAAGAGTAGTTAGAGAAGGGTAGTGGTGGTGATGAAGGACAAAGCACTCCATTCTAGGTGAAGAGGTACATGGAACAATAGAAGGAGGGGCCCTAAAAGAAATCAAAAGTGACGAAGCCATCACTCGATCCCATTACACTCACAGAAGCCAATCTCGACAACATTAGGGACAAGGTGTCGAAAACCACTTCTGAACTATTGCAGTAGTTCTAACAACAATACTTGGAGTCATTAGGTACTATTCAGAAGGATTTGCATGAACTACAAATCTAGACCACTAGGATTTAGATGAGTGCCACATAGACGAGCCTGGCACCGGGGACGAATTAAGCTACAGAGATGGTCCGGTCAGTGGATCTCCAGGAAGTCATGCTACTAGAAGGGTCTTTAAGTACAAAATTAATCGATGAAAAGGTCATCGTGTGTACTTTGAAGAACATAAGCCCCAACCTTGCAATGCTTCCCAACAAATATCTTCACACGCTACAGACAGACATGACAATAGAGTTAAGAATGTGGAAGTAGCACACTCTCAGCCTCATAAGTGAATATTGGGTGAACATTGAGAAAATGTTCGCCAAGAAGACAGAGGCCCTGAAGGCAAAGGAAAGAATCCAAGCATAGAGTGCCTAGCTAGTGGCCACGGTGGGAGAGGCATGTAGGACAGTGTCGGAGTTGCACATACCTAAGGAGACATCACTTGAGGCCAAGAACAATAAAATTTCTTTGGGCGTCTGCGATGGTAAGGCAGAGGTGGCCATAGTTCATTTTGAACTGAATATGAAAATCACGGAGCTGGAACTCAAGTCATAGCCTTCCACTCTACTAGAAGATATTGAACAACTCGAAGCTGCTGTTACGAATGGAATAGCTACTGTGGATGCCATGATTGTGAAGTGCACAACATTCTTTAAGAAGACCATGGAAGTAGTGAAAAACTTGTAGGAAGATCCCACCCTTTAAGTATTAAGTATAGAGATTCATGAGCTATAGCAGTAGTATGATAAAGTAAGGGAAACAATGTGCTCAACTGCTACAACACAACACCTCACCAAGCTACAGGAGGCTAAGCAACTCCTTACATAGGTGGAAGCAGCGCAGAAGAAAGAGGTAGTCATTAAGTCCACATTGGGGCCTTGGTTGGATGAATCCTATCTAGTCTTGGCTAACATACAATAAATGTTCGCGAACTTACAAACTACACAACATAAGATCATGTGAGCTAGTGAGGGACCACCCACAGAGAAGTTGGTAGAGAAAGTAAGGTAGGCAGCCACATAGAGCGCGACTGAAGTTATAGTTGTGTAGGTAGAGCTGGGGGGTCTTTGCAGCAAGATTACCACGCCAAACGAGTGACTCGAGGGCGAGTCACGACCCTTGTGTTGGGGGCTTGTTGGGATGGGGTCCCCTAGGTCATTTTTGGGGCAAAAGGCCAAGTATTGGTGTAAAAAGATGCAAAGTCTCTACAAATTGTTGTCACAGAGCTAGTTAAGAGTCAAAAATAGTTTTTATCCTCCTTTATGTAAACTTGAGCTGGTTTTTGAAGATCTACCCATGGTCTATGGACCATGGTATTGTATAAATAAGTGTCTTAGAGAGTCTAAGGAAAGTAATTCAAGTTTTCTATGGGTATGATGGAAGGAGTCTAAAGAGTTAGTGTAGGAGAGTAAGAGGAGAGGCTCTATAGCTGAGTGCGGAGAGGCCTATAGTAGTGTCTACAACTAAGTGCATGAACCCCTATAGCTAAGTGCGCAGGGAAGTTTAGAGTCTGTAAACCTTTGTTAAATATCAATAAAGAAAATTGTTACAGAAATTCATGTGTTTATCCTCTTTACTTTTGTTATGTATAAATGTGCTATATGTTGTGCTGAATGATGGTTTTATGAAATAATGATGTATTGATGTGTGAATTTACTTGATCTTTGTTGTTATCTGAATGCAATTAATGTTAAGTGGTTACGTGAAGATCATAACACTTTCTGTTAAAGTTATCGAACACTTAGGTAATTCTGAGTAATTACTAATCTAAGGGTAATCTATGGTGCGTGTAAGTAGCTAATTGACCTGTTAAGGGTCCGCAAAAGCCTATCATAGACCTTCGTGGATGTCTAGCAATCAACTAGGGGAAGTTACAACAATAAGTCATAAGGGCCTAGAGATCTACGCGAAGGCAGATCTGATCACAAAAGGACATCACACTGATGTCTAGGTGCGGAAACTTGGTTCCAGCATCCCCCCATACTGCTTTGGGTGAGACTTCAAACCATGCACTGCAGATTGATGTCAAAAGTGCCAGTAGTGTAGGGATTTTTTGGCACAGCTAAGTCTAAACCTGGGTCAAGACCCCCTAAGCCAACATAGTTATTCTTTCATTGTTGATAGATAAAAAAAATTGTCCAAATATTGATTTGTTGTAGATTACCAAGAGACCCTTGATAAGTGTTCTTTCATCAAATACATGGATGGAAAAAAGAGTTTCCAAATAAAAAATCAACCCTTTGGAGTGGAACAAGCTAAAATATTATAGTATTATCCCTCGAAGAAATACTTCTTTCCAAAAGGCATTGTTTCTTGAAATATATTGTGAGAAATGATTTTCCCCAAGGCCACATTCATCATGGTTGGGTCATGAATTCGCTACCCCCCATGATTGTTTAGAGATTTAACCACTATTCATTTGACCAAGTGGTACTTTTTGTTACTTTGTTTTCCACCTTTACATAAGAAATTCCTAACAATTTTGGCCATTTCACATAAGATTCCTGAAGGAGGAAGAAGGGCCATAAAATTATAGTCTAAGAGAAGATGATATTATCTTGATGAGAATGTGGTCCCTCACAATGACCAAGCAAATCATTCCCCATTGTTATAGATTAGCTCTAAATTTTTCTATAACTCCAGACCATGCAAGGGAAGTGTGGGACTTTAGATAGATTAGGACCCACAGATATGGAAACTCTTCCAGGAATCTATGGGATGGAATCCAAGAATGACACCCAACTATCTGTCTAGAAGGGGAGTAATATTCCAAGAATTAGAGATCTGCAATTTTTGATGATTAACAAGGTCACTAGAGGCTAGAATAAACTAAATTGGTCCAAGATAGACTTGAAATGCATAGCAATAATTTTCGAACGCCCCCCCCCCCCGGTTGAAAAAAACAGAGCTTGTCATCTACAAATTGAGAGTGATATATGCTATTTTTGCTTGAGACGTACCTTACCCCTTGTAAGCTTCCATTTATTCTCTCATGTTCAAGGACTGCGCTTAAGGAGTCAACCATCAAAATATAGAGGAAAGGCGAAAGAAAACCCTTGGCACATGCTTCTAGTGGCTTTGGAAAATCTAGAGTAGCGACCATTCACCAAGGGAGATATACAAGGTGAATAGATGCAAACCTCAGCCCAGTCTATGAAATTTCTATAAAATCCAAACTGTGAGAGAACCTTCAAAAAAAATCTTGATTGAATAAATAAAATGAGATTTCCATGTCAAGTTTTATGAGCATTACTTTATCATTTCTTTAATTTTTGGAATGGAAAAATTCTTGAACCAAGAGTATATTATCAAATATATATCTCTAGCCCATAAATCCCATTATTTTTAGATATGAGCTTGGGAAGGAGTAAATTTAAGTGTTGAGCTAAAACTTTTGAAATGGTTTACTTAGAAGACAAATCATTCGTCAGAAAGATGTCGAAAGTAGAAAAAGCCTAAAATGAAAGTGAATTATGGATATATAAATTCCTAGAGATGGAATCAAGAAGTGAAAAAATTACATAAGTCTTACTACCTAGTCAAAATAGAGGTAGTCTAAAAAATGAACAAGAGAAAAGATTTCAACTAACGATTGCAAAAAAAAAAAATGTGCTCTCCACACTTTCAGGGGGGGAGGACAAGCATAACTCTCCCACACCTTTAAGGGGGGAGTATATTGGTGAATTTAAGATGGTTTGTGGTAACCCATAAACCACCATGTTATCAAAATCAATGTAATCTAGTTAGTGGTCATAAAAAAAACACCACATTATTCAAAGAAGATTGGTTAGTGGTCATCAAAAAAACTGTTGCGTTATTCAAAGAAGATATATTATTGATAAACCATAAGCCACCACTTTCCATGGAAGATGGCTAGTCTTAAATATAAAAACCACCATCTAAATAATCCAATACCCTAGTTTAGGTCCTTTCCATAATGAACTATTAAAACTTCTCACCTTACACCTAACAAGGGGGGAAATCATATGTAAAGATTCAAGTTTCAAAGTATTATCAACATTCAATCAACAATTGAGGATTCCCACATAGAAATTAGTCTCCTTAACATAAAATCATTTCAATTGTTCAAGGGAAATGTTTAGATACAGTACGTAATCAATTCTAGAGATTCAGATATTGCAAATTTTTCAGACATATCTTCACTAAAACCTAGTTCAACACATTTCATATTGAAGATAACAAAGGTTATTGGTACAATTATTCGAACTTGTGATTAAGGAGGGGAATGTTGGACTTTAAGTGGCTAGTTAATCACAAAGTGCAACAATAGAATTGTTATTCTTACCTTGATGAGGTGTCATAATGATCCACTGATGATGTGATCTAGATCTAGATATAGAAGATCTAGAAGGTCAATTGATGTATTATAAATTCACATGTTGTGATCAATACAATATAGCATGTAGGCACTAAGTCTTTTCCACCAGTTTTCTTGTTTGTCTTGCTTATGGCTAATTCCTAATACTTTTAAGATTTTCTTTGATATAGAAGTGATTGGATGATTGACTCCTTGTCATGTGGAGATTATGGGATGTAGTGGCAACACATGAGCACATGAACTGTGACATGTAAGACAGGTCTTAGATGGCATGGCTTAATATGGTGGTGATACATGGATATTAGATTACCACTTGTCAACCATATGTTAGATATGCTAATTCTAACATATCATAAGATAACTAAACTTATGTGCCATAACATTGCATCTAAGGCTCAATTTAAATGAAATTTATATCATTGGAAAACTCTAATGTCAAAAGAGAAGTTCAAACTAATTAAAAGAAGAGGAATTTTGACAACTCTGTCTTCCTAGAATAAACTAAAATGTTAGAATTTAAACATAGCAATGAAACTATAACAATGAATTACTTTGGCTTTGTATGTTAGCATTCCTCTATATACATTTTATTATATTTATGAACTTTTATTTTAATAATTAAAATGTAATAGAAAAAAGATAATTTTTACAACCCCTTAAGCTACATTTAATATTATTGTTCATGTTTATAACTAGGCTATATCAATCTTAACTATGGATCTATCAATCTTCAAAATGGATCTATCAAGCAGGAGAGGGATCAAAACTTCCAAGATGTAAACCTATTTTTTGAGTGCAAAAGTTTGAGGAAGCATTTGCACCTCTAGATATTTGATCCCTCTCTGCACTTAGGAACTAAGATGATCTAGGAAAGGTATTAATATCTATTAATTTAAAATATTTATATTTAATTTAAAATAGTTTTTTATAATACACTTATTTTAAAAATCATTAACATTTAATTAATTTTATTTATATCTTGTAGAATTGTCCATAATTAATGGGATTGGCTGAGGAAATATGAATAGTAACAACATGATATGAGAAAGAAAACATAATGCATTTTCCAGAATGAAATGGTCAGTGAAGTTTGTCATTCACTAGTTTGCTTCAACAATTTCGCTATAAACCCTTAGAAAAGCCATGAGCAAATTTTGGAAATCTTTATTAACGATCTATTCTCAACAATACCACAAAAATCCTAGAAAGGCCAACTTATACACATAAAACATATAAGAGCCAATAGGGAGCTAAATATATGCCAAGACCTCAGATTTTTTCCTTGGGGCTAGTGACTGAGAATAACCCTCAATTACAAGATATAAAGAGCCCAAATATGGTGCTCATTGACTCTTTACCTAAGCCTTATATAGACCATACATCCTAGATTTGGAGATGAAGGAATTCTAAATCGTACTAATTCCAACCTATTTAAATATATAAGATCATTTGGAAAATTATATATATTTGGTTTATTAGGTAATTTTATTATGTTATTGGGCCAACAATAAAAAATGTTGACAGACTTACATTACTCCTAAACCTTGTCGAGACTCTCAACATTTAAAAGATGTTGGCATACTTACATTACACCTCAACATCTCCCCATATTGAATTGTAGATAGCCTCATAGTGCAAATATTCAAAAATGACTTATAACCCAAATCAAATAAAGAAAAACTATTTATACCACAATTTTAATGTGAACCACAGTAAAATTTCAAAAATTATAAAGCTAAATAATATATATAAGTTCTAGAAAGTATACTTACATTACTCCTCAACATAGCTCGGGCTCTAAACATTCAAAAAATGTTAACATACTTACATTACACCTGATTATAAATGGATTCATAGTGCAAATATTCAACAACTACTTACAATCCTTGTCAAATAAAAAAAATAAAAAATTAACATTACAAATTTAATGTAAACCGCATTAAAAATTCAAAATTTTAAAGCTAAATAATATATAAAAGTTTTAGATAGTATTACAAAAAGAGCAATACATTTTTTTTTCCAATCCCAATAAACAATATAAAAATATAAAGCCAATCCCCATCAGCTCAAAACATTAAGCTTGATGAAAAATAAAAGTTATAAAAATATAAAGCCAATCCCCATCGGGTCAAAACATCATTTACAAATCCCATGAATTTTTTTGTTGGGTCGAAGATTTGGAATGAAACGATCAAACTCCTAAATCAAAAGTTCCATGGGAAGGTTTTCTGATAAAGTATAGTTGCTTCTCTCCATGCAAGGACACTAAATTTGTAGAGAGCTTCCTCTTTCTTCCTCGTTTCTTATCTTGTCCTCTATGTGATGCCAAGATAGAGTCTTATACTATTTCAAAAAATTTTGGGACGCTTGTAGTGTCTTCTTGCTTGGTGAGACTCACCATTTTGGAATGGAGGGCGAGGTTGATAATGCCGAAAGGGTGGTGGTTGGTTTTCACTTCCTCGCAGAAGAATGATGATGACCTCGATGAGTTTCTTTTCATTTTCCTGTGCCATGTGATTTATATATACAAATCCCACGCCTAAAAATATCTTGGTCTGTGCTTCCTAGAGAAGAGGACGTAGAATTTGAGTGTAGTTGGTCATAGATTTTGGATGGGCCTAGAGAAGAGGACATAGAATTTGAGTGTAGTTGGTCGTAGATTTTGCATGGGCCTGGAGAATAGGATGTAGATGTTTAGTAAAATATAAATTAGAATGGATCAAATTAATCTAGCTCACAGAGGGAGCAAATCTCAAGGTGTAAATGAGGTGTAAATGAGTAAAACTTAAGTAAATATTTTTTACCTCAAAAAATTTGATTCCTCTCAGATTCCAAAGTTAAAATGGATTTTTGATGATTTAATTATTAATTATTAATAATTATAATTAATAATTTTATTTTATTTTTATATAGATGACCAAGTCAAAATGTTTACATCTATTTCATTGTGGAGTGGGGATATAATTTTTTATGTGTGACAAACATAGACCCATGTTAACTCCATATCTACCAAGCTACCAGAGGGATTAAATCTCTTGAGATTTAAACTTATTTTGGAGTGAAAAGATATTTGATCCCTCTCCAAGCTTGGTAGATCTGGAGTTAAGATCCATCTATGTTGGTTTAATTTCCTCCTTTAAATAAACTAATACAATGGGTCAATACCATAGGTTCTCATAAACTTGGAGCTTGATCTATGTTGGTTTAATTTCCTCTTTTAAATAGACTATATTCTACATGAATACCATGGGTCAATAACATGGGTTCTCATAAATGTGGAGCTGGATGTATGTTGGTTTAATTTCCTCTCTTAAATAGACTATATTCCACATGAAGACGATGTGTCAATACCATGGGTTGCCATAAACGTATAGCTCAAAAACCACATGTAATTGACCAAATCAAGTTTACCTTATTATTTTAATTTAAAGTCATTTTTGTTTTAACTTAGAGTTATTTTTAATTTTCTTTATTTCATTTTTGACCAAGAAAAAATATGAAGGTAGGGTTATTCTTATTTATATTAATAATATAATTATGGATTGTATTATTTTAAATTATTCACTATATTATCTTTATTTTATTTGATGGAGTAAAATGTTTATATAATATAACAAGACAAGATAAAGATTTTCACCTTAGAAGATAAGATGTATTTTATTTTTATTTTTATTTTTATTGTTATGTAATTTGACCTAGTCAAAATTCTTACATAACATACCATCACATAACAGAACCTTACAACATCTCTTTCATACATTGTTGGAGAGCTTAATTCATTTTAGACCAAGTTAGACCTATCTTAACTCCATATCTACCAAGCACCCATAAGGGTCAAGTCTCCTGAGATGCAAACATTTTTTAAGGTGAAAAAATGGCTTGATCCCAAGTGTTAGATATGGAGTTAAGATGGATCTATGCTCGTTTAATTATTATTAATTTTATGTTTTATTTTATTTTTACTTAGTCAAAATGTTAAACAAGAGATTAAAACATCTATACCATATTATTGGGCCAAGAGACACTGTACAACCTATTATGAGGGAGATGTCATGTAATGTTACCTTCAAAAATAATAAAATAATATTTACATTAACAAATAAAAATTTAGTAATAACAAACAAATTAATGTGAGACATAGATTAAATATGTCATTTTTCATCTTAATTTACATCAAATTTATAATTTAATTGAAAGTAAAAAAAGTAATTTACCTTTTAGTGCCACCGAGACATGCAATTCCTTCCGTACTTATTATGGACATAATATGAAGTTGACATATGCATGTTAATATTATGTTTAGTAAAAGATTATATGAGAGAGTGTGTCTACCTTTTTATTCTATGAATAACTTCTTTCTAAATCAAGTTATAAAGGAGATTTGTAATATCTTCCAATGTTTAATATGGCTTTTGATATGTAATATTTTAAAAATCCTAATAACAAAAATAGTTCATTGTACTTTTTCTCTTTGATATTTTGGCATATGAAGCATACATTGTTAAAATATAGATATCTTAGATATCTTAACAAGAACGCAACAAATTACAAAGATAATCATAAACACAAAGATGCAGTGGAAATAATGCTTCATTTCATTAATGTAAAATATTGAAATATGCTTACAAACAGAAATTGAAATAAACTAGCTAGGGCGATGGTAGCTTATCTCTGAGAATAGATGTGGTGGCTACGTGCCTCTGAACTGTGTTAAAATGAGGCTCAAAGGCCTATTTATTATTGAGAAACAATGGGAAACCCTAAACATCCAAAAACCTAACCCTAGAAGATGAAACGCCAAACTGTGGGCCCTGTTTGGGTAAATTGGTACATCAACTTCTCGGGGTCGTAACTTTGGCATACGATCTCTATTTGATGTGAAAAATATCTCATTAGAAAGATCTATCCGAGAAATACAACTTTGGGAAGGGAAACATTGGCCCATGGATTGATGTTGCTCCCAGTTTTCCAAAAAACATCATTTAGGGCCTCGAAACGGCTCTGGAAGTGTAGGACCCGAAGAACTGCTAAAAATAGTAAATTGTGATACAATTAAGGAAATTGAAAAGATGAAAGAAACAATGGTGGGGTTCGAAGTGGACTTTGTGGGTGGCCACCAATATCCACCTGAATCATTCCTCCCCCCTTAGCAAGAAATGGTCCCCATTGCATTGAGTTCCTCCATGAGATGAGGAAACTTCTGCTGAACTTGGTCCCTGGTGAGCCACTTGCCCTGGTGAAAGAGTTGGCCTGCTTTGACAACTCAATACAGTTGGATATTCTGCCAGTGAGTGTGCTTGATCTGTATGTCCATTTTCTAGGCCGCACACTATTAGTATCACAGTTGGTCACAAGCATCACAGAGTATCTCTATCCTCAGATCTTCATTTGTCATGGTTATGGTTCATCCACAAACCCACACTTCATCAAAGTCTATTTTCTAGGTCGCACACTATCAGTATCACAGTTGGTCACAAGCATTATAGAGTATCTCTATCCTCGGATCTTTGTTCATCATGGTTATGGGTCATCCACAAACCCACACTTCATCGAAGTCCATTTGCTAGGATGCACACTGTCAGTATCACAGTTGGTCACAAGCATTACAGGGTATCTCTATCCTAGTATCTTTTTTTATCATTGTTATGGGTTAACCACACAAAACCCTTCTCTTCAATCGCTCTTCATATTCAACAAAGGCTTCGCAAGAGGGAACTTCATGCAATGGGGACCATTACTTCTTAAGGAGAGAGGAATGATCCGAATGGAAAATAGCATCAACCCATGGTATTCATCCACCCATGTTATTCATCCACCCATGGAATTTACCCATGGTATTGTAAGTGGCATCCACCCATGGTATTGTAAATGACATCCACCCATGGTATTCATTCACCCATGACATTTTCCCATGGTATTGTGTTGGGTCCCTATAATACTAGTGATTACCCCATTACTATTGTAGTTATACCCCCTATTTATATTGTTGTGCCCCTATTACCCCCATATTGTTATTTCTGTGCCCCATAGAATCCCTCTATTGTTATTTTTGTGGCTTTATATTATTATTGTTAGGTCGGCTGGATTATATTGTGACTCCTTAGACTCCTATATATAGAAAGGAGGTTTTGTCATTTGTATCATCCAAGAATTGTTCATTTATGTAATGTAAAGGAGGTTGCCCCCTCGAAGAGGCTGAATTCTAAGGCGTGGATCTCTCTTTTCTATCTTTTTGTGACCTGGTTTCATAACATTTGGTATCAGAGCTTTGGATTCTAGGGTTTCGCTGCTCCAAACAGGTCATCGTGGCATTTTCGCTATAACTTTTTTTTGTGACGTTTCAGAAGTCGCAAAAAAAAACCCATTTGAGAAGAAATTGCGCTGAATCTTGGGTCCAAATTTCAGAACTTTTCGCGCGATATTTGCGGAGATATGATCTGAGGAAGTTGATCTTTTTGCAGACTCCTGAATTACATTCAAAACAGGTGACCTGGGGAAAATCGTCATAACTTTCTCTCTGGGGATTGAATTGAAGTTTCGTAAGAAGGTACAGAAAGAGGACGGACTGTAGTTTCGTGTGGGTGTTTTTCAGATCCAAAGGTCGAAACAGTGACTCGTGGCACGCCGTACAAGTTCGCTCTACTGAACTAGTCTATAATCAAGTCACTGTGGGAGATTTCACATAACTCTTCCTTGGAGAATCCAATTTGGGTCAGACTTGTGGCATTGGAAAGAGGACACAGAGGGCTACTACAGATCACAAATTCAGGACTAGATAATCAGAGAGTACAGAGATACATCAGAGGCAATATCGAGCTCCTACAAAGTGAAAAAAGGTGTGTAGATTTTCTTAAATTTTTGCTTAAGCTTGGTTTGAAAATTTATTTTGAAGAAATTCAAAGGGCATAGTAGAACATTATTATCGGTAACTGATGCCCCGAGGAAAGAAAATGCAAACACCTAGTAAGGAACTTGAAAGCTCTAGCATGACTCATGAAGAAGAGGAAGAAATGCAACATGATATATCAAAATTACAAGACCAAGTGCAACAACTGTCCCTTACACAAAAAGGAACAGAATCTAAGATGGATGGTTTAAAGAAAGGTGTAGAAGCTAAGATGGACTGTTTAAAGAAAGGCGTAGAAGCTAAGATGATTGACGTGGAAGCTAAGATGGATGATTTGAAGATAGATTTGAAGACAGACATGGAAGAATTGAAGAAGTTGCTACAAGAAAGGGTCACTAATGGTGAAAAGGTAGTAAAGGAAACTCATGATGAAAACAAAAGAAATGTTAATCATGATTCCATAGACTCTAATGTTGGATCGAAGACTCACCATGTTCCAAAAATCGATATGAGGAAGTTTGATGGCAAGGATCCCGCCACATGGATATTACAGATGGAGCAATTCTTCGATCTCAATAATGTGCAAAACACACAAAAGGTACGTATGGCAACTTTATATTTGGAACCAAATCAGTTTGTATGGTATCAATGGCTTTGTTCTCGTAAACAATTTATCACTTGGGCAATTTTTACGGAAGAATTGATAGCACATTATGAGGATACAAAAAGCAACACTTTTTTTAGCCAATTGATAAGTCTCAAACAAAAGGGTTCAATAATGGAGCACATTGAGGAGTTCCAAAAATTGAACATAAGGGTAAAAGATATTCCAGAGGAGCATAGGATTGATGTGTTCATAGGGTCTTTAAAGGATAATATCCAACATGATGTGCGCCTTTGGGAACCTGATTCATTAGAGAAGGCATTCAGGTTAGCAAGAAAAATGGAAAGCAAAATTATGGCAACTAGGAAGCATACCATTCACAACTATAAAGACGGAAGTGTTGTTGCCCATAGTCTTCCACAACCTACAAGGTTGACACCACAACAATTGGAAGAAAAAAGAGCAAAAGGGCTTTGTTACAATTGTGATAGCAAATACACAAAAGGTCATAAGTGTGCTGAGAAGAAATTATTCTACATAGATTGTGAAGAGGAAGAAGAAAAGGAGCAAGAAAGGTCAAAAGAAGAGGATATATTCCAGGAACAAAGCCTAGATGAAGAACAAATAAATCCGACCATATCTTGTAATGCATTGGCAGGAATTACCACTCCTCAAACCATCAAGATAGAAGGACAAATCAAGAAGAAAAAGGTAATAGTGTTGATTGATTCAGGAAGCACCCACAATTTTATTCATTGTAGGGTAGCAAAAGAATTGAATTGCTTCCTATATCCAGCACCAGAGTGTCAAGTGATGATTGCAAATGGAGGAACAATAAATTGTTCTGGAAAGTGCCATAATATCAAGCTATCCATGGGAGAATATGTATTGACTAGCCCAATGCTTTCCATTCCAATGGGAGGTGCTGATGTTGTACTAGGAGTCCAATGGCTACAATCCTTGGGTACAATAGCTTTTAATTTTCAAGAACTTTTCATGAAATTTTCTGTGGAAGGAAAGGAAGTTGAATTAAGGGGTATTGCAGGGAAACCAGGAAAGATAATCAGCTCTAATGGCATGACAAAGCTTCTAAAAAAGGAGCAAAGAGGTGTAATTGCACAATTATGTTCGCTAGATGTTTCCACATTGGAATCATCTATTTCTCCAGATCTCCAAAAAGTCCTGGACAATCATTCCAAGGTATTTGAGACTCCCAAAGGTCTCCCACCTATGCGTGATCATGATCATGCTATTCATCTGATTCCAGGAAGTGTTCCTCCAAACATCAGGCCGTACAGATATCCATATGTCCAAAAAAGTGAAATTGAACGTATGGTTGCAGAAATGCTAGAGGCTGGTATAATTCAACCGAGTCAAAGTTCTTTCTCAGCTCCAGTAGTATTGGTGCACAAGAAGGATGGATCATGGCGCATGTGTCCAGATTATAGGGAGCTCAACAAGCTCACTATTAAAGATAAGTTCCCCATTCCTGTTATTGATGAATTACTGGATGAATTGCATGGATCAATTTACTTCACCAAGTTGGATCTTCGTTCGGGATATCATCAAATCAGAATGAAGATTGAAGACATTCCAAAAACGGCATTTAGAACTCATGAGGGTCATTATGAATTTTTGGTCATGCCTTTTGGCCTTACCAATGCACCTTCAACATTTCAAGGTTTGATGAATTCAATTTTCAAACCATTCCTTAGAAAATTTGTGTTAGTATTTTTTGATGATATACTAATCTACAGCAAGTCTTGGAAGGATCATGTTGAACATGTTGACAGGGTGTTACAACTATTGGAGGAGAAACAATTATATGCAAAAAGATCCAAATGTTTCTTTGGAGTCCAGGAGGTGGAATATTTGGGTCATATTGTATCTCATGAAGGAGTTAAGGTAGACCCTAGCAAAATTAAAGCCATTAAGGAATGGAAAATCCCCACATCCATAAAGCATCTGCGAGGATTTCTTGGGTTGACAGGGTATTATCGCAAGTTTGTTAAGAATTATGGGAGAATAGCAGCACCTCTAACAACATTATTGAAGAAAGATTCATTTTCATGGACTTCGGAAGCAACAAAGGCCTTTGAACATCTTAAAGAGGCAATGTGCCAAGCACCGGTCTTAGCTACACCGGACTTCACAAAAACCTTTATTGTGGAATGTGATGCTTCAGGAAATGGAATTGGTGCTGTTCTAATGCAAGATGAAAGACCCATTGCTTTTGAAAGTCGTCCAATCAAGGGAAAGTTTTTAAGCAAAGCTATTTATGAGAAGGAAATGTTGGCAATACTCCATGCACTTAAGAAATGGCGACCCTACCTAATGGGAAGACACTTCAAGGTAAAAACGGATCATGATAGCCTTAAATACTTTTTAGAACAAAGATTATCCTCTGAAGAGCAACAAAAGTGGGTCACAAAGATGTTGGGTTATGACTTTGAAATCATCTACAAAAAAGGGAAGCAAAATGTGGTGGCAGATGCACTCTCAAGAAAGGATGAGGATGTGGAAGCATTGTTGTGTGCCATTTCTATTATCCAACCAGATTGGATAAACGAAGCAAGGGAGGAATGGAAGAATGACGAAGAAGTGTGGGCACTTATTCGAAAGCTACAACAAGATTCCAGTACTTCTGATACATTTAGCTGGCAAAATGATTCGTTATGGTACAAAGATCGCTTATACCTCTGTAAGAATTCCCAGCTAAAACAAAAGATTCTTATGGAATTGCACACTTCTCCCTTAGGAGGGCACTCAGGATTTTTAAAAACTTACCACAGGGTTAAGAAGGAATTTTTTTGGGATGGCCTTAAATCAGATATTCAAAAGTTTGTGGCGGAATGTTTGGTTTGCCAGCAAAATAAAGTTGAAACAATTAAGACACCAGGTCTATTACAACCTTTATCCATTCCAAGCCAACGTTGGGAGGAGGTTTCAATGGATTTTATCACAGGTTTACCCAAGTCTGAGGGAAAGAGTGTCATCATGGTGGTAGTTGACAGACTTACCAAGTATGCACACTTTTGTGCATTATCACATCCATTTAAAGCCAGTACAGTTTCTACTGCATTTATGGAAACAGTTCAAAAGCTACATGGAAACCCAAAGATTATTGTAAGTGACAGAGATCCCATTTTCACTGGAAATTTTTGGACAAAATTATTTTCTTGTCTTGGTACTCAGTTAGCTCATAGCTCATCTTATCATCCTCAATCTGATGGGCAAACTGAGATAGTAAACAAATGTTTGGAAGGATATCTTCGTTGCTTTGTATCTGATAAACAGACACAATGGGTCAAATGGTTGCCTCTGGCTGAATGGTGGTATAACACTTCCTTCCATACAGCAACAAAAATGACCCCATTTATGGCACTTTATGGGTATCAACCACCATCCATCACATCATATTTAAGAGAAAATTCTAAGGTTCAGGCAGTGGAACATCACATCGAACATCAACAACAAGTCCTCCAACTCTTAAAGGATAACCTCGTGTTGGCACAAAATAGAATGAAACAACAGGCAGATCAACATCGCAGTGAAAGAAGTTTTGATGTAGGTGATTGGGTATTCCTACGGCTACAACCATATAAGCAAATGTCCCTAAAGCAAGCTAAGAAGGATAATAAATTATCACCAAAGTATTATGGTCCGTACAAGGTGTTGGAAAAGATTGGTACTATGGCATACAAATTGGAGCTTCCTGCAGCTTCTCGATTGCACCCAGTTTTCCATGTTTCATGTTTAAAGAAGGTTATAGGTGACAAGCTCCCAATTCAAACAATATTTCCAGAACTTGACGAGGAAGGAAAAATTATATTGGAACCGGAAGCAATCACAGAAACAAGAACTCGACAGCTACGAAATCGATCAATTTCAGAGTATCTTATCAAGTGGAAGAACTTATCGCTGAAGATTCCACATGGGAGGATGAGAATTTTATGCAGAAGTATCCAGAACTGCTCAAGCGTTGAGGACAACACTTTTTTGAAGGAGAGGGGCATGTTGGGTCCCTATAATACTAGTGATTACCCCATTACTATTGTAGTTATACCCCTATTTATATTGTTGTGCCCCTATTACCCCCATATTGTTATTTCTGTGCCCCATAGAATCCCTCTATTGTTATTTTTGTGGCTTTATATTATTATTGTTAGGTCGGCTGGATTATATTGTGACTCCTTAGACTCCTATATATAGAAAGGAGGTTTTGTCATTTGTATCATCCAAGAATTGTTCATTTATGTAATGTAAAGGAGGTTGCCCCCTCGAAGAGGCTGAATTCTAAGGCGTGGATCTCTCTTTTCTATCTTTTTGTGACCTGGTTTCATAACATATTGTGACATCCACCCATGGTATTCATTCACCTATGGTATTTGCCCATGGTATTGTGACATCCACCCATGGAATTGACCCATGGTATTGTAACTGAAAAATACTATAAGTAACAAGTCACATTTTGCAAAAGGATATATTGTCCACCACAATGTAGTCCTTACAGTTATTATCTGTTTTAATAAAAAAATTCTTTGTGGTTTTGTTTATTAGGCATTCTACTCTTTTTCTTCTAGAAATTTCAATTTTTCAGATCTTGGAGGCTTCCCCCCCAAGATCCATTTCATGTCTTTATGAATCACTAATCAATGAAGCGTAATCACAGGGGATTGTTTCCTAAGTGGCTTTCTAATTCAATTATTCTTGCATATTTGGAGGAAGAATGACCAATATTGTGGTTTAACAAATGGTGGCCATCGAGCTGGTAGCATTATCCTAGGACATCAACTGTAGTTTGGAAACCACTATGAAACTATAGGCATACAACTGTCATAATTCTAGGAGCTGTTAGTGTTAACAAATTGTATAATTAGAGTTACAGGGTTGTGAAATCCAACCATTAAGATCACAAGAGACTTACGTTAACTCTTAGTTTATAAAAATATACTTTGTAATTTCTTTTTAATTAATGAAATTCTGATCTTCTCAGAATTTCGTGACTTCTTGATCTTGCCACAAACCTGATCAGGGAGTTGGTCCCACTCTTCTGACCAGATGCAGCTGGAATAGTGTGCATAGGCTTATTTCAATCGAGTTATTTATTTCTATGAATTATTATCAGTGTGTTGATGTGAGTCTTAATTTATTGTTACTCTTATTGTTGTTATAGTTATTTCTTGCTATTACACATGGTTTAGTTTATAATTGAATGTTCAATGTTGCGTAGGGAAACTGCGACCTGCATATATTTTGCATGATAGCCTTGAAATGACTCATAGAGCCCTGGGTTGACAATTAATGTGGAATTGGGTGAATTGCATGATTCATATCTGAACACTGACATTTTGGAATCGTTGTTGGGGAGGGTATCGAAGGTGTGAAAGTACGACCAGTATTTTCCATAGTATTGATCTCTCGTCGTGGGGAGCGATTTTTTCACCCTACTCTAGGTCCTTAGAATTAGATTGTTTTGGTTGCATTGATTTATTCTTTTTTTCTTTTTATTTTTTATTATTATTGATCTTTCACCCTAGGGAGGGAGTTTTTCACCCTGATCCTCTTGAGCATTAGATTGTCCTATTTTTTTTCTAGGAACCACTTTCTCATCCTGGGAAGGGAAGTTTTTTATTTCACAATGTTTTAGGTCTCAAGCTTATATTTTGTGATTGGTCTATTTTCTTCTTTTTGATTTCTTTTTAGGGGCCACTGTCTCATCTCGGGGAGGTAATTTCTCACTCTGCGCTAGGTCCTAAGCTTTTAATTTTCCTGAATTTTTTCATTTTATTTATTGATTTCATGAATATGGATACAAATAAAAGTGGCAGAGGAAGACCTTAGAAAAGGATAGGGAGAGATCTAGGTAGAAATACCTACATCAAATAAATCATTTCAAGAGCTAAGCTAGGAGCATCATTGTGATCTATTTTTAGGGTGAGATCTCATATGATATCTGGATAGAAATTAGTTTCACAACTAGAACCTCCCCCAACAACAGAAGTACAATTTGGGGAAGAAGAAGTAGCCAATAGAGGATCTGAGAAACTACATATTGCAAGTTCATAGGAAGAAAATTTGAGGGAATTATCTACACCATTTGATTAAGGAAGTGTTATTAAACAACCTCAACTTCTTGTTATAGAACAACCAAAGCCAGTTGATATTCCAAGTGAATATTGGAATATATTCATGGCTCCTCAAAATTCTTTGATCGAATTCCCAATTGGAGATATCAGAGTTGATGTGCCTATGAAGCCTATTCCTTTGACAACATTACCTAATTTCCATGGTCTTTCTTCCAAAGATCTAGAGACATTCCTTGTTAAATTCAATTTTGTCTGTCGGGGGTATGATTATATTTCTGATGCTCAGAAATTGAAGATATTCCCTTCTACTTTGAAGGGAACAAATTTTAGATGGTTTATGGGTTTAGGGGAAAATCTATTACTTCATGGGATGATATGAATATGATTTCCTCAAAAAATGTCAAGACTACTATAAATCCTGAGATGTGAAGGAAGAAATATTTAAGATTAAGCAAAAAGAGGATGAGGACATGGAGGAATTTTTGGAATGTTTTCATTATATTTTGCAGAGATCAAGCCATAACGATTTGGATAAGAATATCTTGAAGATAATGTTTCTCCGGGCACTGAAGGAGGAATCTTTGGAACTATTGAATGTAGTAGGAAAAGGAGACATATCTAAAGAGGAATTTGATATCATCAACAAATTGTGAATCAAGTGTTCATGAGGAGCTATGAGGCATAGGTAGGTGATCCAAACTCTTAAGACACCCAGTGGTGGAGTTACAAAAGCAGAAATTGGGAACTTGTTGGACAACTTGAGAACCGATATCCTGAGCACACTATCATCATAACTGGATGTTTTGCAAGTGAAACAGAAGCATATGGAAGTAGAGAAGGATATGTCCATTTTATGCCCTCTATACATGAAGAAGCACCCACTGAAGGAATTCCCATTGAATTCCATCGTGAATTGTGCGATATGTTAATAAAGTCATTCCACTAGCACCTGCCCATCTCTTCCAGGGCTGAAGGTAGTTTTTCAGGGACCAAATGAAGATGTGTATCAACTGTATTTTATGGGATTAAGGAAACCATGTTAACAATGCCCACAAAACATGAATCAAGGTATGCCTCAAGACTGTTCTAAATATTTTAATAATTTGAATTTTATGCCTCAGTATGTACCTTTTTCACTTTCATGGCCATAGTCTTATCAATATCCAATGACCTAGAAGCCATCATACCCTCAATCTAGTCCAAACCCTTCATGCTCCCAGAGTTGGCTTAGACCTCCTCCTCCTTCAGGACAATCCTCCCAACCTATGCCACAACAACAACTACAACTTCCTTCTAATGAGACCATGAGTAATCCTCCTCTTCATCCACAACTGCATATTCAATCCAATCCAAATACAAACAATAGAGGGTCTCAACAGCTTGAGACACTCTGTAGGAATTTACAGGGTAAGTTCCTCAGAAAGAATACCAAAAGGACACCGCTCACAACCAGATCTCAAATCAATACACCAGTATTTTTGACGTGGTTAAAACCCTCAGAGTGCAAGGAGGGAAACAGTCCACGGCCTGTCCCAACGTGGGTACTACAGGCAATTTATTAATCAAAGAATGAAAATTTACATAAGCTTCTCTCATGCACGGATTACCCGAACAATGACCCTCCATGCGCTTTAAATAGAACTCATGGACCAATCGGGTGTCAAGCCACGGATCAAGTGTCGATAATACCGAGGTGAGAGTGAACCGTCGGATCACTACATATCGTGACCGTCGGATTGTAAGTTACAATATGTACAACGGTAAAGAAACACACTTTACCTAACTCTATACCTAACTCTAAACTAGACCAAGTTGAACTTAACTATATCCTATGTGTCGGAATATCCTAACACACTCAACCTATATTCATATAGTATTACCACTACAGAATGTAAAAAGTTGAATCTTTGATCTAGTCGGGTGGTGAATACTGAGTCATCACCAATAATTGTTGAACATATTGATGATGAAGTCTCATAACTAGAACCTATAGATTCTACTAGAACAATTGGGGATGAGTCAATACAAATTCCTATGAGAAAACAAACCCCTTCACAAGCAATTGCTACTAGAATATGTCATACTGGTCCATCTTATCATGAGAAATTATCCTTGAGAAATTATCCTGCAGAATTTATTTGCCAAATCTCATTACCTTAGGATATGAAGGACGTACCAATTTATGCCAAAACAATTAAAGAATATTGCTCTAAGAAACCTAGCAGAAAACGAAAGGAACTGATCACTATCCACATTATGGGAAAATTATTAGACATAATGTTAGGGAAACCTATACCTGTTAAATATGTGGATCGAGGGAATCCGGTTATGATATTACAGACAAATGGGGTTGATATCCCAGATTTACAGGTAGATTTGGGGGCAACAATTAACGTCATAGCCTATGCAATTGTGATTACCTTAGGTTTTTGAAACCTTAAACCAACTCCCACCATCCTGGAACTGACAAATCGGTCTACTATAAGACCAGTAGGGAAGCTGGAAGATATAACTATTTCAGTAGACTCATGGCAATACCATGTCAACCTTTTGGTTTTACATACTCAATCCCCAACCAGTCGACATCCTTAGATTTTAGGAAGACCTTCGCTTGCAACCGTAGATGCTTATGTTAGGTGTCAGTCT
This sequence comes from Pinus tabuliformis, assembly GCA_031772625.1. Lineage (NCBI taxonomy): Eukaryota > Viridiplantae > Streptophyta > Pinopsida > Pinales > Pinaceae > Pinus > Pinus tabuliformis. The sequence continues at coordinate 155,164,541 of CM062819.1, forward strand.
GGAAATATGGTAATATCCAATGGGGAAGTTACAAAGAATCTAACCTCTACCCCTTGCAAAACCAAGTTCATCAGATATATCAGGATTTACCTTCATACAAAAATCTCTACCTATGAAAGAGCTTGAACTTGAGAATGAAGAAGATATACCTATCCCTACCATTAGTAAGGCTCTTTGTTTTAAGGATGAAATGAAGGATGATGTCATTACCACCTTTCTCAGCAATCCCAACTCCATCTCTGAGTCAAACCACCAGCTATTAGAAGCTCTCATTAGTTGCAATGTTCAAGAAGATATCGAACCAGAAACAAAAGTTGGAAATATTCTTGTAATTGTACCCCATCATAATATTTCTATAGAAATTGAACTAGAGAAAATGATGAATATTAATTCTTACCTTTCACCCTCCCAAACTGAACAATTGCAGAAGGTCCTCCAGAAACATAAAGAAGCCTTTACATGGGAGTATACAAAGATGAATGGCACCCCTGCTGATTTATGTACTCAACACATATACATTAAAGAAGAATGTCCACCTATTAGGTACCCACAAAGATGAATGAATTGTGCCTTAAAAAACATTGCCAAAGATTAATTACAAGAGCTATTATATGTGGGTTTTGTTTTATCTAATATCAAACAGTCAATGGGTTTCCCTGCTGGTCATTATTCCTTAGAAGAATAGCAAGTGGCGGATTTGTGTTGATTACATGCAATTAAATAAAGTGACTTTCAAATACCATTTTCCCTTATCCTTTATTGACGAGGTCCTTGATACACTAGCCGAAAAGAAGTTTTTATCCTTTTTGGATGGATTCAACAGATACAATTAGATACAAATATCTCTTGAGGATCAAGATAAAACTACCTTCACATGCCCTTGGGGAACCTTTTCCTACCAAGTCCTTCCATTTGGTCTTTGTAATGCACCCACTACCATTCAAAGGGCAAGATTAGGAATTCTTTCTGATCTAATCAATGATAGTGTTGAAATCTACATAGATTATTTCACCCCATATGGCGATTCTTTTGAGGAAGGTATAGAAAAATTAGAGAAAGTACCTAAAATATGTAAGAAAACACATGTTTCTCTTAGTACATTAAAACGTCATATGATGATGAATGAAGGAATAGTGCTACAACACTTGCTTTCAGCTGCAGAAATTTTGGTTGATCCTACTAAGGTAGAGGCAATATTGAATTTTCCTACACCTACGACACTGACACAGGTACATATCTTTATCGATTATGCTAGCTATTACAGGCGTTTTATAGAATTTTTTTCTAAGATAGAATTCCCACTTTTTCAATTGTTACCTAAAAAATCAGAGTTTGTGTGGACAGATGAATGTGAAGCAGCTTTTGTGGAAATCAAAGAAATAGTTTTTAAAGCTCTGATATTACATGGTCCTGACTGGAAGCTCTCGTTTCACATCTCTATAGATTCTTCTCAAACAACAATAAGGGCAGTTCTGGGACAACAGAAGGACAAGAAACTGTACGTGATCTATTGAATCATGCTAAACCGAACTATATGGTAACTGAAAAGGAGTTATTGGCTTTCATTTATGATATTAATAAGTTTGGTATTACATTATAGGGTTTCCTACTTTTGTGCACTCTAATCACACAACCATCATGTATCAGATGAATAAACCGATAATCCCTAGTCATATTACAACATGGTTGTTTTTAATTCAAGAATTTTATATTACCATTGTAGATAACGCAAGGAAAGATAATGTAGTTATAGATTTCCTATCTAGAATGGATATTAGTGACAAAGGTACACCTGTAGAGGATAGTTTTCCAAATGAACATCTCTTTGCAGTTTCTACTCACACTTTGTGGTATGTAGATATTATTGTTGGGAATAATACTGAGAGGGGGGGTGAACCAATATTTACAAATAAATAAATTTTTCCATTTCATAATCAGATTTATATACTCTACTTTAGTGAAGGGAACTTGCGTGTGCATGCAACTGTTCTTAAGGCAACCATTCTATATCCAGTGAACTTATGATTCAGTTAATTCATCATATGTTGATATTTAATCAGCATCAATACTTTATTAAACATTGTACATAACCATGTGCAGTAATAATGGATTAAACCATCACACATAAGAAATGGACATGAACACCAATATTTAAGGTGGAAACCCAATGCAGGAGAAAAACCACATGCTGTTGTTGTCTCTGTCTTCTTTTAATATAAAGAATAACCTGTTTACAATCTTGTAATATTGCATACTCATACCAGTATGCATTCACCCACCTGTAGAAGGCTATAACCTTCTCTCATTCTCCAACTTCTACTAGAAGGGAGCTACAACCCCCTAGCTCTTGTACTAGCTAATATGTTTACTAGTACGTAGGCGTCGACCTACCACCTTGACTCATTCTCTAGTTTCCACTAGAAGGGAGCACCAACCCCCTAATCTAATCAGTAGCCACTACTACCAGGAAGCTTTGAATTCCTCACTGAAGGCTCTAAACCTCAGCATCCTCCAGGGACCATGTTTCATAAATTGTCAGACTAGATACTCCTGGTACACAACAACACACTATGAAGGCCACATTTCATCAAATTTTCCTACTGGATCCATCAGTAACATTTAAGCTAAAACTTAATAATAATAACTACATCAACCAACAATAAGTCAACCTAAACAATCAGAGCACTGTCACCAAAAAATTGTGCTGAACCCAGAAACCTGCATCATCATCCAGAACCAACTGCAACCTCAATAATATTATGTTAGAATGTATATGCCACTTCAGTGAAGCCAACCTACATGTATACACTACTTCCTTTAATCAAACCTACGTATACCTCCAAAATTACCAAATCATAAAAACCTATGAATTAAAACTGTACCAGCTAGTGACATTCTGTATATCTACTGTCAAAATACAGAGTTCTAAACATATAGCAGCAATGATCACCTTTCTTACTTAATCAATCAATCAATTTTACTTTTAGAACTCATGAATGCATCATTGACAAACAATAGTAAAACAACAACACTGATCAAATTGATCATTCATCCATTAAAAACAAGCTTTTCTTCTGCATATGCTACTTAGAAGTGTCGAACCAGTGTGTATATGTGCCTTCACCAAGGTGAACTAGCATATAGCTCTGCAAATAAAAACTTATTACTTTATAACTATTATAGACTTTAGATATACCCATATCGTAGCATTTGAAGTAGAAAACATTTGTTAGCACTCAAATCTAGCCTGTCCATTATCAAATCACATAATAATAAGTCATTATGATCCTGATCCATCATTATATCTCATCCATCATCAAACATTCAGGTGCATACTTAGTCTAGATCAAGCAAAGCATGAGAAACCCATAACATGCATATTTTCTTTCGATTTAACACTTCATAAGATATTCATTCCTTGTGCACTTAGCCCTTTGATCTTCTCCTCCTTATATAGTTTTAGCATTTCTCAATCCCTCAGACCAAAACAACACTTTGAACTTGTGGTATTCGTGGACAAGATCAAATAACCATTACTCTTCTCAATATTGTGGGCTAATACCATGGTATGGATCCTTGGTATTATTTCACCTTAATTTCCTTAATTTTCCATCCCATATGCGATTTTCCTCTTGTGAAAGTGCGTGCATACATATATGCTCTTTTTGTATAGTGAACCTGCGTATACAACTTAACACACATGAAAACATTATTTTTCCTCAATTGCTTGATTCTGCTCTGTAGTCCTTTGTTCTATCATCCTGTTCTTCTATACCATTACTTTTTAACCTCTGAATAGACTTGTTATAATGTTATTTTTCATTATACATTACTTCTGAACTGATTCCTTTGAACTGCCCTATATTTTGTCACATCTATAAACACAACTGCCATGCATTTTGTCACATCTGATATATCTCATGTAGATTCATCTAGTTACCATATACAAGTGAGTTGTTCCACTACTAGTGGGTTTCCATCAAGTACAACACATGCATCATAATGCCAATAATCTCCCCCTTTGGACTTGATGGAAAATACTTTGGTGTTTGGTCACCACAACCTGTAAATAACATCAAGACAAGCACCAACTTATTATAAACATCAAGCTACTCTCCCCCTTTACAGTCAAGGGAAAATGGTTGAATGACAAATGTTAAATGAAGACTTCCACATATGAACTGTTGAATATGAACATTTATCATGCTCCCCCTAGGCACATGTTGAATTCTCTGATCAAACTCCTACTTAGTACATTATGAGATGCACCATACCATCCATACTCCCCCTGAGCATATGTAGAGACTGTAGAAATATTTTGAAATAATAACATGACTCTATAACTCAACTATGTGAGTATGACCTTCCTATAACCAATGAATCATACATACATCAATCACCCAACCAAGTGGGTTTACATATTTGACATGTTCTCAAAAGTCCATACATGACTGAATATGTCAATTATTACATCATAGGTATTTACATGACCTTTACATAAAATTATATATATGTCATTTATAACAAATACCAAAGATCTAAACAAGACCATGATAGTTATCAGAAACTATCATACACCATAGATGATCTGCAGCATAAGCATCTATCAACAACATCCAAAACAACAACTTGTATATGTCAATCATCAATTCACAAGATATGAAAATTTAAATATCATCATCTTGTGACAAAGTATGCCGCATATAGATACCAAATCAACCTCTTGATATCATCAAGATCAACTTGCTCTATTTCCTTAGTAGAAAGAGTCTTATCATAAACTTCCATGAATCGACTAGGCATGTGTCATATCTCCAAGTAGTAACACAAAATCATTCAGATCATATCATATGTATGTGAAAATAGCATAGTCATCATCATCATCATCGTACCGAGAACTATATGATCTTTCCACAAGAACCCTCAATATATCAACCATTTATCATTACTAGGGAACATCCCACATCGTATAAGAATCAACCATGATAATCAACATATGTGAGTATGAAACCTATCATCATAAAGTAAGAAGTCATCATCATTATGTGACTAAAAAGCTATGTCTCAAAATATTGATGTCCTCAAATAGCCATGTCTTTATGATAACTACAATAACACTTATTCTCATGGCCAACCAACAATATTTATCAATATAGCTTCTCATCAATGTGAACAACAAACCAAGATCCCATAGTCATTTGTCAAGCTCTCTTGATACCATTAACAAAAGCAATCCTCAACCATGTGAGAGCCAAGAACTATATGAATCCTCATCCATAACTGCACCATATGAATTTTATGAATCTTTGGAGTCATGATGACAACAACATAAAATAAATGACACTTATCAAATAATGAAGTTGTGTACTCAAGCTTTGTTCTTCTCCTTGTCCTTATGAAGATCACCATGTAAGCAACATACACTAATAGAAAATGATGACATTAATGACTAGGTGACTAAAAACATTAGTCACCACAATTATTTCAAGTGAATTGCTACTAAATTTGAGCAATTTTAAGTGACCGAACTAAAAAAGGCTAAATTAAATGATTAATTTAGTCTAGGGATAAAATATACGACTAGATAATAAGTGACTAAACTAAAAGCGACTAACCTAAATGACTAATTTAGTCTAGGATTAAAATATATGACTAGATAATAAGTGAAAAAATTAATAATGCTTAACATAAATGATTATTATAGTCCAAGAATAAAAATATGACCAAATAACAAGTACAAGTATATGAATTAGTCATTTATATTAGTAATTTTTAATTATGTACCAGTCCAGAAATGGAAAGTTGCAATTTTGATGCCAAAGTGTTACATTTCACTACAGGGGTCTCTGAATCCATCTGCAGTGTTAAAATTTAGAGACAAAGGGGTATTTGAATCCATTTATAGTGTTAAAATTCCATCAATAGGGTTATAATGGCTTTAGAATGTTGTATTTTAGCTACATTTTGATTTTTTTCTCTGAATATTTTTTGGGTAGATTTTGTCCAAAATTGAGTAGATGTTTGTTAAAATTATAAGTTTGAGTGGTTTAATCTATACAATATAGATGATTTAAGGGTTTTTTCAGAGTGGAATTTATTTATTTAGTCAAATAAATAAATATTAGGAATTTTATTTATGTGGATGCTAGTTAGGAAGATGATTACCAATATCAGCCAAGAAAAATTGATTTGAGCTTGTACTCATGTTCTACACAGGAATTGTAGATGATAATACTTTAACTGAAAACATAATTATGCATTAATTTCATTGAACCAATGTTATTACCAAGTTGAAAAACATGTGTAGTACAAGTTTCAATGTTGAAAATGGTAGTCAATAATACATGGGATGTTGCCTTTGTAAGAATCAAACATTGACGGGAGTTCAAGGTGATTATATTGTTCCAACCACCTATAGATATTAGATAAGTATTGTCTTGTTCTTTTGTTCTTCAGTCCCTCTGGTCCACCTTATTTAGGATATTCATTTCAAATTGAAACATTTAGGACCTACACTAATACTAGGTAGATGTCACATGGAAAATTTTAGGGGCTAATGTGGGCTAATTTTCAATGATTTTTCCATAAAAAAGATTCGCCAATTTCCAATTTTATAAAAGACAATTCGCCCAAATTTTATAATATAAAATTATTTTACCTTAAAAATCGCCAACATTGTATAGAGGCTATATATAAAATCATTATAAATTTGAATAATTTTACAAATATATCAATAAAAATTTTATAGTTTGTATATTAGGGATTAGTGAGATTCGCCAATGTTTTTAAACTTCAAGAAAATTTTCCATCCTTAAAATTTTCCTTGGTAGATGAATGAGAGTAACTCAAATTTTTATATTAGGAATTTTATTTTTGTGGATGTTAATAATGAGATCCATGTATATTCTTAGTACCCAAACCAATAGTAATCAAGTTTCAAGAGAAATCCAAGTGATATTGTTGTTGTGCATATAAATATTCAGAAAAGGAAACACATGCTCAAGCATTGATATCCAAACTTAAGTATACCCTTGATCGCCATATAAGTGAGAACCTTGGGTGGGTTTTGCTTTGGAAATTGACTTATTTAATTGGAATTTCATTTTAGGGATTTTATCCATGGTGTTAGTGATGTCAACTAGTGGAGGGTTTACCATAGAAAGAGACCCTAACTACCTAAAATCTTATTTATGGAAAATCCTCTTTAGTTATGTTGATCTTTTAATTTTTGAGGGTGGGATATAGGAATTGTGTTAATCATTATTTTGCATTCTTCATGTAATAGTTTTGGGTGCGTTAATGCTTTTGCAATAGTTCAATACATGCCATGGGATTCCATTCTCATTTTAGAATGGTGCATTAATGGAGGGAGAAAACACAATATCCATGTTGGAAGAGTGAAAAGCCTTGATTTATTTAGTGAATTTAACACCATTATTGCCTTATGGGGAGACTTTTGAGCCAAATTCAGATGATATTCCCTTGGGGTGAGTGTTGATACAATGACCAAGATCCTTTATCTACCCAATAGTTAGTGAAGATGCTTACCAATATCAGCCTAGATAGGTCGATTTGAGAATGTACTCATGTTCTGTACAAGCATTGTGGATGACATTGGTTTACCTAAAAACATGATCATGCATTAATTTCATTGAGCCAATGCTAATGCCAAGTTGAAAAAAAGGTGCACTACAAGTTTCAATGTTGAAAATGCTAACCAATAATATGTTGGATGTTGCCTTTGTAAAAATAAAACTTTTATTGGAGTTCAAGGTGATTCTATTCCAACCACCTATAGATCTAAGTCAAGTATTGTCTTATGATTTCATTCTTCAGTCCATCAGGTCCACCTTATTTAGTATCATTTCAAAAATTTGTACAAACTTTGTCACCTGATAGGTACTCTAATAAGAAATTGAGAACAACAACAAAACTTGTAGATTCAACATGTATGATTAGAAAAGTTTGCACGAGTCCTTCCTATTATCACTTTTTACTTATTTTTATGCATGTGAAAGAGTTGTTCAGGTTGATCCTAAGTAACCACCAGTAGAACTAATGAATTTACACCATATGTAAATACTAAAAACTATTAATGGTAAAATAATTGACTCTTTTATTATTCAAGGCATCAATTATATCTATATATATGTTGTTCATAAGCTTCAAAATTTTAATAATGGGAGTGAAAAACATCTTGTAGAAAGTAATAATTATATCATACTAGAAAGACAAGAAACTTCAAATTAGTAATGACACCATTTTTCAGAGATGTAGATAATAGGCATTTAGCACATGCCTCAATCTTGACAAAATATAAAAATTTGGATGTTTGGTATCTTGTAAATGTACTCCAAAACATGCTATAATGTGATATGTGTATGCACATATTTTCTCAAGCTCCACACGGGAGAAGGTCTGAGGATTGACGAAGATCCACACAGATTGATGGTGAGCAGTTTTAGTTTGAGTTAATGTGAAACTTCACACAATACATACATTTGTGTAACATGTTGATTTGGATTTGTATATCTGAAAATACAGAGAGTGTGATGCTACAATGGATTGATAGGATCTAGACACCACTACAGACATTTTGGGACCAACTTGTCTAGGCCCCCCTCCATGTGCACGAAGAGATCACGATAACACCAATCTCTATGCTTCTTTTCTTACTTGTTTCTCAGATAACATGTGGACCGCAATAAGGGCACTAATGACATATTTTCTACAAATGATAAGAGGTTTAGTTGCCACCCTTAAATCATGAATTCCATAAAATTAATCTAGTTAAAATTTGTTGGAAGAAGCTAACATACGTGGCCAATCTAAAGCTATTTAATTCATTTCAATTGTGGATTTGGGGAATATTCTAGAATTTTAATAACAAAATCAAGATCAAACAATTACTTATCCAAATTGTAAATTCCTGGAATATCCTGAAGCCCTATCCTATGACCTAAAATCCATGAACACCCTAAGCCTTAACCCCTTATCCTCTTAACTTGTGATCATTAACCCCTAAACCCCAATAGTGCATATGGGTGGAAAATCCAATATCATACTCTGATAGGCCAGTCATACTGTTCGATTTTACTTGCAAATATTTTTTTTATTTAAAAAAAAAACTTACATTTTTCAGATATCCAACAAACAAAATTATCTTCAGCTATCCCATGATAAGTTATTCATATATTTGATGATAATTTTGTTGGTCAAAGATGTGGTGGCAATTGAATGTTCATCAAATATTTGACATTTGATTAGGTCAATAATCTATCTATTGGAATATTGACGATTGACAAAGTCAATATTTACCCAGTTGGACAATATCTCTCTGGTCAACATCCATCGAAGTTCAATAGAATGGCTATTCTTTGTCATAATACAAAATATTGTATTTTTCTAATTGCATTACAAATAGTTAAACACTATTGAGGTTTATTTTTTAAGATAATCTTATAGTTGACCCATACACAAAATCTAAGGTTTATCTATGATTAAAAATAATGTTGATTTTGGTTGAGGTTTTATATAATTAAGAAACTTGCTCAAAACCATAGAGGTGGTTGTCCACATTAGTGAAACAACTTTCCTTTCATCACTAATTTTCACCACCCTTATAATTCATATACACATCCTAATGGAGTACGTATGACTGCTAATAAACCATCAAAACCTATATTAGATCCCTTGAAATTAGTTTGGTCTAAGTCTTAAGAAAACCATAAGGCATCAATACCAACTTCCAAGGATAGGATGATGATGATGATAAAGATTATGGGGGTTACAATGACAATGATGATGATAACAATGATTATGATGATGATGATGCTAATTACCTTGGCCAATCTTCTCCTTTTTTAAATGTCATCATTTTCATAACAATAATCATTATATTTAACATCGTCATCCAAGTCATAATCATTGTCATTGAACTTTGAGGATTTCCCATCATAGATTGCAAGTTTGATGTCATAGGACATGTTTCCCTACTTTCTATATGATTTTTTTAGAGGATATTTTTAATTTTTGATTGTCATCTCAACCCTTGTGATTCTTTTCGCATCGATCATTTCAAAATTGAGATATATGGATCTATATGTAATTCATGGATGCATCATTGACAACTTACCTTGTCCATCTAGGACAATAGGTGTAGGAAGAGATTGCTTTAGTTACCACATTTAGCCTGATATGTATGATCCATGTGTAAATGATATCTCTGATGGGCATTATTTTTACTATGATCACTTAATAATTCTATTCTAACTCTCAATGCTTTAGCTATATGCTCTAAGCTTAGTTTTTCCTTGTTGTTACTTTCTAGTGACCCTTCATTAATGACATAACATAGTACCATCCTTAATTCAAGGAGATCTTAATGATATACTTGTTTTGTTTTGTGATTAGGCTGAGCCTAAGCCAAGACTAGCCCTTTTATTGGATAGAGGAAGAGTGATATACCCACAATATGACGTTATTCACCATGATTATGTGAGGCTTAGTCAAGCTTGGATGTCCCTTGGGATAGTTAATGTTAATTTAGGTTGTCATTTATGTCAATATAGCAAGCACTTTTGATGGGAAAGTGAACAACAGCAACTGAACAACAACAAGTGAATAGCAAGTGAACAACACATGGTCAATTGAACAAAAATTGAACAGCATGTGGTCAATTGAACAACAATTGAATAGCATGTGGTCAATTGAACAATAGAAAGTCAATTGAACAACAATTTGTCAATTGAACAACAATTGAATTTGAACATCAGGGTCAATTCAACAGTAATTGAATAGTAGGTGATCAATTGAACAATAGGAGGTCAATTGAATAGAAATTAAAAGCAGTAGGTCAATTGAATAGAAAATGATGTAGGAGGTAAATTGATCATCAATTGAACATCAAATAGTGCAATAAATCTAGAGAAGCCATATCAAAGCCAAAGAGTCGAAAAAAATTGTGATTTGAGTTGTGGACCCAACTGCTTCAATAGAAAACGTCCTAATATAATATCACATCCGCAATTTCACAAGTCTAAAAACATGACATGTAAAACCTCCAATTGTGATAGAGCTATGGACCTAATTGATTTATCAAAAGACAATTTATTAAATATCGTATCCGCCATGAAATTATATGTGAATATCGGTGTTACCGAAAGTCGTGATTACGATAAGCCATGACGTGGCATGTGGGACCTCCATAGCATCTCTTATATGATTTCCGTAAATAATACAAGCTAATCATAAGTCAACCCTTCTGATATAATTTTTGATATATGGGTCGACTTCTCCTCCAATAGACGTGTCCTTTAGTTACTAACCCATATAAATACAATTTCAAATGCTTTACCTCAAGGCAAGGATCTTGGTATCGATTACAAAATGAAGAAGGATAGTTCACAAATCGTGAATGAATGGAAGTCGAAGGTTGAGAAGTCGAAAGGACTTTTAGATGTAGAAGAAAGTGAAGATCGAAGTCGAAGTTCGTCAAGCCGAAAGATAGACAGACAGAGAAAGAATAGTAGAAACCAAAGATTGAAGTTGAAGTTTGAAGCCAAAGGAATATCAAATGCAGAAGAAACCAAATATCAAATTTCAAGTTCGAGAAGCTGAAGGATTGGCAAGCAGTCGAAGCTGAAGGTCGAGCAGTCAAGGAAGCTAGAAAATAGAGTGGGAGGACAATTTTTTAAACTGGATCATCTTGAAAAACAGGGTCAGAGCCCTTGGGATCGGTGCCTCTGAATTGGAAGGATTGGTGTCCTTTGGGTAGGTGCACATAAACACAAGGTTGGTTCCTTGAAGAAGATAGGATCGAAGCCTTAGAGGTCAGAGTATCATCAAAGACCAAGTTGGTGCTTGGTAATAATTGTCATACATTGTATTTATTCTTTTTATAGATTCAATGAAATTATTCTTATACATTTCTCTGATTAACTTGTGAATAATTTAACTGGTAATAATAACAATTGAAAGAAAATACTGATTCACCCCCCCCTCAGTATTTCTAACAATTGGTATCAGAGGAAGCTCCTTCATAAATCAACCTAATACCTGGAAGAAGGATTCTTAGTCACAGTGAAAAATCAAGAAGTATCTGGAAGGGTCCCTCTGTTCGATAGCATAAATGTTTTGGTTTTGGAATAAAATAATGTCCTACTACTTAAGGTCCCTTGGACTTGAAGTTTGGCATTTAGTTTTAAATGGGTACACAGCTCCTTCCACTCTTCCAAATGAACAAGATGAAAGGAAAGATTACATTGCAAATGGAAAAGCCCTAAATTCCATCACTAATGGAATCATTGATTCAGAATTTACAAAAGTCATGAATTGTGACTCGGCCAAAGAAGTATGGGATAAGCTAGTTAGCCTATACGACGTGGACTCCAAATTTAAGAAGGCAAAGCTCCAAACTCATAGAAGGCAATTCGAAAGTCTGAAGATGGATGATGAAGAAATATTGCATCATACTTTCTCTGAGTAGTTGAAGTGGTCAACTCTCTTAAAGGATTGGGAGAACAGATTGAAGAAAGAAATGTTGTTCAAAAACTCTTAAGATATCTCCCTGATAGATTTGACTCCATAGAAAGAGCTATAGAAGAAATGAAAGACCTAGATACTCTCAAGATGGATGAACTTCATGGAATCCTCATTGCTTATGAAATGAGAAAAGGAGTCCCAAGTTCCAAAGATGCGACATTCAAGGCCTCAAAATCAAAAAAAAGGAAAGGATGGAATACCAGTAGTGGTGACTCTGATGTTGAATATGACTTGGCAAAATTTACACGAAGACTAAAGAACGGATCCAAGCTAAAAGCTAAGTACCCTCTTATCTATTTCAAATGTAGAAAAATAGGTCATTACGCTGCAAAATGTCCTCATAAGCATAAAAGTGATGATGAAGAAGATTCTAAAAGGATGATATACAAAAAGAAAGGGTTCAATAAGAAGAATCTCTTCTCTAATCAATAAGAGTCTTATGAACATGATTTTATAATCATCAAAAGAAAATCAACTAATCATTCCCCTCTTCGCAAAAGAAGTGATGATGAAACTGATGATGAAGATGACTATGCTGGGAACCAAGAGGTATTATTCATGACATTCACAAATGATGATGATTCAAGACAAGAAGGAGATGTTATGAATTGATAATAAGTGCCATTAAAGAAAATGAGAAATTACGTAGTAAAATCATTCCTCTCAAGATAGAAATTGAGGAAGCAAAAATAAGGGAAGAATTGAAAAATAAGCTAAAAGAAAAATAAAAAACATGTGAAAATCATGAAGCTGAAATAGTATCTCTGAGAAAGGAAGTGGATCAAGTCAAAAAGAAGTGGGAAAGCTCTTAGACTCTAGACATTGTTCTAAATAGTAAAAAACCTCAATATGACAAATCTGGGATAGGATTTAAAGGAGAATCATCAAGTATGAAGGATAATGCAAAAAGATACGTCGACATACTTTCCAGCAACCCAAAAGTAGAAAAATCATTTCATCGAAGGCCCATCTCAAATCCAAAGAATGAAGAGAGAGTAACTCCAAGGAAGAATGCTCATTCAAATCATGACTATTACAACAAGGCACAAAACGATATTTTTATGGCATTATTATTATTGTAAGAATTTTTTCATCAAGATAAAAATTGCATGGCTCGTAAGATTGAACCATCATAATTGAAGGTTCAAACAGAAAAACCATATGTTTTCAAAGGACGAGAAAAAATCAAGACTTATAACTCTTTTGATCCCCTAGCCAAATTTGATCCAATTTGCTCATTAAAATATATTTTTTTTAAATACAAAAAATATTTGCAAGTAAAATCAAATAGATGATGAAGATGACTATGCTGGGAACCAAGAGGTATTTGTTACACTAAAAAATGTCACCATGACTATTTACAGTTAGTATGGCTCAATCAACAGTCATGCTACCCTCTTAGGCAAGTCTTATGCCTCTGCTCTCCATGTCAAACTCCAAAAAGAGAGAAAGTCTTGTATAAATGTATTTATCTCTGGGGACGCAGGTTCTCTCAACCTTACCTGCGGGGACGCTCCCAACGTTCACAAAATCTGCGTCCAAAGACACTCTGTATGTAAAGGGACAGGTGCGTCCCCCTGTAAAGGTTAGAATGCGCAAGTTTCATCTTTAAAAAGTTACTTGTGGTCATTTCTAGAGCATTCTAGAAGGTTGTTCGACGTGTATTGGGCGCCTCCAGATGGTTCATGCACTCCTATCAAAGAGGAACTTATCCCATCAATAAGGGAGCTATCCCACCCAAAGAGGGGATTATCCCATTGATGGTGGACCTGATTAACCTCCTCTTGAGTACTATAAATACAGGCATTGGGCCAGAAGGAGGAGAGGCTGAAGCTATACATTTTCTAAGGGTAAATGCTGCAGGAATTAGGACTCCCATTTAGAAGCTTGTGAGGAGAGATTGCCATCTTTGCTTGTTCTATTTGGAAGTGGGTGAGCTTTGTCAAAGTAGAGGAAGACTCTTGTGGACCCTGGAAGGAGCTTGCACAACACCAAGGCTCAGGTTGTAATGGTTCCTTTTGATTACCTTTAATGCAAATTGGTCCATTCTTCTCAATAACTTGTTGTTTATGGGTTATTTCATGTACTCCTTGGTCTATATGTTGAATATGCTTTGTTTTATGTTATAATCAGGTGCTATTTAATTGTTTGACTGTTGGTGATTGCAGGTTTTGGAGAAAAGGAGGAGCTCATCCAGATCAACAAAGCTTGGACTTCTACAACAGCGTTTGGACAAAGGTAAGAACGAAACACTTGATTTCTCATATCATAATGCATGTTTAGAGAAGGATAGCTCCAGTTTGTTTTGTTTGTCATTAGAATGTCTTAGACTTCTAGGAAGGTCGGTTGTGTCCGCACTCTTGACTGATTCCGTGTGACAAATTTGCGACTCCGCTGGGGAATCCATTGATGAGAAGAGTCTTTTCTTTTGTGTGAACTTTGCTTTGAGAAAATTGGTTTATTTTTCTGGTTTTGGCTCTGTGATTCTGTCTCTGGGTGGGTTAGCTTAGGATTAGTTTTATTTTGCTTTTTCTTGAGTTTTTCAGAAGGACGCACCCTCTGAGTGCTGCACAGTGCGTCCCTGGACGCACTTTTGCTGTGTGCACAGAGCGGGCCCGCACCTGTGCTAACGGGTTGCCTGCGTCCCCTGCCAAAATTTGAGAAAATTCCATTTTTTGCATTTTTGCTCTTAGATTTTGTTTTTTCTTAGTTTTTTCTGCCCAGATTCATTAGTCCCTCGCCAAGAATCTTCACCTGAACTTGTTTTCATAGCATTAAGTGTTTTAGTGGATTTCATTGAAATTTAAGCCTAGGGTTTGATTTTTGAGTAGATCCTGTAGTGACTTTAATGGTGGAAGTTGTCAAGCCTTAGATCTCTCTGGTTTGGTCAACCTTCTTGAGAGTCGGATCTGTCATAAGTCTACCCGTGTGAGCAACCAACCTGTTGAGTTGTCTCTTTGGTCAAATTTCAAAGTGCTTGTTGATTAAGTCTTGAATTCCATTTTACAAAAAGAACAAAAAGATTTGAGTTTTGTTTTGATCAGCTCTTGATTCTGCAATAGCTGGTCCTTGACTTGATTTTGGTCAAGTAAAACAACCTAGAAACATCCTTGTAGGTTTTGGCCTCGTTAAGTTTGCTTAGAGTAAATTTACCTTTTAGTTTGCTTGTGAATGAATTTTTGTAGATTTTAATAGTTGTTAAGATTGATTTTTGTTAAATTAGATTTATTTGCTTTATTAAAAGAAAAATACAAAAACATCTTCTTTAAAAGTCTTGTTTCAAGTAGCTTTGAAAGTTTTGAAAGAAAAAGAGTTTTTCGTGCAAGTAAAGAGTGGTCATGTGTGTGTGCTTGAAAAGAAAAAGAGAATTGTTTCTTTGATTGTCTTTTCTAAGGAAGTTGTTTTCTCTAAAATTTGCATTCTCTCAACTCTCTTAGTTAAGAATTTCATTGAAAAAGGAAAGTAGCGTAAATCATCTTAGGTGCATCTTTGTAGTGGTTGGAGTCGAGTCTACACACCATTGGTTTCACTTCCACTACCTTTTGACTTTAAAGAACAACCATAAAAGTAACGCTTAAAGTAAAATTGAAATAGTAACTTTTATTTACTAGGGCTCTGAAGCACCAATTTAGATCAGGCTAGTGTCTTGGAGTAGGTGAGTAATTAACTCTCCAAGACAACAAAACCAAACAAGTAGCTTATCTTGTGATAGATTAAATCCAATTGTCTCATTTGTACTCTGGGAAAGCTCCTCTTAAAGGAGAAGCACGAGCTCGTGTCCGAACCAGTGAGGGGATCATTCCCCCCTCGTTGGGAACGACGCCAGACACGCACGTATTACAAACGGTAAACCTCGGATTAACCATTGTCGAGGAGCCAGGGGTCACTTGTCGGTAAACCTTGGATTATTGTCAAGGAGCCGGCAAGGGGATTGAGCTTGCTACTCTGCCCTTGCGTGCTGTCGGAGTTTAGACTGTTCCCCCAGGTGCATTTGTTGCGATTGGTAACCTTAGTGACCATTATCTTTAGGATTCTACCGAGGTGACGGTGGAGGGAAGGTCCCACTGTACCTGGAGCAGACGTCGGTTATACTCACTTGGATTTTCTGGGGGGTTCACTTCACTCGAGACGGTTAAAGTGGAGGAACTTGGTCCAGTCTATTCATTAAGCAGGTTGCCGGGGTAACTGTTCCACCCGCCATTTCTGTACTGAATCCAGCGAGGTTGGGCTTCATCACCAACTAGCGCTTTTGGTCCGGAAGACTACTGTTTATGTTTGGTTTGACGCCCTAGATTCTTTAGGCGTGTGATTCAAATTTGTTTGGTTCTTTAGAGACTTTAGGTGGTTTGATTTGAAATTTTATTTTGTTTTCGTGTGTAGTAGTTAAAAGTTTTTAGCTGTGGCGGAATTACCGAGACAGTCCCGTAGACTGCGGGGCCAGTCTCCTGAAGTTGTTTCTGTGGCCGAATTGTTGAGAAGATCCCGTAGACTTAGGGGTGAACCTCCTCAAGACGAGTCCAGTCATTTAGAAGGTTTAAAGGTCCTTGTAACTCCTCCTAGTGGCAGTAGAGTAGGTTCACCTGAAGAAGGAGAATCTTCCTTGGTGGTCCATCCAGATTACCAAAGTTTAGAGACAGGTTATAATCCCGAAGCTGTTACAGTTTCTGAGCTTGTTGGTAGTTTTTCGTCTGCTAGTGATACAGGCGAAGAACCAGAAATATCCGAACCTGTTACTCCGACTCCTAGTGTTCCTGATTCACCGAGAATAGAAAGAATTATCACCGAAAATCTTCCTGTTGGTTTGATTGCTATTGAAGAACTTGTTCCAGAGGAAGAAATAGGCGTCTCTGATCCTGAAGATCAAATTACCCTTGATCTAAGGGAGCGTGAATCTATCTTTTACAGTCCTCCTAGAAGTACTACTTGGTACCTTTCGTTAACCAATTATCTAGACAACTTTGGGCTAGGTTTTTCTACACCTCGTACTCCTTTTCCACCTGGAGGTATTCATACTCCTGTAAATATGTCTGGTCAGTCGTCCGTGTTTACACAAAGTCCTGAATCTTTTTTACATGGCGGTCCTTCTGTTCCTACTGGGTATCAATCTCTTTCTGGTACCTTTGCGGGAGCATCTCCTCAACCCGTTGATCATGGGTTATTAGTTGGAAACAGTGGTAATATACCATTGGGTGTAGGAGACATTTACATGATGTCAGGTTCAGTTCCCGTTTCCCAACCTCAAGGTGGCCAATTACCGCCTGGGGGGCAGCCTCCGTTAATGCCTGGGGGGCAACCTCAAGGTACTTCATTCGTGTCTGGGGGGCAACCTCAAGGTCAGTACGCTCCTATGGGGCAATACATACCTCAAGGTCAACCCCAGCCTCAATATGTACCCCAAGGTCAACCTCAGTATCAATATCAACCTCAAGGATGGCAACCTCAAGGATGGCAACCCCAAGGGTATCAACCCCAAGGGTATCAACCTCAAGGGTACCAACCTCAAGGTCAAGGTCAACCCCAGTATCCGTATTTACCTCAAGGTTATCAACCTCAAGGTCAATACTCAAATCAAGGTTATCAACCACCTCAAGGTCAATCGTATGGTCAAGGTATGGGAACTGCACCTTACAATTATCAATCCTATCCTCAATCCGGCTATGGATCTCAGTATCCTCAACCTGTTATGGGTCAATACCCTGGAATGTTAGTGTGGGATCCTTCACAGGGTCAACAGATGTTGCAGCCAAGTATGCAGTCGGTACCTCAAGCGGACAACCTGTAGTTTCTGGTCAACCCCAGCAACCGCAACCTGTCCAGTCAAGTGTTCAAACCTCTGTAACTTCGGTAGTTACTCAGCCGCCAATTGCACCTAGTACTCCATCTCAAACGGCTGCTGCAACTACCGCCACATCTACCATACTTACTTCTGGAGTATCGACGGCTCCGGTTTCTACTGTCTCTGTAACCACTCCTCAGACATCTGTACCGTTGTCCGGATCTACGATTCAAACCACGGTCCAGATGCCTGTAGGCCAACCTGGTATAAGTACGGTTGTCACTACTCAACCTCAATTTGTTCAACCTCCGTACCAGGGACAGTATCAACCTGGGCAAGCTGTCCAACAACCGGTTTACCAGTATCAACCGTATCCTGGGTACACTTATCAACAACCTCAGCAACCCCAGTACGGTCCGGTTAATCCTGGTTTTCCAGGAGGATATAATATCCCAAATGCAACTCCTGTTCCTAGTTATCCTGGATATCCTCCTCCTGGGGCCGGTATTGTGACCCAGAGTTTTAGAGATCCTAACCGGCAGTTACCGTTTATCGCAACTTTGGATTTACCAGACTTGACGCGCCTAACGAACGATCCAATTCAATATCTTCCGTTCTGGCCGCCAATGCCAAATAAGTTGCCCAGCGATATACCCAAGTTCGAAGGTAAGTCTGGAGAGGATCCGTCCAATCACGTGATGACTTACCACCTCTGGTGTGCTTCAAATTCTATCTCGGATGATTCGATCCGCCTACGTCTTTTCCAGCGTACACTCATTGGTCTCGCGGCCAAGTGGTACATTGAGTTACCACGGGCCTCTTTTTACAATTTTAGCCAGTTAGCTACTTCGTTCTTAACTCACTTTCAGTTACCGGTCAGATACGATAACGGTACGGAGTTATTAACTTCACTAAAACAATCAACCTCCACGTATATTTCTGATCACATTCATGAGTGGAGACGTCGAAGAAGGCTAGTGAAAGTTTTTATCCCAGACCAAATCTTAGCTGAATGGTTTGTTAAATCATTATTACCAAGGATTACTGAAGATGTAGCTAAGGCCGGAGTAGTTACTGAGGAGCAAGTCATTGCTCAGGCGCAATACCTTGACTTAGTTTACACTCAGTCGGGTACATTACACGAGAAGATTCCGGATCTTCCAAAGTCGAATCAAATCGCTGCTGCTCCTTCGGGATCTCATGCCGCTGATGGTATGATTGGTATCGTGAATACAAAGAGCAAGAAGAAGTCTTCCAAGGCTTCAACTACTCCTATTATCACTTTGCCCGATTCCCCGACGGAGAGTCTTCTCCTGAACTTACCGCCGATATTCACGCTGTAGAGTCATCTACGGCCAAATCAAAAAACGGCGGAAAGAAGAAAGGAAAGAAGAAGGCTAAAGCAGACAAGGCTCCGAAGGAGAAAACAGAAAAGTCGGAAACTAATGACGAAAAGCGCAAACCTCGATATCCTTGTCTTATTTGTGAAGAGGATCATTTTACGAGAGATTGCCCTCATCGGGCCGAGGTAGTGAAAATAGTCAAAGGTTCTCCCACTCCTGCTGTGTTAAAAAATCCATTTCCGGAGCAGGAGAATAAGATGATAGGTTCTTCCTCGAATGCCAGTGAAGAACCCATTTTGATGATGTCTCATGTGAGGATTGCGACTCGATCGCAAGATTATGGTAGTAAGAATCCTGTTGATGGTAAGGAAGCAGAATCTTCTCATTCTAATCCATCAACCTCAGCTCCTGGTTCCGATCCACTACAGATCGAGAAACCTAACCCAGACTTAGTAATTAAACCGCCCGCCAAGGGTGTACTTCGAAGGTCTGCTTTCAATCCACATGCGAGAGCAGCCCAGAATTACAACATTGTTGAGGACTTAGCTGTTTCACCCTCAGCAATGTCGGCGTTAGAAGTGCTGCAATCATGTCCAGCACAACGAAAATTGCTTTTGTCGGCTATAGGAGCTGTTGATGTTCAGGATCCGAATCTAATGATCTTCGATCTAGAAAATAGTACGCCGCGTCTCCCCCATCAAATGGCTTTCCAAATTCCAGTGATAGTCAAAAACAGGCCTATTCATAGGACTGTGATTGATGAGGGAGCTTCTACGTGTATTATGTCGATTCAATGTTGGAGATCCCTTGGTTCTCCTTCGTTGAACCAATCCCCCACCATCCTTAAGGCCTTTGATGGCCGTGGGTTCCGTCCGTTTGGTATTCTACAGGAATTGCCTATAGGGGTAGAAGGTAAAATCGTTAGTCTGGATGTGGAAGTGGTTGATGCCCCTCTAGACTACAACCTTCTTTTGGGTCGAAGTTGGTCATATGCTATGACAGCGGTCGTTTCATCGGTCTTCAGAGTAATTAAATTTCCACATAACGGTAAGATCGTGACTATTGATCAGCTGACATACTTTTCATCCGACCCAGCCTCTTCAGAGAGTATCCAGCATGTCGGTAAGACGACAATCCCTTATAGGGACGTTGGTGTAGGTTTAGTTAAGGATTCCGGTTTACTGGGAACTTTTCCTCTCCCTCCACTCAGCGTAGAACCTTCGTTTGCAACAATTCATATGATTACATCAGAAAACATTATTTATGATGATCCTTGGTTTGTCCCATCTGACTCTGAGATAGACTCATTCGGTAATGCTATGCCCTTGAGTCCATATGAAATTGCTTATGAAGCTCTCATGTCTTTTACCGACTTTCATTCGACCGAGGTCGACCAAATGAATGTGGTCAGTGAAGAGTCACTTTTCACCTCACCCTTAGAACGGATAGCGTTTCCCGAAGTCGTGTCATCTGACGAACAACTTCGCGAAATCCTAAGTGTAGACGATCTACCATGGGAGGATCTCCATCACAGATCTTCGTTTTTACCTAAGGATGATGCATTTGAAAATGATTTTTCATCTATCTTTACCGCTGAATATGTCAAAGACGCTCAGGATCCAACGAAACATTCTGATTCAGAGTTGAATTTAGGGAATATTTCTCGTACTATTCCCATTGATATTTCAGTGAAGCCCGGAATTGAGGAGAACATTCATATAGGTGCCGCATGTACAGAAGAAGAAATCCAAACTTACAAGGCCCTATTCCAAGAATTCCGCGATGTGTTTGCCTGGTCTTACGAGGAAATGCCGGGAATCGATCCTGCCATTGTTGTTCATGAAATAAAGACCTACCCGGATGCTAAACCCGTCCGGCAACGGTTGCGTCAGATTCACCCTCGAAAAGCGGCTGCGATTAAAGCAGAAGTCGAAAAGCTGTTGAAAGCAGGTTTCATTTATCCGATCCCGTTAACGGATTGGGTATCGAATATTGTTCCAGTCAACAAGAAACAAGGAACAATAAGAATCTGTATCGACTATAGGGATATAAATCGAGCTTGTCCAAAAGACAACTATCCTACGCCTTATATCGATCAAATTATTGATGATTGTGCCGGAAGTGAAATGTTTTCCTTTATGGATGGTTTTTCGGGCTATAATCAAATCAATATTCTACCTGCCGACCAACCAAAAACGGCATTCATTTGTCCATGGGGGACATTTGCTTATTGCAAATTACCTTTTGGGCTTAAGAATGCCGGGGCCACTTTTCAACGGGCGATGTCTTATGCATTTCACGACATCAAGCACATTGTGCAACCGTATCTCGATGATTTGCCTGCTCATTCTTTACATCGAGCTGATCACCTTGTCCACCTACGAGCAATCTTTATGAGGTGTAGGCATTATCGAATTCGTTTGAATCCCCACAAGTGTGTTTTCTGTATAGAAACAGGTCGATTGCTGGGATTTGTTGTTTCAAAAGCCGGCATTCGCGTCGATCCCTCGAAAGTCGAGGCTATCATCAAATTGCCTCCTCCTTCGAGTTTGCGCCAACTCCAAAGTTTGCAAGGGAAAGCGAACTTTTTACGCCGATTCATCCCAAACTACGCCGAGGTCACTAAAGGTTTTACAAGGTTGTTGAAACAGAACGCACAATTCTTTTGGGACGAGATTGCTCAACAATCTTTTGATGCACTTAAACACGCGTTGACCCATGCACCGTTGTTGCATCCTCCCAACTACAACCAGGACTACTTCTTATACCTCGCAGCTTCGCATTCCACCATTGGAATGGTGTTAGTTCAAGAAGATGAATTCGGAGCGGAGCATGTGATATATTATCTTAGTAGGACCTTAAATCCCACTGAGCTAAAATATTCGCATGTGGAGAAATTGGCCCTGGCAGCCGTTCAAGCTGTCCAGCGTTTTCGTCACTACATTCTTCTCCGTAAAACTACAGTTATTTCGGATTGCAACCCTATGATTTATATTTTGACAAAACAACTGCTAGGGGGCAAGTACTCTAAATGGATCGTCATCCTGCAAGAGTTCGACTTGGAGTTCGAGAAGTCCAAGTCTAAGAAATCCTTAGTTTTTGCGGAATTGATGTGTGATTTCCCGAGTACTGACACAGAGACTGTGGCAGAAGAGTCCATTGCGGACGAATCTTTGTTTCTTATCAGTACTGTAGATCCGTGGTACGGGGATATAATCATCTATCTCCAAACCCAAACCTTTCGGCCTGAAGCTTCAAAGGCGGAACGTCGAAAAATTCGGTTTCAATCCCAGCCATACAAAATTATTGGAGATACACTTTATCGCCGGGGGGCAGACTTAGTTTTTCGACGTTGTCTAACTCACGAAGAGGCTGAGAGAGTTTTGAATGACTGTCACTCTGGAGCATGTGGCGGTCATATGTCTGGGTATGCCACAGCTCAGAAGGTGTTGCGCGCTGGTTACTTCTGGCCATCTATGTTTAAAGATTGTATCATTGCAGTCCGGAAGTGCCACAACTGCCAAGTGTTTGATCGAAAGATGCGCGCACCACCTGCTCCTCTCCACCCTATAATTGCCGTTGGTCCATTCGCCAAATGGGGTATCGACTTTATTACTTGTAACCCTCACTCGGCCGGGGGGCATGCGTATATCATCCTCGCGGTTGATTATTTCACTAAATGGGCCGAGGCGATGCCTACATTCGACGCAAGCGGCAAAACAGCTGCAGTTTTCATATTCAATCATATAATAACTAGGTTTGGTGTCCCACAAGCAATCATTACTGACCATGGGAGCCATTTTCGAAACACCATGATGACTGAACTTACAAGCCAGCTTGGTTTGCGCCACGACAGCTCTACTCCTTATTATCCGCAAGCCAACGGTTTGGTTGAGTCTATCAACAAAGTTCTGGTTATCATGATCCGACGAACCATTGGTATTCATCGGTCGAATTGGCACAACATGTTATTTTCGGCGCTATGGGCATACCGAACCTCAGTGAAAACCTCAACAGGGTTCACTCCTTTCCAGCTAGTTTATGGCTTGGAAGCAGTGTTACCCATTGAATGTGAAATCCCATCACTTCAAATGGCTGTCGAATTACTCCCAGCTACTTCCGAAGAGGAGAAACGTTTATTGTACTTAGCTAAATTAGATGAGACTCGACGTGACGCTGCATTGGCAATCGAGACTCACGCGAAGCGAATGAAAGCTCAGTATGATAGAAATGTGACCCCTCGAAGTTTTTCGGAGGGAGACCTAGTGCTTTTATATGATCAAGCTAACGATAAGCTAGGTGCTGGAAAATTCGTTCCTATGTGGCATGGACCCTATATTGTAAAGCGAAAGCTAGCAAAAGGGGCTTATGAGCTGGTAGATTTTGATGGGGACTCTTTGGGTAAACCCAGAAATGGACTTTACCTAAAGAGGTATTATGCTTAAATGGTGGGTATGGAGAATTTTTAGTTAGGTTAGGTTTTCTTTCTAGCTAGTATGATTGTTAGTTAGTCAGTGTGCTTAGCTTAGTGAGTGTGTTTTTCGTCGTTATTCTGGCTTATCTTGGTTTTACTCTTGATATTACAGATGTCGACGCCTCTCCAAACATACATTGGATTTGCTGATGGTGCTTGTCATAGTACACGGAATATCTCTTCCGCAGCTTGGGTTATCTATTCACCCTCTGACGAGTTAGTTTCTATGCATGGGGTAAGCCTCGGTCAAACAACGAATAACATTGCAGAATACAGTGCAGTGGTTGAATTATTATCCGAATCTATTTCATTTGGAATTCGACGTTTGATAGTGAGGTTAGATTCTGAACTTGTTGTATTACAGCTTAATAGAGTTTATGCCATTAGAAATCCTGTGTTATTAAGGTTGTTTTTGAGAGTGCGTCTCTTGGAACGTGAATTTGATTACATTGAATATCAGCATATTCCAAGGTCCTTAAATACATTAGCAGATGCAATTGCTTCTCGAGTGTTGGACAGACATTTACGATAATCATGCAAGTAAATTTAAAAACATTTCATCATACATGTTAAACAAGATAAGCCGGTAATAGTGATATATATATAGATAGGAGTGTGTCAAAAAAAATATACATCGTCTTCGATCATAGGTTGAAAAACACCTTATGATCGGCAAAAATGATAGAGTACAAAAAGTCAAAAATGTCACATGTGTCTACAAAGTGACTAGCCAATCACTGGTGGTGCTCCCTATACGACACCACTGCACGGGCTACCTTACGCAAAAATCTCCTAAACGGTCCAGGGACTGCGACTACAAAGCGCTGAAGCCTGATAGGAATGTCATCCATAGTAGTCTCAGGCATATCTGCCGTCAGACGCTCTAGATCATGCTCCAACTCAGCTAGTACTTCTGCAGCCGCGTCCTGTGGGGCCGGTACCGGTGTAGCTGGATGTCTCCTCTCAAAAGGCCGGAGGTTGGCTGGACGCTGTGGACCAACATCTGCATTTTGAAAATTTTACTGTCAGTTTTGAGACGATATATATAAAAAACAAAAAAAATACATAATTTGAAAACTTGTGAAAAATAAAGTACCTCTGTCATCCCATTGTTCTCCCTGTGGAAGAACCATGTCCGGATCATGTCGAAAATCTACTCCGGCGTACGGAAAGTCCTGAATCGAGAAAACCTGGTCCTCCAACCAGTGAAAGTAACTATCAGAAAATCGAACAACTGCCGCGCCCTCGTCAGGATGCCGGGCCATCACCGCAACCCATCGTACCAGCTTTGGCTCCCGAAGACCCAAGATATCAACAGTGAGTTGCTGAGGGATCAGCATCGGAACTCTCTCTAAGGCAAAGCTCACGACTAAAGGCCCATATCCAAAAGTTTTCAGTCGTCCGTTCTTTGCCTTAGTCAGTTGGCTCTTCATATTAGCCGACACAGCATCACACCAGTTGAAAATGGTGCCTTGGTAACAGTCAATTGCCATCCGCATTTGGGACCCAGAAGCAATGTGTAAAGCGGCTGCGCCGCAAATTCTGGTAACCGTGAATGCTATAACTTTGAGTTCACGCAGAGAGATGTGTTTGATCTCCACGCCTTTCGAATGGTGTGCCCCAGGTGTGCACCAATCTTCCCGGAGACTAACAAGGGATTGGCCACCCGGCCTAGTCCCGGCTAGATTGAGTTGCTCGCCTCTGTTTGGCAAGCCAGTGAGAAAGTATACATCCGAGGGCTCTATCTCGAGCTGGTGCCCTCCTATGTAAAAGCATTGCTCTTGAACGTTCCATCTCTCAACCAGCCATTCTAAGAATCTTACCTGAGCCCTCATGCCCGGTATGGCCCAGTATTTGTATAACCCGCATGCTTTTAGGGCATCCAGGGAAGGTTGGTGTTCTATTGCAGCTTCATCAACCTCTTCGTGCTCTCTTTCTCTCCAATCCAACATGGTGAGTGCCCTACACACCAAGAAATGATGATTAGAATTAATTTGGGGAATTTTGAATGGTTATTTGTGAGGATTGGGGTTTCAATTTCCGCGTTCCACGGAGGACGCACCCCGCGTTTGGAACACAGGGCGTCGGGATGCAGCTGGCCTGAAGGTGGGCTGCGTCCCCCGACCATTTTCCTGTATAGGAAAAAGTCGGGGGACGCAGGTCACCCGAAGGGCACCTGCGTCCACCGAGGAGCGCATTTTGAAACCTAAACCCTCCCAAAAAACAAAACTAAAACCTAAAAAACAATTTTAATCGGATAGAAATGAAGAGTAGGATGTTGTAAAATACCTGGAAGAGACGGCGTTCGATTCTGACGGTCGGATTTTCCGCAGCGACCACGGGAAGTTTCTTGTCAAAAGCTCCTTTTTCAACCTCAACAGTCAAACGGTAAAAATGACATGGTAAAAAGTCTTTTTATAGGTTTTTTGGATGAATTTGTTCATTTTTCACCATGGAAAGATATTTTTCGATGAATTTTTGCCTATCTTAAACAGGTATGAGTAATGTGTCGCTTTTGTGCAGGACAAAGGGACTTAGAGGGAAAATTGTCATTTTTTCACGGACAAAATATCAGAGTCATCTTTTAAGCCCTTTTCTGACTCCTAAAAAATGAAAAGATTGCCGAGCGTTTCTTTTACACTCGTTAAAACGGAATTAAAAGACGGTCCCCTTATAGCTCTTTTCTGACCGTAAAATCAGGAAAAGATTGCCGGGTTTTTGTCGTTTCAAACTCGATACGGAAATAAAACGACGTGTCCTTGATCGCTTTTTACTTTTCAGGTCAGTGGCACTAATTATGAAAGTACTCCTTGGTCGCAAGATCAAGCGGTTCCCCCAGGTATTATTTTATACTTTTTCGGGCTTGAGGGACACAAATCTACGAAAAAGTTCAACTTGGAGTCTTCTTAAGTTTTTCAGACTCTCTAAAATTGAAAAACACCGAGTTTCCCCTATACTGGGCTCGTTAAACATTTCACAGTAAAGGACCTGTTCAATTACAAACAGGAACGAACCACTCCTTCCTAGGGTTCGAATCAAAACTAGGTTGGACTCATCCGAAGGATGAGCTTATAATCAAGCACATGTTATCCTCCTCAAGCTTGTTAAAAATAAAGAGGTACTTGCCAGAAATGGTGGGGGAAAAGAGAGAAGAATGAACCTGTTTGTTACCTTTTGTCTCAAAAGAAACTTTATTACCACTCTTGAACACGACACTTTTCATTCACCTGGGTTGGGAAATCTTTTACCTCACAGTTGATCAAACCACTTTGAAAGTCTTTAACCGGGTTCCGGGGATTAACTTTGAGTTATTCGTCACCAAGCCATCTGTCGTGTCGTTATGTGTTCAAGAGGTCTGCAAACAAAACTTTCATCTGCAAAATACTTGTCATCCATTTGACCATCCCTGAGTCAGTCCTTACAGCAACATTTCTTCAACTTGAACAATGATTTCGTGTTGCGGGCTTGCCTGCAACGGGTCGCTTTCTATCGACATCAGCACATTATCTAGAGAGATGACTTAGAAATCGTCAGTACCTTGAAGTCTGCATGCATCAATGGCAGGTTTCTCGCCTTTGACGTCAGTTAACATCATTGACTTTCGATCGAAGGATTCCGTGAAATGTTCGACATCAACTCATTCATTCACATCTCATGGATTGTACTGGGTACTTTGAGAACCATTGACATTACTGGTGGTCTCTCTCACGCTTGTTAACAGTTTACATCATTGACTGGTAATCAAGTGGTTTCTACCATGTTCGACATCAACTCATTTATTCGCATGGCTAGAATCGTACCAATTCGGGAAGTAGAAATGAAGACCCTGGATCTAGTTTCCACCATCCAGGCTGCGAGGAGTTTTGTATTCATTATCTAAGTAGACTAATCATAAACAGATGGCTGCGTCCATACTGTGTCTACAAAAGTCTATGATTGTGATGTACTGCAAAATCATTCCTGTATCAGAGTAGTTAGTCTGTTAGTTAAAAGTTTTGATCTGAGTATGGGAATGCCTACCTCAGTGATGATATAATCTTATACATGTATTTTGTGTTGAAAATTGCAGGTTCTGACCAGGCTCTCCACGGGATAATCCTTGAAATGATAAAGCGCTTCACCCTTCCTAGATATTACAAACCCTAATCTATTCCAGGCTTCGCACTTTAGGGGGCAATCTGTTACACTAAAAAATGTCACCATGACTATTTACAGTTAGTATGGCTCAATCAACAGTCATGCTACCCTCTTAGGCAAGTCTTATGCCTCTGCTCTCCATGTCAAACTCCAAAAAGAGAGAAAGTCTTGTATAAATGTATTTATCTCTGGGGACGCAGGTTCTCTCAACCTTACCTGCGGGGACGCTCCCAACGTTCACAAAAGCTGCGTCCAAAGACGCTCTGTATGTAAAGGGACAGGTGCGTCCCCCTGTAAAGGTTAGAATGCGCAAGTTTCATCTTTAAAAAGTTACTTGTGGTCATTTCTAGAGCATTCTAGAAGGTTGTTCGACGTGTATTGGGCGCCTCCAGATGGTTCATGCACTCCTATCAAAGAGGAACTTATCCCATCAATAAGGGAGCTATCCCACCCAAAGAGGGGATTATCCCATTGATGGTGGACCTGATTAACCTCCTCTTGAGTACTATAAATACAGGCATTGGGCCAGAAGGAGGAGAGGCTGAAGCTATACATTTTCTAAGGGTAAATGCTGCAGGAATTAGGACTCCCATTTAGAAGCTTGTGAGGAGAGATTGCCATCTTTGCTTGTTCTATTTGGAAGTGGGTGAGCTTTGTCAAAGTAGAGGAAGACTCTTGTGGACCCTGGAAGGAGCTTGCACAACACCAAGGCTCAGGTTGTAATGGTTCCTTTTGATTACCTTTAATGCAAATTGGTCCATTCTTCTCAATAACTTGTTGTTTATGGGTTATTTCATGTACTCCTTGGTCTATATGTTGAATATGCTTTGTTTTATGTTATAATCAGGTGCTATTTAATTGTTTGACTGTTGGTGATTGCAGGTTTTGGAGAAAAGGAGGAGCTCATCCAGATCAACAAAGCTTGGACTTCTACAACAGCGTTTGGACAAAGGTAAGAACGAAACACTTGATTTCTCATATCATAATGCATGTTTAGAGAAGGATAGCTTCAGTTTGTTTTGTTTGTCATTAGAATGTCTTAGACTTCTAGGAAGGTCGGTTGTGTCCGCACTCTTGACTGATTCCGTGTGACAGTATTATTCATGGAATTCACAAATGATGATGATTCAAGACAAGAAGGAGATGTAAATGAGTTGATAATAAGTGCCACTGAAGAAAATGAGAAATTACGTAGTAAAATCATTCCTCTCAAGATAGAAATTGAGGAAGCAAAAGGAAGCGAAGACTTCTTGAAAAATAAGCTAAAAGAAAAATCAAGACTTATAACTCTTTTGATCCCCTAGCCAAATTTGATCCAATTTGCTCATTAATTTTATTTTATTTTAATACAAAAAATATTTGCAAGTAAAATCGAACAGATGATGAAGATGACTATGCTAGGAACCAAGAGGTATTATTCATGGCATTCACAAATGATGATGATTCAAGACAAGAAGGAGATGTAGATGAATTGATAATAAGTGCCATTGAAGAAAATGAGAAATTACGTAGTAAAATCATTCCTCTCAAGATAGAAATTGAGGAAGCAAATAGAAGGGAATACTTCTTGAAAAATAAGCTAAAAGAAAAAGAAAAAAGATGTGAAAATCATGAAGTTGAAATAGTATCTCTGAGAAAGGAATTGGAGCAAGTCAAAAAGAAGTGGGAAATCACTTAGACTTTGGACATTATTCTAAATAGTAAAAAAACTCAATATGACAAATTTGGGATAGGCTTTAAAGGAGAATAATCAAGTACGAAGGATAATGCAAAAAGATACACTGACATACTTTCCAGCAACCCAAAACAAGACAAATCATTTCATGAAAGGCCCATCTCAAATCCAAAGAATGAAGAGAGAGTAACTCCAAGGAAGAATACTCATTCAAATAATGACTATTACAACAGGTACAAAACTATATTTTTTGGGCATTTTTATTATTTTAAGAATTTTGGTCATCAAGCTAAACATTGTATGGCTCGTAAGAATGAAACACCAAAATTGAAGGCTCAAACAGACAAACCATATGTTTTCAGAGGAAGAGAAAAAATCAAGACTTATAACTCTTTTGATCCCCTAGCCAAATTTGATCAAATTTGCTCATTATGCAACGATAATCGACATACTGAATAGAATTTCCCTCTCAAAAGAAGAGAAGCAAAAATGAGAATCCCAGTATGGATAAATGTGGCCTAGCTCTCTGTGCTCACAATGATGAAAATCATTGGTTTGTGGATAGTGGGTGCTCTAGACATATGACAGGTAACAAAAGAAAGTTTGTCTCATTGAAAAAAAAAGGAGGAAATGTATCCTTTGGAAGTGGATCTCCCAAAATTGTTGGAAAAGGAACTGTTACCCTTATTAATGGAAAAGGGAAGGCAAAAAATGCTTTACTAGTAGACGGGCTCAAACAAAATATCTCAAGTGTTAGCCAAATCTATGATCAAGGACGCGAAGTTGTCTTTAAAACTAAAGATTGTAAAATAAGTAACTCATCATCAGGAGAACTGGTGGCAAAAGGAGTTAGAACATCATATAACATCTACATTTTGAATAAAATTCAAGAGGATAAATGTTATCTAAGTCAAACAAATGAAAGTTGGTTGTGGCACAAGTGATTGGGACATACAAGTTTCGATAACTTGATCAATATCAGAAAACTCAGTGCATTGCAAGATATCCCAAAGATATTCAAGCCAAATCAAGGTGTATGTGGGCCATGTCAACATCGAAAGAAAACTAGAACCGGCCACAAGACCAAGGAGTACTCTACATCGAAACCTTTGGAGATCATTCATGTTGATCTATGTGGACCAACTAGAACTCCGAAGTTCCAAGGAGAAAGGTACTTTTCTTTATTTGTTGATGACTATACTAGAATGATGTGGGTATATTTGATAAGAAATAAATCTGAAGCATTTTAATGTTTTAAGAATCTTAAAGCTCTTGTAGAAAATGAAAAAGATTCTAAGATTAAATTCCTTAGAATAGATAGAGGGGGAGAATTCACATGAAAATAATTTGATGAATTCTGTAAAGTACATGGAATCGAAAGAGAACTCTCTACTTCTATAGCACCTAAGAAAAATAGGGTATTTGAAAGAAGAAACCGAACTATCCAAGAAATGGCAAGAACAATGTTAATAGCAGCTTACTTACAACCAAAATTTTGAAGAGAATTAGTCGGAACAACAGTTTATATCTTGAATTTAACTCAACTAAGGCCAAATAATGAGAAGACCCCTTATGAATTGTGGAAAGGAATACTTGCTTCAGTAAAATACTATTATGAAACCAGCTCAAGAAAAATATAGAAAAGATAGATCAACGCCTTAAAATTCAGCTTCTTTGAGGGGGCAACCTCCTTTACATTACAGAAATAAACAATTCTTGGATGATACAAATGACAAAACCTCCTTTCTATATATAGGAGTCTAAGGAGTCACAATATAACCCAGCCGACCTAACAATAATAATATAAAGCCATAAAAATAACAATAGAGGTATTCTATGGGGCACAGTAATAACAATATGGGGATAATAGGGGCACAACAATATTAATAAGGGGTACAATTACAATAGTAACGGGGTAACCACTAGTATTATAGGGACCCAACATGCCCCTCTCCTTCAAAAACGTTTTGTCCTCAACGCTTGAGTAGTTCTACATACTTCTGTATAAAATTATCATCCTCCCATGTGGAATCTTCAACGGATAAGTTCTTCCACTTGATAAGATACTCTGAAATTGATCGATTTCGTAGCTGTCGAGTTCTTGTTTCTGTGACTGCTTCCGGATCTAATATAATTTTTCCTTCCTTTTCAAGTTATGGAAATATTGTTTGAACTGGGAGCTTGTCGCCTATAACCTTCTTTAAACATGAAACATGGAAAATTGGGTGCAATCGAGAAGCTGCAGGAAGCTCCAATTTGTATGCCATCGTACCAATCTTTTGCAAGACCTTGTATGGACCATAATACTTTGGTGATAATTTATTATCTTTCTTAGCTTGCTTGAGGGACATTTGCTTATATGGTTGTAGCCGTAGGAATACCCAATCACCTACATCAAAACTTCTTTTGCTGCAATGTTGATCTGCCTGTTGTTTCATTCTATTCTGTGCCAACACGAGGTTATCCTTTAAGAGTTGGAGGACTTGTTGTTGATGTTCGATGTGATGTTCCACTGCCTGAACCTTAGAATTTTCTCTTAAATATGATGTGATGGAATGTGGCTAATACCCATAAAGTGCCATAAATGGGGTCATTTTTGTTGCTGTATGGAAGGAAGTGTTATACCACCATTCAGCAAGAGGCAACCATTTGACCCATTGTGCCCGTTTATCAGATACAAAGTAACGAAGATATCCTTCCAAACATTTTTTTACTATCTCAGTTTGCCCATCAAATTGAGGATGATAAGATGAGCTATGAGCTAATTGAGTACCAAGACAAGAAAATAATTCTGTCCAAAAATTTCCAGTGAAAATGCGATCTCTGTCACTTACAATAATCTTTGGGTTTCCATGTAGCTTTTGAATTGTTTCCATAAATGCAGTAGAAACTGTATAGGATTTAAATGGATGTGATAATGCACAGAAGTGTGCATACTTGGTAAGTCTGTCAACTACCACCATGATGACACTCTTTCCCTTAGACTTGGGTGAACCTGTGATAAAATCCATTGAAACCTCCTCCCAACGTTGGCTTGGAATGGATAAAGGTTGTAATAAACCCGGTGTCTTAATTGTTTTAACTTTATTTTGTTGGCAAACCAAACATTCCGCCACAAACTTTTGAATATCTGATTTAAGGCCATCCCAAAAAAATTCCTTCTTAACCCTGTGGTAAGCTTTTAAAAATCTTGAGTGCCCTCCTAAGGGAGAAGTGTGCAATTCCATAAGAATCTTTTGTTTTAGCTGGGAATTCTTACAGAGGTATAAGCGATCTTTGTACCATAACGAATCATTTTGCCAGCTAAATGCATCAAACGTACTGGAATCTTGTTGTAACTTTTGAATAAGTGCCCACACTTCTTCGTCATTCTTCCATTCTTCCCTTGCTTCATTTATCCAATCTGGTTGGATAATAGAAATGGCGCACAACAATGCTTCCACATCCTCATCCTTTCTTGAGAGTGCATCTACCACCACATTTTGCTTCCCTTTTTTGTAGATGATTTCAAAGTCATAACCCAACATATTTGTGATCCACTTTTGTTGCTCTTTAGATGATAATCTTTGTTATAAAAAGTATTTAAGGCTATCATGATCCATTTTTACCTTGAAGTGTTTTCCCATTAGGTAGGGTTGCCATTTCTTAAGCGCATGGAGTATTTCCAACATTTCCTTCTCATAAATAGCTTGGTGTAAAAAATTTCCCTTGATTGGACGACTTTCAAAAGAAATGGGTCTTTCCACTTCCTGGAGCATCACATTCCACAATAAAGGTTTTTTTGAAGTCTGGTGTAGCTAAGACTGGTGCTTGGCACATTGCCTCTTTAAGATGTTTGAGGCCTTTGTTGCTTCTCAAGTCCATGAAAATGCATCTTTCTTCAATAATGTTGTTAGAGGTGCTGCTATTCTCCCATAATTCTTAACAAACTTGCGATAATACCCTGTCAACCGAAGAAATCATCACAGATGCTTTATGGATGTGGGGATTTTTCATTCCTTAATGGCTTTAATTTTTCTAGGGTCTACCTTAACCCCTTCATGAGATACAATATGACCCAGATATTCCACTTCTTGGACTCCAAAGAAACATTTGGATCTTTTTGCATATAATTGTTTTTCCTCCAATAGTTGTAGCACCTTGTCAACATGTTCAACATGATCCTTCCAAGACTTTCTGTAGATTAGTATATCATCAAAAATACTAACACAAATTTTCTAAGGAGTGGTTTGAAAATTGAATTCATCAAACCTTGAAATGTTGAAGGTGCATTGGTAAGGCAAAAAGGCATGACCAAAAATTCATAATGACCCTCATGAGTTCTAAATGTTGTTTTCAGAATGTCTTCCATCTTCATTTTGATTTGATGATATCCTAAACGAAGATCCAACTTGGTGAAGTAAATTGATCCATGCAATTCATCCAGTAATTCATCAATGACAGGAATGGGAAACTTATCTTTAACAGTGCGCTTGTTGAGCTCCCTATAATCCAGACACATGCGCCATGATCCATCCTTCTTGTGCACCAATACTACTGGAGCAGAGAAAGAACTTTGACTCAGTTGAATTATACCAGCCTCTAGCATTTCTGCAACCATACGTTCAATCTCACTCTTTTGGGCATAGGGATATCTGTACGGCCTAATGTTTGGAGGAACACTTCCTGGAATCAGATGAATAGCATGATCATGATCACGCATAGGTGGGAGAACTTTGGGAGTCTCAAATACCTTGGAATGATTGTCCAGGACTTTTTTGAGATCTGGAGAAATAGATGATTCCAATGTGGAATCATCTAGCAAACATAATTGTGCAATTAGACCTCTTTGTTCCTTTTTTAGAAGATTTGTCATACCATTAGAGCTGATTATCTTTCCTGGTTTCCCTGCAATACCCCTTAATTCAACTTCCTTTCCTTCCGTAGAAAATTTGATGTAAAGTTATTGAAAATTAAAAGCTATTGTACCCAAGGATTGTAGCCATTGGACTCCTAGTACAACATCAGCACCTCCCATTGGAATGGAAAGCATTGGGCTAGTCAATACATATTCTCCCATGGATAGCTTGATATTATGGCACTTTCTAGAGAAATTTATTGTTCCTCCATTTTCAACCATCACTTGACACTCTGGTGCTGGATATAAGAAGCAATTCAATTCTTTTGCTACCTTACAATGAATAAAATTGTGGGTACTTCCTGAATCAATCAACACTATTACCTTTTTCTTCTTGATTTGTCCTTCTATCTTGATGGTTTGAGGAGTGGTAATTCCCGCCAATGCATTACAAGATATGGTTGGATTCATTTCTTATTTATCTAGGCTTTTTTCTTGGAGTATATCCTCTTCTTTTGACCCTTCTTGCTCCTTTTCTTCTTCCTCTTCACAATCTATGTAGAATAATTTCTTCTCAGCACACTTATGACCTTTAGCGTATTTGCTATCACAACTGTAACAAAGCCCTTTTGCTCGTTTTTCTTCCAATTGTTGTGGTGTCAACCTTATAGGTTGTGGAAGACTAGGGGCAACAACACTTCCGTCTTTATAGTTGTGAGTGGTATGCTTCCTGGTTGCCATAATTTTGCTTTCCATTTTTCTTGCTAACCTGAATGCCTTCTCTAATGAATCAGGTTCCCAAAGGCGAAAATCATGTTGGATATTATTCTTTAAGACCCTATGAACACATCAATCCTATGCTCCTCTAGAATATTTTTTACCCTTATGTTCAATTTTTGGAACTCCTCAATGTGCTCCATTATTGAACCCTTTTGTTTGAGACTTATCAATTGGCTAAAGAAAGTGTTGCTTTTTGTATCCTCATAATGTGCTATCAATTCTTCCATAAAAATTGCCTAAGTGATAAATTGTTTTCGAGAGCAAAGCCATTGATACCATACAAACTGATTTGGTTCCAAATATAAATTTGCAATACGTACCTTTTGTGTGTTTTGCACATTATTGAGATCGAAAAATTGCTCCATCTGTAATATCCATGTTGCAGGATCCTTGCCATCAAACTTCCTCATATCGGTTTTTGGAATATGGTGGGTCTTCGATCCAACATTAGAATCTATGAATTCATGATTAACGTTTCTTTTGTTCTCATCATGAGTTTCCTTTACTACCCTTTCACCATTAGTAAGCATTTCTTGTAGAAACTTTGTTAAATCTGTCTTCAAAGCTTTCTTCAAATCTTCCATGCCTGTCTTCAAATCTTCCATGTTTGTCTTCAAATCATCCATCTTAGCTTCCACGTCAATCATCTTAGCTTCTACGCCTTTCTTTAAACAATCCATCTTAGCTTCTACACCTTTATTTAAACCATCCATCTTAGATTCTATTCCTTTTTGTGCAAGGGACAGTTGTTGCACTTGGTCTTGTAATTTTGATATACCATGTTGCATCTCTTTCTCTTCTTCATGAGTCATGCTAGAGATTTCAGGTTCCTTACTAGGTGTTTGCATTTTCTTTCCTCGGGGCATCAGTTACTGATAATAATGCTCTACTATGCCCTTTGAATTCCTTCAAAATAAATTTCAAACCAATCTTAAGCAAAAATTTAAAAGATTCTACACACCTTTTTTCGCTTTGTATGAGATTGATATTGCCTCTGATGTATCTCTGTACATTCAAATCATCCAGTTATGAAATTGTGACTTGCAGTAGCCCTCTTTGTCCTCTTTCTAATTCCACCAGTCTGATCCAAATTGGATTCTCCATGGAAGAGTTATGTGAAATCTCCCACAGTGACCTGATTATAGACTAGTTCAGTAGAGCGAACTTGTACGACGTGCCATGAGTCCTGTTTTGACCTTTGGCTCTCCAAAATATATTCAAGAAACTACAGTCTGTCCTCTTTCTATACCTTCTTACGAAATTTCAATCTGATGCTCAGAGATAAAGTTATGACGATTTTCCCCAAGTCACCTGTTTGGAATGTAATTTAGGAGTCTGCAAAAAGACCAACTTCCTCAGATCATATCTCCACAAATATAGCGCGAAAAGCTCTAAAATTCGGATCTGAGCTTCAGTGCGATGTCTTCTCAAATGGTTTTTTTTTTAGCTTCTGAAACGTCACAAAAAAAAAGTTATAGCGAAAATTCCACGATGACCTGTTTAGAGCAGTGAAACCCTAGAATCTAAAGCTCTGATACCAAATTTTATGAAACCAGCTCAAGAAAAAGACAGAAAAGATAGATCAACGCCTTAAAATTCAGCCTCTTCGAAGGGGAGACCCCCTTTACATTACATAAACGAGCAATTCTTGGATGATACAAATGACAAAACGTCCTTTCTATATATAGGAGTCTAAGGAGTCACAATATAACCCAGCCAACCTAACAATAATAATATAAAGCCACAAAAATAACAATAGAGGGATTCTATGGGGCACAGTAATAACAATATGGGGATAATAGGGGCACAACAATATTAATAAGGGGAACAATTACAATAGTAATGGGGTAATCACTAGTATTATAGGGACCTAACAAATACTTCAAGATTTTTGGAAGCAAATGTTTCACAAAAATCAATGATGACTCACCAAGAAAATTTGATTCACAGGTTGACGTTGGAATATTTCTTGGATATTCTACTACGATCAAAGCCTACAAATGCTACAATAATTGTCTACAGAAAATAGTTAAAAGCATTGATGTAAATATTGATGAATACCTTCCAGAAAAAGAAATAGAAGATCATGGAGTTGTTCCTCTCATTGAAGATAATGAAGAAGAACCTGAAAAAAAGGAACAAGATCAACAAAAGGAAAAAGAATCATGTCAAACCCCTTCGAAGATGAAGTTCCTCAAAAATCACCTAGAAGAACAGATTATTGGAAATGTAGTTGAGGGCATGACAAGGCAACACTAGTTCGATAAACCCCTAGTCTAATATGTTGCATAATGATCCACTCATTGATTCGTAACTGGGTGGTACGTTGAGGGAGAGAATTATTGATTACAGAGTTGTGTAGTTCAGGTAGTCAAGGGTCAAGCTTGAGCCTCGAGTCTAGGCAATGCGCAGTTCAGGCTTGGACTGAGAAAATATATTGCATAATTGGGGAGCTCATGGAGCCAAGTTAAGATCTCGAACACTAATTTGGGCCATTGCGCAGTTCTAGAAGATAGAGGAGCATAGGTGATTGCACAATTTAATAGTTCACGAGCTCAGGTTTGATGCTTGAGCCTTAAGACTCTACGAGTGAGTCAGGTTGTATATTTTTGCACTGTTTTTTCAACTGTGTAGTTCTGGGAAGAAGAGTAGACTTGGTGATTACGTAGTTGCATATATTAAGATCTCAAGGTTTGAGCTTGATCTCATTGACTGTGTAATGTGCAGTTTGGCACAAGCTGGAGGGCTCAATTGCACAATTTTGGGGGCCAAGGTTCGGGCTCGAGCACTAGAATTGCACAGTGAATAGTCTTGGGAGGCAAGAACTACAAATTATGCAATGTTAAGGGACAAGGTTCCGTCTTGGTGGTTGGAACTACATAATGTGTAGTTGAGGAGGGTTAGATGAGGCTAGGTTGTAGGGAAATTTCTAAAAAATGGCTAACTACAGGATCAATGAGACTAATGTGAATAGTGATAGGACTTGACTATGATCACATGCTTAGAAAATTTGAATAGATAAAAACATAGATCATTTGTAACATGTTAACGACATATTTCCCTCAATGTGACAATGTTGTGACCACTTTACAACAAGTGAGACACTAAAGATACACTTTGTGATGACCGTGGTGAAACTTGTGCAATGGTGCTTAAAACTTTGGGAATGAGTGCAAAAGGTGTTTACATGTTAAGATAAACTCATTTTCACAAATATAAACCCTTGAAACCACCAAAATTAGCTTATACATATTTAGTGACAATTAACATGCATAAAGACGACATTTATTATATAAAGAGAAAAGGGAGAGCTACAATTGTGATATGTAAATGATAGTGAAAGTGACACATGCCATAGCAAAGATAACGTGAAAAAGAAACTAATTAAATTGAAATGAAGCAAGAGTGACAATCAAAATCATGAGAACAACACTCGCAAAAATGAACGTGCGCAAAAGAAACAATTTGAAAAGCTCACCAAAATAGAAGTACATACACAACCAAAAGTGATTGGTTATCAATGATAGTGTGCACTGACTCTTGACATGGGTTGAACATTTCACCAACACTATCTTGATGCAATGTGATTATACTTGTTTAATCTTGCATAGAAGAACGCTTTCATGAACTCATTGCAAACTAACCATGTGTGAGAAAGTGACTTCGATCGATCAAGAAGTGACCACGGAATGACCAATCACAAGATCCAATGTAGGCTCCAAAATTATAGTATAGGAAAAATTTTGGAGGGTGTTTGTCACAATGACCACACTTGGCGACACACTGGTGTAACTCCAGCTTCTCTACCTTGGTAAATTATTTCATGTAGGGTCTAGTTCTTGATGGAGTATTGATTCATCATTCAGATTACCATTGGTTCCCCACTTACCCCATTCATAAACATAGTCACCTTCATTTATTCACTCGATTAAACACAAACATAATATTAATGATCACACAATGTTTTGAATTAGGATAGAGTAATGAAACTCCTGAGAATTATATGTTTTCAGAGTATAGTTTTTCATCTCTAGTGTTGGTCCATTACCATCAGGCCTAGACGATACCCTGACGGAGTCACTTTAGGGACACAAACATTTCTCCATTGTCAGCAAGCCTAGATAGTACCCCCATAGAGTTTCTTGATTCACCTCTCCGTGCAGGAAGTTGTTCTCTTCTTTTGTGTTTATTTATTTATTTTATATAGGATTGTGCATCGACACATTTATTTCATGGGCGAAAGAGGGATCCCGACTTATTGAGAGGTTGTTCCTTCAGAGAAGCATATATAAGACATGTGATATTGGTTTACTTGTTTAGATTTTCCCGTTGTCCTTATCTGCTTGACTACATCAACCTGAAAACACTGAAACATAAAAACTAAGTGTAGGCATGAGGTTTCCATAATAGAAATGGAGATCATTGTTCGACACAAGGCTTTCTTAACACAAGGATCATAATTTATTTCAGAACATCATTGACCAAAATATGTAACCAAGACAAGGAAGATGGATAGAGAGTTAGCCAATTGTTGCAATGTCACAAGGTCCTTTTCTATTTTGTCACATTCCCTTCTGAGCCAAAAAAACATCTTCATGCAAGGTCTCACAAAATGAAAGGAAAGACAACACACAACAAGGAAACAAAACCAAAAGACAAGACAAAAAGTGGCTAAACAAAAATATGATGGGAAATAAAAACTAGAAAGCACAAGACAAAATACAGGAAATGAATGTGGGATGAATGTGGAGGTAAACTAATATGAATTTAGACCTACTCCTAACCTAATCATCTAGAAGGTCAGGGTCATGTATAATGAAATTTCCAATGAAACCACTCTAACTTCTTCCGACCTACATTCACAAAGATATATGCAATTAAAAATGATATAAAGCAATGTACAACAAAACATATAAGAACTTGAATATCTTGCTAAAAAAATTGAAGTTCTTTCCTGTCAGTGGAAAGATAGGCCATATCCACTACTTATAACTAGTTCACATTCTTACCTTTTTTATGAAAACCTTCATTCAACAAACCTCAAAATATTCTTGTGAATGTGTCTTCAACTACACCGAAATACTTAGCAAGCACACTAAAAGATCAAAACTTTTCATTTCTGATAGAGCCTGCCAAGTAAGATTTCTCCAACCATTCAATTATTGGATCGTAAAATTCATGACAATCCTCTTGAAAACCCCGAAATATTTCAAAATATGAATTTTCAATTAGAGGCACAGGGTTACGATGAGAATATTTTTAGGGGAAATAGATCTCATCAGATTTAGAAAACATGTCAAGACAGTGAGGATTTTACATAACCATCAACGAGTGTGGAATTGTCTCAACTTCTTGATAGGTACTAAAGTAGTGATATGTTAAACCATAAAGATCAAAGGGTGTAAAATAACTGTCATTGGATGTGCTGATAGGAAAATAGTAAGTCGAATGATAGTCATCAAAGATAGAATCATGATCATATGGGTTGATTAAAGCATTAGATTCCTAGTTTGTAATTACCAAACATAAAACAACTTGAACAGTTTTGTGAATAATTGTCATAATAGAATCGTCTTCCTCACATGATGAGTGTAACAAATCATTTTTTTGTAACTAGTTACACACTACATTAGCATCGTAATCATTGAAAGAAGTAAAAAGGAGTGTTAGTATAGTAAACATATGAAACCAGTCAGGGTAAAATGAGTGAAGAAGAATCTCATTGGTCAAATAATCCATACATTAACTAATGCTTAAGAGGATTTCAGGTGCAATGAATAAAAATATTAGCATCAGAATATCCACAAGAAGGATCAAGAGTTGATTATTTTCAAAAGAGTGTGACAAGTATGACTCCTTTCACTAAAGATAATCTTTAAAATAATCAACTTCACAGTTCCATGATTCTATGAGAGGTACGCATTCAAAACCAGAGTTTGATATAAGATATTTACATCAAGATGAATCATCTTGAATCTGATCAAAAATCAAATCTTGAAAGTTGGAAAGATCATATTTGCAATGCCAAATATATTTCAAGAAAGAATTTACATCGAGTGAAACCATGTCGAAAGACAACATTTGTGAATAAAACCAGACCTAACTCAGTTCAGAGTTCTTAGAGTTTCAAGATCCTGACATAACCATCAACGGAATTTTAATTTCCTTGACTCTCTAGAAAGTACTAGAACTTTCAAGGATTATAAAATTGCATTTCGAAGATTGAACCAGATCATGCATGGTGTGAGGATAATTTATTTTGTTGATTTCGATGATATCAATATTAACTAGATGGTAGCCATCTCTATAATTGATTTGATCATTTTTTAGAACTTTGAAAACTAGATTACTCAACTTGAAAGATTCTTTTAATCACGAAGCTTGAGATGGAGAAATTTCATGAGCAAGTTGATTTGAAGAGTTGTCTTCATTAAAAACAAGAGATGATACGAGATAGGAAGGATACTAAATTACATGATTATTTTATCTGTCATCATGGAAAACATCACTACCTTGTGTCAATTGAGAAGTGAGCTCATGCGATGAAGAAATTGAATAACATGGAGTATATTCATCGCATGTAGATGAATTGCGAACACGAGAGAACAAGGGATAATAGGATAATGAGAAAATTTCAATAAGATAATTTTCCTCGACCGAAAAAAATTCTAGATATAAATATTTCAAATTAAAATTTAAACGAGAAACTGAAATATCAACTATTGCACTTAGG
Organism: Pinus tabuliformis; assembly: GCA_031772625.1. Taxonomy (NCBI): domain Eukaryota; kingdom Viridiplantae; phylum Streptophyta; class Pinopsida; order Pinales; family Pinaceae; genus Pinus; species Pinus tabuliformis. The sequence goes on from CM062819.1 coordinate 155,206,839, forward strand.
CATTCATCATCGCATACATCAACAAAATCATCATCATGAGAATGCTTATTGCCCAATACTATGGATCTAAACAAACTGAATTCATTTTTTTCATTAGTGAGATTAAAAGATTTAATATCATTCAAGAATGAGGAGACACCATCTTCACATGGAGGATCTTTGAAAAGACAAGAAAGATTCAAAGAATCTTCACCTTCCTTATCCTCTACTTGTGTAATGTGACTATCTTGATTTGATCATAACTTAGACCAATGACTTGAAAATTAGGACAAGTGCGAAAAAATAGTTGGTGGAGAAGATTGATCAAACAAATCATGGTACAGAGAGTCATGACATGTAGATGATAGAGGATGACAAAAATTTGAATCAATTCTAGACTAGAGTTATGAGTGATAATACCATCTTGATTAATAGAAAAATTGGTTTTCCCGTAGGCTTCATGGGACATTCCGGGATTTCCTATATTAGATATGAATCATGAAATTCGGAAGGAGGATAAGATGGATTCAGAATTTCATAGCAAAGGTGAAGGAATTGATTAGAGAAATCCTCAATTGATTCATCAACATCCATTCGAAGTTGATCAATTCTTTTATAAACATCTCGGTAACCATACCTATCAAATGTTAAATGAAGCTGCTTGACAATATTGTTAAGAGAATGAATGGAAGCAGGTGGTAGAGTGCAACACCATTGGCTAACTCAACCTTCAAGGGTGAGGTAGAAAAAAATACAAGCCACATCTTCAAAATCAATTTCATAATATTCACAGAAATTAAGAAAAAGAGATGCATGTTCAGCAAAGGATGCATCAACTTTGTTATGAATATTCTTTTGAAAAAGAGAGGCATGCCCAGGAAAGGACGTATCTCCTACACACACACACACACATACACATCATCCGGATTTAAACAGGAACGCAAAAAATTACAAAGATAACCATAAACACAGATATGCAGTGGAAATAATACTTCATTTCATTAATGTAAAATACTGAAATATGCTTACGAATAGTAATGGAAATAAACCAGCTAGGGCGATGTTAGCTTATCTCTGAGAAGAGATGTGGTGACTACATGCCTCTAAACACTGTTACAATGAGGCTCAAAGGCCTATTTATTATTGAGAAATAATGGAAAGCCCTTAACATCCCAAAACCTAACCCTAGAAGATGAAACGCCAAATTGTGGGCCCTATTTTGGGTAAGTTGGTACATCAACTTCCCAGGGTCGTAACTTTGGCATACGATCTTCGTTTGATGCATACAATAGCTTGGTAGAAATATCTATCTGAGAACTATAACTTTGGGAAGAGCAACATCAATCCATGGACCCATGTTGCTCCCTGATTTCCCAAAAAACGTCGTTTATGGCCTCAAAACAGCTGTGGAAGTTCAAGACCCAAAAAACTACTAAAAATAGTAAACTGCATTACAATTTAGGAAACTGAAAAGCTAAAAGAGATAGTTGTGGGGGTCCAAACGGGATAGGTGGGTGGCCACCAACATCCACCTAGATCAACACCTACATATACATATATATACATGTATATCCATGTATATATGTGTGTGTGTGTGTGTGTGTGTGTGTGTGTGTGTATATATATATATATATATATATATATATATATATATATATATATATATATATATATATATATATATATATATATATATATATATATATATATATATATATATGTATGTATGTATATAGATATATACATACATATATATATATATATATATATATGTATATAGATATATATATATATGTGTGTATATATATATATATATATATATATATATATATATATATATATATATATATATATATATATATATATATATATATATATATATATATTCTTGTAGGATCTTGGTAGCCATAATGCCTCCCAATGATATAATAATGTTTATTGTAATGTATAATGAGTGACTTGGTAACACATATAGTTATTGTTATTGACATAGTACAAGGACCACCATTGTCTCTATCCAACGTGAAGAGTATGCATGCATATTTATATATCATATCCTTCTTTTTGTAAATAAAACCTGCCACAGTTGACACCACGGGTTGTGATAAATCAGAGCCCATGATGTGCATAAGAAAGATACAATATTTTATTAAGTCCAAGAGACTTACGACCAAGTTATTGAAGGCCATTTATGTCTAAGTTTTGTGAAATGGAAATGAAAACTCATGGACCTCACATATATTATTGGGTATCTTATGATGAAACCATATGAAATGAACTGGTCAATAAGGAATAGAGAGGAAGAAATCACTAGTGTTACATACAACAACATAAGATGTTTGCAATCAACAAAATCTCATCACTAGAATAAGAATACTAATTGTTGTTAGAACACGACCAATACCAATACGTGTTGTTCCAATTCCTTTAAAATGATGAACAGAACATATTAATCAATCATGTAGACAACAAAATCATAAACCATGATCAATACATCAATAAACATTATTTCAGTCCAAAAATGTAAACATATAGTAATTGTTCCTGAAAACACATGAGGAACACTTATCCTGGAACTTTTGGAGAAACTAAGTACAAGACTATGACTCTCCACCCAACAATAGATAGCTACAACTAGCCCTTACTTGCATCTATCACCCCTTAGCCATATTCCAGAGACCGAGGGGTCTTTTTCTCAGGGACTAACCTCACTGCTAGATATCCATGGACTCTAGAGGTCCTCTCACCTCCACCCACCAATCAATTTTAGTCAAATAGAGTACATAAGGAATCCATAGACGGATTGTCTCCACCCTTAATATTTCCACCCAACTCAAGGATTCCAGAATTAACTACAAAAAATAAGTCTCTAGAGACGCTTCAAGAATTTCCAAGGATAATTACTCTAGCCGAGTCTACCAGCAACTCAAATAAAACCCATCTCCTTCCATTGGTTATCCGGGGATTCGAGGGGCAATTATTCCCTCATCTCAAGGTAATTTCCTATGACTTCTTGTCAAAAATAAACTTATAACATAACTCATCAACATTCCTACAAACCATTATATTTTCTTTCATTTTGTGTCGCATCCTGTACTCTCTTTCATGTTTCCTCCATATTTGAGTTATTTGAAATGTCCTCTCAATATCTCAAGTTACTCTACCTTGTTATTGTGTTTTTCCAACAACTCCCAATATTCTTTGTTATGTTCTTCTAATAGCTTCAGTGATCTCCTTTGTAGTTCCCTCTTGTTTTCTAACTATTTGAATCCCCCTTTTCTTACTCTAGCTACACTTTTTCCTAGAATTTTAAGTTTTTTTCCTCTAATCCCTTCCTTGTTGGCAATGACATCTACTTGCCACAATCCTACTAGACAATAATAAGGGTCCATATATCAATTTGTCCCCCAGATTTATTCCTCTTAGTTAGCTTGTTTAAGTGAGTTGCATGCACAATTATTAGTTGGCATTCTGCCCCTTTTTCTCTCTTATTTCTTATCCCTTTTCCACAATCATGATCATGCATCCTTCCTCTTGCAAATCCATAATTATGAAAATACTAAGCCATTAAAAATACACCATCTAGCCTTTAATGGCTATCACAAGCATTCCATATTTCCTAAACAAGCAACTCAACCCATCACAGCCAGGCAACTTCCCCTAGTCTCTTGAACATGTGTCCCATTACTCAACCCATTTTGTCAATTATTTTTATGAATATTTGCAGACAATGGATTATTACCGTGGCTATCACAAATCCCTCCCCCTTGGGGGAGAACTTTCGTTGGTTTTTAATGACACATATACAACAAAAACGCACTTGTGACAGACATGTTATTTCATTGGTTTTTATATACTCATCTCCTTATATTAATTATAATCTTCTATACATTTGTTTCAAACAATAAACAAAGATATGAAAAACATCAATTTAGAATTCAATCATCTTTCAATGGTCTTATTTGTAGTATTTGAATGATTTAAATATGTTCAATCCATCTTGGATTTATTCTTTTCCATGGATTGTTTCCTGCCTCCCCTGTCTAACGTTGCAATCCTTGCACTTATTTCTCATTCAGTGAATAGTTATCGGCTCATTTTTTATGAGCACACTCCTAATTTGCTTTTAATTCCAACCACCAAGCCTAATGACCAAAAAGAAAAATCCATAGCCTTTCATTTTTTTTTCTTCTCAGTCTCTCAGGTAATCCATTCACCCCCTTTCCATGCAATCACTAACCTTCCATATTTAGAAACCCTCTTCTCTATTTCCTAGTTCCTTAGGCAATATATTCCTTAGCAAGGTTTCCTCACATTGTAACGTCCCAAAATAAAGGCATACCCCTACCTCAAAACCATCATATCGGGCCTAGCATGCTTATGGAAATTAATGGACACTATTGGGTGTTAGTGTTCCACAATGGCTCTATTCCTGAAATTTGTTACCAACATGTTTTTGCGTGCTTTAATTCCTTTTTTGTTTCTACCATTGCTCTTACAATTACCTCCAACCACCCTAATCGACCATTTCTATGCATTCCTACATCCAAGGACATAAATTTCCATTAGACTCACAATAAGTAATTATAATAATTTTGAATCATACTTCATGGGTGTCATAAATACTAAGAGGGGTGGTGAATCAATATTTTTTCCTGATTAAAATTTACTTAATTTATGCATTCATTTCAATTTATATGATCAATTACTTCATTATCCAATCACAGTGTTATATCTTATTCAAAGAACCATAAGAAACATTAAAATTAAGACCATAGGAATCAAATCACATAAACACAAACATAAGTGGACACTGAGATTTTAGGTGGAAACCCAATGTGGGTGTTATAGGTTATTTTGTCATATTAATTCAAATGGATTGGAAACTAGAACAATCAGAATCATTGACACCTTGTCATTATCCCTTTACAAAGCCCTAAGCATTGATTCTCCAAAAATTCCAATAATTATGGGTTGATCAACTTTAAAACTCATTTTTGGCCCAAGAGCACTCTTCCTTTCAGTCCACCTGATGGTCGCATGTTAACTGAGAACCTTCACTAAATAATGCATGTTGCTCTACTTTATAGGTGTGATGGTTCTAGAATTTCTAGAAAATAACAAATATCTATGAAACTTCTTCCAGAAGTTTCTAAGGTGACTGTAACCATTTACTGTTGATTAAGATCTCGAAATCCTATCATATCCTACTCTAGAGATCCTATCTCTTATCCCTAGAGCTTATCCTCCTTCATATGTGGATCTCAAGTCTAGATTAGTAAATCAAAAACTACCACTTTTACCCTATAAATTCACTACCTCTCATAGAGTTTAGGTTGGCTTTTGGAGACTTTTAGCTATGCCCTAGTGCTTCTACTTTTCACCTAAGGATCCATTACAATCCTTGAGTTGTTATTGAAGGCTTTCCTTGTAGCTAAGGAAGGATAAGTTTGGTCGAATATTTGGCATTGTCAAGAATTGCAAAAAAGGTTGTAATATTCTCTTACATTTCATTAATGCAAGAAGCTTTGTTTTCCTATGATTTGTGTATATTTTATGCATATGTATTTCAGTTCCCACTTGACTCATTGAATAGAGATATTATTTTATGCTACAAATGTCTTGTGGTTCTCTTGTTTTTTGTGATTTTCTTGTAGGTTCCATGTATATTAATTATATTCGGACCTAGAGTCTACAAGCTAATAGAAGAGAAGGATAGGTGTTGGATTCTAGGTAAGTATTTCCTCCATTTATTAATTTATCTAAGGAAAATATTGTCCTTTCTTATTTTTGTTGTTTCTAAAGTAGCCACTAGATCTAGGGGATTCACTTATGTCTATAGAAAATAATTTTCCATAAAGGAATGAGATAAAACCAATGATGTTTTTGTTATGACTTCTTCTATTATTATAATGGAAAATCATTCATTACATCATGATCTTGTTCTAGCATAGACTCTTGTCAATGTGTAGGATACTACATGTTAAAGGTTACAACCTCCACTTGTTTACTAGATCCTATCAGAAGGAAGCTCATACCCTCTCAATGAAGGTTCCAACCCTCAACACCTTGTAAGCCACATTTCATAACGTTTTATACTAGATCCACCTATCAACCATCAAATTCCATGCAATCCACCTTTCATCTATTTTCAAATTGAACCCATAGCAACAATAAGCCAAAACCAAACATCAATTGAATCACTGAAGCATTGTAAACCAATAGAATCACTGAAACACTAAGTCATCAAATGAACCAATGCTAATCATGCCAGTTAATGAAGCAATCCAATATCCCAACACTACAAGAAAAAATTTCATTGGTGAGGGTCATGCTTGTGACAGACCTTTAAGGTCCATTACCAATGTCACATATGGTGACAGTCTTTAAAAAAGCGTTGTTGTAAGTGTATATAGTGATGGTCCTTTAAGGTTTGTCACCAAAGCCATTTTCATTGACACTTTTGGTGAGGGTCATTAAAGGCCCGTAACTAATTCTCTCTTTGGTGACACTTTTGGTGAGGGTCGTTAAAGACCCATCACTAATTCTCTTTCTGGTGACACTTCTAGTGACAATCTTTTATTGACCCTCACCAATCTTCTTTTTGGTTACTTTTGGTGATGGTAAAAGAAAACTGTCATCATTGATCAGTCCAATGGGTTTTTGATGATGCTATGTACCTATTACTATATTTTTTTTATCAAAATATAGTGATTTAAGACCATTCTTCTGGAGTCCTTTTCATTATGTTTCCAAGGCCATAGTGGTTAGAGTTAGTCAATTTTTTAAGAAGTAATTAGTGTGTATCATTTCCCTCAAGTCAAAAGAATATATCTTTCCTATTAGTCAACACATGATTCATCTCCTTTAGGTTTATTATCTAGCAAATTACCTTTAGATAAAGTTCCACTAGTGTGTGTAGGAACTATAAATTATTTAATATATAATCAAGCTTTGTCAATTATATTAATGAGAGATACCTAGCACTCCTAAACACTCATGGCACACCTTAACCTACTTTAGAACACACTAACATTCTTTGGCACCTCACATGTCTTGGAACATATTTGTACCTAGAACATCTTACCATGAGTAGGATGCCCAAGCACATGTTGGCATGCCCTAGCATAACATAGAACTCCTCTAGCATGTGTTGGCATGCCCTATAGTCCCTAGTATCCCCTGGAACACCTTGTCATGATATTGCATTGACATACATTAACACTTGGCACACATTGGCACTTGGAATGTATTGGAACATATTATTAGCGTTCCTAACATTCCCCTTTTGAAAAAGATAAATTCCCAAATTATTAACCTTCTTACGTGTTCATTTCCTTGCAATTGAGCTTGGTTATTCCTTTTGTTGCCTTGAAACTCCTTGACACATATTGGCATACTCTGGCACCCTACACATCCTAGCATGTCTTAGCACCTGACATGTCTTGGCATGCCTTGGCACTATTTGGCACATGTTAGCACACCTCAGAACTACCTAGAATAATCTAGCACTTCTTGACATGCCCTGATATTCCATGGCATGCCTTACCCATGCTTAACATACCTTGTCACTCCCTCCTTGGCATGACAACTAGCGCTCATTGACACACCCTCATATTCATTCACTTCCATTCATTTTGACCTAGTTCTCCCTTGTGTTGTACTAATACTCCCTAACACTCCTCAACATGCATTGGCACTCTCTAACACAACTTCGAACTCTTTGACATGCTTTGTCACTTCATAGCATGCATCACACTCTATGACACACATTGGCACTTGGCAAGTCTTAGCATGTTTGGTATGCATTGAGATGAGTTGGTATGCTTGGCATGGTTTAATATTAAAGTTATTTGAGATCAATTATTGGAAAGTAGATGAGAATCAATAGAGGAATATTTGGCACTTAGAATGCACTAAAACTTGGCACCTATTGGCACCTAGTGTCGGTGTGCCTAGCATGCCCCTCATGGAAATGGTAAATTGATGACTTATTAACCCTATTATGTGTTCATTTCCTTGTAGTTCAACTTTTTCCTCCCTTTTGTTGCCTTGAAAGTCCTCGAAATGCATTGTCATGCCCTTTCACATATTGGCATGCCTTAAGACTTGGCACATCTTAGCTTGTTTGACATGCCTTCATACTATCTGACACATGTTAGCATGCCCCAGCATTCCCTAACTCACCTTGGCAGTCATGCCCTCACAGCTAGCATTACATTTTTCCATGACTTGGGAACCTTAAATTCCCTAGAACACCTTGGCACTCCCTAGTTTTCATGCCCTCATATATAGCCTTACTATTTTTACGACTTGGGAACCCAACCAATTCATTAGAAAAACAATACTATGCCAAACCCAAAGTCTCCCTTTCTCTAAAATCTCTTTATCCATGCCTTATCACAACCATAAGCTTTCCTCCTGCAATTCCTATTCTAAACTTATCCTCAAACATTTCATCCTTGGGACACCTGGAATTCACTAACACTCCTTGGCACACACTCTTATTCGTTCATTTCCAAGCATCTTGACCTAATTCTCCCTTGTGTTCCCCTAACACTCCTCAACATCCATTGACATTGTCTGCCATGTGTTAGCACACCTTTTCGTTCCTTGGCATGCCCTGGCACTCCTTAGCTATCATGCCATCACAACCACCCATGATTTTTTTGAAACTTGGGAACCCAACCAAATACTGCCTTGACTACAACAACTTAACTAAGTTATAGGTACTACAACTAGACTATGTCTTGTTCACCTAAGAACTACCTATAACACATATTACACTATTCATGTCTAATCTCAACTCACCCGACTTAATAAGTTACCAAGTCAAGGCTCACATCCAACCATGAGCATAAAATAACTAAGAAACATAGTTTACATATTGACATGCCATAGCACACGGTATGTGAAACAATCCCTTTGCCCTATGTGCCATGTGTTAGCATCCCCTACATTTCTTGGCATGCTTTGCACTCCCTAGCACACCCTGATGCGCCTTGACACTCTAGCATGCCTTGGCACTGCCTAGCATATAACATTGTCACTCCCTCCTTAGAACACTTGGAACTCATTGACACTCCCTATCACACATTCTTATCTCTTCATTTCCATGCGTTTTGAACTAGTTCTCCCTTGTGTTTTTGTGGCACTCCATAACATTCTCTAGCACGCATTGGCACACCCTCAAACCTGGCACATCTTGGCATGTTGCCCTAGAGCTCTAGAATTCCTTGACACTACCTAACATAGCTTGTCACTCCCTCCTTAACATAACACTCCTTTTCACACACTCTTATTCATTCATTTCCATGTATTTGAAACTAGGGATCCCTTTTGTTTCCTTGGCACTACATAACACTCCCTAGCATGCATTGGAAAACCCTAACACTTAGCACATCTTGGCATGTTTCCCTAGCCTCTAGCATGCCTTAGCACTGCCTATCATACCTTGTTACTCCCTCAGCACACTTATATATCACTGACACTTCATGTCACAACTCTTATTTGTTCATTTCCATGCATTAATTTGACCTAGTGCTCCCTTATGTTTCCCTGGCACTCCCTAACACTTCCTAGCACATGTTGACACACCCTGGTTGTTGGCATTATGATACATATGTTGTACTTGATGGCAACCCACTCATCTCAGATGATAAATTATAGTGCAGAAAAGTTCACGCACTTATATGCAGAGAAAAGTTTATTTCATGTAGAGAAAAGTTCACACACTTTTATGCAGAGAAAAGTTTATTTCATGTAGAGAAAAGTTCACGCACTTTTATGCAGAGAAAATTTTATTTCATGTAGAGAAAAGTTCACGCACTTTTATGCAGAGAAAAGTTTATTTCATGTAGAGAAAAAGTTCACGCACTTTCATGCAAGGAAAAGCGTGTATATGTTGGAGAACTTACCTTTGGTCCATGGTAGTTAGTCCTTGGTATTTCATGCAAGGAAAAGCACATATATGTTGGAGAACTTACCTTTGGTCCATGGTAGTTAGTCCTTGGTATTTGAACCTATGGTTTTGGACCATGGTACCTCGTCAGAAGTGTTGATCTCACGCACTTTCATGCGAGGAAAAGCATGTATATGTTGGAGAACTTACCTTTGGTCCATGGTAGTTAGTCCTTGGTATTTGAACCTATGGTTTTGGACCATGGTACCTCGTCAGAAGTGTTGATCTCACGCACTTTCATGGTTGGTTCATGGTATTACTCCGATAGTTTTTGATCCTATGGTTTTGGCTCGTGGTAGTGCATCCAAAAGTGTTGATCTCACGCACTTTCATGGTTGGTTCATGGTATTAGTCCAACAGTTTTTTGATCCTATGGTTTTGGACCGTGGTATTGTGGAAGGCCTAAGACTATATAAGAGGAAGAAGATCATTTGGCAAGGTATCATCGAATGAATTGAATATCTAATAAGTGCTAGATCTGAAATATTTGTGATTGGGTTATGGTGCAGATCTGGATCTGAATGAAGGAGGAACCTTAGCGCATAAAGAAGGATAAGTTCTATTGATGGGTCATAATCTTTATGCTTGAATAATATTATATTTGTATGATTTTGATCTGTTATATGAGGCGCATGCTTGATCTATAAATCTGACAATCTAGGTAAATTAGTGTCTGAATATTTGAAAGAATGAATTATCCTTTATAGATCTGCACGCAGGTTTCAGGTTGTTGAAGTAGCGTGTATCTTTAAATTATGATCTAGCTGCCTCTGTCTATTGTTGCAGTATTCTGGGTTCAGAATTTGGTGTGTGGTTACTGTTACTGTGTTCTGGGTACAACTGTTAGAGAAGTGTTTACTTGATTCAGTGCTAATTGGGAAAAGGTGATTATTTAATGCAGATATACTTGATGATTGATTGATGTTCGTGGATCCAGTTTGAAAATTTATGAAAAGTGGTCCTTGAAAGAAAAGAAGTAGGGGGTTGTAGCTCCCTTCCAGGAGAGACTGGAAAATGAGAGAGAGAGTTGTAGCTCTCTGCAAGTTGTAGCCTACGTACTAGTAAAGGACTGCACCAGTACAAAATCATTGTAAAAGGAGTTTCTTATTAAAATAAGATAGTGACATATTGCAGCAGGTGGTTTTCACCCACATTGGGTTTCCACCTTATATCTGGTGTTCTTTTGTGTGACTATTTGCTTTTCTTGTTCCTGCTCATTATTTTATGATTCTGACATACAAAGTAATGATCAATATTTGAAGAATTATTCAAAGTATAAATAAGGAAGATATATTGAAAAGAATTTGATAATACTGATTCACCCCCCCTCTCAGTATTATTTCCAACAATTGGTATCAGAGCAGGTCCTTCTGAAGAAGCTTGATCACTTGAAGGAAGATCTAACATCATGAGCAACTACGAGAGGGAAGCATCAATCAGGCCACCGATTTTTGATGGGACAAACTTCGTATATTGGAAGGTAAGAGTTACTGCCTATCTTCAATCTTTGGGTACAGAAGTATGGGACATTATAGAAACAGGGTATACTTTTCCATCAGCTACTCCTACAGATTCAGCTGAGAAGAAGAAATATGAAACAAATGCAAAGGCGGTTAATACTCTTCTAGGATGTCTGTCTCAATCTGAATTCGTGAAGGTTATGCAATATAAATCCGCAAAAGAAATATGGGACAAGATTGTTTTGAGCTACAAAGGAGATGAGCAGGTAAAACGTGCAAAACTTCAAACCCTCAGGATTCAGTATGAGAATCTCAGAATGTATAATGATGAAAGTGTGGCTAACTATTTTCTTCGTGTGGATGAGATTGTTAATTGTATGAAAAATTTGGGTGAAGAAATAAAAGAGGCTGTTGTGGTTGAAAAAGTTCTAAGATCTTTGTCACCTAGGTTTGAATCTAAAGCTTCTGCTATAGAAGAAAAGGAGAATCTACAACATCTTAAAATGTCACAACTACGTGGAATTCTAACTGCTTATGAAATGAGAAAAGGAGGTCCATCTGACAGGAAAGAAGCTGCCTTCAAGGCTTCAGGTAAAGGAGAGTACTATGAATCAGGACATGGGTCAGAAGAAGAAGAAGAATCAAATTTTGTCAGAAATCTTCAACGGGGTGTTGGACGGTTCAGAGGTAAGTTACCCTTCAAATGCTTTTCTTGTGGAAGAGTAGGTCACTATGCTGCCAAATTTCCTCATAAGGATAAGATCGACAAGGGAAAGGAACCTATTAGATGGAACAAGAAACAGAATGCAAATAAGAAAAGCTACTACACTCATGAAGACAGTGATGGTCTATCAAATAGTGATGAAGATGAACGACGTAATGACTATAAACTTTTAATGGCATTTGAAGATGATGATTACATGGATGTTATAGATGTGGATAGGTTTTATGAAGAGATTTCTAGACTTAAGACATGTATAGAAGAAAAGAATATGATCATTGATACTCTACAATTTCAAATTGATGAAAAAGAAAAATATCTTGAAAAGTTAGAAGGTGAAATTGTTGGCCTTAGAAACGAAATTGAGAAAACAAAGGCTATTAATCTTAAGTTTGTCAAAGGATCTGAAACTCTGGATGAGATCATCAATGTACAGCGTTCTCTGCTAAACAAGACAGGTCTGGGGTATAATGGAGAAACATCTCAAGCATCCACCTCAAAGAGTTATATTGATGCAGCAAGAAGGAATGAGCAAAAGCACAATGGAGATCATCAGGTAAAGTAGGGACGAAATACATCAAGAACGAACAAAGACTATCAGGTAAACCAGGGGCAATCTGTCTTAAGGATGAAAAAAAGCTACAACCAGCCACAGGTAAAATCTTCTCAATTTGCTTCAAGAATGGATGACAATAGAAATTACAATCATTTGGCCGGTAGATTTGATAATCGCAGAAGTTTCTTCAATGGGCAATGTTTCTCTTGCCATAACTTTGGTCACAAAGCAGCTCAATGTGTTGCATATAAAACAATCATGACTAGAGAAGCTCAAAAACAAAGAAGTATGATCGGGATTACAAAAAGGACCTATAACAACTTTTCGGCTCTTGAAAATGAAGTTGAATGTTCTATTTGCAATAACTTTGGTCATGAAGATTCTGAATGTAGGAGAAAGTTTCAGCAGACAAAGGAACAAGCCTCAAGCACCAGAACATGGAGAATAAAGGAACCACAAACAAAAAGATGTTGGATAGCCTTTTATGCAGAGGGACAGGAAAATCTATGGTACATCGACAATGGATGTTCGAAGCATATGACAGGTGATAAAGAAAAACTTGAATCATATTCTGCTTTAGAAAAGGGAAAGAAAGTTTCTTTTGGAAATGATACTCCAGCAGCTATAAAAGGAAAATGCACAGCTCAGTTAAAAGAAAAGGTTAAAGCTGGAAATGTTTTGTATGTTGATGGCTTGAAGCATAACCTTCTGAGTGTCAGTTAGATGTGCGATCAAGGAACCAAGGTAATATTTCGATCAAATGGATGTAGCGTTCGTGATCTTGATACAGGGAAAACAGTGATCAAAGGTAGAAGAACTCCAAATAATCTATACATATTTGAAGAAGGACAACAACAATGCTATTTGGGCAAGGATGATGAACATTAGTTATGGCACTGGAGGTTGGGGCATCTAAGCTTTTCACAACTAAGGAAGGCATGCAAATATCAGGCAATTCGTGGTCTTCCAGACATCAAAATTCCAGACAACACTATATGAAAATCATGTCAGTTTGGTAAGCAAACCAGAACCAACTTCCCGGAGAAGGAAGGATCAGCCAGCAGGCCTCTTGAACTAGTCCATACAGATGTATGTGGTCCTTTCAGGACGAGGTCACCTCGAGGAGAAGAATACTTGATATTATTCATTGACGATTTCTCCAGGTTTGTTTGGTTAGGACTTTGGAAGCACAAAGACGAAGCATTCGAAAAATTCAAATCCTTCAAAGCCTTGGTTGAAAATGAATCAGGTTACAAAATTAAGTGCCTCAGGTCCGACAAAGGTGGGGAGTTTACCTCAAATGAATTTTTCAATTTATGTGAAGAACATGGGATAAGAAGGGAATTCTCTACAGCTAGAACTCCTCAACAAAATGGAGTGGTGGAAAGGATGAACAGGACAGTCCAACAAATGGCCCGTGCTATGCTTGATGAGTCCGGAACTCCCGCAACTTTCTGGGGTGAAGCTGCATATGCTGCGGTTGTTATTCTCAATAAAACAAATGTCTGAGTGAACAGCACTCAAACTCCTCATGAACTCTGGTATGGTGAGACTCCCTCGGTGAAACACTTCAAAATCTTTGGGAGCAAATGCTATATTAAGAATACTGATGAGCAACTTGGCAAACTTGAACCTAGAGCAGATGAAGGCATTCTTCTTGGTTATTCTCCACACAGCAAAGCATATAAGTGCTACAATAAAAGACTTGGAAGAATTGTTGATAGCATTGATGTAGTGGTTGATGAAAAAGGATACATTCCTAGGCAAGTAAATCATGAAAATATCGAAGAAGATGAAGACTACCCTCAAAGACAGAATGATGAAGAAGAAGAACCTCAAGAAGCACCAGAGGAACAACTAAGGGTAGAAGAGAAGACTCCATCCAGGTACGTTCAGAAGAATCATCCAGAATCTCAGATTTTGGGGCAAAAAGAAGCAGGTGTACAAACAAGAAGAAAAATTGCAGAAGCTTCAAGCTATTTGGCATTACTCTCATCCACTGAACCACAAAATGTAAAAGAGGCATGCAAAGATGAATGTTGGGTCAAAGCAATGGATGAAGAACTTGAGCAGATCGAAAAGAACAACACTTGGGAGTTGGTTCCTAGACCAAAGGAGAAGAATGTTATAGGGACAAAATGGGTCTTCAAAAATAAGTTGAATGAAAATGGGCAAGTAATTAGAAACAAGGCCAAACTTGTTTGTAAAGGGTATGCACAGCAAGAAGGAATAGATTTTGAAGAAACTTTTGCTCCTGTTGCAAGACTTGAGGCCATCCGAATGTTCCTTGATCTCTCAAGCTTTCAAAAGTTCAAAGTATTTCAAATGGACGTGAAATCAGCCTTTCTGAATGGAGACTTAGAAGAAGAAGTATACATGGAGCAGCCAGATGATTTCATTCTTGGAAATGATCCAAATCTTGTATGCAGATTGAAAAAGGCTCTCTATGGTCTTAAACAAGCTCCAAGGGCTTGGTACTATCATTTGGACAAATATCTTCATCAACAAGGTTTTTCAAAAGGATCAGTAGATAGCAATCTTTATATAAAAATTGAAATGACAAATTGCTAATACTTGTTGTGTATGTAGATGACATTATCTTTGGCAGCAATGAAGAATCTATGAGTAAAAGCTTTGCCTTGGTGATGCAGAAAGAATTCGAAATGTCATTGCTTGGAGAATTGACATATTTTCTTGGTTTGCAAATCCAACAAAAGGAAGGAGGGATCTTCTTGTCTCAAACCAAGTATCTCAAGCATATTTTGAAGAAATATGGCATGGAAGATGCAAAACCAGTATGTACACCCATGGTCACAGGTTGTAGCCTCAGTGCAAATGATGAATCAGCAGCAGTACATCAACCAACATACAGATCTATGATTGGAAGTCTACTTTATTTGACAGGTACCCGACCAGACATCATGCATGCAGTGGGAATAGTTGGAAGATTTCAGGCAAATCCAAAGGAAACTCATCTTCAGGCAGTAAAGAGAATCTTCAAATATCTTCAAGGGACTCAAAATTATGGCTTATGGTATCCTAGAGATACAAATCTCACACTTCATGCTTATACTTATGCAGATTGGACCGGAAGCGTGGATGACAGGAAGAACACAAGTGGTGGTGCATTCTTTATGGGTTCCAGATTAGTATCTTGGTTCAGCAAGAAATAGAGTTCGATTGCCTTGTCTACAGCTGAAGCAGAATATGTTGCTGCTGCATCTTTCTGCACTCAACTCCTTTGGATGATGCAGACCTTGCAGGATTTTCAAATCACTTGTACAGCACCCATCTCCATCTTATGTGATAATACAAGTGCAATCAGCATTTCAAAGAACCCAGTCATGCATTCAAAAACCAAGCACATACCAATCAAGTATCACTTTCTCCGGGAACAAGTGCTTGAACAAAAGGTCAAGTTGGAGTATGTTCCTTCTAAGGAACAGGTTGCTGATATACTCACCGAACCATTTCCTAGGGAGACCTTTGAATACCTCAGGCAAAAGCTGGGGGTTGTTGATGCATCATCTTGTTGTTGAATCTCTTCCGATTGTTGGTTGTACGCAAGGTTCATCTGAAGTATATGCGTACATGTGCTGGGTTTCGGATTGGTCAAAGATCGAATGGTACAGGTTCAGGGGGAGCATATCATGCATTGTTGGCATTATGGAGGAAGTACAGAAGGAGATCATGGATGCTGGTCTGAATATTGCTGCAATACATCTCTATCTCTTTCATGGTCATGGATTATGGTTCTTCTTTGTAGATCTGGATTATAGTCACGGGGAGCATGTTCTTAGGGGGAGCATAACCCTTTGCCCTTGATGTCAAAGGGGGAGAGTGATTGGTTGTTGTTGCCATCAAGTCCAAAGGGGGAGATTGTTGGCATTATGATACATATGTTGTACTTGATGGCAACCCACTCATCTCAGATGATAAATTATAGTGCAGAAAAGTTCACACGCTTATATGCAGAGAAAAGTTTATTTCATGTAGAGAAAAGTTCACGCACTTTTATGCAGAGAAAATTTTATTTCATGTAGAGAAAAGTTCACGCACTTTTATGCAGAGAAAATTTTATTTCATGTAGAGAAAAGTTCACGCACTTTTATGCAGAGAAAAGTTATTTCATGTAGAGAAAAAGTTCACGCACTTTCATGCAAGGAAAAGCGTGTATATGTTGGAGAACTTACCTTTGGTCCATGGTAGTTAGTCCTTTGTATTTCATGCAAGGAAAAGCGCGTATATGTTGGAGAACTTACCCTTGGTCCATGGTAGTTAGTCCTTGGTATTTGAACCTATGGTTTTGGACCATGGTACCTCGTCAGAAGTGTTGATCTCACGCACTTTCATGCAAGGAAAAGCGTGTATATGTTGGAGAACTTACCTTTGGTCCATGGTAGTTAGTCCTTGGTATTTGAACCTATGGTTTTGGACCATGGTACCTCGTCAGAAGTGTTGATCTCACGCAATTTCATGGTTGGTTCATGGTATTAGTCCGATAGTTTTTGATCCTATGGTTTTGGCTCGTGGTATTGCATCCAAAAGTGTTGATCTCACACACTTTCATGGTTGGTTCATGGTATTAGTCCAACAGTTTTTTGATCCTATGGTTTTGGACCATGGTATTGTGGAAGGCCTAAGACTATATAAGAGGAAGAAGATCATTTGGCAAGGTATCATCGAATGAATTGAATATCTAATAAGTGCTAGATCTGAAATATTTCTGATTGGGTTATGGTGTATATCTGGATCTGAATGAAGGAGGAACCTTAGCGCATAAAGAAGGATAAGTTCTATTGATGGGTCATAATCTTTATGCTTGAATAATAGTATCTTTGTATGATTTTGATCTATTATATGAGGTGCATGCTTGATCTGTAAATCTGACAATCTGGGTAAATTAATGTCTGAATATTTGAAAGAAGGAATTATCCTTTATAGATCTGAACGCAGGTTTCAGGTTGTTGAAGTATCGTATATCTTTAAATTATGATCTAGCTGCCTTTGTCTATTGCTGCAGTATTCTGGGTTCAGAATTTGGTGTGTGGTTACTATTACTGTGTTCTGGGTACAGCTGTCAGAGAAGTGTTTACTTGATTTAGTGCTAATTGGGAAAAGGAGATTGTTTGATGCAGATATACTTGATGATTGATTGATGTTCATGGATCCAGTTTGAAAATTTATGAAAAGTGGTCCTTGAAAGAAAAGAAGTAGGGGGTTGTAGCTCCCTTCCAGGAGAGACTGGAAAACGAGAGAGAGAGTTGTAGCTCTCTGCAGGTTGTAGCCTGCGTACTGGTAAAGGACTGCACCAGTACAAAATCATTGTAAAAGGAGTTTCTTATTAAAAGAAGATAGTGACATATTGCAGCAGGTGGTTTTCACCCACATTGGGTTTCCACCTTATATCTGGTGTTCTTTTGTGTGACTATTTGCTTTTCTTGTTCCTGCTCATTATTTTATGATTCTGACATACAAAGTAATGATCAATATTTGAAGAATTATTCAAAGTATAAATAAGGAAGATATATTGAAAATAATTTGATAATACTGATTCACCCCCCCTCTCAGTATTATTTCCAACACTGGCACCTTGACACATCTTGGCTGCATGTCACCCTAGTAATCTTGCATGACTTAGCATAGCTTAGCACACCCTGTCACTCTTTCCTTAGCACACTTGGAACTCATTGACACTCCCTGTCACACACTCTTATTCATTCATTTCCATGCATGTTTACCTAGTGCTTCCTGATGTTTCCCTAGCACTCCCTAAAACTCCTTAGCACGCATTAGCACACCTTGGTGCTTGGCACATCTTGGTATGCTTCCCTAGTACTCTAGCATGCCTTGGAACTGCATATCATATGATGTCACTCCCTCCTTAGCATACTTGGAACTCGTTGACACTTCATTTCCATGCATTTAAAACTAGTGTTCCCTTGTGTTTCCTTGGCACTTTTCCCTAATATTCCCTAACATGCATTCGCCCCACACTGTGGCACCTAACACATCATGGCATGCCTTAGTAGTTGGCTTGTCTTAGCATGCCTAACATGCCTTGGAATTTTCTAGCATGTGTTAGTACTTCCTGGAATTCCCTGGCACACCTTAGCACTCCCTAACTGTCATGCCCTAATAGATAGCATTACTATTTTTCCAGCATGGGAACCCAACCAAGTCATTGGCAAGACAATTTTGTGTCCAACCCAAAGTTTCCCTTTGTATAAAATTGCTTTTACCAACCCCTTATAATTGTAACCATAGGCTTGACTCCTACAATTCCTATTGTAACCTTCTCCTAACACACTTTTTCCTTGAGACACCTAAAATTCATTGACACTCCCTGGCACACAAACTTATTTGCTCATTTCAATGTATGTTGACCTAGTTCTCCCTTGTGATTCCCTAACACTCTGTAACTCTCCTCAACATGCATTGGAAATGTTCGACATGTGTTAGCATGCCTTTTCATTACTTGGCACACCCTGACACTCAGCTACAATGCACTCACAACTACCGGCCCTTACATTTTTTGGGACTTGGAAACCCAACCAAGTCTTGCCTCAACTACAACAACTTGACCAAGTTATAGTTACTACAACTAGACTATGCCTTGTTCACCTAAGAACTGACTATAACTCATCTTAGGCTACTCATATATAATTTCAACTTATCCAAATTCTATTAACAAGTTACTAGTTACGATGTCAAGGCTCATGTCCAATTATGGCCATAAAACAACTAAGAAACATAGTTTACATCTTGACATGCCATAACACTTGGCACATCTAACAATCCATTGGCACTATGTAGCACGTGTTAGCACCCCCTACATTCCTTGGCATGATTTGGCACTCCCTACCACTCCCTAACATGCCCTAGAAATCTCGCATGCCTTGGCATTGCCTAGCATATAACCTTGTCACTCCCTCCTTAACACACATGAAACTCACTGAAACACCCTATCACACACTCTTAATTATTCATTTCCATGAATTTTTAGCTAGTTCTCCCTTGTGTTTCCATGACACTCCCTAACACTTCCTAATACCTGGCACATCTTGGCATGTTGCCTTGGCACTCTAGCATTCCTTGGCACTACCTATCATACCTTGTCACTCACTCCTTAACACATCTAGAACTCACTGACACTCCCTGTCACATACACTTATTCATTCATCTCCATGCATTTGAAACTAGTGCTCCCTTTTGTTTCCATGGCACTGCCTAACACTCCCTAGCATGCATTCACACACCCTAACACTTGGCACATCTTGGCATATCATTGCCCTGGCCTCTAACATGCCTTAACACTGCAAATAATATCTTATCGCTCCCTCAACACACCTAGAACTCAACAACACTTCCTTTCACAAAATCTCATTCATTCATTTCCATGCATTATTTTGATCTAGTGGTCCCTTTTGTTTCCATGGCACTTTGTAACACTTCCTAGCACGCATTGGCACACCTTGGCACCTAGCACATCTTGGTCAGATGTTTCCTTCGCACTCTAGCATTCCTTAGAACTGCCTAGCATACCATGTCACTCCCTCCTTAACACACTTGGAACTCATTACACCCCCTATCACACACTCTTATTCATTCATTTCCATGCATTTTGACCTAGTGCTCCCTTGTGTCTCCCTAGCACTTTCTAACACTCCTAACACACACTGGAACACCTTGGAACTTGGTACATCTTAGCATGCTTCCCCAACACTATAGCATGCCTTGGCGCTACCTAACATACCTTGTCACTTCCTCCTTAACACACTTGGAAC
This sequence comes from Pinus tabuliformis, assembly GCA_031772625.1. Classification (NCBI taxonomy): domain Eukaryota; kingdom Viridiplantae; phylum Streptophyta; class Pinopsida; order Pinales; family Pinaceae; genus Pinus; species Pinus tabuliformis. Next base: position 155,227,303 of record CM062819.1, read on the forward strand.
TCGCTAACACTCCCTATCACACACTCTTATTCATTCATTTCCATGAAATTGAAACTAGTGCTTGTTGGAAATAATACTGAGAGGGGGGGGGGGGTGAATCAGTATTATCACATCAATAAAACTTTTTCATTTCCATATTCAGATTCATATATGCTACTTCCACAACTTCTTATGATTCAGTTAGTTGATCCTTAATGAGTGCATTAGAACATCATCAACAATATTAACAGTAAACAGGTGCAGTAAAATAGAAAAGATCATCACACATAAGACACACACATGAACACCATGATAGAAGGTGGAAACCCAATGTGGGAGAAAACCACCTACTGCAATATGTCTCTATCTTCTTTCAATTAGAAATTCCTTTTACAATGATTTTGTACTGGTGCAGTCCTTTACCAGTACGCAGGCTGCAACCTGCAGAGAGCTACAACTCTCTCTCGTTTTCCAGTCTCTCCTGGAAGGGAGCTACAACCCCCTACTTCTTTTCTTTCAAGGACCACTTTTCATAAATTTTCAAACTGGATCCAAGAACATCAAAAACCCATCAACTACACTTGCATTATCAATCTCTGATTTCACCAAAGCCAACCCGCATACAGATCTGCAAATATTTCCTTATAACTTTGCAGTTGTTACATCAGACATACCCAAATCATAACATGTGTAAAATAAAACATGCATCAATAATTCAGACCCAGATTATTAGATTTATAGATCAAGCGTATGCCACATATCACAAATCAAAATCATATAGAGATACCACTATTCCAGCCTTAAGATTTTGACCCACCAATAGAACTTATCCTTCTCCTTACGCTCAGGTTCCTTCTTCATTCAGATCCAAATCTGCACCAAAACCCAATCACAATATTCCAGATCTAGCACTTTATCAGATATTCAATAATTCAAAAGATGCTTTGCCAAATGATCTCCTTCCTCTTTTATAGTCTTAAGCCTTTCACAATACCACGGGCCAAAACCATAAAAACTGTTGGACTAATACCATGAACCAACCATGAAAGTACGTGAGATCAACACTTTTGGATGCAATACCATAGGCCAAAACCATAGGATCAAAATTTGTCGGACTAATACCATGAACCAACCATGAAATTACGTGAGATCAACACTTTTGACGAGGTACCATGGTCCAAAACCATAGGTTCAAATACCAAGGACTAACTACCATGGACCAAAGGTAAGTTCTCCAACATATACGCACTTTTCCTTGCATGAAAGTGCGTACCATGGTCCAAAACCATAGGTTCAAATACCAAGGACTAACTACCATGGACCAAAGGTAAGTTCTCCAACATATACGCACTTTTCCTCATAGGTTCAAATACCAAGGACTAACTACCATGGACCAAAGGTAAGTTCTCCAACATATACGCGCTTTTCCTCATAGGTTCAAATACCAAGGACTAACTACCATGGACCAAAGGTAAGTTCTCCAACATATACGCGCTTTTCCTTGCATGAAAGTGCGTGAACTTTTTCTATTCATGAAATAAACTTTTCTCTGCATAAAAGTGCCTGAACTTTTCTCTACATGAAATAAACTTTTCTCTGCATAAAAGTGCGTGAACTTTTCTCTAAATGAAATAAACTTTTCTCTGCATATAAGTGCGTGAACTTTTCTCTACACTATAATTTATTATCTGAGATGAGTGGGTTGCCATCAAGTACAACATATGTATCATAATGCCAACAATCTCCCCCTTTGGACTTGATGGCAACAACAACCAAATACTCTCCCCCTTTGACATCAAGGGCAAAGGGTTATGCTCCCCCTAAGAACATGCTCCCCCTGACTATAAACCAGATCTGCAAAGAAGAACCATAATCCATGACCATGAAAGAGATAGAGACGTATTGCAGCAATATTCAGACCAGCATCCATGATCTCCTTCTGTACTTCCTCCATAATGCCAACAATGCATGATATGCTCCCCCTGAACCTGTGCCATTCGATCTTTGACCAATCCGCAACCCAACACATGTACGCATATACTTCAGATGAACCTTGCGTACAACCAACAATCAGAAGAGATTCAACAACAAGATGATGCATCAACAACCCCCAGCTTTTGCCTGAGGTATTCAAAGGTCTCCCTAAGCAATGGTTTGGTGAGTATATCAGCAACCTGTTCCTTAGAAGGAACATACTCCAACTTGACCTTTTGTTCAAGCACTTGTTCCCGGAGAAAGTGATACTTGATTGGTATGTGCTTGGTTTTTGAATGCATGACTGGGTTCTTTGAAATGCTGATTGCACTTGTATTATCACATAAGATGGAGATGGGTGGTGTACAAGTGATTTGAAAATCCTGCAAGGTCTGCATCATCCAAAGGAGTTGAGTGCAGCAAGATGCAGCAGCAACATATTCTGCTTCAGCTGTAGACAAGGCAATCGAACTCTGTTTCTTGCTGAACCAAGATACTAATCTGGAACCCATAAAGAATGCACCACCACTTGTGCTTTTCCTGTCATCCACGCTTCCGGCCCAATCTGCATCTGTATAAGCATGAAGTGTGAGATCTGTATCTATAGGATACCATAAGCCATAGTTTTGAGTCCCTTGAAGATATTTTAAGATTCTCTTTACTGCCTGAAGATGAGTTTCCTTTGGATTTGCTTGAAATCTTCCAACTATTCCCACTGCATGCATGATGTCTGGTCGGGTACCTGTCAAATAAAGTAGACTTCCAATCATAGATCTGTAAGTTGGTTGATGCACTGATGTTGATTCATCATTTACACTGAGGTTACATCTTGTGACCATGGGTGTACATACTGGTTTTGCTTCTTCCATACCATATTTCTTCAAAATCTGCTTGAGATACTTGGTTTGAGACAAGAAGATCCCTCCTTCATTTTGTTGGATTTGCAAACCAAGAAAATATGTCAGTTCTCCTAGCAAGGACATTTCGAATTCTTTCTGCATCACCAAGGCAAAGCTTTGACTCATAGCTTCTTCATTTCTCCCAAAGTTAATGTCATCTACATACACAACAAGTATCAGCAATTTGTCATTTTCAACTTTTATATAAAGATTGTTGTCTGCTGATCCTTTTGAAAAACCTTGTTGATGAAGATATTTGTCCAAACGATAGTACCAAGCCCTTGGAGCTTGTTTGAGGCCATAGAGAGCCTTTTTCAATCTGCATACAAGATTTGGATCATTTCCAAGAATGAAACCATCTGGCTGCTCAATGTATACTTCTTCTTCCAAGTCTCCATTCAGAAAGGCTGATTTCACGTCCATTTGAAATACTTTGAAGTTTTGAAAGTTTGAGAGAGCAAGGAACATTCGGATGGCCTCAAGTCTTGCAACAGGAGCAAAAGTTTCTTTAAAATCTATTCCTTCTTGCTGCGCATACCCTTTACAAACAAGTCTGGCCTTGTTTCTAATTACTTCTCCATTTTCATTCAATTTATTTTTGAAGACCCATTTTGTTCCTATAACATTCTTATCCTTTGGTCTAGGAACCAGCTCCCAAGTGTTGTTCTTTTCGATCTGCTCAAGTTCTTCATCCATTGCTTTGACCCAAAATTCATCTTTGCATGCCTCTTTCACATTTTGTGGTTCAGTGGAAGAGAGTAATGCCAAATAGCTTGAAGCTTTTGCAATTGTTCTCCTTGTTTGTACACCTGCTTCTTTCTGCCCCAAAATCTGAGATTCTGGATGATTCTTCTGAACATATCTGGATGGAGTCTTCTCTTCTATCCTTATCTACTCCTCTGGTTCTTCTTGAGGTTCTTCTTCTTCATCATTCTGTCTTTGAGGATGGCCTTCATCTTCTTCGATATCTTCATGATTTACTTGCCTAGGAATGTATCCCTTCTCATCAACCACTACATCAATGCTGTCAACAATTCTTCCAAGTCTTTTATTATAGCACTTGTATGCTTTGCTGTGTGGAGAATAACCAAGAAGGATGCCTTCACCTGCTCTAGGTTCAAGTTTGCCAAGTTGCTCATCAGTATTTTTAATATAGCATTTGCTCCCAAATATTTTGAAGTTCTTTACCGAAGGAGTCTCACCATACCAGAGCTCATGAGGGGTTTGAGTGTTGTTCACTCGGACATTTGTTTTGTTGAGAATAATAACCGCAGCATGTGCTGCTTCACCCCAGAAAGTTGCGGGAGTTCCAGATTCATCAAGCATAGCACGAGCCATATGTTGGACAGTTCTTTTCATTCTTTCCACCACTCCATTTTGCTGAGGAGTTCTAGCTGTAGAGAATTCTCTTCTTATCCCATGTTCTTCACATAAATCGAAAAATTCATTTGAGGTAAACTGCCCACCTCTGTCGGATCTAAGACACTTAATTTTGTATCCTGATTCATTTTCAACCAAGGCTTTAAAGGATTTGAATTTTTCGAATGCTTCATCTTTGTGCTTCATAAGTCCTAACCAAACAAACCTGGAGAAATCGTCAATGAACAATATCAAGTATTCTTCTCCTCGAGGTGTCGTTTTTCTGAATGGACCACATGTATCTGTATGTACTATCTCAAGAGGCATGCTAGCTGATCGTTCTTTTTCCGGAAAGGTAGTTCTGGTTTGCTTTCCAAACTGACATGATTTGCATATGGTGTTGTCTAGAACTTTGATATCTGGAAGACCACGAACTGCCTGATATTTGCATGCTTTCCTTATTTGTGAAAAGCTTAGATGCCCCAACCTCCGGTGCCATAACCAGTGCTCATCATCCTTGCTCAGATAGCATTGTTGTTGTCCTTATTCAAATATGTATAGATTATTTGGAGTTCTTTTACCTTTGATCACTGTTTTACCTGTATCAAGATCATGAACAAGACATCCATTTGATCTGAATATCACCTCGGTTCTTTGATCACACATCTGGCTGACACTTAGAAGATTATGTTTCAATCCATCAACATACAAAACATTTCCAGCTTTGACCTTTTCTTTTAACTGAGCAGTGCCTTTTCCTTTTATAGTTGCAGGAGTATCATTTCCAAAAGAAACTTTCTTTCCTTTTTCTAGAGCAGAATATGATTCAAGTTTTTCTTTATCACCTGTCATATGCTTCGAACATCCACTGTCAATGTACCATATATTTTCCTGTCCCTCTGCATAAAATGCTATCCCACATCTTTCTGTTTGTGGTTCCTTTATTCTCCATGTTTTAGTGCTTGAGGCTTGTTCCTTTGTCTGCTGAAACCCGCTCCTACATTCAGAATCTTCACGACCAAAGTTATTGCAAATAGAACATTCAACTTCATTTTCAAGAACCGAAAAGTTGTTATAGGTCCTTTTTGTAATCCCGGTCATACTTCTTTGTTTTTGAGCTTCTCTAGTCATGATCATTTTATATGCAACACATTGAGCTGCTTTGTGACCAAAGTTATGGCAAGAAAAGCATTGTCCATTGAAGAAATTTCTGCGGTTATCAAATCTTCCGGCCAAATGATTGTAATTTCTATTGTCATTCATTCTTGAAGCAAATTGAGAGGATTTTACCTGTGGCTGGTTGTAGCTTTTGTTCATCCTTAAGACAGATTGCCCCTGATTTGCCTGATAGTCTTTGTTTGTAATTGGTCCCTGCTTTACTTGGTGATCTCCATTGTGCTTTTGCTCATTCCTTCTTGCTGCATCAAGATAACTCTTTGAGGTGGATGCTTGAGAAGTTTCTCCATTATAGCCCAGACCTGTCTTGTTTAGAGGAGAGCGTTGTACATTGATGATCTCATCCAGAGTTTCAGATCCTTTGACAAACTTAAGATTAATAGCCTTTGTTTTCTCAATCTCTTTCCTAAGACCAACAATTTCGCCTTCTAACTTTTCAAGATATTTTTCTTTTTCATCAATTTGAAGTTGTAGAGTATCAATGATCCTATTCTTTTCTTCTATACATGTCTTGAGTCTAGAAATTTCTTCACAAAAGCTATCCACATCTATAGCATCCATGTAATCATCATCTTCAAATGCCATTAAGATTTTATAGTCATTACATCGTTCATCTTCGTCACTATTTGATAGACCATCACTATCTTCATGAGTGTAGTAGCTTTTCTTATTTGCAATTTGTTTCTTGTTCCATCTAGCAGGTTCCTTTCCTTTATCCTTATGAGGAAATTTTGCAGCATAATGACCAACTCTTCCACAAGCAAAGCATTTAAAAGGTAACTTACCTCTGAACCTTCCAGTTCCCCTTTGAATATTTCTGACAAAATTTGATTCTTCTTCTTCTTCTTCTGGCACGTGACTTGCTTCATAATAGTCTCCTTTGCCTGAAGCTTTGAAAGCAGCTTCTCTTCTGTCTGATGGACCTCCCTTTCTCATTTCATAAGCAGTTAGAATTTCGTGTAGCTGAGACATAGTAAGAATTCGTAGATTTTCCTTTTCTTCTATTGCAGACACTTTAGATTCAAACTTGGGGGACAACGATCTTAGAACTTTTTCAACCACAATAGCCTCTTTTATTTCTTCACCCATGTTTTTCATGCAATTAACAATCTCATCTACCCGAAGGAAATAGTTAGCCACACTTTCATCATTATACATTCTGAGATTCTCTTACTGAATCCTGAGGGTTTGAAGTTTAGCACGCTTTACCTGTTCATCTCCTTCGTAGCTCAAGATAATCTTGTCCCATATTTCTTTTGCGGATTTATATTGCATAACCTTCACGAATTTTGTTTGAGATAAGCATCCCAGCAGAGTATTGACTACTTTAGCATTTCTTTCATATTTCTTCTTTTCGGCCGTATCTGTAGGAGTAGCTGAAGGAAAAGTGTAGCCTGTATCTATGATATCCCAAACTTCTGTACCAAGAGATTGAAGATGGGCAGTAACTCTTACCTTCCAATAATTGAAGTTTGTCCCATCAAAAATTGGTGGCCCGATTGATGCTTCCCTCTCGTAGTTGCTCATGATGAATGATCTTCCTTCAAGCGATCAAGCTTCTCTGAAGGACCTGCTCTGATACCAATTGTTGGAAATAATACTGAGAGGGGGGGGTGAATCGGTATTATCACATCAATAAAACTTTTTCATTTCCATATTCAGATTCATATATGCTACTTCCACAACTTCTTATGATTCAGTTAGTTGATCCTTAATGAGTGCATTAGAACATCATCAACAATATTAACAGTAAACAAGTGCAGTAAAATAGAACAGATCATCACACATAAGCCACACACATGAACACCGTGATATAAGGTGGAAACCCAATGTGGGAGAAAACCACCTGCTGCAATATGTCTCTATCTTCTTTCAATTAGAAATTCCTTTTACAATGATTTTGTATTGGTGCAGTCCTTTACCAGTACGCAAGCTGCAACCTGCAGAGAGCTACAACTCTCTCTCATTTTCCAGTGTCTCCTGGAAGGGAGCTATAACCCCCTACTTCTTTTCTTTCAAGGACCACTTTTCATAAATTTTCAAACTGGATCCAAGAACATCAAAAACCCATCAACTACACTTGCATTATCAATCTCTGATTTCACCAAAGCCAACCCGCATACAGATCTGCAAATATTTCCTTATAACTTTGCAGTTGTTACATCAGACATACCCAGATCATAACATGTGTAAAATAAAACATGCATCAATAATTCAGACCCAGATTATTAGATTTATAGATCAAGCGTATGCCACATATCACAGATCAAAATCATATAGAGATACCACTATTCCAGCCTTAAGATTTTGACCCACCAATAGAACTTGTCCTTCTCCTTACGCTCAGGTTCCTTCTTCATTCAGATCCAGATCTGCACCAAAACCCAATCACAATATTTCAGATCTAGCACTTTATCAGATATTCGATAATTCAAAAGATGCTTTGCCAAATGATCTCCTTCCTCTTTTATAGTCTTAAGCCTTTCACAATACCACGGGCCAAAACCATAGGATCAAAAAACTGTTGGACTAATACCATGAACCAACCATGAAAGTACGTGAGATCAACACTTTTGGATGCAATACCAAGGGCCAAAACCATAGGATCAAAAACTGTCGGACTAATACCATGAACCAACCATGAAATTGTGTGAGATCAACACTTTTGACGAGGTACCATGGTCCAAAACCATAGGTTCAAATACCAAGGACTAACTACCATGGACCAAAGGTAAGTTCTCCAACACATATGCACTTTTCCTTGCATGAAAGTGCGTACCATGGTCCAAAACCATAGGTTCAAATACCAAGGACTAACTACCATGGACCAAAGGTAAGTTCTCCAACATATACACGCTTTTCCTCATAGGTTCAAATACCAAGGACTAACTACCATGAAACAAAGGTAAGTTCTCCAACATACACGCACTTTTCCTCATAAGTTCAAATACCAAGGACTAACTACCATGGACCAAAGGTAAGTTCTCCAACATATACGCGCTTTTCCTTGCATGAAAGTGCGTGAACTTTTTCTCTTCATGAAATAAACTTTTCTCTACATGAAATAAACTTTTCTCTGCATAAAAGTGCGTGAACTTTTCTCTACATGAAATAAACTTTTCTCTGCATATAAGTGCGTGAACTTTTCTCTACACTATAATTTATTATCTGAGATGAGTGGGTTGCCATCAAGTACAACATATGTATCATAATGCCAACAGTGCTCCCTTGTGTTTCCTGACTCTCCCTAGCACTCCCTAACATGTGTTGGCTCCACACCCTAACACTTGGCACATATTGGCATGGCTTATCACTTGGCATGAATTGGCATGAAAATGGGAATGGGGAAGAGACCCTGGGATCATGCTCAAGGGGCCAAAAAGGCTCCGTTGTAGTCTAGAACAACGTCGACATTTTCACCTTACCAAGAGAGGGTAAGGAGTCTCGCCTAAGGCATGCCATGACTAAAGTGTGAAGGGGTAGAATGAGGCACCAAGGGAATGGCAACTCGCAACCGATCTTAACTCATAGTAATTAAGTACCTATTGTAATCCAACCATACTATTCTACTCACATTACCTTAGGAAATCATACAACATATAGATAGATATTTAATTTTTTTAAAGAACCAATATAGAACTCAACAGTCTCTTTCATTACACTTCATAGAAATAAATACATAAATAAGTATAGAAGTCTCAAAGCCTGATCATCAACAACAAGAATGAACCAACCCATAGATTAGAGACCAACAGAGCAAGGGTGTACCCACCTTCCACAACTCAAGAAGACTACATTGGTTCCTAGCTCGCTTGGTTCATCAACAACTAGTAGTCACCAACCCTTTCACATCCTTACATTTTCCTTTTATCCTATGCTCTGCACCTAGACTACTAGTTCCACTTATTTCCTACTTGGTTGACTCTGCCTTTAGCTTCCTTTTCTCTCTACTTGCTCAACTACTCTTTCTCTTCCCTGCCACCTTTCCACAACTATTGGACCACTCGTGGTTCCAGTTTCCCCCTTAAGCTGTCAGCTTCACAACTCGACCGACATCCTCGCCACTTGTTCCTATCTTTTCTTCTCACAAAAACTCAAAATGAAGGCCCCAACAACATGCCTAAAATGCCTTCAAACTATCTAGCATGTGTTAGCACTTCTTGGCATTTCCTGGCACATGTTGGCACTCTCTAGTTTTCATGCCCTTATAGATAGCCTTACCTTTTTTGCAACTTGGGAAACCAACCAAGTCATTGAAAAAATTATGTTGTGCCTAGCCTTGACATCCCCAACACTCCTTAGCATGCATTTGCATTGTCTGGCATGTGTTAGCATGTCTTTCATTCCTTAGCACGCCCTGGCACTCCTTAGCTATGATGCTCTCACAACCACCTTTACATTTTTTGCAACATGGGAACCGAACCAAATCCTGCCTCAACTATAACAACAACTTGACCAAGTTACAATTACTACAACTAGACTATGCCTTGTTCACCTAAGAACTTCCTATAACTTATCTTAGGCTACTTTGTTGAATATCAACTCATACAACTTAACAAGTTACAAAGACATGACTCACATACAACCGTGGTCGTGAAACAACTAAGAAACAAAGTTTACATCTTGACATGACATAACACCTAGCACACCTAACAATCCCTTGGCACTATGTAGCACATGTTCACATCCCCTACATTTCTTGGCATGCTTTGACACTCCCTAGCACTCCCTGACACTTAACACAACTCGTACTCGCTAACACTCTCTATCACACTCTTATTCATTCATTTCCATACATTTGAAACTAGTGCTCCCTTGCTTCTCCCTCGAACTTGGCCATAACACTCCCTAGCATGTGTTGGCGCCACACCCTGGCACCTAGAACTTCTTGGCATGCCTTAGCACTTAGCATGTCTTGGCATGCCGGAGAAAATGGCATGTCTTGGCATGCCTAAAATGCCTTGGAACTGTTTAGCACATGTTAGTACTTCTTAACATTTCTTGGAACACCTCCGCACTCCATAGATATCATAGCCTCATAGATAGCTTTACTTTTTTGCGACTTGGGAACCCAACCAAGTCATTGAAAAAACAATATTATGCTCAACCCAAATTCTCTGTTTGTCTGAAACTACTTTGTATATGCCTTATCACAACCATAGCCTTGCCTCCTGCAAGTCATATTTTGAACTTCTCCTAACACACTTTGTCCTTGGGACACCTGGAATTCACTAACACTCCTTGGCACACACTCTTATTCATTCATTTCCAATCATTTTGACATATTTCTCCGTTGTGATTCCTTGGAACTGGATAACATACCTTTTCACTCCCTCCTTAGCACACCTAAAACTCATTGACACTTCATTTCCATGCATTTGAAATGAGTGTTGTCGATAAATAAAAAGGGTCTTTTCACCTCTATTTACCCTACATTAATTATCAATCTAGGAGTGATTTGTTATCTCAAAGAGTGTACTCAGTTTGAGGCGGTCATTTATCAGAGTAATGCTAGGAGTATAGTGCTTAAATACAAGAGTAAACAGATGCTTGGAATTAAATATACTTACAAAAAGAAACTTAAGATCTAAATCATGCACTCAGAAAGCTACAACAATTTATCGGTCAAGGGTACAGTAATGGTAACTCTTCCCTTTGTAAACTGATGTAATTGAAGGGAAATCAAAGAAAAGATCATCAACCTGGGAACTGGAAAACATCTATCAATGTTCGCTACAGTTTCAGATCGTTCTACACACCAAAGCAAAGTTAATTTGAATAACAGGAAATGGAACAACAACTAATCTATTTAATAAGATTGAATAGCAAATCTTAACCTACAGACATGAATGAAGCAGTAATCGTAATCTACAGGAATTAAGCAACAATCTTCACTTCAGAAATGATTCGAACAACAAACGAAAATGGGACAACAAACTAAAGGAAATGAAATATTGAACAGAAACCCAAATCAAATGTAAATGCACAACAAACCAAATCAAATATTGCACACAACACTTCTATACAGTAATCTGAGTTTCGGCATAAAAATTATTAATCACAGTTATAAAGAAATAGCAATTGTGATCACGGTAGAACGACAATCCCAAATGAACAACAATTATGTTTTAAAAGTAAATTGTAGATAAATACACAGTAATACCGATTTATAGATACATGGCACTATTACTCTGTAATCGAACAACAATGGAAATCTGAAAGGAAGGGCAATGTTATATAACAATATCAGTTTGTTAAAGGAAAAGCGATGTGATACAAATTTACAATGAATAGCATAACATTCCTGTTGCAGAGAATAACATTACAATTCAAATAGGAATGAAATATAATAGAACCAATATGTGAAATAATAAGGAACAACAGATCACTGAACAGGGCAAATAAGAGAAATCAAACCACACACGAATTGGAAAATAATGGTACAAGAGCAAGTGATCCACCAGGGCCGAGCCCTTAGCCTCTAGGGACGCACTGTTAAAGATTACTCCAGAATCAAAGATTGAACATCAACAAAGTTTATATATTAAGCATCAAAACAAAGTTACAGTAATCACTCTTTTAACGAGAGTCGATGATCAAAGTTTCAATTACAACGGTGATTTTCATAAAAACAACAATAGTTCTCCCCCTTGTGCTAGCAATGCTGCCCCTTCTTATAGCAGTTGAGTGGAGATATCAATGATACAGAGAATCGTTAAGGTAGCGATCCCTCAGGATCAAAGAATCCTGAGGGATTCACCATTCAGTTATCTTCTTGTTCTCTTGTGCCGATTTGGTATCTCCACTTCATTTTCCTGGCTTATATGCTCCAATTTGGATTTCCTTCTTTGGATGTGGTTCCCTGTCAAAGGGAGAGTAGTTAACTTTGTCTTGTCTTTTCCTTTGGAATGGCGATCTTTTGTTTTCTCCTTTTTCTGCATAGAAAAAGGGTAATTATTAGTCATTTTACTTTGCACATAAATCTTCGAGACTTTATCATAATCTTTCACCATATACTTATTTCACAATTTAAAGAAGTTATGAATTTAAGGAAAATATGAAAAAATAAGTGATAATTACATACCTTCTCTAGTGCTCAACACACCCTTTTTCATGCCCTCATGAAAACATTGTAATTGACATGTAAGGCAGTTAAGGAATAGGCTGGAGAAGGGATCTCATGAGGTGGTCTACAACCATGATTGCTAGCTAGGAATTCAAAGAAATGTCTTGTCTGGCCTTCAAGCATTTCATATAAGGCTTGATATCCTGGTGCAGGGTGCCAAATAATTGGACTTCTGAACCTACAGCCTAACCAAGATGGGCCTTCTCTCAAAACGAGGTCACCGTAGATACCCAAACGGTCAACAACTAGCTTAAAGTTCTCATAATTGGATGGTTCTCGGTTTTGGATGCTCGAATTAGAAGTCTGGTATCGAAATTTGGTTGCTGATATGGCAAGGTATTTGATAGTAAAGGAATATTCTACCCCTTTTCGTATGACTGATGTGTGGATAGGTCCCAATGCCTCAATCACTCCCTAAATTCTCATTAGGCTCCTATGTTTATTCCATAATTGTCGTGGGTCTCTAGGTTCACCTCTCACTCATAAGTCTAATCCATTCTCCTGTCTTTGAAAGACATTGCGGGCTTTAAGCCACTTTATTTGATTAGCACCAAAAGAAATGAATGCTTGCACTGTTGGACATCACCCACAAAAGGGCTAGGGTTCTGATCTGTCTCCCCATCTAATACAAGATTGTGCAAATAGAATTCACATAACAGTCATTGAACTTTCATTCTGTAATGCTTACAACAATTTACGAAGTCATCAATGGTTTTTATCTCTATAGGTACTCCTGCTTTGACAGCTTTGATTTTCAATTGTAAATATATTTCCACTAAAAACAAAGCATAGTTCCTAGCAGGCACCCTACAAGCTAGAACGTCAATATACAGAGAGCATAAGGTATCCATTTGTTTGATGACTATGTCTAGTCTATGAGTTACCTTTTTGACTCTTTCTTCTACCTTTCTCCATCCTTCAGGGGCCTGAATTTCAGATATGTTAATGTTCCTTAGCTACTATTGTAATTTCTCATATTTTTCATGAGGGATGGTCTGCTATGTAAGTTTCTCTATTGTTTGTTGGGCTTATGCCAAATCTTTCCACAGAGTTATTGTCCTCCGGTCATTATCTTACATAATAGTTGTAGGCGGGAGATCTACTTGGATATTCTTATAACAACGTCTCATCTTTATGGCCTGAGTTTCCTTAGTGGATGGTTTCTCTGTCTGAGTTTCCTTGTCACAGGCCAATACATTATTTGTTTGTACTTCAACATGGGCAACAACCAAATGTTGTTCCTTTCGATTTTGAATAGCAGGCTGGACTTGCGTCCTCTTAATATTTTTATTAAGGGGTTTTGTCTGAGCGATTACATGCTTTATCACAGAGGCTCCTTTTGGCTTCTTACCCATTTTCAAAACCCTTATCCGTTGTCGAAATTGCTTAATCACGTTAAGCAGTCTCTGTTGTTCCTTTCACAATATTTTAATTTCTTCTGTTTTCTTGGAAGGAATAGTTGTTTGTTTACTCAGGCCTACACTTTGTACCTCAAGTGTTGTGCCTTCATCTTGGCCAATTTCCTTGTTTTCTTCTCGGGGTGGTTCTTCAGTGCTATGCTGACCAGGTTGTTCAGGGGTAGAAACCTTAGCTTGCTCTGTTGCTTCTTGGGTAACCTCTTCATCTACCCCTTCTTCATCGAGAAATTCTTCTGGTGTATTCTGACTAGGAACAGATTGTTCCTCTTCTTCATTCTCGTTACTCTTTGTTCCCGATACACTCTCATCATGATCAGAGTGATCCTCTTCTCCTTCCTCTTCATCACACAGTTCTTTGGGTGCACTTTTGTCATGGGAAGAGTGCTCCTACGATTCTTCTTCCTCATCACATAGTTCCTCGTGTGCACTTTTGTCATGAACAGAGTGCTCCTGTGGTCCTTCTTCGGTGCAGGGGTTAAATGGGCTATGAGCTTGAACATATTCACCCATATTGGCGATAATCTGGACCAATTCATCTTCTTGTAGTGGGTTTTGTAGTGGGCTTTCACTGCGTTTCTCGGCTTCCTCTTCCTCCTAACTGGATTGCTCAGTCTCTTCCTCCGTTTCTCCTTCATCGTTTTCCTCCAATTCTTTTTCATTCTCCCCACCTTCCAATTGTGGGGGTTCTTCGTCTCTTGAATTGTGTATCTCCACAAGTTGACTACTATCTTCCTAGTAATTTCTCAGCATTCCCCTGATCCTTGCCAGTCTAACAGATTTCCTTCATTTTAGTGGCCTGCTTGATGTAATGGCAACATGTTTTCATTTTGGGGCTGGCAAAGCCAATCCCCCATCTATTGTGAAAATCAATTCTTCCCAACTACTGTATTGTTGGGCAAGGTTGTGGCTGAATATCAGTCGTATTAGGCCATGGTGGCTTACAACTGACTCTAGATGGCAAGATTTATTCATACTTCGGGCAACATCGTGTAATAAAGAATTTAAAAACACAGGGAAATTCACATCACAATTTTTCTTTAACACAGCTAGAAGTTTAAGATGTTGTGGTCTTACCACATCTTTCCTACTATCATAGGTGATGTAGCTCTAGATAATTCTTGCCAATTCCACCCATGGCTCTCCCAAGGTTTCCGGTAAGACTCCATTTCTTTTACAGTCAGGTTCTACCCTTCATCCTGGAAGATTTTCATGGCATCACGTAGTCTCACGTTTTTCAGAGTCCACACAGATCTAGTGGCCGGAAGTCCCGAAACCTCTACAATTATGTCGTCAGTGACTGCTATCTATCTCCCTATCACCATGGAATGATGTTCTTGCAAGTTCTGTAAAAACTTAATTGTTGTCATCTCGTTGGATTGTTGTAGACAGTTAAGATAAACTATCCATCTTGCCCTTGCTAGGATCTCTTGTTCAGCATCAGATACCATCAACACTTGTGGCTCACTACGAATTGATCTTCCCCCCCATGCTTAGCACACTGTAAAAAAATACAGAGACGAGAATGGAACATTAGGCTGTTACAATTTTTAGTTCACTGTTAGAAAACACAGAGAAGATGACAGAACAACAAATTGTTCGAATTTTGAACTTACTGCTAATTTTTGCAGAGAAAAACAGAGAAATAGCTTCGGAACAGCAAGCCATGCATATTGGGAAACAAAATATCGTTAAGCTTTGCTATTCCCGAGTCATTAATTCTCTAAATGATAAGTTGACACGTATGCTAGCTAATTATGAGGATCACCAGGTCACCTTTTCCCTCCCTACAATGTGATAGGTCGACCTCGACTATCAAATGAAGAAGCAGCGTGCTGAACTACCATAGTACAGAGTCATGAAGGAACAATGTATGCAGGAATGCCATGCTTACAATGATGAGTGGATTTCCGAAATCGAGGCGTATAATAGAATCGCTTAATAAATAAGGAAATGTCATGATATGATGCAAGAATTGGAGGATAGTACAACTAACATGCATAAAAGGTCCTATGCGATCATTATCAAATTTTACCATCATAATTGATTTGTAATTTATTTTCATGTATCAAAGGTTCATAAGGGTTATATACATAGTCTCATTTGAATAATTTATAAAGGTATAAGAAGAAGGGTTTTATAATTGCTATTGGTGTATAAGAAATAGGACTTCAATACCATCAATAGAGCTCTGTTGCCCATAGGTATCCATAACCTTGATAGATTTGTTTATTTCACCCTTGGAACCATAATTCTTTGTATATGCATAGGAAAGTGTTGTGCAATGTCAAAATGAAGACCATTATGCTGGCTTGGTAACTAGGTGAATCATAATGTCATTCACTAGGAAGGAGTGAAAGGTGGGCAGGTTGGCTCGTGATGAGACCTTCTATTCTAAGGACTCTTTATTTTTTCTGATGTGCCTCTTGGATCATATCCCTGGTGTGGTGGCCATAGTGGGAATGCCACTTCACTTTCTTCCTTATGATCATGGTAGGTTGGCTCTTGATGACACCCCCTATCCTTCATCTGACAAATCATGTTAGCAATCATATAAACATTTTTCTTTTTCTTCCTTTGTTTCTTTTATATATCAATTTTCCTATTTATATACAAAGGGTGGTTCAACACTCCTTAAGAGTAGGGATGCTGGAAGAAGTCTTAACATCTCAATAGATAAAAATATTCCCTTATTCTTATTCAATAATAACGATCAAAGAGAATTATGGAGATTTAGAAAGAACCATCATGATAAAAATAATCAATCAGATCGGTATTAGTAAAATAATGACAACAAGGTGATCAATAGTTGTGCCCTTTCCTCTTTTCTCTTATCAATTCAAAGCACTTTCTTCTAAAGATAATGATGTTTACGTAATTTGTTGATTTCAGTGTCCCCTAGTTTTTGTATTCATTGCATAAATGTATAGTTGTGCTTTAAATGACCATGACTCTCAAAAAATGATCTAAATGGTAAAACACACAAAGGATAAATTGCACTCTAAAAATATAGAACTGCTACTGTACACAAAATTGCAAGAAAAAGGAAAAAATATACTCGACACTACGGTTCATTGAGAGGAACAATAGTTGTCCCTTAATTGGAACAGCAAAGAAAACAAGCGCAAACAAAAAAATTGGAAAATGATGTTCCTTCATAAAGGAACAACAGAAAAATGAAGGTGATGTTCCTTCGAAAAGGAACAACAAAAAATGAGAGTGTTGTTCCTTTGGAAAGGAACAACTGAAAACAAAAGTGTTGTTCCTTTGGAAAGGAACAGCAGAAAGCGAAAGTGTTGTTCCTTCAAAAGGGGATAGCAAAAATGCAGAAGTGTTGTTCCTTCGAAAAGGAACAGCAAAACGTAAAAGTGTTGTTCCTTCAGAAAGAAACAGCAAAAAGGCGGAAGTGTTGTTCCTTCGGAAAGAAACAACAAAAAGGTGGAAGTGTTGTTCCTTCGAAAAGGAACAGTAAAAATGCAGAAGTTTTGTTCCTTTGGAAATGGACAGAAAAACGTGAAAGTGCTATTCCTTCGGAAAGGAACGGCAAAATGTGAAAGTGTTGTTCTTTTGGAAAGGAACAGCAAAACGTGAAAGTGTTGTTCCTTCGGAAAGAAACAAAAAAACGTGAAGGTGTTTTTCCTTCGGAAAAGAATAGAAAAATGGTGGAACTACTATTCCTTCGGAAAGGAACAACAAAATGGTGGAACTGTTGTTCCTTTAGAAAGGAATAGCAAAATGCAGAAGTGTTGTTCCTTCAAAAAGGAACAACAAAATGGTGAAAATGTTGTTCCTTCCGAAAGGAACAGCAAAATGCAGAAGTTTTGTTCCTTCAAAAAGGAACAACAAAACGGTGAAAATGTTGTTCCTTCCGAAAGGAACAGCAAAATGCAAAAGTGTTGTTCCTTCAAAAAGGAACAACAAAATGATGAACATGTTGTTCCTTCTGAAAGGAACAGCAAAATGCAAAAGTTGCAGAAATGCAGAAATATGTACAGAAAGTAATTTACGCAAAAAAGAAAAAAGAATTATGTACAAAATTTAAAAGCAATCAAATCACTTAATGAACCAAAGGTGAGGAATATTTCTCTTCCTCAACCAAAATTTGCATGTCGGAGTTTTTGCGGAGTTGATGGTAGAAGGACTCCCGAGTAAGTGGTTTGTGGTATAATTGAACTCGGTGGTTGTTTGCCTTAAATGTATGTCCTGATCCATCAATGGTGGTTAAAGTAATGGTGTCATTATCATGTACCTTCTAGATTTCGTATGGTCCTAGCCAGCAAGTTTAGAGTTTGCTCGGAAAATCCTGAAACCTGGAATCGTATAGGAGCGCCCAATCTCCTTCGCGAAAGACTTTATTTTTTATGAGGGCGTCATGCCATTTGGCTCTATGTTGTTGGATCAATGCGGTATGTTGAAGAACAGAGAGTCTGATTTCATCCAGCTCGCTGATCTATTGTAGTCTATTAATTTGGGCCTCATTTAAATCTAGACCGAATTCTTATGCTATTCTCAAGGTCTGTATTTTGAATTCTATTGGAAAGATGGGTTCCTTTCCAAATACTAGCTGATATGGTGAATAACCAGTGGTGCTTCTCCATGTTGTTTTGTATGCCCACAAGGCTTCTGGTAATCTTGTAGCCCAATCATGTCTATGTGACGCAATGGTTTTTGTCAGTATTGCTTCTATTACTTTATTCATGCTCTCTACTTGGCCATTTTCCTATGGGTGGTAAGGAGAGGTAATTTTATGCTGAATATGATAGTTTTCTAGTGTTGCAGCAATTTTATTACTAGCAAACTATGGTCCTCCATCCATGATTATGTCTCTTGGGAGGCCATATCGCACAAATATGTGGAACAGGAACTGAGTGACGGAATCCTTTGTAGCTCTTGGCAATGCCTCTACTTCAACCCATTTGGTGACATATTTTGTTGCTACGAAAATATATGTTTTCTGGTTTGATGATGGATTGATCAGACCAACAAAGTCAAGCACCCATCATTCGAATGGTTCAATGACTAGCTGTGGGTTCAAAGGCATTTCATCAGACTATCTAGCGCGTCCTGCTCTTTGAAAACTATCACAAGCTTGAACAAATTTCTTTGCATCTTTGAAAATTGTGGGCCAATAATACCCTGTTTGCAGAACTTTATGACTAGTTTTCCGACCTACGAAATGTCCACCACATGGTTCATCGTGACAGGCTTTCAGGATGTCAAAAATTCCTCTTCACGGATGCATCTCTTGATGTGCATATCTGCCCCCATATGAAATAAGTAGCCCTCAATCCAAGAAAATAGGGTACTACGCTGGACAATCTGTTTTCGTTCATTGGGGGTCAAATGTTTTGGTAATTTTCCTACTGCTAAATAGTTCGCAACATCAACATACCAGGGTGTTTTAACAATGACAATGAACAAATGCTCATCTGGAAACTAATCTTCGACTGTTGTTGCATCCACTAGCTTTGGCATTTGTGAAAGAAAGTTAGCTACAAGATTTTCTTTTCCAGGTTGGTCTTTTATGGTGATGTCAAATTCCTGCAATAAAATCAGCCATCTTGTTACTCTACCATTTGTGATTGGTTTATTTGCTAAATATTTTATGGCAGAGTGATCTGTATATAAAACAACAGGATATCCAGTGATATAATGCCTAAATTTATTTATAGCATGTATTACAGCTAAAAATTCTTTTTCAGTAACAATATAGTTCAACTCAGCAGGAGACAAATTCTTGCTAATATAATAGATTGCATATGGTTTTTTGTCTTCTTCCTGCCCAAGGACTACTCCAATAGTTGTGTCTGAAGCATCTGATGAAATTTGAAATGGCAGGTCCCAATTTGGACCTCTGAGTACTAGGGCTATTGACACAAGCTTTTTCAGATCCTCAAAAGCACGATCACAGTTATCTATCCAAAAAAGGTCAACATTCCCTGTCAATGTGTATAGAGGTGCATCAATGTGAGAAAAATGTTCTATAAATCTTCTATAATAACCAGAAAATCCAAGAAAACTACATACCTCTATCTGTGTGGTGGGAGTAGGTATTAACAAAATTATTTGAATTTCTACTGGATCTACCTGTATTTCAGCTGCTGAGATATAATGACCTAGGATGAGTCCTTCAGTCATCATCATATAGAATTTTTCATGGCTCAGGCAGAGCCTAGTAGTGATACATCATTGCAGCACCTTTTCCAATGTGTCCAGTGCTCGGTCGAAATCATCTCCATATGGTGTGAAATTATCCATGTATACTTCGAGTCCTTCATTTATTAAATCTGAAAATATGATGAGGATAGCCCTTTGAAATGTGGTAGGGGCATTGCGTAGGCCAAAGGGTAAATCTCTATAGGCAAGCGTTCCCCAAGGATAGGTAAAAGTAGTTTTTTCTTGGTCTTCAGGGGCAATCTGAATCTGGTTGTATCCACTGAAGCCATCCAAGAAAGAAAAGAATTTATTTTCTACTAATGTATCTAATACCTGGTTAATGAATGGCAGGGGAAAGTGGTGTTTTTGTGTTGCTTTATTTAATTCTCTGTAATCTACACAAATCCTCCACTTCCCATTCTTCTTTGGCACCACTACAAGTGGAGAGACCCATTTGCTATCAGAGATAGGATAAATAAATTTTACATCTAAAAGCTTTTGTAGTTTAGCTTTCAAAATGTCTTTTAGATGAGGGTTAAGTCTTCTTTGGGGTTTCTGAACAGGTCTTGCATCCTTTTCTGTGTAAATGTGGTGTGTACATAACTAGGGATCTATTCCCTTCATATCTGGATAATCCCATGAAAATGCTTCCTTGTATTTTCTCAGTAGTTGGATCAGCTTGTCTTCTTGTTCAGGAGTCAAGTTACTATTAATCTTTAAAGTTTTTCCTGGCTCAATCTCTACAGTTTTGCTATTTGAAACAGAGGTAGTAGGTATTGTTTGATCATGAGTATCTTTGAGAGGAACTTCTTCCAATTCATTATCAAATGTTTCCTCTATCATGTGACATTGTAGGTAGGGTCTGGATTCAAATTGGTTAATAAAGTTGTTAATAACATCATCCTCTGTTTGATCTTTGAAATCGAGGGCATATTCTTGTAGGTTTTAACCCCATACAGTAATTACCTACATACAAAATCTAAAACATAGAAAATAAATAATGCGAGAGCATAACACATAAAACACATATACACAAAGATTTTCCCCTGGATCCCAAAACCGGGACTACCATCTTGATTTTTCATTATGTTACTTTTAATGTTACAATACATATTTATACATTCTGAAGCATCCAATACCATGGATCGAAAACCATCGCATCCAAAACCATGGACCAAAAACCATCGCGTCCAAAAAACATGTCCAAAAATCATGCACAAAACCATAGGTGGGTCCATCCAACCTAACGTAGGGTCCAAAACTAAAATTTTCCGGGGCATTGCCTCGAACCCCATAAAGTAGGGTTATGGGTACACCTCAAACTCCCTATTCCTCCCCCACTCTAACCCCTGGTTAACTACGTGAGCTAGTTGTGGAAAGAATATAATACAACCCAACATTCTCCCACTTGTTTTTTTCTCTCTATAAGGGGGCACAAGAGAGCTTAGTCATTTATCCAGCCTTGTAACGCCCATTATTTCTATACACCAAGAGAACTTCTTAGAGCTCACCAATTTTTTCAATGCATCTGCAGTATTCTTCAAAGTGTCCACCTTTACCAACAACACCTTTTTTTCTTCTATCATATCCCTCACAAAGTGATACTAAACATCAATGTGCTTTGTCTTTGAATGATATGCAGGGTTCTTTGCCAAGAAAATTACACTTTGACTATCACAGTCTATCCTTATAGCTTCTTGTATTAACCCCATACTTGAACACAATCTCTGCAACGAAACTGCTTCCTTGCTTGCATGAGTGGCTGCCAGGTATTCTGCCTCTGTAGTTGATAGTGCCACTACAAATTGTTTCTTACTCATCCAACTAACTGCACCTCCAAATAGGTTAAACACATATCCACTTGTAGATCTTCTCTGATCCAAATCTCCAGCCCAGTGTGCATCAACAAAGCCATGAATATCCAACACTCTACCCAATCCGAGTCTTCCTTGGTAGCACAAACCATAATCACTAGCGCCATGCAAATACCTAAAAACTCGCTTCACTTTTGTCCAGTGCTCCTTCCCTGGTTTTGACATAAATCTGCTCAATACTCCCACTGCATGTGCAATGTCTGGTCTAGTACAAACCATTGCATACATCAGGCTACTAACTGCACTTGCATATGGAACACGGGACATGTCCTCTTCCTCTTCTTATGTCTTGGGACACTGTTTCGTAGAAAACCACACACCTATAGAAATAGGAACCTTCACTGGTCTACTATTCTGCATATTAAACCTCTACAATATTGTCTCGACATACTTCCTCTGGCTTAACCAGAGCTTCCTCTTTAACCAATCTCTTTTAATTTCCATGCCCAAAATATAGTTTGCAGCATCAAGATCTTTCATGTCGAATTTGGAGGACAATTGGGTCTTCAAATCCTAGATAACTTCTTTGTCATTTCCAACCAACAACATATCATCCACATACAAGACCAGATAAATAACATAGTCACCAATTAATTTAAAATATACACAATGATCTGCTTTGCTTCTAGTGAAGCCAAGTCCCCGTATAAATGTATCAAATTTATGATACCACATCCTTGGTGATTGTTTTAACCCATACAGAGACTTCTTTAACTTACATACTAGTTCTTTCTTACCCTTCACCATAAAGCCTTTAGGTTGATTCATGTAGATCTCCTCTT
Organism: Pinus tabuliformis; assembly: GCA_031772625.1. Lineage (NCBI taxonomy): Eukaryota > Viridiplantae > Streptophyta > Pinopsida > Pinales > Pinaceae > Pinus > Pinus tabuliformis. Next base: position 155,250,043 of record CM062819.1, read on the forward strand.
CCAGATCCCCATGAAGAAATGTTGTTTGCACATCCATTTGTTCTACCTCAAAATCAAAAGCAGCAGCAATAGATAAAAGTAATCTAATAGAAGTTACCTTGGCAACAGGAGAAAAAATATAACCAAAATCAATTCCCGGCACCTAAGAATAACCTTTTGCTACCAACTGAGCTTTGTATTTCTCCACTTTTCCTTTTGTATTTGTCTTCTTTTTGAACACCCATTTGTTGCCAATGGGTTTCCTTCTAGCTAGCAACTCCACCAGATCCCAAGCCTCATTTTTTATGCAAAGATGCCATTTCATCAACCACGGCCTCTTTCTAGAGTTTTCCATCCTCTGAATCCACTGCTTCCTTCATAGTTCTGGGATCATCATCAGTAATAGACAAAGAATAATTTGAACAGAAAGCAGATGGACTATGCCTTTCTGGCTGCCTTCTTTCTTGAACTGATCTTCTCACAATTGGAGTTTGTGGCTCTTCATCTTCTGATTCCTCCTCTGTTGTAGAGTCTGATTCTTCGTCCTTTAGCTCAAACTCTATCTTCTCAAGTTCCTTTGGTTGGACTTCATGTTTAATAACATCTTTCACCTCTCTGAACATCACATCTCGGTTGTACACAACCTTCCTTGTTACTAGGTTCCAAAGCTTATAACCCTTTAAACCATCCTTATACCCAATAAAGATGCACTTTTCAGATTTACTATCCAACTTGGTTCATTTCTCCTTTGGAACATGTACATATGCATCACATCCAAATACCCTTAGATGTGAAAGAGAGGGTTTCTTACTAGTCCATACCTCTTGTGGAGTCTTATCCTCCAATGCTGATGAAGGTGACCTATTGACTAGGTAACATGCAGTATCCACCGCCACTGCCCAGAATTCCTATCCTAACCTGGCACCACTGAGCATGCTTCTTGCCCTTTCCATCAACGTCTTGTTCATTCTTTTTGCAACTCCATTTTGCTTAGGTGTATATGGAGTATTCTTCTGCCATGCTATACCGCACTTCTTACAGAATTCTTCAAATTCCTTACTACAAAACTCTCCACCATTATCTATCCTCAGCACCTTTATTTTCTTCTCTGTCTGGTTTTCCACTAGAGCCTTAAATTCTTTAAACCTGTCAAAGACTTTAGATTTCTTCTTAAGGAAATATATCCATGTATTCCTTAAGAAGTCATCTATAAATGATACATAGTACACAGACTTACCCAGTGATGGAACCTTCACAGGTCCAAACACATCACTGTGCACAAGCTCTAATATATGTTTTGCCCTCTTACCACCAGAGGGGAAACTCACTCGATTCTGCTTCCCGTATAGACAATTGTCATAGAAATCAAAATCTAGAGAGCTATTACTCATACCTTCTACCATACATTTACCATGAAGTATTCGAAGGCCCTTCTCTCCAATATGTCCATGCCTTTGATGCCACAACATCGTCTTTTCTCCAGAGACCACTAAATTTTCTGCTCCACTTTTAGGAACCACGGAACTGTTGCACCCATCAACAATAGTGCTACCTTACAGCTTGTACAGAGTTCTAATCTGAACTCCCCGCATTAATACCAATTCTCCTCGAACCATCTTGTAGGTATCCTTGTCGAACACTGTTTTTACACTTGCATCATCCAGCTTGCTTACAGAAATCAAATTTCTGGCTAATGCGGGAATATGTAGAACACATGGAAGCATTCTAACCCTTCCACCTTGCAACTTCAACTTTACTTTTCCACAACCAATGATTCTAGCCTTCCTGTCATCCCCCAAGAAGACATCACCACCATCATATTTCTCATGCTCACAGAACCACTCTCTGTGGGGAGTGAAGTGAAAGGATGCACCTGAGTCAATCAACCATGCCTCATGATCTACATGTGTACTTGAAGAATCCAAGTACACATCCCCACCTTCATCTGAGGTGGTTTTTGCCTCTGTAGAAGGAGCCTCATCAGATCCCTTTCCTTTGTCAAGAAATCTAGATTTACAGTCCCTTTCAGAGTTGCCTTCCTTTCTGCATTTCCAACACACCACCTTTACAGGTTTTCCTGGAGATTTAGATCTCCCTATAGATTTAGATCTCCCACTTGATGACTTATTTTTGTTTCTGTTCTGGGACCATCCTCATACAACAAGGCATCACCATTCTGGCTCTCCATATTTTTCCGTCTCATCTACTCCATCAGCAAGGTTGAGTCTATTTCATCATACTGCAAGGTAGTTGCATTGCTACCTATTTCAATAACCAGACTATCCCACGAATCTGGTAGAGAACACAAAAAACTGATGCACTTATCTTCATTTGAAATTTTAATATCAATAGATGCTAACTAACTTACCACAGTATTAAATGCATTCAGATGCTCTATTACTGAGTCTCCATCTTTCATCCTCAGGTTATACAGCTTTTTCCACAGGAACAGTTTATTCACGAGAGACTTAGATTGGTACAAAGTCCCTAACTTGTCCCACAAAGCCTTTGCCGTATCTTCCCCTGATACATTCAGTAATACTGAATTTGAGACACACAATCATATTGTGCTCTTTGCCTTCTGATCTAACTTCTTCCATTCTTCCTGGACACTCCCGTTGGTTTAGTACTCGGATCTACCACGATCCACTGATATTTATCCACCAACAAATCCTCCATCTTGAGTTTCCACAACTCAAAACTCTGACCATTAAATTTCTTGATCTCTATCTTTCCACTGCTTTCCATCTTCTTTCACCACCAGAATCGATCTCACAGATCTCCCACTGAACAGGGTCTACCACAGGCCCCAGCGAAACCAATTAGCAAAAAAGGCATCCCCTTGAAGCCAATCTACTTTGATACCAAATTTAGGTTTTAACACCATACAGTAATTACCTGCATATGAATTCTAAAACATAGAAAATAAGCAATGCGAAAGCATAACACATAAAACACATATACATAGAGATTTTCCCCTGGATCCCAAAACTGGGACTACCAGCGTGATTTTTCATTATGTTCCTTTCAATGTTACAATACATATTTATATATGCCGAAGCATCCAATACCATGGACCGAAAACCATTGCGTCTAAAATCATGGATCGAAAACCATCGCATCCAAAAAAAATGTGCAAAAATCATGCACAAAACCATAGGTGGGTCCGCCCAACCTAACATAGGGTCCAAAACCAAAATTTTCCAGGGCGCTGCCCTGAACCCCATAAAGTGGGGTTATGGGTACAACTTAAACCCCCTATGACCTCCCCCCCTCTAACCCCTGGTTATCTACGTGGGCTAGTCATGGAAAGAATATAACATAACCCAACACTTCTATAGTTAATGAGGAACTAATGTTTTTGGTAAGGTAATATTTGTTAGTTTTTATTATTGTGACACTTGGTTGAGATGGAGGGTATAAGGCTAGATTATTGATATTAGTCCCTCTAGTTATGGTCATACTACCTTGTCAGTAGCCAATATAAGCATGAGTGGTCACAAGCCAAGGTTTGCCTAAAATTAATGGGTATCCATCAAGTCGGTTTTTGGGGTTTATTATCAGAAAGTCAGCAGGATATTCCTAGGAATCAATGGATACCATGACATCATGTAGTGTGCCTTCCGACCCAACCACTGATCAGTCAGCCAATTCTAATAAAGTGGAAGTTGGTTCTACTGATGTAATGCCCAGTTTTTGACAAGTGGTAGTTGTTAAGATATTGATTGCAGCCCCTAGATTAACTAAGGCATTTGAAAAGGTTTGTCCATTGATTTTTAATGTTACTATTGGATTTCCTAGGTCTTCATATTTGACAAGTGCTTCTTTTCCTGATAACAGGTCAGACAAGGTGCCAACTACTTGGACTGTTGGGTTATTTGTTATTCTCCTCAGTTTTTTTCATACACAGCTCTTTGATGGTCTTTGCATATATTGGGATGTCTTGGATGGCTTGGAGGAGTGGGATTTTTATCTACAGGTTCTTAAGTTCTCCTAGAATTTCAAAATCAGGATGTTATATAGGTCGTGGTACAATTAATCATTCTGGGAATGGGGGAGAAGATGTGGTTGCTTGGTCATGAGTTTGTTTCCTGATCACATCTTCTTCTTGTAATGGTTGTTCTACAAGTAACTAATTTCAACTTGAAAATTTTTATCTCCCTCGGTCTCTATAATGTGCCTAGATCTTAATTGAAGCTCATTGCACTCCCATAGATCGGTTTCTAGCTCTGGTGTTTTAATTATTTGAACAGATTGGACCAGTCTATTATTTGGGTTCAGGTTGGGTTGGGCTGGGAGTTGCGGTCTTTAGTTAGATTGGGGGTTTTGTTGTAGTGCTCATAGTGTAGGTTGATGGAACAGAATGGTTCCTATTGGCTAATTCATCGGTCTTTTCCAATTTGTTTGCCAGGCTTGACTTTGCAACATGGGAGGGGACCATTGTGCTGGATACACATTGTTTTGCTAATATGGTGGGGCATAGGGAAATTTTGGCCAATTAGATTGGCTTGTTTGATTTGGCCATCGTGATAATGAAGGAAATGGTCGTTGTGACCAATTTGAGAAGGAAGGTTGATTTTGTCACATTGTATTATATTGTTGAGCATGATATTATGGAGGCTGAAAAGAAGAAGCTGGATCAGGGAACATACCTAATTGTCGCGACTGCCATTAACAGTGCTGATTAAGTAGGTACACTGGTTCTAGTTCTTCTTCCGCTTCTTTGTATACTACTTTCAAACTAGGAAGTGAGGGATAGCTTTCTGTAGAGTGGTCTTTTGTACAAAGGGCGCAACTTGAACTGCGTCTAATGGGCACTCTTTGTGGCTATGTTTCTTTCTGCATCTGGGACAGAAGATTGCAAGATTTTGCTCTGCCTCTGTTTGTTTCTACTTGGCTTGCATAATATCGAGTTGCGTTGTCAGAGTCCCCAATATGTCAATTTTGAAATTTTCTAATAAATTTCCAATTTTTGTGTGAGTTACTCCTCCAGAGATCTTTTTGTCCCTTGTAAACCTGTCATGTTCTGCTGGTGTTAGCCTTGTACCTCCTCGTGAGCTCTTGATGCATAAATCAATGATGTTAGGAAAATTTTCTTGATAGATGTCTCCTTTTCCCATAATATTCAGTGTTTCAATCCATTGTTCCTTCATACCTTTAATTAATTTTGTTTTTAATACATTGTCAAGTAAGGGTAATAATGCATAAGGAGATCTTTGAATATTACACTGAAAACTTTCAACATATTCTTCTAGGGTTTCATTAGGTCTAGCTACCATCTAAAGTATTTTATCTTTTAACTCTCTGGATCTACAATAATCTTGATATTTCTTCAAGAAATCACCTTTCATTTGATCCCAATCATTTATAACACCTCCACCCAACCCCATAAACCATCTTAAAGCAACCTCTTTAATGTAGAGGTAAACCATTTCAGCTTTTGAGGGTCAGAGGTATAGACATATCCTCTGCACAGCACATCAAATTCAAACAAAAATGCATCTGGATCTTCCAATGTTAGACCATGAAATGTAGGGATATGTTGGAGAGGAATTTCTTTCATAGTTGCATTGGCTGTAGTATCTACAATGGGATATTTCATTATGGAGGTTTGGGTGTTTGGCTGATTCTAGGCCATTAGGTCAAATATGTGCCAATAACCTTCCAGGATTTCTAGGAGGGTATTCCTAGGTTGGATAGATAGATCAGGGATGGCCTTAATAGGAATGGCCTTAACAACACTTCCTTTGTCTGGGATGATAAAAGTTCCTAATGTCTGGGGGGATTCGACTCTTGAGGTTCTTTAATTTCGTTATGAATGATTTTTGCAGCACTTCCCTTATTTGGGCTACTTAATGGCTGAATTACTCCAAGAAGAGATCTTGGTTCTTCAGTTTCCCCTATTTCTCCTCTTCCTTCGCAGAGGTTGCTAAGGTTCCCTTCTTGCAATAATTTTGGGCTAGAATTCTCAATTTCTTGAAAATCTTGCCGCTCAGTTTGGCTATGCACCTCAGCAAAGGCTATAAATGGTGATCCTATGGCCTGAAGGGAACTAGTAGGTTGTCTAGAAGCAACATTTCTCGGTCCTACTAAAGACTGAGATTCTGCTTTCTTAAGGATTTCGTTTATAAAGGTCGATCAACCAAGGGTCGCCGACCCCTTAGCTTTATCAGGCTTGGGTAGTGGTTTAGGATTCTTTTCAGGCTTTTTCTGCTTATTCATTCACACAAATCAAATACTGATTTCTACCCAAAACAACAAATCTGTAGGAAAGTGGGCAAGGGAGTAGGGCTATTACATGCTCTGTACGTAGGTTCTTACCTTCCATTTTTAAAACCCAATTCTCTCCTAGCAGGTACTCGCACTACTCTGAAAAAGAAACAAATGGCTACACTCTTCCCCGAAAACGGCACCAAAATGTCGAGCAGTAAAAAGGGTCTTTTCCACCTCTATTTACTCTACATTAATTATCAATCCAAGAGAGATTTGTTATCTCAAAGAATGTACTCAGTTTGAGGTGGTCATTTGTCAAAGTAATGCTAGTAGTATAGTGCTTAAATACAAGAGTAAACGGATGCTTGGAATAAAATCTACTTACAAAAAGAAACTTAAGATCTAAATCATGCACTCAGAAAGCGACAACAATTTATTGGTCAAGGGTACAGTAATGGTAACTCTTCCCTTTTAAACTGATGTAATTGAAAGGAAATCAAAGAAAAGATCATCAACCTGGGAACTGGACAACATCTGTTAATGTTCGCGATAGTTTCAGATCGTTCTACACACCAAAGCAAAGTTAATTCGAATAACAGGAAATGGAACAACAACTAATCTATTTAATAAGATTGAACAACAAATCTTAACCTACAAAAATGAATGAAGCAGTAATCGTAATCTACAGGAAATAAGCAACAATATTCACTTCAGAAATGATTCGAACAATAAATGGAAATGGGACAACAAACTAAAGGAAATGAAATATTGAACAGCAACCTGAATCAAATGTAAATGCACCGTAAACCAAATCAAATATTTCACACAACACTTATATACAGTAGTCTGAGTTTTGACATAAAAATTATTAATCACAGTTATAAAGAAACAGCAATTGTGATCATGCTGGAACAACAATCCCAAATGAACAGCAATTATGTTTTAGAACTAAATTGTAGGTAAATACACAGTAATATCGGTTTATAGATACACAACACTGTTAGTCTGTAATCGAACAACAATGGCAATATGGAAGGAATAGCAATGTTATATGATAATATCAGTTTGTTAAAAGAACAACAATGTGATACGAATTTAGAATGAATAGCATAACATTCCTGTTGTAAATAATAACATTACTATTCAAATAGGAACAAAATATAACATAACCGGTATGTGAAATAATAGGGAACAACAGATTACCGAACATAGCGAATAAGAGAAATCAAACCACACATGAATCGGAAAATAATGGTACAGGAGCAAGTGATCCACCAGAGCTGGGCCCTTAGCCTCCAGGGATGCACTGCTAAAGATTACTCCAGAATCACATGCCTCATAATTTAATTAAGGTGCAATGCTGAGGCTCCAAGACCTAATCGTGGTGTGTAAAACCTTTGAATGGTAAACACATCCCTCCTAGAGGCCAATGAATGAATTTACCTTAGAGAATATAATTAATGTGTTTATTTGAAACCCTTTTAACACCACTGATTATGTATGACTTAAGTCCCTTTTCTTAATTTCCTTCCTTGACCATAGTAAAGGTCATGAGAACCATTCTTATTATGTGAAACACATTGAATGCCTATATTCCCAACAAGAGGTCTTATTCATGGAAATTGAGCATGAGAAATATTAATTTAGGGACTAAGACCCTTGTTTTCCTCTCCTAACCATAACATAGACACTAACTCCCATATGTAGTGATAAATACCTCATATAATGCCCATATCGCGACTTAAGACCAAATATCCATTAAAGAAGATCTATGTGGTTTTTAAGTCTAACTCATAGCCCTTGATATTGAAAATCTTCTTATAAGACCTAATGCCCTTGTTTACCTCCCCTACTCATAGTACATTCCTTGACTCCTCTACATGGTGTGAAAAAATTCCTAATAAATTTGATATCCTATATATCCCTAAGATTATTTAGAAAATATCTATGTAATTTTTCAATGCCAAATTCATAACCCTTGAACATGAAAAACATAATGCCAAATTCATAACCCTTAAACATAAAAAAAAAAAAAAAAAATAAATTAATTAATTAAAAAAAAAAAACATAATACCAAATAAATTAATTAATTAAAAAAATAAAAATAAAAACATAATACCAAATTCATAATTTTTAAACATAAGATATTCATTTTAGAAGTAAAAACGCTTTTTCCTTTCCCTCACATTAATTTTTATCACATTAATTCTTATTATGCCCTTGATTCATACTAATTCTTATTATATATTTCTAATATATACTAATTCTTATTATACAAATAATATTAATGGTTACATATTCCTAGTCTACCACCCTTTTCCATGTCCATTGGTAAAGGCCTTGAGGACTATTAGTGTGCAAAATCTTGCTCATTAGCAAAGGAGGGAAAGGAGCGCAACAATGGTGCCAATGAGGTTCAACGTTTCACAAAAATATTGTTGATTAGCAAAGGAGGGAAAGGAGGGAAATGAGGGCAGCAACGGTGCTAATGAGGTTCAGCTTTTCACAAAAATCTTGCTGATCAGCAAAGGAGGGAAATGAGGGCAGCAATGGCACCAATGAGGTTCAGCGTTTCACAGGAGGAGCGTGGGCGCGTGCAGGAATGGGAGGTCGAGGCGAAGGCGTCGATGCAGGAGTGTGAATATACCACCACTATCACCTCTACCACAGATATTGAATATGGGCGTGAGGTAGGCCATCATTAGAATCCAAAGTCTCCAAAACCTCAAACAGATGATAACTCCTCCATGGTCAATAGCTGGTATACGAAAGACTCAGATTTGGCCACGATTATTTCAAGGACCCGAAAGGATTTGGAGTAGTGGTCCAAGAGCCGTATGAATAATTTTTGAAGACATCAGATGTCGTAATGAGTTGTCGAGGCTTTTAGAGACCCACTTCCAATCCACCATTGGTCAACCCATGGATACTTTATTTAACTCTTTCTCAATCCAACACGAGTTGTAGTTTTAGTGTAATTTTATTGTAATTAGTTATAGTGTAATTTTATTGTAGTTATGATGGTTTGTTGAATCTCATTTGGATTTCATTCTGATGAGAAGTTGAAAAATAAAAAACCATTTTCTAGGCAATCTTGACCCAAATTTGGTAAAACAAAAATCTATGATTTCATCTATCTATGGAAGACAATCTATCTGTGTTGTTTTGTTTTTTTATTTGTATTTCTGGATTCACTCACAAAACAAAAAAAAACTTTGAACATGTTTGGTCTCTTTGAAAGGCAAAGATAGTGATTGAGGTCAATGGTGCACTTCCGTTAGATATCGATGTGAATTTTGCCAAAAACAATGTAGGTAGGTAGGTAGAGTTTGATGCCATCAACCATTACATATTTTATTGTTCTTAGCAGAATCCCTTTAAAACATAAATTATTATATCTTTGCACACAAATGGCTTCTGTCATGAGGTAAGTCTCACCAAGAAGGATTTGGTATGACATATAATCATTTTTAGCTTCTGATATTAGTTCTACAGAACCAAGTAATCCTTGTATCTTTTCAATTCTCTCATCTCGTTGTGGTTAGGAATGAGAGACAATCAATATCTTCAAGTCAATGCTTATCACCACCAAGGTTGTGGGTTTTCCATGGCATTTGAATTCTAGACATTAGCATTGAGCAATATTTGGAGATAATTTTTAAGTATATGCATTTTAGTCCCTTTTTTTTTGTAGTTGTATATGTGTATATCGACCGCTTGTTTCAACTCAATTCAGGGTTTTGTATTACTTCTCAGAATGTACATAGACTTCTAATAACTAGTGTGATGATTGTTACCAATTTTCTTGATGATATTTGACTATCTTAGACTTGGTTATCCATTAATATTCTATTGGTGGTAATACTTCCAATTTCTTATCCCTGTTTCCTTATTTTCAAGAAAACAAAGAAATCAAAAGTATACAAATCTGTTCCATATTTTTAGGAAATCAAAGAAGTCAAAAGTATAAAAATCGTGACTATTTTTTAGGATCTTTTTAAAGATCTAAAAAATTATAAAAATGAAAAATTATTAGGGATAGTTTTTTTAATCCTCCATAGATTTTAACTTCCTTGAAATGTACTAAAGGTGCCTCGTTCCATATTTATGTTTACAGTCATTTCCTATTTCTCTTTGGCTCAATGTTGTACTTGTGTTAGTGGTGAATATGAGTTAGGGTTTCTCTGATGAATTGTGATTGAATCTCTAGTCAATATTTGGCATTAAATTCAAAGTAATGTCATTCTGTAGTGGAGGTAGAGTGGGATGTTAGCTTGAATAATATTTGTAACAATACTTTCGTTCAACATCTGTTAGGAAAATGAAAATTGTTACATAATGGAAACCCATGTTAAAGTTCAATATTGTAATTCATTAAATATCCCTAGCCAAAGAAAATGACATGTAAATGAGACCTTAAGTATCAATGTTACTGGAGACCTTGAAATGAAGAAAAAATGACTTAAATGAACCGTTTATTATATTACTTTTATTTTCCTCATATTTTTTCCCTATATCTTTCGCACAAAATTTTTTCTTTACTATTGGTATTTCAATCAAATCTAAACTTTAGAATTTTGTTGAACCCATGAAGCTATGGGTTGAGAACCTTTCATGGAGGAAAAAACTTAGTGAGCCAGGGTTTCTAACCCTCTACAATCTCATAGCTTTGGCCATGTTTTCCAGTTTTATTACTTTATAAATTATGCAAGGGATATGCTTAATGATTCTAAGATCTGGCACAAAAACCTTTGTTGTCAATGTTTAACATATGTCTAGAATTATCTTCTTCTTTTTAGCACAAGCTTCAAATTTCAAATTTTTAATGTTTTCTTTCAGCCTATTGATTTCAGAGGACTTCGTTTTATTTATGGACAAGAACTACAACAATGTGTATTATGCAAAAGTATATGGAAACAGATTCATGAGATGCAATGGGTAATTAAAAACAAAAGACCTATTAGAAAGAAAACATGAATTTGATGGGCAAAGAACTCCTTATGAAGCTGAAACTACTAATGAGTTAGAGGTTGAAATTGATGCAAGAAGTAAGGATGGCTATCTAACAAGTGATTCATCAGAAGCAGATATTTTGTGGCAATTCAAGGAACAAAATGTGGCTGTTGTGACCCTAGTGGAACATGTCTCGCTAATCAAAAAGCCACCATGGAGGATGTTAGAGATTCCTGAGAAAAGGTAACTAGCTTTTGTGCCTATTGTTCTGATTATTTTTTTCATTATCTTTTAACATTGGAGGATGAAATCCATAGTTAACTTGACGGTATTTAAACTAGAAAATACTAGCATATTATCGAAAGGATAGAGCTAAGAAAACTATCACATTTTTTTTATGGCATAATGCTTTAAAGTTCCTCTTCTCTAGCAATTTTGTCTCAAAGGTGAAAGCCAAGTTGAGACTCTTGTTGCCTGCAAAATGCATCAATTTAAAATTGAAAATGGACATTAAACAATTTAAATATTTTATGTAGAATTCCAGGCCAAGCTTAAGGCCCTCTTGGAGTTGTTAAGCTTGAACGTAAGTCACATCTAATAATTTTGATCATAAGGTGCCTTCAGGAGGATTGGAAGGGAAGCAATCTTCATCTGGGGGAAATTCAAGGATGATTAATCCAGAGTTCTTCTGAGTATTTAGCTCCCTCCAATAAATTTTAATTAGGAAATTCTTAAGGAAATGTAAGAGCATGAACCCATAACATCAACTTCACCCTCTTCAATAGAACTTGAAACAAACTTGGAAGTTGCTCATGCTATGCAATTTATTTTGATTTCCATTCTTGCCCAGTTACGTATGAAGGATCAACTGTCGAATATTATGCACAAAAGTCTTTGCCCTGTCTTCTTTGGAAAGAGGACATAAATAAGATTTTAGATGTTTCTAAATGGAGTACTCTTCACCTATGTCCTTCTCCTTTATGACATGTGATACAAATTCCAATTTTCATATTCTTGACTATGGTGTTCTTCTTTTATACATGTGACCCTTGACTATTCCATGAAATCCTCAAAAATATTCTTAAAGGATGGGAGAACCTCTCCATGCATGAAGCTAGTGGAATGTGACAAGTTATCCAAAATTCCTCCAAATATGTGATTTGTGCCTTGGGAAATGTTAAAGGTACCCTTAATGGAAATACACATAAAAATTGTGGCCAAGTTCCCTAAATGTGAGATGTTGCCACTTGTGCAATTGTGCCTCCTTTTGATGCTCAAACTGGCACTGTCATAATAGGTCACTTTGGGTCAACTCAGGTTTGTTGGCATTCTCACCTTATCATCGAATCCTCTCACTTTGGATTACTTATTGAATCTTGGCAGTATCTGAAAGCACAAATTGATGTGGTATTTTATGTGACTAGATCACTAGCACTTAAAACCATCTCTACATTACATGATTCAACATCTTGATGGTCCCTATCCAATTGAACACAACTTTTGTATTCATTATTTCTTTAATTGAAACACTTCCAGTAGATATTGATGGTATTCATGAGCCTATTTCTGGTTCTCTTCTTTATGGAAACAATATTATCTCCAAGGAACATGGTTTTGTGGCTCCAAGGCTTGAAGGAAGCATGACATAGGGTTTTGTGGCTCCACTTGGTAGATTGAGGCTTGAAGAAAGCATGGTATAGGGTTTTATCGCTCTAGTTGTTGATGTGGTCTTACCTCTTTCTGGAGATTTGTTCACAGAGGGTTTTCATTGGTGGGATTCTATTCAAAGTAACGACACAAGTAAAACTAGAGATTCAAGACCTCACACTAGCATTAATGATTTTCTAGAATCTTCCATTAGTTGGAGTTTACATTCCTTGGAGGGTTTCTTATTTCCATCTCCCCCCATCTTATCTATTTTCAATGATCTAATTGCATATGGGCCGCCAATCAATGTTTTTTCCTTGTGGTTATTTTCCCCATGTATTGGTCCTCATGGGTTACCATTCCATTACAGAGCCCTACCTTTACGAAAATCGTTTGTTGTTATTGATAGACCTAACTACCCTTGTAACCCATGGGCTCCCTTCCCCCACCTCACCTTTGGATCTCTCTATCTCTCCTGTCGGTTTTGAAGGATTTCTTCCTTTTAGTTTTTCAGAAATTACTCCTCCACCTGGCAGTCTTGCCTCCATTCCATTTTTTCTCACAATGTAGTCCCCCCACCAATCTCATTAAAACCTCCTCCCTTGACCACAATCCCCTCTGTAAAATCCCATTCATTCCCCCAAGCCCAACCCCCATGTGCCTCTATAAAATGAAAGAACCCCTATGTTAAAGAAAATAAGGGCCAACTCTCCTTCATTCTGGGTGTCGGGATCGATATTTATGAAGTAGTTTAAATGTATAAGTTTGCTTTGATGGGTTGTGCTCATGGTCATAATTTTAGTGAGAAGACAATATCAGAATGGATGATAAAGGAGTAGGGGGCTCATTCAACTCACTACCAACTTTTAGATACCAGTAAGAGGTTCCCTCATTTTCTTTTCAAACAAGTCTAAAGAGGTTCATTGGGCTTTAAATAAGCTTTGGAGTATTGACTCCACCCCTTTCATGCTTAATCATTGAACCCCTCTTTTTTATCCTACTTGGATAGAGGCTAGACAAGGCCCTTATCTGGGTTTAGCTTCCAAAACTAAAAGTACAATTCTGGTCAAAGTAGGCTCTTAGGGAAATTGGAAACAAGCCGGGGTGTTACATGGAAAACTAGTGTCTTTTCGATCTGCTAGTCCCACTAAGATGGGTAGCTATCCTAGAAACAAACAATCAAAGCACTTTGAGATTTCCTTTACATATGATAGATAAGAGAGAAGCAAAGAAGGCCAACCTGGATCTCCCATTCGACTCCTTGCTTGATTTCTCTCTCCCTTGATAGAGCTTGCAACTCCTCTCCTATTTGTCCCACCTAGAGAGTACCTATAGAGACAAAGTAACAAAACACCATCAAAGCATCTCGATCTATAATATCATAAACAATGCAAAATCAAAAATACATTGACCATACAATTGCATTCACAAATAACAAGATTCACAAATACATGATTATATGGAGGAAAACTCAAAGAACTTTATTAATAGTGGAAGAGAGGATTACAACCAAGCTGTCTGATTCAGCATCATCCTCCCAGCATGAAAGCCTTCTTCACCTCATGAAAAGCAATATCACCCAACAATACAATGCTTCTTCTCAAAGACAAAATAACAACACTTCTTTACAAATTACAAAGTTTTAGCCTCTAGATCTCTCAGATGAGGGATCCATTTATAGATGATTGCAAAGGTGTGAGTCACCTCTGGGTTTTTTATTAGTGTCATTCCACTGGTAGCTCTTGGTTCCACTTGGAGATTTCATTGTTCTCTTACTCATCCCTAGGTGAATTCTAAGAGGCAAGTGTCATAGAGGAAGTTTCTAGAAGATTCCGTGAGCATCCACTTAGCAAACTGCCTTAGACATTTGTCCATTCTCGCTAATCGCACCCCATAGAAGGCCTTTTCAAAATGCATCGCACCTAGCTCGTGTAGGAGTCAGTATGCATCGCACCTTGACCAAGGAGCAATCAGTATGGTCCAGTTTTGGCCAGTTCTTAGTGGTTTTTCAGGTGGAAATTTTGGGAAATGATGTATTCAGTTGACCATGATCCTTTAGGGTATGAAACAACACTTTTAGGGGGTTAAAGGGCCCTTGGTTTATCAAAATATATGATTGGGGTTGAAGTGCCCAAATATTTCTATAACATGGGGGAACGCTTGTAGGCTGACCTCACTTTCAAAGACTCTATGGAGATGAAGGTGGCGAGGGTATTGGTAAATTTAGATATCACATATGACTTATGGGGTGAAATGAAGCTCCAACATCAAGGCATCACTTCTCTTCATAATTTACACTATGAGGGTGTCCCCTTTAGATATCCCAGATGTCACAAGCATGCCCACAATGCTATGAATTGTTCATTGGGTTCCATGGCATCAAATGAAAGTACAAGCCCTTGTCTCCCAAGATGAAAAAGAAAGGATTTGTCCTGATGATGACGACTCCTTCTGTCCTTTATGTAACTGTCCCGCCTACCCCTACTATCTTGATGGCTTCAACTCCTGAACTCACTGTGATTGTTCCTATGATTATTGATTGGGCTTCCACAAAGCAAAAATATAATCAGCCACAACTCCACTTAGTCACTACTTCGATGGTGCTGCCTTTGGGTAGTCTCTCTTCACCCGTTTCTTTAACTTCTATTCTTAGTTATATTTTGGATTTGGGGAAATATTGGAATACAATAGAACATGAACTCCTTGTATATATGTTATTGAAAATTTTGAAATTGAAATGAACACCTTATATATATAACAAAATTTTTGAATTAAATCTCAATGGGAAGAAAAAGTTTTACATGAACCATTAGGAAGGAAAGCCATCTCTTTATCTTTCCTTTCTAATGAACTATCTCACTTTTTGAAACCTTCACATATTTTCTCTAATTCATAATTCATGGAGGTCAACATTTCCCCCCTAGTACCTATTTTCAAGCCCTTTATTTATGTAGGTTTAATTATGCTCTACCCCACTTTTATAAGGTAAAATCCAAGTCATGCATTTCTTTTTATGTAAACTCAGTGATAAAAAATCATCCATCTATATTCACCATGCTCAACCAGTCTAGCATTCGATGGTACATGAGCCTAGCAGCATAGGTCTGCCTTCTTCGTGTCCTCAACAACAAATATGAGCAAAGATGAGGCATATGTTGGGGTTCTGAACACCCACAATGGTAGGTAAGTAAAAGGAATTTGATCTCTCTCCTACATGTCCTTGGACTCCTACAGTCGTGGGTTCAACTGGCCCAATTAGGTAGCTGAGGTCGATGCATTGCAATGAGAAGGGAAAATTTAGAATGAACCCAAGGCCTCACTACTCTTTAGCTAGTCAAATGGTCCATTAGGAGGTCGAGTTCATTTTTATTGGAGGCAAAAACTGTTCAAAATTACCAAAATTATCTGGAGGACAAACTCAATTACTGGAAGGCCAATCCCATCAAGTATTGTGACCATATTTTTGAAGAGGCTTAATCTATCTATAGGTGGATTTATTATCAGAGGGTTTGAATTATTGAGTTAGGGAAAGATCATCATTTTCTGAGGCCTTACCCTTAAGCAAAGAGTAGCAAAAGATGTTGAAGGTTCCAGTGTTTTGGAAGACCAAGATCAGCTTCTTCTAAAGGCCGAGTTGTTTCATTGTTGCCAGATCTATAAACCAGGTTCAACAATGCACTGTAAATCTTCATATCAAGCTAATATGATCTACAAACCACTTGAATTCTCTCAAATTAATGAAGCTCCACATGAAATTCTAGAAAATTCCATTGATAACATTCCTACATTCCAAGAAAATAATGTTCTTTTTGCCTTGGATCATTGGCCAAAATTAGGAGTGTGATTTAAAATGGGAGGAGCGAGACACTTAGATGTCACCACAAAGTTGTTTACATTGTCTCCTATGGATGGTGTTGTGGAATGGTGGAAATGATTTCTTGATAATTAATTCAATGCATGCCCCCTTCAAAATGCTTTCCTTGAGAAATAGGCAAAATGAAAAGATAATAGATACTTATTGGTTTCTCTTAGTAGTTCTAAAGGAAATCAGACTGAAACTATAGAAGAGTTTAATAAGTGGTTTAACCGGATTGTGCAGAAATCACCATGAAAATATTAAAAGTCTAGAGGCAACCATACTTATATATTACCTTGATTCAATTGATGGAGATCTTTGTTTCCAGATCAAAGAAAATGATCCCCAGATTCTTAAGGCAATACAAATTTGTTGAGTTTAGGATAACATGTTCTTGCTTAAGATAAATACTTCAAATTTCATATTAGCCCATTTGTTAGTCCATTTCACTTTCATTAGCACTAAATCATTATCACATTGATATCAACTTAAGAAAGAACATATGATCGAATCAGAAGACGAGCCAAGACAAGATAACATAATAATTGGCACAAGCTAGGGAAAAACCCCAAAATGGGGAAAACCCTTGATCAAATATTCGTATTATCAATATCAAATGTTCAGCAGAGAAAGAGAGAAAGAGGGTACAACCAATGACAAGGTTGACTTTCCAATATGATGACTAGAACCAATGACCGTGTGCCAAATATACAACCTAGACAAGTTTGCAATTATGTCTTTGAATAATAGAAGACAAGTTCTGCCCTAACCAGTAGACAATTGTATTCAAAGTTGCAACTCAATAGGTTCCAAAATGAGCTCAGCCCTGGTTTACTTCAAGCAGCTTCCTTTGGATTATAAATAGGCCAAGACAATCCCAAATTGAGCAGTGAAGCTTGGTCAAAGGGTTGACGAGTTTTGAGTTCGAAGATTTGCAGTTAGGGCTTGTAGATTAGCCCAAATCTTGAGACGCCTTTTTGGGGTCCTTCCTTCAGGAAAACCTGATCTAAGGTTTTGTGCTACAAACAACCTCTATCAAGGTTTTATGTCTACTTGTACTATGCCTTGTTCTACTCATTAGAACAACCTTTTAGTCCCCTATCCAAGACTCACAAATCTTGTGGCCCTCCTAAAATCATTACAAGAAGATGCATCCTTCAATAGAGATTAAATCTCACCAAAATTCTTTGCCCTGACCTGCAGCTACCATGTTGCTTCAAGATCGAACCTATGGAAGGAACAACACACCAAAAACATACCCAATACTTGTCCTCCTAGCTCCTTCAAGTTGCGGCTACCTTAGGGATATATTAGAGCCCTTGAGTTGTGTCAAATGAGGTTGAAAGGCACCTCTTTATATACACTTCAATGGGGTTGAATGTTAAAGAATCTAAGGAAAAGTAGAATTGTTATGATTCTCCATGACTTGATAACAATTTTTGAAGTATTTTTACTTTTTCTAGTTTAGCTTATGCTTCTTGTTCTTCTTATTAGTGCATATGTGTGTACTTCATCAAATTTCTACCAAAACAAAATAGCAAGAACACAAAGTTTGGCTCTCTACCAGGGACAAACCCTATCCACTCTTGAGAGGGTAACCCTTTGTAAGATTTCTCTTATTGAAGCTTCTTATTTGAACAACTACCAAGCCCTAGACCCTTGACTATAGAATCCTCCAAGAACAAGTCAAATCCATCGTCTTTCTTCACTATAGCTTTCAGCACATGGACCTCTGTCTTCCGACACTTTTGCTCCTTAGTACTTTGTCCTTTTCTACTATTCTAAGTTAGGAAACCCTAGAATATTAGGGTTTCTCTTCTTCCCTATAAGGAGGACCTTCTTTGCTTTCCTTGGAGACATTGTAGACCTTGTTATACATTCAAGTGAGGTCTCTCAATATGTTGCCTTTGTCTACTGTCAAGTCTGCAACAATCTACTTCTAAAGTCTTCTCACATGTGGATAGAAACCCTAGAACAATCCTCCTTTCTTCGTTGGATAGGGAGGCCTAATAGACCTTGTGTATTAGCCCAGAAACAAAGATATTTATACTATTATTTCCTATTTTACTTGACCATAGACAGGTCCTTTATTCCTCACATGTGTGGCTGTTGATTCCCTAAAAGACAACCCTATAACTTCACTATTTTTCTTCTTGTCTTGTTGCTCTTGTAGACTTCCTAATTCAACTTTCTTGTCTCTCTTTGCTTTCGGATTTCAGAGCCAAGTTCCACATTGAATGAGGAGTGGAAAACTTCTATAAATAGAGGTTTTCCCTCCTCTTTAGGCCAACTTGACTATCTTTTAAGGCCAACTTACAGTTTGCATTATAATTCAATTTTTACCCATTGTTTTGCTGCTTGGAGACTATGTTGATGCTAGGAGAGGATTTGACCGTGCTTTTAGGTGTTCCCTTGACATTGTATGATGTCATGCATGATGTAACATGCCCTCAAAGGGTCTTATCATAATTACATTTGACTTTGACTCTCTAGAAGCACTTCAAAATGTGTTTGACCTATTTTCAATGAGCAAGAAACTCATTGACAAATGATACACACATAATTTATCTTTTCTTGAATAAGTACAAATATCAAAATTAAATTTATGAAGATGTAGCCTAGTTACATTTCCTTCAACATTGAAGAGACGTGACTTTTGGGCTTATTGAGCTGATATATAGCTGAGGCCGACCTTGATGATATTATATGATATAAACATAATTTCAAAAACACACTTTTCCTTAACCAAATTCGATGAACTTTAGGTCGATTTTCATCCTCTCGGAAACAGGAATTCAATGCCATAATTATCTTCTTCAAGAGACTTTCCCAAAGTGGAATTTGGACCTAGTTTTCAATTTTAACACTCCCTCTCAACTAGGGAGAATTCTACTTGCCAATCCATACAACATCAATCATGCCATCGTGTCATCGTGAACCATCTCAATATCTCTTGTCTATTCTACTATGTTGAACACTGATATGAATAATAAATAAGAACTGATTGAGAGTGAGTCAGAAGAACTTGCCACTCTCCACTGACAATATTCAGTCCATATTACCAAAGTGTGAATTAGACTCGATCCCAAGTGATCAAGTTAAAGAAACATCATTCATCCTAGACATAGGGAGTATGACAATACATGCATCCATCGGTAGTGCTATGGTACCAAACCATTTTTCCCAACTCATTGGCCAGATGAGGGGTGCTTCCCATGTTTCCCAGACTACATGGGTAGGATGACGCAAGAACATCATCAGGGAAAAGAATATATCACATCTTGCTCACAACCACTTGTAGAGAAAGGGAAAAAACATCCTACAAACACATGTCATAATCACACATATGGAAAGGATGAATCGCATCCTGCAAACACATATCACAATCATAATAGGGAAAGGATAAACCACATCCTACATGCATGAAAAACAACAATAGTAGGAAGGATCCTACACATGGGGAAATGATGAACCACATCCCATCGACATGTCAACCACAAATCGTAGGGAACAAGCATCCTACATGTGGGGAAAGGATGAACCACGTCCCACCGAAATGTCAACAAATTCCTATATGCATCTCTCACTGGGGTATCTGTAGGAGAAGGTGAACCACTCATCTTGCTCATATGCCATAGGAAAATGTGAACCACTCATCCTATGCATATGTCATCAACAGTAGGGGAAGATGAGCCACTCACCCTACACACATGTCAACCACCATGGGATATCACAGGGGAAGGTGAACAACTCACCCTATACACAACGCACCAATAGGGGAAGGTGAACCACTCACTCTATGGTCACTCATATCTCAATAAGTACCCCAGGCTCCTAGAAGCTCCCAGAGCTCAATGTTCAACTAGGACCCTCATAGTAGGGTCTATCCACGACTCCTAGTCTCTCCCCGAAGAAAGATAATCTTGACCTTACCAAGAGGATGACAGTAATATGCTCATCCAACCAACAATGATGGAGCTTGGTAGCTCTCCAATGTACCACATCAAGATAAGGTGGTACCCAATACTTGGAGCTGTCATGGAATATGGATTCCCTAAAAAATGAACCCAACTCAAAAATATCGCAATATACAATGGTGGTTACTAGTACATACTCAAATGGATCACTAAAGAGCTTCCTCAACCAACTGGCTTAATAATAAACCATACCTGCTCATATATATATCTAACCTCAATAGTGCTTCCAGAGCAACAAAATAAAGAGATACAACACTGAATGTGCTTTTCCATCCATCACACTGCCAACTGAGCCAGTATCAGAATATCCAATATATAAGGCTTTATCCATAGATTGACTCAGAGTCTTGATAGCAAGGCATATGACTGATATGGTGTTTATCAAGAATACCAGGGATCCCAGAAGATATACATAGAGAACTTGCAGCGTTTCCAACTCATCAAACCTTTAAGTGTAGGAAATATTGCATCATGGCTAGGTCTTTCATCTTGCCTTTAAAGGTCAACTCCCTCTTACATTGATAAACAAGAGGGTCATCAATCAAAGATCATCAATAGTTGCATCTTTACAATCAACATGGCTTGTCCATAACTCCCTCTGAATATAGGGAAAGTGACAATGTCAAAGCATAATCACCAAGCCATCTCTAACCTGACCCTTTTCCTTAGGTCTATGTGACAAAGTCATCAACCATAATTTGTTGCCATGGCTTGTCTTTGTCAACAAACATCAAGCAGGAAGTCATTGGTATATACTACCGGGTGTTCTGAAGCCTTGCTTGATGAGCTTCTTATGAGAGAGACTTTCCATAAGGCACCTGCAACAACAAACTTCTAGAAACTTACCTCCGAACAGAAAGAAATCTTTGTGGAATCATCATGGTCCTTCTTCAACCAAAATGAAGAAATAATTGCATTATCCTCCTTTGCTAGATGATTATGACCAATGAATTGAATTATCCAGTCCATGATATCCAGGCATCCATATTCATAAGTCTATCTTTCATAAGATCTTGGGTTAATGCACCAAGGAGCTCAATAACATAATCAGGATGTCAAGATCAGGGTCCTCAAAGTTCCATCTGCTTGTCATGCTTTTCAAGACATAGGATTTGATATGTTTTCATGCTAATACGGGTTGTTATAAGGAATATCTCCAAAAGTTCCATGCACTTTTTCTCCTATCTGCTAGACTTCCAAGGATACTCAAGGGTACCAATATAAAGGTGCTGCATAAACTTCAGTTCCTCCAGTTGCTAGATAAAGATGTAAATGTTTTCTTCCATACACCATCATTGCTCCTTCGATTATTGCTAAAATTCACTACATCAAATACCACCATCACTGCTTTAAATGATTATTGTCATTGCTCCTCCATTCCTCCTGCACTTCTCTATTTAAAAACATTTTTCTGATTTCTTAACTCATCAAGTTCCTATAGACATTAAAGTCAAAGATATTTCCTTATTGATTATTGTCATGAACACTCCCAGTGGAGCCTCTAGTGTATCTAAACTTAAAGGCTCTGGTCTAGAATTATATATTAATCAAAAGCATCTGAAACAACTTGCCTACTATTCTTTGTTCTCTATGCGTTAATGATAATTACACCTCAAGTGTAATGATCCTTTTTGTACTTGAAGCATCTTGTTATGAATAGTACATCACAAGGATTAGGCTGGTTGATTTTTTTATGGATCCCTTCAGGTTGATGGCCTTGATCTACAAACCACTCATTCAATACCATGCCAGCAAATTCTAAAAGATCTTTGTGCTAGTGAAATAGTGTGATCTTCAGAACTTCCTTACTGCAGGTATTCTTTAGTTAGACCCACAGGTGGGCTATCATGAAAACTTTAGGATTACTGTCATACAAATGGTTACTATCACAATGGTGATGTGTAAAATTTATAGTCTTAAGCAATTGTTGTAGGGAAATGATGAATTTTCTCTTCCCTTACTACTATGAAAGTATGCTTGACCCATTGTAGTAACACTACAAATATTAATGAATTCCTTTCAGATATAATATTGCAACTATCCTTTAAGTCTCTTTACTATAAGGGCCGTATCAGGTATACATATACAGTCATTAAGATGAGCCTTCAATTTTGACTTCTACCAAAAGCGCACTATATCTTTCTTTAGGAATTGTTTATTCAAGTTTCAAGAGAATGAATTCAACATGTCTCTTATTTTTCTATAGGTAGATAATCACTTTCCACGATGAATCTCAATAAAAAATTCTGCAATGAAGGCCAAGATTGGAGAATTCCTTCCAGTGGCCTAAACCTTCAAGCTCTTTTTTGAATCGGTGCCCTAAACTCTGTGCTACCCAGACAATATAGAGGAATTGTCACAGATCCTTCACAACTGTGTTGAACCTACAAGACCTGTAAAATATTATCATATCCAAACCCACAGAGATTAGATACAAACTTCATTCTTCACCTTGTAGAATAGTTTCACATAAACAAGAGAATTATGCTATGTCTTAGGTCTTTAGGTTTGCAAAATAAATAAATAGAAAACTTTGGTGTTCTGCAATTGATGCCCTAATTGGGGCTTGTCAATGAGACTTATTTCTTATACCTCAAGGATGACCATATCCCAATCGAACTGATTGATATTTTTTAGTCTGGGATATACAAGAGGATGTCCTCAAAATACTTCAGTTCTTTACCAGCAAGAGAAAGGAATACACCTCAGCAGAATATAGGTTTGTAAAATATACAAATCCTTGGTCTAGAAGAAAAACAAAAGAAAACTTCTTTTGTTGTGCTTTAGTATCCCAGGACCGCAAATATTAGAGACAATTGAATTCTCTGTCTTGGACCATTCACTTTGATAAGAATGATCTGAAATAATGCACTTGGATCTTGACTTGAAATAGGAACTTGGTTCTAGGTATGCTACTATGAAACTGACCTTCTTTTAAGCCCTCTCTAAAACTCTAACAAACCATATATCTTCAACCTCAATTGTGGCTATTTCCATACATATTCTTCAAGAGAAAGGATCTCTAAATCAGACCTTGTGGAGACTTGGTCTGGTACAAGGTTTCTTTGATTTCTGATTCAAAACAATGAATTCATCCTTCTTTCTGCTATTGACCAACAAACTTCACTTCATGATGCTTTCTCTTTCACTCTTGTTTGGGCTTGTCCTCACCTGAGCTCTGATACCATGTTGAGTTTAGGATGACATGTTCTTGCTTAAGATAGATACTTCAAATTCTACATTAGCCCATTTGTTAGTCCATTTCACTTTCATTAGCACTGAATCATTATTACATTGATAGCAACTTAAGAAAGAACATATGATCAAATCAGAAGACAAGCCAAGACAAGAGAACACAATAATTGGCACATGCTAGGAAAAAACCCCAAGATGGGGAAAACCCTTGATCAAATATTCTTATTATCAATATCAAATGTTCAGCAGAGAAAGAGAGAAAGAGAGTACAATCAATGTCAAGGCTGACTTGTCAATATGATGACTAGAACCACTGACCATGTGCCAAATGGACATCCTAGACAAGTTTGCAATTATGTTTTAAAGTAATAGCAGACAAGTTCTTCCCCAACTAGTAGATAATAATATTCAAAGCTGCAACTCAATAGGTTCCAACTTCCAAAATGAGCTCAGTCCTGGTTTGCTTCAAGTGGATTCCTTTGCTGATTATAAAGTGGCCAAGACAATCCCAAATTGAGCAGTGAAGCCTGGTCAAAGAGTTGATGAGTTGTGAGGTTGAAGATCTATAGTTAGGGCTTGTAGATTAGCCCAAATCATGAGACACTTGTTGCGGTCCTTTCTTAGGCAAACCTGATCTAAGGTATTGTGCTACAAACATCCTCCATCAAGATTTCATGTCTACTTGTAATGTGGCTTGTTCTGCTCCTTAGAACAGCCTTTTGGCCCCCTGTCCAAGACTCGCAAATCCTATGGCCCTCCTAAAATGATTACAAGAATATGCATCCCTCAATAGAGGAGAAATCTCACCAAAATTCTCTATGCTGACCTACGATTGCCATATTGCTTCAAGATCGAAACTATGGAAGGAAGAACACACCAAAAACATACCCAATAGTTGTCCTTCTAGCTCCTTCAAGCTGCGGCTACCTCAGAGATATATTAGAGCCCTTGAGTTGTGTCAAATGAGGTTGAAAGGAACGACTTTATATAAAATTCAATGGGGTTGAATAGACATGACTTTTGGGCTTATTGAGCTGACATATAGGTGAGGCCGACCTTGATGATTTTATATGATAGAAACATAAATTCAAAAACACACTTTTCCTTAACCAAATGCGATGAAGTTTAGGTTGATTTTGGTCCTCTCAAAAAGATGAATTCAATGCCATAATTATCTTATTCAAGAGACCTTCCCAAAGTGGAATTTGGCCCTAGTTTCCAATTTTAACAAAATTTCAATAGTTAAAATTGTGAGGAAGATGACCATTACTTTGGCTCCATGCAACATCAGTTGCAAGCAGATAAATCCCTTCCATGATTCAAATCAATACCCAAGATTCAATTAGAATACTCTTTATTACATATTCACATCCTACATGTTTAGCGAAACAGGAAAGTCTATATTTGTCTAGTCTTTCTTTACTAGGTGTATATTTCAGTCAACATGGCTAACATGCACACCATATACTCGATTACATCCTGAAATTAAATGGCATTAAATCTACACAAATAAAACAAATTGAAAGACCTTGAACTTATAACAACCACAATTTTGTTATATGGTGTACCTTCAAGGTCCACAACCACTCATTTCATCGAGACTGGCAAGTCCCATACAATGGGAAACCAAGCAGAAGTTGAAACTTTTATTTAATCCATATAGGTCAACTGATGGAGGGTCACCAACAATGAGAGCCAAGGCATATATGTTGGCATTATGACACAGGTTTGGCATTATGGCACAGGTGTTGTCCTTGATGGCAACTCACTCAAAGGTCAGATCACAGTTCAGGCTCTTAGAATGAAAGAAAATGAGGTATAAGCAGGTTCCTCTTAACAAAATCGTGTATACACACAGGTGTACCGATCAAAAGGCGCGTATATGTATGCACACACTTTCATGCAAAGAAAAGCGCATAAATGTGGGAAAACTTATGGTTGGTCCATGGTATTTAGTCCGACATATTTGAACCTATGGTTTTGGTCCTTGGTATTGCATCCAACGTGTTGAACCCAGGTATTGAGTCCCTAGTATTGGATCTCTATGGTTTTGGACCATGGTTTGAGTAAGTCCTAAGTCTATAAAAAGGGGAGGAGATCATTTGGCAAGTGATCAACTGAAGAATTGAATATCTTATGAAGAGCAAGAGCTAGAATACTATTATTGGGTTATGGTGCATAACTAGATCTGAATCAAGGAGGAACCTGAGCGCAAGGTGAAGGATAAGTTCTATTGATGGGTCAAGATCTTAAGGCGGCTTGAAGAGAAGTATCTTTCTATAATTTTTGATCTGTTATATTTGGCACATGACGTGATCTATAAATATGATAATCTGGGTATAACTGATGTATGAATAAGTGAAAAGGGTAAATTATCTTTTATAGATCTATAAGCAGGTTCAACGCAACAAAGGCACCTATACATGTTGGTTTACTAACTTAAAACAGTGTATACGCTGGTTGGCCTTAATACAGAAGCGTATGCATGCAGGTTCAACATATTGAAGTAGCATACATCTCGTGAAATATGTTTTAGCTACTTCTGTTTATTGCTGCAATGTTCTGGGTTCAGAATTGGTGTTTGGTTACTGGTATTGTTTTCTAGTTACAACATTCTAAGAAGTTATTGTTTGATTCAGTATTTGTTTGTACAAAGGAGTTTGGATAATGCAGATATACTTGATGTTTGATTGATATTCATGGATCCAGTATGAAAATTTATGAAACGTGGTCCTTGGAAGAAAATAGAAGGTTGTAGCCTTCTATAGGTTAGCACCTATGTACTAGTACCTCAGTTAGTACAAGAGCTAAGGGGGTTGTAGCTCCCTTCCAAGAGAACTTGGAGAAGGAGAGAAGGTTGTAGCCTTCTGCAGGTAGCAGCCTGCATACCGGTATAAGACTGCACCAGTATAGAATCAGAAGTTTCTAATTTAAAAGAAGATAGAGAAAAATTGCAGCAGGTGGTTTTCACCCACATTGTGTTTCCACATTATATCTTTGTGTCCATGTGTGTGATGATCTATTATGTTTTACTACTCCTACTTACTGTTATTATGATTAATGAAGTACTGATGCACTGTATAAAGATCAAACAATTAATGAATCTTAAATTTTCTGATATACGCTGGTTTCTTTAGACATAGTAGCATATATACGCAGTTTCACATAGCCGAAGTAGCGTATACAAATCTGATTGTGAACAGGAAATAAATTGATTTGATAATACTGATTCACCCCCCTCTCAATATCATTTCCAACAATTGGTATCAGAGCAGGTCCTTCTGAAGAAGCTTGATCACTTGAAGGAAGATCTATCATCATGAGCAACTACGAAAAAGAAGCATCAATCAAGCCACCAATTTTTGATGGGAGCAACTTCTTCTATTGGAAGGTAAGAATCACTGCCTATCTTGAATCTCTTGGTACAGAAGTTTGGGATATTATAGAAATAGGATACACATTTCCATCAGCAACTCCTACAAATACGGCTGGTAAGAAGCAGTATGAAACAAATGCAAAGGATGTCAATACTTTATTAGGGAGCCTATCTCAATCCGAATTTGTCAAGGTAATGCAGCTCAAAACCAAAAAAGAAATATGGGACAAGATAATTCTGAGCTATGATGAAGATGAACAATGTAATGATTATAGACTTTTGATGGCTTTTGAAGATGATGATTTTTTGGATGCTATAGATGAATAAGGTCTCTATGAAGAAATTTCTAAACTCAAAATTTGTTTAGAGGAAAAAAATATGATTATAGATACTCTAACATTCCAACTTGTTGAAAGAGAAAAACACAATGAAAAGTTAGAATTTGAAATTGTGGGACTTAGAAAAGATATTGAGAAATCAAAAGCTCTTAATCTTAGATTTGCTAAGGGATCTGAAACTTTAGATGAGATTATCAAAGTGCAGCGTTCTCCTCTAATCAAGACAGGTCTTGGATATACTGAAGAAGCGTCTCAGGCATAGAAGCATGCACAAAATCCATCCAACTCCAAAATTTATCTTGATGTAGCAAGAAAAAGTTGAACAGGTTGACAATCGACAGCAAAAGCATAGTGCAAATCACCAAGTAAATCAAGGACAATTTGCTTCAAGAATGAACAAAGATTAATAAGTAAATTGGGGGCAAGCTACTTCAAGGATGAATAGAACCTTCAACCAACCACAGGTAAATCATTCTCAATTTTCCTCAAGAATGGATGTCAATGGAAACTACAATCATTTGGTTGGTAGGTTTGATAATTGCAGAAATTTCTTCTATGGCCAATGTTTCTCTTGTCATAACTTTGGTCACAAAGCTTCTCAATGTGTTGTCTACAAGACCATCATGGCTAGAGAAGCTCAAAAACAAAGGAGTATGACTGGGATCATGAAAAGGACCTACAATAACTTTTCTTCTCTTGAGAATGAAGTAGAATTTTCTATTTGTAACAACTTCGGTCATGAAGATTCTGAATGCAGGAGTAGGTTTCGGCAAACAACTCAGAAGGAGCAAGTTTCATTGAATTCTAAAACATGGAGAAAGAAAGAACCGCAACCAAAAAGATGTGGGATAACCTTATATGCAGAAGGATAGGAAAATCAGTGGTACATCGACAGTGGATGCTCGAAACATATGACAGGTGATAAAGAAAATGTTGGGTCCCTATAATACTAGTGATTACCCCATTACTATTATAGTTATACCCCTTATTTATATTGTTGTGCCCCTATTACCCCCTTATTGTTATTTCTGTGCCCCATAGAATCCCTCTTTTGTTATTTTTGTGGCTTTATATTATTATTGTTAGGTCGGCTGGATTATATTGTGACTCCTTAGACTCCTATATATAGAAAGGAGGTTTTGTCATTGGAATCATAAAAGAATTGTTCATTTATGTAATGTAAAGGAGGTTTCCCCCTCGAAGAGGCTGAATTCTAAGGCGTTGATCTATCTTTTCTACCTTTTCTTGAGCTGGTTTCATAACATTTGGTATCAGAGCTTTGGATTCTAGGGTTTCGCTGCTCCAAACAGGTCATCGTGGCATTTTCGCTATAACCTTTTTTTTGTAATGTTTCAAAAGTTTCAAAAAAAAAAACCATTTGAGAAGAAATCGCGCTGAACCTTGGGTCTAAATTTCAGAGCGTTTCGCGCGATATTTTTGGAGATATGATCTGAGGAAGTTGGTCTTTTTGAAGACTCCTGAATTACATTCAAAATAGGTGACCTGGGGAAAATCGTCATAACTTTCTCTCTGGGGATCGGATTGAAATTTCGTAAGAAGGTAAAGAAAGAGGATGGACTGTAGTTTCGCGTGTGTGTGTTTCAGATTCAAAGGTTGAAACAGTGACTCGTGGCACGTCGTACAAGTTCACTCTGCTGAACCAGTCTAAAAGAAAGCCACTGTGGGAGATTTCACATAACGCTTCCTTGGAGAATCCAATTTGGCTCAGACTTGTGGCATTGGAAAGAGGACACAGAAGGCTACTACAAGTAGCAATTTTAGAACTGGATGATCCGAAATTACAGAGATACATCAGATTCAATGTCAGGCTTCTATAAAGTGAAAAAAGGTGTGTAGTTTTTTTTTTAATTTTTGTGTAAGCTTGGTTTAGAAGAATTCAAAGGGCATAGTAAAGCATTATTATCGGTAACTGATGCCCCGAGAAAAGAAAATGCAAACACCTAGTAAGGAACCTGAAAGCTCTAGCATGACTCATGAAGAAGAGGAAGAACTACTACATGATATATCAAAATTACAAGAACAAGTGCAACAAATGTCACGCTCACAAAAACTAACAGAAGCTAAGATAAGTGGCGTGGAATCTAAGGTAAATGGCGTGGAATCTAAGATAAAGGGCATCAAAGGTAAGATGGATGATTTGAAGATAGATTTGAAAACAGACATGGAAGAATTGAAGAAGTTGCTACAAGAAAGGGTCACTAATGGTGAAAAGGTAGTAAAGGAAACTCATGATGAGAACAAAAGAAATGTTAATCATGATTCCATAGACGCTAATATTGGATCGAAGAATCACCATATTCCAAAAATCGATATGAGGAAGTTTGATGGCAAGAATCCCGCCACATGGATATTACAGATGGAGCAATTCTTCGATCTCAATAATGTGCAAAACGCACAAAAGGTACGTATGGCTACTGTATATTTAGAACCAAATCAGTTTTAGAACAAAGATTATCCTCTGAAGAGCAACAAAAGTGGGTCACAAAGATGTTGGGTTATGACTTTGAAATCATCTACAAAAAGGGAAGCAAAATGTGGTGGCAGATGCACTCTCAAGAAAGGATGAGGATGTGGAAGCATTGTTGTGTGCCATTTCTATTATCCAACCAGATTGGATAAACGAAGCAAGGGAGGAATGGAAGAATGACGAAGAAGTGTGGGCACTTATTCGAAAGCTACAACAAGATTCCAGTACTTTTGATACATTTAGCTGGAAAAATGATTAGTTTTGGTACAAAGATCGCTTATACCTCTATAAGAATTCCCAGCTAAAACAAAAGATTCTTATGGAATTGCACACTTCTCCCTTAGGAGGGCACTCAGGATTTTTAAAAACTTACCACAGGGTTAAGAAGGAATTTTTTTTGGGATGGCCTTAAATCAAATATTCAAAAGTTTGTGGCGGAATGTTTGGTTTGCCAACAAAATAAAGTTGAAACAATTAAGACACCGGGTCTATTACAACCTTTATCCATTCCAAGCCAGCGTTGGGAGGAGGTTTCAATGGATTTTATCACAGGTTTACCCAAGTCTGAGGTAAAGAGTGTCATCATGGTGGTAGTTGACAGACTTACCAAGTATGCACACTTTTGTGCATTATCACACCCATTGAAATCCAGTACAGTTTCTACTGCATTTCTGGAAACAGTTCAAAAGCTACATGGAAACCCAAAGATTATTGTAAGTGACAGAGATCCCATTTTCACTGGAAATTTTTGGACAGAATTATTTTCTTGTCTTGGTACTCAGTTAGCTCATAGCTCATCTTATCATCCTCAATCTGATGGGAAAACTGAGATAGTAAACAAATGTTTAGAAGGATATCTTCGTTGCTTTGTATCTGATAAACAGACACAATGGGTCAAATGGTTGCCTCTGGCTGAATGGTGGTATAACACTTCCTTCCATACAGCAACAAAAATGACCCCATTTATGGCACTTTATGGGTATCAACCACCATCCATCACATCATATTTAAGAGAAAATTCTAAGGTTCGGGCAGTGGAACATCACATCGAACATCAACAACAAGTACTCCAACTCTTAAAGGATAACCTCGTGTTGGCACAAAATAGAATGAAACAACAGGCAGATCAACATCGCAGTGAAAGAAGTTTTGATGTAGGTGATTGGGTATTCCTACGGCTACAACCATATAAGAAAATGTCCCTAAAGCAAGCTAAGAAGGATAATAAACTATCACCAAAGTATTATGGTCCGTACAAGGTGTTGCAAAAGATTGGTACTATGGCATACAAATTGGAGCTTCCTGCAGCTTCTCGATTGCACCCAGTTTTCCATGTTTCATGTTTAAAGAAGGTTATAGGCGACAAGCTCCCAATTCAAACAATATTTCCAAAACTTGACGAGGAAGGAAAAATTATATTGGAACCGGAAGCAGTCACAGAAACAAGAACTCGACAGCTACGAAATCGATCAATTTCAGAGTATCTTATCAAGTGGAAGAACTTATCCGCTGAAGATTCCACATGGGAGGATGAGAATTTTATGCAGAAGTATCCAGAATTACTCAAGTGTTGAGGACAACACTTTTTTGAAGGAGAGGGGGATGTTGGGTCCCTATAATACTAGTGATTACCCCATTACTATTATAGTTATACCCCTTATTTATATTGTTGTGCCCTATTACCCCCTTATTGTTATTTCTGTGCCCCATAGAATCCCTCTTTTGTTATTTTTGTGGCTTTATATTATTATTGTTAGGTCGGCTGGATTATATTGTGACTCCTTAGACTCCTATATATAGAAAGGAGGTTTTGTCATTGGAATCATAAAAGAATTGTTCATTTATGTAATGTAAAGGAGGTTGCCCCCTCGAAGAGGCTGAATTCTAAGGCATTGATCTATATTTTCTATCTTTTCTTGAGCTGGTTTCATAACAGAAAAACTACAGTCATATAGTGCCTTAGAAAAGGAAAAGAAGGTCTCATTTGGAAATGAATCCCCTGCACTCATAAAAGGTAAAGGTTCTGTGTTTTTGAAAGAAAAGGTCAAGGATGGAAATGTTATGTATGTTGATGGCTTAAAGGATAATCTATTGAGTGTTAGTCAAATGTTTGATCAAGGAAATGAAGTAATATTTCGATCAAATGGATGCATCATTCGTGAGCTTGATATAGGAGAAACATCGATCAAAGGCATAAGAACTCCAAATAATTTATACATACTCAAGGGAGGACAACAACAATGCTATCTAAGCAAGAATGATGAACACTGGCTATGGCACAGAAGATTAGGGCATCTAAGCTTCTCTCAGATAAGGAAAGCATGCAAATATCAGGCGGTTCGTGATCTCCCTGACATCAGAATTCCAGACAATACAATATGCAAATCATGTCAGTTTGGTAAGCAAACCAGAACTAATTTTCCTGAGAAGGAAGGATCAGCTAGTAGGCCACTTGAACTTGTCCATACTGATGTATGTGGTCCATCTAGGAAAAGGTCACCTCGAGGAAAAGAATGTTTTATATTGTTCATTTACGACTTTTCCAGGATGTGTTGGATAGGACTTATGAAGAATAAAGACGAAGCTTTCAATAAGTTCAAAGCATTCAAAGCCTTGGTTGAAAACGAGTCAGATCGGAGAATCAAATGCCTCAGATTTGATCGAGGAGGGGAATTTACCTCGGATGAATTTTTCGATTTTTGTGAAGAACATGGAATAAGAAGGGAATTCTCTATTGCAAGGACCCCTCAGCAAAATGGAGTAATGGAAAGGATGAATAGAACAGTTCAACAAATGGCTCGTGTTATGCTTGATGAGTTTGGAACTCCCGCAACCTTCTGGGGTGAAGCCGCATTTGTTGCAGTTACTATTCTCCTAGGCAAGTAAAATCTGAAGATTTCAAAAATGATGAAGACTATCCTTCAACATCAAATCAGATTCATGATGAAGAAGAAACCCATGAGGCACCAGAAGAACAGATAATAATAGAATAAAAGACTCCATCCAGGTACGTTCAAAAGAATCATCTAGAAACCCAAATTTTGGGGCAAAAGGAGGCAGGTGTACAAACAAGAAGAACCATTTCAGAAGCTTCAAGTTATCTAGCATTACTCTCCTCCACTGAACCACAAAATGTAAGAGAGGAATGCAAATATGAATGTTGGGTAAAGGCCATGGAGAAAGAACTTGAGCATATTGAAAAGAATAACACTTGGGAGTTGGTTCCTACACCAAAAGATAAGAATGTCATAAGAACAAAATGGATATTCAAAAATAAGCTAAATGAAAATGGAGATGTGATTAGAAACAAGGCCAGACTTGTTTGTAAAGGGTATGCTCAACAAGAAGGTATAGACTTTGAAGAAACTTTTTCACCAGTTGCTAGAATTGAGGCCATAAGAATGTTCCTTGCTCTTTAATGTTCCTTGCTCTTTCTAGCTTTCAGAAGTTCAAAGTATTTCAAATGGACATGAATCTGCTTTTCTAAATGGAGACTTGGATGAAGAAGTATATATTGAGCAACCAGATGGGTTTATCCTTGGAAATGATCCAAAACTTGTATGCAGACTCAAAAAGGATCTCTATGGCCTTAAACAGGCTCCAAGGGCTTGGTATTATCACTTGGATAAGTACCTCCATCAGTAAGGTTTTACAAAAGGTTCAACAGATAGCAATCTATATATAAAAATTGGCAATGATAAGTTGCTAATACTTGTTGTGTATGTTGATGATATCATCTTTGGTAGCAATGAAGAAGACATGAGTCAAAATTTTTCCTTGATGATGCAAAAAGAGTTTGAAATATCCATGCTTGGTGAGCTC
The DNA here is from genome assembly GCA_031772625.1 of Pinus tabuliformis. Lineage (NCBI taxonomy): Eukaryota > Viridiplantae > Streptophyta > Pinopsida > Pinales > Pinaceae > Pinus > Pinus tabuliformis. The sequence continues at coordinate 155,283,887 of CM062819.1, forward strand.
ACATATTTTCTTGGTTTACAAGTCCAACAAAACAAAGATGGTATTTTTATATCACAAACCAAGTATCTCAAGCAGATCTTGAAGAAATATGGGATGGAGGATTCGAAACTAGTGTGCACCCCTATGGTAACAGGATGTAGCCTCAGCGCAAATGATGAATTAGCAGCAGTACATCAACCAACCTATAGATCCATGATTGGTAGTCTACTCTATCTTACAAGTACCCAACTAGACATTATGCATGCAGTGGGAATAGTTGGAAGGTTTCAGGCGAATCCAAAGGAAACTCATCTTCAAGCAGTTAAGAGAATTTTCTAGTATCTTCAAGGAACTCAAAACCATGGCTTATGGTATCCTAGAGATATAGATCTCACACTTCATGCATATACAGATGCAGATTGGGAAGGAAGCGTGGATGATAGAAAAAGAACTAGTGGTGGTGCATTCTTTATGGGTTCCAGATTAGTATCTTGGTTCAGTAAGAAATAAAGCTCAATTGCATTATCGATAGCTGAAGCAGAATATGTGGTTGTTGCATCTTGTTGCACACAACTCCTTTGGATGATGCAAACATTGCAAGACCTTCAAATCACTTGTACTCCACCTATCTCTATTTTTTGTGATAATACAAGTGCAATCAGTATTTCAAAGAATCTCGTCATGCATTCAAAGACAAAGCACATACCTATCAAGTATCATTTTCTCCGGGAACAAGTGCTTGAAAAAAAGGTTAAATTGGAGTATGTTCCCTCTAAGGAACAAGTTACTGACATACTCACCAAACCACTACCAAGGGAGACATTTGAATACCTCAAACAGAAGTTGGGGGTAGTTGATGCATAATCTTGCTGCTGAATCTTGTCTGTTTCAGAGAAAAGTGGTTGTATGCGAGTTTCATGAGGAGGATCCGCGTACATACGCCAGTTTATGAAGATACAGTCGCGTATATGTTGGTTTAAATAAAAACAGTGGACCAACTTCAGGATGAAAAGAATCTAATATAGGTCTGGCAGAGACTATTTGGCACAGGGTCAGGGGGAGCATATACTCTTCTAATAATGCATTGTTGGCAGTATCTTAGAAGATCTTGGTTTACATTCACAATTGATTTAATTTTAGGTGGAACATGTGCATAAGGAAGAGCATGGTTGTTGGTCTGAATGATGATTGAGGGTTATGATGATTGATGATTGACAAATGCTAGTCTTGTTGTAGATATTTCGTCTCTATGTCTTGTATTTCTTTTCTTATCAAGGTCATGTAATGGCCTATCTTGGTTTCCCCACTATCCCTGGGATGGATGAAGTAATGTTCTTGTTGTTATCATATGTAAATTCTTGGTGTATCCCCGCTTGGTTGGGTAGATGAGTCGTTCCCCACTTGGTTGGGAGATGGATGTATGTATGACTCCTTGGTGATAGGAAGGTCATTTATAATGTATAAAGTCATGTTTCTTTTGTAGAACATCTTCTTGCAGACCTTGCCTACAGTTAGGGGGAGCTTGGACAACACAGTAGAGCAAAGATTTCAGCATGTATTCAAGGGGAGCATAACCCTTTGCCCTTGATGTCAAAGGGGGAGAATGATTTTGAGTGACTTGGGGTTGCCATCAAGTCCAAAGGGGGAGATTGTTGGCATTATGACAGATGTTTGGCACTATGGCACAACTGTTGTCCTTGATGGCAACTCACTCATAGGGAAAATCACTATTCAGGCTCTCAGAATGAAAGAAAATGAGGTATATGTAGGTTCCTCTTAACAAAATTGTGTATACACACGGGTGTACCGATCAAAAGGCGCGTATACGTATGCACACACTTTCATGCAAAGAAAAGCGCGTACATGTGGGAAAAATTATGGTTAGTCCATGCTATTTAGTCTGACATATTTGAACCTATGGTTTTGGTCCTTGGTATTGCATCCAAAGTGTTGAACCCAGGTATTGAGTCCCTAGTATTGGATCTCTATGGTTTTGGACCATGGTTTGAGTAAGGCCTAAGTCTATAAAAAGGGAAGGAGATCATTTGGCAAGTGATCAACTAAAGAATTGAATATCTTATGAAGAGCAAGATCTAGGATACTATTATTGGGTTATGGTGCATAACTAGATCTAAATCAAGGAGGAACATGAGCGCAAGGAGAAGGATAAGTTCTATTGATGGGTCAAGATCTTAAGGCGGCTTGAAGAGAAGTATCTTTGTGTAATTTTTGATCTGTTATATTTGGCGCATGACGTGATCTATAAATATGATAATATAGGTATAACTGATGTATGAATAAGTGAAAAGGGTAAACTATATTTTATAGATCTGTACGCAGGTTCAGCGCAACAGAGGCGCGTATACACGCTGGTTTACTAACTTAAAACAATGTATACGTTGGTTGGCCTTAATACAGAAGCGTATGCATGCAAGTTCAACATATTGAAGTAGCGTACATCTCATGAAATATGTTTTAGCTACTTCTGTTTATTGCTGCAGTGTTCTAAGAATTTATTGGTTGATTCAATATTTGTTTGTACAAATGAGTTTCATTAATCCAGATATACTTGATGTTTGATTGATATTCATGGATCTAGTCTGAAAATTTATGAAACGTGGTCCCTGGAAGAAAAGAGAAGGTTGTAGCCTTTTGTATGTCAGCACCTACGTACTAGTACCTCAGCTAGTACAAGAGCTAAGGGGGTTATAGCTCCCTTCCAGGAGAAGCTGGAGAAGGAGAGAAGGTTGTAGCCTTCTACAGGTAGCAGCCTGCGTACTGGTATAAGACTACACTAGTACAGAATCATTGTAAAAGGAAGTTTCTAATTTAAAAGAAGATAAAGACAAATTGCAGCAGGTGGTTTTCACCCACATTGGGTTTCCACCTTATATATTTGTGTCCATGTGTGTGATGATCTGTTCTATTTTACTACTCCTACTTACTGTTCTTATGATTAATGAAGTACTGATGCACTGATTAAAGATCAAAAAATTAATGAATCTTAAGTTTTCTGATATATGCTGGTTTCTTTAGACATAGTAGCATATATACACAATTTCACATAGTTGAAGTAGCGTATACAAAACTGATTGTGAAGAGGAAATAAATTGATTTAATAATACTGATTCACCGCCCCTCTTAGTATTATTTCCAACAATATATGCTCTCTTGTATATCTTAGCAAGGGGTCATAACTTTATAACTCTTTGTGAATATTAACTATTGTAACCAACACTATCACTAATATAACTACCACTACTTTTATCTGAGTTTTTAGTTGGGACTGTGAAGATGTTTTAATCTAACTTGTTTCAAGTTAACATTTCACTCATGATCAAAGAAGTTAACTTTTCAAGAAAAATGTGTCAGATTAAATATTTTTACACAGTTCGTACCAAAAATCAATAGTGTTAACCTGAGAAAGCCTCCACTTGACTTCTACTTGATTATTACCAAGGTACATCAACTATAACATGGCAGATCAAAACCATTTCTAGAGCATCTCTCATAATCTTTTGCATTATTCTAGCACCTAACATCTGCTTGTTGAATGATTTATTTGTGTGGATGCATGTTAGGATCTTTTGCAGGATGTTATTGTTATCACTATGGAAGTTCTTAAAAAATGAAACGCTTTTAGAATTGAGATTCCTTTGGTACTTCTAATTCTGGAATGGTGGCATTTGACACTTATACATCTTCTTTAAAATATCTTGGGCATGGAGCTTCAAATAGCTTATTATCAAATCTCTACTTGACCTCAATGAAGAAATTTTAGTACCATATAACTTGTTTTTTGCATGATAACAAGCATCCTAACAAGCTATGCTTTCTCTAGAACTTATAAACTGTCTAGACACAAACACGTTTTCAGATTTGGTAATGAAGCAAGTGTGATGCCCCAGAGTTTCAATTTAAAATTGTTAGAATGATACCCAAATAAAAAATACATAGATATCATAATGAATAACAAATTTTCTACCAATACCCTATCCATTCCCATCGTGAAAGGCAGGTTCCACTTCCAAACCAAAGAATAGCATTCTATCCTTAGTCCACACTGGCACTAAAGTTAGCTTTTATAACATACAGGTCCATTGTATTCAATGACCAAATACATTCTCACACTAAAAAATAAAAACTTGAAGAAAAGTGATAATCTAAAATCAAAACTTCAATAAGTTAGATGCTTTATTACATTTTATGAGAAGAAAAGTGACAATCTGAGATCAAAACTTCAGTAAGTTAGATGCTTTATTACATTTTATGAGAAACAATTCTTTGTAGTTACCCATTTTGTTTGGGATACAAATTCTTTAAATGGTGTTTCATGTAATTTATTTGAATTTTGTTGGATTGTGATCAAAGAAATTAATAATTTGTACCTTGGTTTTACAGTTTTTTGGATTCCTATATAGAGATTTACGACAAACCTTGGTGGACCTCGATGTTATTTTCAACATCTTAAGGTAATTTTCTTTGCTAAACCCTAGGATACACATTGATTTTTAGTTTTGAAAGACTTCATAAATGCCATTAGCTTTATGTGTGACCTAATTAGTTATATTTTTTGCATGTGCACGTTGGAGTGTACTTCTAAACCAATTTAATCATTTTACTTAAAAATTTGTTCGGAATATTAACAAACCATAGTATGACACTTATAATCAATTATGCAAAAATTCCAAGCAAACATAAATAATTATATAACATATCACTAAAAAGAGATAACAAGCATTTATGGAAGCCAAATCTGCACAATGTTTATTAGCTTTTCATTGGCATTGAGAATGTAAAGTCTATTTCTATGATTATTGAGAAGTAGGGAACTTTTATAAGTGAATATTTATCCACCTAGTGGATGAGTAACCCTCATGGTCTATAACTTTTACCATCTTTGCCCTATTAAGATCTTTCAACAAAGCACACTTCAAGGGCCCCTACAAGCAAAATGTCCTAGGATTTTTAGGTCAATTTCACATGATTTGCTTGAGGGAAGTAGAGCCAAGTTTATGATATATTTTTTGGGATTTTTATGGTTCAAACAGACTCTGATATCGAGTAAAATTTTCAGGTAAATTCTAGATTGCAAAATGAAACAAAATGGGGTAAAAGAGGGAAGAATTTTGGACTTTTTTTTTTATTAACAAGGGAAGAAGACTAGTGCCTTGATTTGTTATGGGCACATTATAGCAAAATCTAGTCCCTATTCTAGTCAGCATATCATTTTGGAAATTTTAATAGATTTTGCAAGAATTCTTCTGTGGGGAAAATTAGGCATCAATTCTTCCTATAGGGTTGACTGTATCTACCATAGGATTCACAGAGATGAAATTCCATTGTGAAACATATAGAACCTGAAATAGTATGTTGTATGCAATTCGATTTTGTGCCTTTGAGATTCTTCACATATAGTGAGTTGGCTAATAAATCTACAACCTATCAATCATGTGATGCCATTCTTTTGTATGTGTTGCGTCTATCATATTGTACCTTTTGTTTGTATCATGCCTCTTGATGAATTAGCAAAGCATTTATTGTTAGGTTGTAGGTTTTTCCGGAGAATTTACCAGTGTTCATCTTCCACAATGTTTGATGTTTTGAATCCTCAACTAGATTCATCTTCAGGATGAACACTGGTAAATTCTCTAGGAAACCTACAACCATATATTTCATCCCACAAGAATCTTAAACCTGTCATATATTGTTAATTAATCAAAATTATTGTGCTTTTTTGTGGTTCTAGTAATCAAAGAAATTGATGTGTTGTCTTTTGGGTTTCATTATTTGGATACGAGTCAAAAATATTGAACTCCCAAGAAAAGTTTATCGGTCAATTTCATGAGTGTTAATGCATCAGCAATGGTGATCCCATGGGGTGTTATATTCCTAATATACATGTATATTAACTTGGCAGCATTGAAATGCAAAATATTTAGCAAGAGTGCCTTTCAATATTTAGCACATTAAAAATGTTTATGTGTTGTCTTTTGGGTTCCATTGTTGCAGATGGTATACGAGTCAAAAATATTGAACTCCCAAGAGAGCAAGAGTATATGAAAATGTTGTTCTTACATATGTCTTTGAGGCAATCCAGCCTTGTTGTGAAAGACACTACCTTTAAAATGGGCTATGATGAACTCAATGACAAATGATATGAAAATTACAGAGTACAGAACACATCTGACCTTATTGGTTTTCTTTTGTTTTTATCAACATATAGAGCACAACAATCATAATCAAGTAGAAGAAGATGGTATTAATAGCCCGAGATTCAAGAAGAATGGAATTTTGCAATAAAGATAACTTGTTCTAAGCCATGACCATAGTGGCTTTCTTTTACTCAAATGCTTCCTGAGTTGACAAAACCACAAAGGAGCTCTGTGTTAGGCAATTATGAGTTGGCTAAAGCTCCTCTTGGTAAGTAGTGAACTCAAGCTAGTGCTGGAAAGCATTATAAGCAAGTTGTTGTACTGATACTTGCTTTATTCAAATGCTTCAGCTTGAGTTTGTGTAAGAGTATCAAGGCCTTGCAAAGCAAGACTTTGGTCATCTACTAATAGTTTCTGTTGACCCAATGACAAAGTCACTGTGTTGCCAATGTCATTTGTTTTATTTTGAATATTGTCTAATTGAGATGATATAGTGCTAGCCACTTCAGTGATTTGCTTTTATATCTGTGAAGTTAATTTTTGAAGGTACCCTATGTCTTGTCTTAATATTACATAGAACTTATGAAGATCAACCATACTAGTACCCATAGTCTTCTGTATATCAAACTATTGTTATTGAAACTTAAATTGAATGCCAATTATCTGATGAGATTTCTCAAAAAAATAGAATTGCACTGATCTATAATATTTGTCATTATATCTTGTACAACCTTTGAATTTGATCCAGTAGTTATGCTTGAGAAAAAATAGAGTCTAGCGAATTATGGTTTTCATTAGAGTGCTCCAACTGAGAATCTGGCTGCTGCTCTCTTTTATCCAATTTGTTCACTACCCGATGAGTAGATGACTTCAACTCATTCACAACCCTTTATGGATCTTTCTTCAATGCATTTCTCTACAAATGATGGCACATAGCTCTTGTACCCTGTATGCAATAATCTAATCTCTAGAACACTAATTTGCAGAATCTGATACTAGTAGAATAACAACAATAAGTAGGGAGTACTCAACCTGATATGATAATCATAGGTAGAACATAGATAAACTTTGCTTCTTACTAACTTGGTTCTAGAATTCTAACATACTTTAACGACAAGGTAAACAGTGTAGGTAATTATATCATCGCTTCATCAACATTAGTATATACAAACCCTCAGTTCAAGTAGAGACAAATTCAGTTAATAAACAAAACCAAGAATTTGTGTTAAGTTTTATTTTGTTTCACTGTTGAGAAGATATTAATTTCATTTAACAGTTGATCTACTCCATGAGAACTCCCAAAGTGGATCCCTTTTATAGAAACAAGGTGACCATCAGTAAGCCTCCCAGCATATAAAGTCCCACAAGCACTATGTCCACACTTGTTTTTGTGGTAGCAAATATTTTAGTGGCCTTCTCCAACATATTATAAGAGAATAGATCAAGTTTGAATTCTTCAAAGTGCATAAGTAGAAGTTTTGCACGTTGGCTTCCTCTCTGGACTATCTAATTCAGAAACTAGATTATTTATCTTGTCTATGTAAAGAAAGTGCAATAAGACTTGCTGCCACAAGTGTTGATGAAGCGAGAAGCCCAGTCACAAGGACTAGTCTCTTTGTTGCATTATGATCTCTTTGGCAATCGTTATTGTATGACTTCTCACCATGCTTTTTGCATACTCTTATGTATCCATTGCCTTGACAGAACTCATCTCCTTGATATCCATCTTTAGAAGCACACCTCACATTATCAGTTACATCTACTATATGTTGATAGACCACATTGGGGTCATAGTTAACGTCATCAAAAAGTGACCATAACACCCAATTCCCACTTAGCCCACATTTTGCATCCAAATGGGTCAATATGGGTGTGAGTATCCAAATAATGAAACTCTAGCACTGCAACTAGGAGAAGTGAGCAAATTCATCATCTCCGTGGTGCCATATTGTCTTATTCAGAAGGGGATAGAAAAATGTCCTATCAAACATGCACTGCTCATTGTAGCTTTGCATATAAGGAATATTGCACTTCAGCAGACAATCTAGAGTGTTCTTGTAGTCAGATAACTGGAGAAAGTTGCTGACAGAAATTGCATAATTCTTCATGTCTTTGACACTGAAGCCCTTGAGGTTTTCAGGATAGGAATATTGGAGAGGATTGATGATGATCCCATCTAATGAGAAACTTATAGTAAAGGTTGTTCACTTAATCCTCACAGTATTGTTATAGAATTGCAATTTGAATCTATCTAGCTGACAATGCCTTGAATTGATATAGAAAGGATATGGAATTGAGGCATTCCCACAACATACACTGCATTTCCTTGTGCACTGGGCTATGTTAGAAAACACTCTAATCGAGAAGACCTGAGGCGGCCATGAACCCAAAAAGGCCAGAATAACAAGATAGGAAAGGCTAATACTCATTTGTCTTGAAAGTTACCACATCATTTTAAGGCATGCTAAGACAATATATACTTCCCAGAATAACAAAGCAAATACCCATGTATATCCACCTAGTTTTGAAGTCTGCTATGGGAAGATTTTTCCCTTGATATGATGGTAGCAATTATCTTATGCTCATTACCTACTCTAAACTTCCCCTTTCAGCTTCACTACTTCATTCAATTGCAAAGTCTATAGTGGTCCGTATCAAATCAACCCAAAAGTAGGGCAATCATGGCTCAAAATATATATGCATTCAATTTCTTTGTTCATACTTTTTTTTCTTGGTTCTCGACAAGACAAGAGGTTGAATAAGTGCTTAGACACTGTAGTAGCCTATCTTTCATAGTGTGCTTGATTAGTACTTCATTGTATGTCCACAACCACCGAGTATATGGCATATATATTTACTCAGCCTACTAATATACATACTACATATCTATCCAAATACCAAAAATGAAATTTTGGACATGTGGGTTAAAACTTCTTGCATTAGGGTCATGAAGACATGACTAGCGCTTCATTGTTGAATTCTGACAATTATTGTGTATACATCCTAGTCTACAATATACACATTGGGTATATCACCAAATCCTTGAAATGAAATATTTTTGCATGCGGATCAAGAGTCCTATATTTCAGTCACCCATTCAAAATATAAAATATTAGGGAACCACCACTTTGATACGAGTGCCAAAATTCAAGTGGCACTCTAATAATATGTTTGTTTGCACCAGAACCAGGAAGTAGTTACACTGACACAGATGGAATTCAAGTCCATATCTATGCAATTAGTGCAATAAAACATTTATTTTGCATAGATTTTTACCAATCTGACAAATATTGCAATTCTTTGACAATAGCCATGAATCATTCAAATAAAAAAATACATTATAGACTTGAAGAGGGGGTCTTCATTTTTGTCGAAATAGAAATATTACCAACTTGGTGAAATTTTTCTTTGAAAAAGCTGGAAGAGACTACAATGATTTTGGATCTTCGTAAACATTCCTGGCGACTGCTGTGCCAAATTGTAAATTGATAACACACGACAATCATATGACATATTAAGTGGATATTTAATAAGAACAAAGTTATGTTTGAGCTTTGAGCAACTTGAAATAAAATTGAATGTCTAAATATAAATGCATTTGGTGCTACTTGTGCAGCTGAGCCAACCTTTGTTAAACTTGGGGAGCAAACTTGAGAGTGAGATCATTTGTACTATCTCAACACATATTCTTAGTGGAATTTTAACAAACACTTCCCTTAAAAACTCTCATCTCTCACTAGGAATACCACTTCCATTGCAAACTCATATGCAGGTGTTTCCATTAGCAGGTTGCAGGTTCAAACCCCACAGCAGCTAGCTTTTGCTAGAATGCATGGCCCACCAGTTTGATGTGCATTGCAGTCTTCAAGTCAGGTAGCTTCCTATTTTGACTTGAGTTCACTTCTGATAGTGTGTACATTGACTTGCATGCCCTACTTCAAATTTTCTAAATGGGTACATGAACTTAAAACACTAACAAAGGTGACCCAATCTATTTTCATTTTTGCCACAAACGTTTCTTTAGAAATATGTAGGGTTTTCTCACCATACCCAACTTGGGCATATGTTGCCATTATTGCATTCCAAGAAACTGCATTCCATGTAGGCATTATATTAAATAATTGATGTGCACTCTCTAAGGTGAAAAACTCATAATGATTGATGTCCATGAAATGACATCTCACATAACCATTTTATGAAATAGAAGGTGTGCATCATCTATACTCCAACACATTTATTATACATGTTTGCAAGGGAACTCCCAAAAAATACGTCCAATTCAAGTTCACTTATGATTATCAAGCCATGTAGATGCCTTCCTTGCTCAATGGAGTGTAAGGTAACAAGCCTTGAGGGCACTATTGAAGGTAATATAATTCCACCTCATGCTAGACCTATGCATTTCACAAAACTGTTGGATGGATTTCTCACTATACCCATGTTGGGTATATATCCCAATCAATTTACTCCAAGAGACCACATCCCTCTTAGGAATCATATCAAACAATTACCTTGCATGCTCTAACCTACTGCATCGAGCATATCAGACAACCTAAAAATTCCATGTGAAAACATTAGGCCCATAGATGTGATCAAACACTTGGATTGCATCCTACTTTCTATCACACTTAACATACATTTCAATAAGAGCAAGCTCTGGAAAGGCATTTGATTCGAATCCCACTTTGATTACCTTAGCTTGAAATTGCACACCACACTACGGACACATCAATGTAATTTGGTCTAGCCTTAAACTTGCAAGCTTCATCTAAAGTAAAGCTTCAGAGTCTCCTTATTTTTTGTGGCCTTGCTAGGAAAACACTGAAATGATTGCATAAGACACAAAATCCCAATCAAGCATTTTTTCGATGAATTCAACTTCATCTTCAACATTTCCCCTTGATAGCCCAGGGTGGAGATCTTTTTTTGGATTCCTAATTGTTTTTGTTCCTGAGCAACCTCCGTATGCCCTAGAATCTGGCTTGGGGATGATTGGGAAGAAAGAAAGACCACAATGCCACCCAATCTATGGGTAGATGGAAAAGCTTAATCCCTAACTCAGTAGCCCAATTTATCTGGGGTTGGCACTTCTTATGATTGGAATGTGCATTAAACTCTAGGTCGAATTCAAGATATGAGGCATAATCTTTTATAAGGAAATATATCACTGATGATATTGCTTGATAGTGCATGAATTAATTTGATGGTTGTAAGAGTTCAATTACAAGCCTATGAGTTCAGTCTTGAAGCATACATAAGTACAATTTTTGAATTAGATATGCATTGTTTCTTGTCACCTTACAACCATTATCACTATGCGTTGATAATCGTATCAACATTTTGATGCAATGAGTGATGGCAACTTGTAATTTATCCTTGTTTCTTTATATCCTAACTATGACATGCAAATAGTTGCAACTACTATATATCCTGAGGTCTACTAGAAAATGCAGATTTGGTAGCAAACTTTTGGAGGTTGTCATCTTCTATTCCGCAATTGGTATTTTTATTCTCTTTATCCAACATTGACTTTTGTAATCCAATGGTTTTACTTACGCGCCATTGACCATTGTAAGAATACATCTAGCGTAAAGAGAATTGAAAGGCTTACATGAAACCTATAGGCTTAATTACACACATGCACACACATATATATGCATGTGTGTGTATCACCCATAGACTTCATGATGCCTAAAGGAATAAATACTCACATCGGTAACATCGATCTTTTTTTATGTGTGACTTGCAGTTTTACCAAGTGATTGAAATAAGGGAGAAAGATCTCCATCTATAGGAACTTTCACATAATCTTTCTAACTCTAAACCTTGATATTTATTAAAGTTTCCCTCATTGTAGAGGGTGTCGATGACAAGAAAGTGAATTATTTGGGAAGCTAAAGTCCCAAAAGTATGGTTAATGCTATGTCCAAATTCTATAATTCTGCATTTTGGTTTCTAAACTATCCTGCAAGGTAGATATCTCCTTTCATTCATTTCTATCTTCATTTTCATTTTCTGAATGTTGGCGAAACTGTTTTGTCGCTAATAAACTGACTCAACTTGTAAAGATCTATATACATCCAAAAGATAATGTTCACAACTGAGATTATAATTTAATGGAATGCATTATCCCAATGATTCACAATTGTCACTGTTATGAATATTTAAAAGGTCTTGAAAGTGTTACAATTGTTGGATTATTGAGCACTTAATACTCTTTATGGCTGGCGACATCTTAAATTTAAATTTAGCTTTTATGACTCTTTAAATGGAACAAGTGTCCTTAAAGTGAATTTGTAATTTTTGCACCTTAACCAATTCTAAATGATTAATCATTCAGTTATGGACTTGAAGAAATAATGCCAACTGCTAATTGTCAAATTGTAGTATGTCACATGCATAATTTCCCATTGAAGTTTGTATAGCTTGAAAGTGTTTCGTGCACCTTATTCTAAATGAAACTTATGTTACATATAAGTGTACCTTCTTATGTGATTGTTTGTTGGGTCCCCTTGACATGTAGTTGAATTTATCCTCCTTAATCTTCGCTACCACAAAAGGTATCTTTTTCTTTTGATTTATGTGTCCCAAATGAGAGGGAATGCTCCTCTATATAGACAATTTAGTGGAGTTGAGGGGATGTGACTTTTGATCTTCTAAAGCCAACATATAATTGACGCTAACCTAAACAATTTACATGAGAGAAACATAAATTCAAAATTCCACCTCTACTTATCCAAATTTGATGATCTTTAGATTGATTTTGGTCCTCTCAAAAATAGGAATTCAATGCCACAATTATCTAGCCCCAAAGGAGCCGCTCAAAGTGGAATTTAGCCCTAGTTTCCATTTTTAACAAAAATAACCATCAATACTTTTTTTATAGCATTTTAGGATGAATTCACAATAGTATGCTAGAAAGTGTCATTTCAATGTCTGGAAATTGGGATATATAAATGTGAGATATATACTCTACATTTTTTAGGTTATCTCTTTTTCAAATCTGAACTTTTTTAGGCTACATGTTAATTGTTTGAACTTTGAACCTTGAAGAAATTTTTGAATGGACTTCGTAAATACTTGAATGAATGGACTTCGTAAGGCAGTGGTACCATAAATTGTGTTAATTCAAAGATTTGACTTCCATATTTTCACAAAATACAATGATCTCAATAAATACTTATATGTATAGATACTTATGTTTAGGATTATATATGTGTTGGAGCAGTGCCTTTATGTTTTACTATAATCCTTATGTTGACAAGTTTTAGTTGACTTTTTTCATCAATTTCTCATAGAATATGCAAAAGGAAATGATTGTCAAAATGTGGCAAAAATTACATTTGTCTTGATTTATTTTTTTATTGTTCATGACAAGATAATCATGTTGCAGGAATGATTTATCCTATAATCTATTTCAATTTGTGGATTTTTTTTCCTCCAATATTTTTACAAGGATGTGTATTTCATTTTCATGTTGATGGTTTTTGCATGAGTCTTATCTAGCCCCAAATTATGGTAATGGATTGGACCTTGAGAAGTGGTCATGGACACGGACTCTATTAGTGGTTAATGTTACAATACCACTTCCACCTAGTATCGGAAAAAGTCTAATGGTCTGTGACATAAAGAAGAGTCATTTAATGACATGGTTGAAAGGGAAACCTCATGTCTTAATTTTAAGTAATTTATTTGCATTTCTTAGTTGTAACTCATTTGTTTGATTTTGAGCTTTATCAGGTCAATCATTTCACTAATCTAATATGCATGGCCTATATTTCTCACCCAATGTTAGTTACTTGACATGGTTGATATAACATTCAATTCTAGGCCACTTTTACTTTAAGTCAGAGATTTTATTGATTAAAATGATGTTTGTATTTTAATTGGTTTACTTGGAGTTTGATTTTAAAAAGTTTTGTAAATTCCATGTGGATGTTATTTTTTTAGGGTGAGCTCTTAGCACCCTTAAGGTTAGATGAATCATAGAACATAGGTATACAACTAGCACATCTTTGGCCTTTGTTGTGTATTTGTTATTCTTTATATCACCGATGGATGGTTATTGATTGATGTAAAATAGAGGATGGGAAGGTCCTGCCAATTCTCTTGACAATAAAAAATCAAACGGAGTGGAGAATTGTGTTTTAAAGGGTGAGCCAAAAATCAGTACTTGAAAGGTAGAACTTGAGAATAGAAAGCTATCTGATCTGGATCTAGAGACACAACAAACCTTGGAAAAAAAATGATGGTATTGACGAGTCCTCCCTGCAAAAAGCTCTAATTGTTAGACCACTGCCCAAGTTTCAGTTATCTGCAATGGTAATAGTGACTCTAGATTTATTTGTATGAATAATGACTTTGGCCATTGTCCTGTTCATTTCCTATGAAATATTTTTGATCTTCAAACTCCAACTAGTTTGTTGTTAAACTAATTAAAGCTTTGATGACAAACATATATTTTTCAAACCTCTTTTCTAAATCTATTTTCTTGAGAAAATTTGTCTTTTTACTTTAGGTACTCTAGATTTCTACCACGTGACATATGCTACAATATAATTGCCTGGACAAATAGACAAAAGTGTTCTACAATGTAGTCTTTTTTAAATCTAAAGAAACATAATTTCCAAATACAAAGTTTATTAATTAAAAACATCTTTAGAAATCTTAGCTAAGTTAAGATTATATTTCGGTAGGGGATTTTGTGTACATTGATATTGTGTTGTCTCTCTCGTTTCTGTCAGGTAAAAATGGTTAATAAGGAATGTGTTCTTGAGCAACATACGCACATCTTATTCTACTATTGACATGGATCTCCATGGTTTTCAAGCATGGGAACAAAAATTCAGATGTCAGTGGGATCTCCAAAGTCTGCGTTATATGAATTTAATACTAGTGATGATTTTGATTCCTTGTTAGATAAATAATATCACAAGTCAAATTCAAATAAACAAAAGTAGCTTAAGAATGAAGGTGAAGCTATTGCTTTCTATCAAAATCAAGTTTTTTTATTTGTTGGTTGTTGTTGTGTTCTGAGTGCGGACTTGTGAAATTCCAAATTGCATGTTAGTTTATGTGAAGGAGGAATATATATATATATATATATATATATATATATATATATATATATATATATATATATATATATATATATATATATATATATATATATATATATATATATATATATATATATCGTTCATGGTTTCTAGAGATCCATGTTACATTTGCATAGAAGTTTAGATATCATTCAAATATCTAAACACCCAAAAACAACAACATTGAGATTTTTATTTCACTCAACCTATAACATATTGCATCTATCTTCATCAATGCTCTTCTTCCATATGCTATCCACTTATGAAATTCCTTTTGCAATATTTGGTGTATTTGCTAGTTATAGGTCATTTATAGGTTATAAATGTCTTCAAAGTTTCACTTCTAATTGAGTATTCAACTTAACATATTGATTATCTTATATGTAATTATTTTTTCCTATACCCACATTTCATAACTTCCATAACCATTAAGTAGGGACTTGCAGCATCGATGTTGCTTTTCTTGTTTAGTAAAAGATTTCCGAGACTTTAACTTATTGAAAGTTGTAGAATTTACAATTTATGAAGATTCAAGGTCTAATTTTTAAAAGTCTAATTCTTTAAAGGGTGCTAGCTCAACAGAAGAGCATCTTCTTTACATGCAGGAGGTTGGTGGTTCGATTTCATCATGCCCTGATATCCATATGGAATGAGGACAATCAGTTTTTGGTGACGAAAGCTCTTTTGCCCATCACCAATGAGCTTATGGTGACATTTTTCAACCCTCACCAAAATATGAAATGGTGATGGTCAACAAATGCCACCATATATACGCATAAATAGTGACGACCATGAAAGTTCCGTAACCATAAATCGTTATTGTTGCTATGAAATGGTGACGGTCATTGTTCGTCATTATAGTCATTATTCATAACATGCCTTGAATGTCACCACAACACCTATACTTTTGACAATGCAACATTTATTGACGGTCAATGAACGTCACCATATATATGCACCAATAGTAACGGCCATGAAATATCCATCACAATAAATCATTATAGTTCATATGAAATGGTGATGGTCACTATCCATCATTATAATCAATATTCATGACGGACCTTGAATGTCACCATAACACCTATACTTTTGGCGACGCCAGCTTTGGTGACGTTTAGTTTTTGGTGACTGAGGCTATGGTCTGTCACCATTACTCATATCAATGGTGATGGTCACTATCCGTCATTGTAAATCATTATTGGTGATAGACTTTGAATGTCACCACAGCACTTACACTTCTGGCAGCGCCACCTTTGGTGATGTTCAATTTTTGGTGACTGAGGTTATGGTCTGTCACCATTTTTCATATGAAACTGTGACAGTCATTATCTGTCATTATAAATCATTATTGGTGATGGACTTTGAATGTCACCAAAACACCTATACTTTTGGCGATGCCACCTTTGGTGACATTTAGTTTTTGGTGACAAACACTCTTTTCACTATCACCAATGAGCTTATGGTGGCATTTTTCGCCCCTCACCAATGTCCTTTTTTCTTGTAGTGCAATAAAATTAATAATCAACCCTTTTCATCAATATTTTAAAATACCAAGATTGTCAAACCATATCGATAAACAGGTTATATGTCACTATCAAACTCTTTTTTTCAAGCCACATAGTCAAGTCTTGAGTCCTTATACTCAACAACTCAATAGCATTGTCAATACCCAACTCATCAAATCAAATCCTTGCAACTTTTACCATGAAAACTAAATGTTATCAATCAAATAATAGATCAATCTCATAAGTCTAGAAGAGGAGAATAAACAACAACAAATATGAAGCATCAATCATCAACAAGCCATACTATTGATCCAACATACTAAGGAGCAACTATGGCATGAGTTCCTATATTCAGATATATCTTGTTATAGACAATAATAAGGATTGAACTATACCTTCTATTATCAATAGGAAGAATCAATATATGCATACCATATCATTGTCAACACAATAACGATAAGTCATGGAAATTTCATTGTGGGTCAAGAAGCATTCCAAAGATCCCTACAATACCAATCTTTTTCTTAGCACTTCAATTCATCATTAGAAATGCAAGCATGTCCAGATCACCATATATTCTCCTCCTCTTGCACCTCTATAAAAGACTTAATGAATGTGCACATAGTAGTGGCTTCCATCACTCCTCCTTTTATAGTTATCTGATCACGTTAATACCAAGGGTAAAAACAGTTGATTTTTTATTACCACATGAACAAAAACCATTGTTAAGATTTGGTTGAATCAATATTACCATGTGCACCAAACTTAATGAGTAAAACACTCACAGTGCCCAAATTTATAACAAAAAGGTGTTTTCTTCAATATTTGGATTACAATTGTATAACCCCAACTAAAAACAAGTCCCCATAATGTAGGCATGCAATCATTTCATAAAAAAAAAAATACCCTAATATTAAACATGACCCTTTGTTGCAACAGTGGCTTTTCCCACTATAAAGGGTCATGTTTAATATTACAGATTATGTTTTTTATAAATGATTGCATGCCTACATTATGGGTGCTTGTGTCGATTTGGGTTATAAAATTGTAATCTGAAGGTTGAACAAAACACCTTTTTGTTATAAATTTGTGCACTGTGAGTGTTTTACTCATTAAATTTGGTGCGCGGGGTAATATTGATTCAACCAACTCTTAACTATGGTTCTTGTTCTTGTGGTAATAAAAAATTAATTCTTTTGACGCAATCAAATAACTATAAAAGGAGGAGTGATGGAAGCCACTACTGAGTGCACATTCATTGAGTCTTTTATAGAGGTGCAAGAGGAGGAGCATATATGGTGATCTGGACATGCTTTGATTTCTAATGATAAATTGAAGTTCTAACAAAAATACACACACACACACACATATATATATATATCCACCTCATAAGCTCAATCATTGTAGCCCAATGCATCACAAGAGTCATTTAAATACAACCTCCAGGTTGTAAACCTTTCAGGTGGGACCCACCTTTTCCATGAGAGCTCATTTATACAAGCTCATGACGACAGAAAGATAGGTCACAAAGGTCGTTGGGTAGAAGACTTTGGGTAGGATCTAACTTTTCCACGTGAACCTGTTTGCAAGAGCCCAGTGTGATAGAAAATAAGATTATATCAATCTCTGAGTAGAAACCTTCGCTCTGGCCCACTATGAACTAACGCTTAACTACTTCCACATGATGTCGTTGTTGCAAGACTGATTAAATGCAAAGGAGTTTACCAAAAATTGGCAGGTAATAAACCTACGGGCAGGGCCCTCTCAATAGACTATCTTATTGAGGCCATGTAGGAATGCTCATGGCAACCCGACCTAGTGTAAAGGGACACTTATAAAACCTATTGGGGTAGAACCTCTTGGTCGGGCCCACCTTATGTCCTCCACTAAATGACTCTGACAAGCTCACCTTAGCCTAAAATGATGAAAAGGAGAATTTACAAATTCATCGAGGTAGAACATTTGGGTGGGACCCATTGCTCCACATAAGGCTTCTGCACTCTCTCTTACTATGTTCCTTTGTAAGTTCTCGATTCCCTCCTCCAATTTTTTTATATAATATACTTTTCATTCCAGACTTGTTTATATATGTTAAGCGATTCCAGAAGGACTGTTGTTGAAAATATTCTCTCGCTTTCTAGATCAAAATGCATTTTCTTCTCCTCTTAGTATTGTCCAAATTGTAGAAAGCTTGTAATTTTCTTCACATCTTGGCATTGTCTAGATTGTAGAATGCCTGAAAAAAATCAATCTTGGTTGCCATCAAGGAAAACATAGAACCATAATTCCAAAAATTGGTAGCTCATCGATGAGGTGACATTTACAATGTTATTCTTTTCCTATCACCACAAATCAAATTAGTCCAGAGATCGAATCAACATGTATATAATTATCACATTCAGTTATCTCAAAACCCAATCATAAATCATATTGTGTTCATAATTTTAAAATTCAAAATTGATAAAAATATTATTAATTATCTTTAAATTGTTCTTTTATTTTGTCTTAATACACATTGGATCGATTTCTAACCAACAAGCATTCAATGGACCTTTCTTCTCCCATACACACATTGGATCGGTTGCCAAACCTAGAAACCACCTAATGCCTTTTGTTCTCTTCAATATGAAATATCGGTTGCCCAAGGAAACAAGGGAATCGAGAGGCTCACCTCCACCCTCAATCATCAAGGGAGTCCAAAGGCCAGGGAAAATTTTAAGAACCCCCCCTAAATTTATAAATATAATAAATGGGCGAATCTCCATGGTATATAGGAAAAATGGAAGGCGATTTTATCAATAATATAATAGTATATATAATTTTTTGGCGAATCTCTCACCAGGCATGGAGAATATTTTACTCAATTATAAAATCTTGTAAGATCTTGGTGAGTCTTTCACTAAATAATAAAACTTTGTAGAGTCCTAGTGAATCTTAGCATAGGCTACATGCTGGTTTAATTCCCCCATTTAAATAGGCTACATTCCAAGTGAATACCATGGGTCAATACCATGTGCCATTTTGGTGAATACCATGGGTCAATACCATGTGCCATTTTTATTTTTATTAATTCTAATATTAGGGTTAATAATGGTTTTTTGCATGGTATTAATAACAATCTAGTCCATGGTATTTGTCCCATAGTATTTTGGCCATAGGTTTCACCTAAATATAACCCATTTTTTGAGTGTTCATAAATATAAGGTGACTTATGGAGTAAATATAAAAAAATGTTTTATTTGTTTACCATACCTCTCGTTTATTTATATTTTTATTAATTTACCATACCTATTTTACAAATATGGTATTTGGCCCATAGGATTCACTTAAATAAAACATCTTTCTTGAGCCTTCATAAATAGAACGAGGGTTATGGACTAAATATAAAAAGAGGTTTTTTATTTGCGATACGTCTAGTTTATTTATATTTTTATTTGTTTACACCCTTACATGTATATAAGGTGACTTATGGAGTAAATATAAAAAATGTTATATTTATTTACCATACCTCTCATTTATTTATATTTTTATTAATTTACCATACCTCTTTTATAAATATGGTATTTGGCCCATAGGATTCACTTAAATAAAACCTATTCTTGAAAATGGGCGAATGGAAGGTTGTAAGTCCTAATTTCAAGGGCTAAATTTACCTTTTTTACCCTCTCCCTTAAAATAAGGTGGGCTATTTGAGGTGATTTGTAAAAATGTACTATGATACAAAATATTCACCCACTAAAAATTTAAAACCCCTTAATTTCGCCAAAGGGTGAACATTCGCCCCTAAAATTATCCTTGCCAAAGGCTCCCTCTAGCCTATGATGAATATATATATATATATATATATATATATATATATATATATATATATATATCCCATTTGCTACCCTGTGAGTATGGGCACTACCAAACCAGGTAGTGTTATGCAACCAACTCACAAAAGGATAGATCAATGACTTAAAAATTATCCTCTTCGAGGGGGAAGGCTCCTTTACATTACATATATGAAAAATCATTGTATGATACAAATGACAAGACATTCTTTGTATATATATAGGAGTTTAAGGGGTAACAATATAATCATATCCTACATAAAAATAATAATGTAAGGGAACAACAATAACAATAGTGGGATTCTATGGGGCACAATAATAACAATATGGGGGCTACATGGGCACAAAAATAATAATAAAGGGGATACATTAGTATTATAGGGACCTAACATGCCCCTATCCTTTAAAAAAGTGTTGTCCTCAACGCTTGAGTAGTTATGGATGATTTTCTATAAACTTATCATTTCCCATGTGGAATCTTTAGCAGGTAATTTCTTCCAATTAATGAGATACTCTAAAATTGATCAATTTTGTAGTTGTCAGGTTGTTGTTTCCATGATTGCTTCAGGCTCAAATATGATTTTTCCTTCTTCTTCAATTTCTAGAAACATTGTTTGAGCTCGAAGCTTGTCACCAATAACCTTTTTTAAGAATGAAACATGGAAAACTAGGTGTACTCGGGAAGATGAAAGCATCTCCAATTTGTATGCCATAGTACCAATATTTCGCAATACCTTGTAAGGACAATAGTACTTTGGTGATAATTTAGTATCCTTCTTAGCTTGGTTGAGATACATTTTTTTGTACGATTTTAGCCGTAAAAATACCCAATCACCTACATCAAAACTTCTTTCACTATGATTTTGATCTGCCTATTATTTCATTCAATTATGTGCCAGAGTGAGGTTATCCTTTAAGAGTTGGAGAATTTGTTGTCGATGCTCGATGTGATCTTCCACTGCTTGAACCTTAGAATTTTCTCTTAAAGATGATGTGATGGATGGTGGATGATATCCATAAAGTGGAATAAATGGGGGCATTTTTGTTGCAGTATGGAAGGAAGTGTTATACGACCATTCAGCTAAAGGTAACCACTTGACCCATTGTGTTTGTTTATTAGATACAAAGTAAAGAAGATATCCTTCCAAACATTGTTTCACCATATTAGGTTTTCCATCATATTGAGGATGATAAGATGAGCTATGAGCTAATTGAGTACCAATGTTGGGCATAGAATCCCCCCACAACATGTTTTGGGGCTCAAAGCCCAAGTTTTGGTCAAATAATGTTGTAAGACTCCGCGAATTACAAGCGCGAAGCATGAAATGTATGTTGAGTCATAGGGTTGTCTACCATAAGTTTTGTAATGTACTATCGGCCTACCCATGGTTCACAGATCATGGGATTGTATAAATAGAGCGAGGCTCTAAGTTGTAAATATAATTAGAGATAGAAGAAAAGGAATGGAGTCGAGAAGATAGAAAGAATAGAGAAAAGGTCTAAGTGTCTTGGGTCATAGTAGTCGAAAGAGGCTTTGCAGCTGAGTTCGTAGAGGCCTAGTAGAGTCTGAAGCTAACTCTGCGGACCCCTGCAATTGAATGCGCAGGGTGGAGTCAAGTCTATAACCCAAGAAGAAGAATAATAAAGAGAATTTTGATTCCAAATACTATGTATCTACTTTTGTATTACTTTCTATGCATTTATACTATTTTGTTTATCATGTACACTTATATGAATACTGAACATTGTTAAGCATAATTGGGCTCATACTGATAAGTTAAGTAATCAAATAATATTGAGTTAATAGTAAGGAATTGGGTCATAACATAGATCGCACCCCGAGCAGGGCTGCACGAAGGCAGCATTACAGGCCGTGAGGTACTGATAGATGCATGTAGCAACGAGCGCAGGGAAAATATGCGGACCACTGAAAATCATAAAACATCTCTAGGGTGGGGAAACCTGGTTCTAGCACCCTCCAATACTACTACGGGTGAGACCTTAGTTCGTGCTCCACGGACTATTTCCGAAAGGGCCAATAGTACCAGGATTTGTTTGGCTAATCACCTCTGAACCTGGGTCAAGCCCCTATAAGCCAACAAATAGTTCCATTGTCAAGACCGAGATCCGCATAATGGATGTCTGATGTCATGTCACTAGAATCCAACAAAGAAAGAAATTGAAGGGTGGTTGGACAAGAAGATTCATGAGTTCGCGGTGTAGGAAAATAGGAATCCACGAGTATCTAAGGAACAATGGTTGGAGCACTACTTATATATAGAAATCCATGAAATTTTCTCTACATCCTTTCCTTTGAGCTATATGAGTGGATCGCGAAGCTAGCAGACAACCAGGGAAGGTATAGGATCAAAAAAACTATGTGTGGACTCTGGAATTAGTGCACAGACTAGAAGCATCAGGAGATAAGATCACGCAAGCTGTGGACCATTGGCTTGATCGAATTATAGGGGGATTTATCACCGAGTTCACGGTATATATGACCATCACCTACAGTGAGGCAGAACGATGCTTCCCAAAGGGACCACGAGGTAAGTATATTAAATCTTTGAACATGTGGATTAAGATGCTATTGTGTGAAAAGTGGGTTATGCGAATAAATTAATGTTTGGGACTACACGAAGTGGTAAGATATATAGAAGAGGAGGTACTAAAGAATTAGAAACCAGTCCCTTAATTTCACCCTTGCGAGAAAGCGAGGAAGAACTTGCGAAAGTTTCTCCGAGAAGCGTAGTCAGTCTGGTAAGGAAAAAAATTCCGCACTTACCACCTCCACCTACCCCGCCACCCATCTCACCCTCCCCACCTCCATATCCACCCACCCCACCTCCACCACCAACATAGTTCAGTATGGCAACTGTGATCAAACTACCGGTATTCAGAGTAGGAAATGAATATCTGAACCAATTATGGTTCATGATAAGGTCGGTATGGGAAGCACAAGGCATCGTGGATGAAAATATCAAGAAGTATATGCTACTAAGCACGTTGTAGGATCGGAAATTAACATGGTACATCAAGCATTATAATGACCACCCAAATGCAAGAATCACAGAAATCTAGACCACACTGAACAAGGAATTTAGCAGGCCAAATTCAGAGACACAATCAATTATTGGGTTTAAGGAGATCACGATGCTCTCAGGTGAGACCCCTTAGGATTTGGACCAGAGACTGAAGAGTATGTTTCACGAGGCCAACATGACTTTGATGAATGGATAGCACCACACATGGTTTGTAGCGTCACTAACACCACATTTAAGGACAACGTTGTCACAACAAAAGCTTTCCACCTAGGCCGAAGCTTTGTAGATGGAAATGAGATTTCATGAGACCCCTATACAAAACCCTAGTCTAGGAGTCCAACAAATACACATGCAACTACAAAATCTATGTCTAGAGATGCAGAGATTGAAACAAGACATGACATCTCGGCTAGAGGCATGTGAAGAACTATGGTGCATAAAATGCAAAGTTCAGGGGCATGACAAGGACCACTATCTAGTGTTCATGAACTACTTGGCGGGAGGAGGGTTGATGTTGTTAAGACCTGAGGCACAAGCAGGACCAAGCATGGTGCCTACTCTATGGTGTGCGATCTATCAAATAGGAGGAAAACACACTACGGATAATTGTCATCTACTGCAAAAGTATACATAGATGTCCCAACAATTGTTTTGTAACTTCTGCAGGTTTGTAGGCCATGATGAACGCACCTGCAGAAGCTACGAACTAATGATGGATCGGAATCCTGCCTATAAGATGTAGACCAAAACATGAGCCCTCGACCCAAATATAGGATTGGCACACACTAGATGTTAGGGGCATGAACGAGGTCGAGGTAGAATGGGACCAAGAAGGGGTCGCGAACAACTAATTTGTTACAACTATGGAGGGTTAGGGCAATATGCCTACAATTTTACAAACCCAACAAGGACATCATGTTTGTATTGTACTCAATTTGATCATGAAACAGAAAACTTCCCTACATTGATAGTGAGGTTGCGCGAAAAAGGGTTACTCCAGCCTCCTCCGACTCGAAATTTGCAGATGATGAGGTCTGAGCCACACGAAGAAGACCTAAATGTAGACATAGTGCTCAGGAGTGGTATGACCATTGGTAATGATAAAGGTAAGTAGTCGAAAGAAAGTGTGTGGATTCACAAGGCTCCTACAAAGGAACCCAAATTTGATTTAGAACATAGGAAGGAAACATTTATGGAAGCTAAGAAGAGCTTCACAGAGGCCTCCACTTCAGGTAGTAAGGATCAACTAGAACCAGGGATGGATCCTTCAATGCTCACTACCTTTTTGGAGACATGCATAAAACTGCTACGCGACAGAAAGGAAGTAAAAGGACTATAGGAACTTATCACTAGGTGTGTGACGTTAGGAGAACCGCGTGTGGTCTGAAAAGTTAGAAAGCATGCATTGGGCACAGGAAGGGAAATGAGGTTGAGTGCACAAATCAATGAGTATGAATTGGATTGGGTAATCCTGGATCTTAGATCGGACATGAATGTACTGACGAAAAAAACATGAGAATACATGGGCAGACCCATGCTACAATGGTCTCCTATTCAGTTGTGAATGGTGAACCAACAGAAGGTCTTGACCATGGGAAGATTGCAACGGGTAACGGTGGATATTGAAGGTGCGAGCGTGCAAGCAGATTTTGAAGTGATAAAGATTGTCGATGACAAAAATCCCTATCCCACGCTACTAGGAATAGACTCGGCCACAGATACGAACAAAATCATAAATCTGAAGAAGCGCAAAATGATTTTTGAGAACAAGTCACTACGCATAGTAGTACCACTAGATCCCGCCAAAGGAGTGCAATACAATATTGGCGTGATACATTGAACCAGTGCATGATGATGGCAGTGATGACGATCTCAATTGCATCTTCAATATAACCACGCGAGAACAGGATTGGGTAAATCTAACTACAGATGGTAGGATTTCGTGGGAGTGCGAAAGCTCCTACACTTTGGATTTAGAAGAAGAGATAGAGAAATGGAAGAATCGACTGCATGAAGTAACAACACTTAATTGCAACATGATGGTTAGATCACTGCACTACATGACAACAGAGGTAAGTGATCTGCCTATGTATGACTGGTTGATAGTGATGGATGAATTCCTAAACAAATTTGAAAGTGCAGTACCAGAATAGCAGTGGTTCGATGCTCTGAAATTGGCACTGCACGCAATGCCCACAAGATGGTGGGGTATGTATCATGGAAGTTTTGAGGATTGGCACGGATGAAAATGAATGATGTGCCTACGATTTGGAAAACCCCAGCTCAAGATGGGAGCCAGTTATCAGGGGCAAAATAACTTCAGCACCCACCTTTCCTTATGGGTACAGACATATGACTTGCAGCCTGCACGAGTGCACACCACCCTCAGAATAGGGAATCATAACAAACCACAGCATAAGGAAAGTCGAAGTGCACCAAGGATTATCCATGGAGAAGCATTCGACAAGGCATGTGAGGTTCTGAATAGAGTTCACCAGGTGAGATGCATTGATTGGGACCTATGCGTAACAGTAGTTCGATGGGCCTATAGGACCATGCACAAAACCCTGACGATGAAAACAATTCTAAGGTTGAGCAACAGGGTAGGGACCGTAATTTCTGAGGGGCATGCAACAATGAATCCATACATTATAGCACCTGCAGGTGTGATAGTGCATGAAGCCCAGGACGAAGAAATCGTACAGTTATGCAAAGTAGCACATGTAAGGCTTCGGGAAGACATTCAGTAAGGGAAACTTAGACTTCGCAAAATTGAAAAGGATTAGGTACGACTAAGGAAGAAAAGCATTTTGATGGATACAGAGGTCAAGAAGTTGGAAGACGAAATAAAGGAAGCCTTTTTTGATAAACTAAGGATTGCAAGGCAAGGTGCAGATGATCATACCAATGAATTAAAAGACTATCGCCAAGAATTGATTAGTCTGCTGCCATGGCTAAGACCACAGATCACCAAACGTAATAACTAGGGGAACGCACTGCATATAGTAGAGCGCGTGACACCGACTGTCACGAGGGCAATTGAGGATTGTTCGTGGACTATATTGGAAGGCGAGATGGAGCCTCGCACAAGTGGTGCAACCACCTGACTAGCCATAGGAAGAACAATCTTAACACTCCAAGCAGCTGGAAGAGAGTGTGGGACTATAAATGATTATGCCTGGCAGTTACGTGCTCTTACAGATGCGGGCAGGAACAACCAGTCACAAGGTTTGTGACCATGCAAGGGGGAGTTCGTTGCCATGTCGGTAGGCTTGGAAGTGACCGTTGGCGTCACTGTGCATGATGAGATGTCCAGTTTGAGGCCAAATGGAGTGGGCGGTGGACATTTAAGACAGTAGTTATGGGCAAGATTTCGAAAAATCTACCACAAAGGAAGCATTAATGGCCTGGAATTGGGGGGAGCGGTTGAATTCAAATTCAAAAGGCGCTATAAAACTCCAGGGGATAGCCATGAGACAACACTTGTTCACTTGAGACTTGAGTGGTTGAATAGAGCCTAGAGTGTTGAGCGTCAAGTGATATTCGAGCCCCTAAGTTTGCAAAAGACCGCATATAGTACAGACAAGATGTCGGCTACTAGGGGAGGTTTGGGCTTTGAAGAAGGAACCACCAAGAAGGTCGCACTGACCCATATGGTACATGATGTTCCAGAAGGTATTGGGGTTGCACGAAAAATCCCGAAATCACCTCGGACCCAAGATCAAAAAAAGATAAGCAGGCAATGGGACCGGTCTGCATGTCCCCGAGGAATCCTTAGTTCAGTAAGCTATCAATGGAGGAAGAGGTCAAGGCTGTCACCATTGAGACGGATGAAGAGGAGGAGGACTTACAGCCTCTAATTTCCGAGGTAGAGGAAGAAGAATATATGGAGGTGGACATCCAACTAATGTGCTCTATAGCAAAATTGCCCGAGTATGTCCCCCTACAAAAGGGAAAGCTAAGGTACTAAAGGATCTAGATGCAATGAAGAGTGCGCTCTAGAGCCCGCTCCTCCCTGATGGAATTACCTTTGAGGGTCCGCTCCTAGGATGTGTGCCTACACTAAAATTTGAAGATTGGGACCTCACCGACAACGAGAAGTTCCCGCACTTAGAGATGGCGAGCATGATGAAACAGAATACGGGGGGGCAGTGATCACATTAGAACCTCGAAAATGGTTGTGCGGTGTGGAGAAGGCCGGGTTACATCATCTGCTGTGGATACCACACTTTCACCGTGCACCCATCACCATTTTTGCCATCAGAAAGATACTTTTCCTGGTGCATGATGTGTAGTTGTGGTTGGAGGAACCTATTCCCATCACGACGGATCTCATCCGCAGAATTTCTCGGCTTCCTTGTAAGGGAAAGGACCTGCGATGATAGTAGGAAAAAGAAACGACTTGGCTCTCGTGGAAGCCATGAAGAAAAAATATAATCTCGTGAAGAAAAAGAGGGGTTACGCTATCACCTGTATCAAGGATAAAGGGGTGCACATAGCCACACAACTCCTAGACAAGAAGTTAATGAGAAAATTTCATGGTGATGAAGTACTAACGCCGCTAGTTGCATTGGTCAAATAGTGTGCGGAAGGTTTCCTGTTCAACTGGGCTGAGTTTCTCTGTGAATAATTTTTTATCAACTACCAAGAGGCCCACGAATAGGGTGAGACCTTCCACTATGCATGGTTGCTCTTATCCATCTTGCTGGTAGCAGGGGAACTGCCGAAGGATAGCTAATTCCCAAGCATCGACCGAGACATACTAGAGGCCATGAAGTATGCTTCACTCTGGGCCACCGAGGACATGAAACAGATTTGCGATAATAAGGATTTTTGGGTGCTCATGGAGGTGAGCATCCAAATGTGGATTAATAGGAGGTCGCACCTATCCCCCACGGTGCACAACATTCTACACAGTTTTGCAGATTTCAAGGCAGACATGCACAACATCTACATCCTGGTGCAAAAGGATCTGCCGCAGCAGTGGATAAAGCTCCCATTCATCTCCACTAATGACACGATCCTTACAGTGTTAGAGACATGGCCTCCTGGGTGGCATGCCCTAGATTTGGCAGCAGCACAGAAAAGGAAGGATGAGGCCAAGCTGCATGTCACACAATTGGCTGAGAAAAGGTGCAACAAAAAAGTAGTAGCCAAGGTAAGGGCAGTCCATGAAGTGACACAAGCATCCACGAAGCAAAATAAGGCAGCCGAATGGCGAGTTGAGGGCGCATGTGAATGGTGCGACAAGCCAATTGAATGAAGGAAACGTGTGATGCGAAAGTCATCTTGTGAAAATGACTAAGTGTTGGGCAGTGGAAAGTTTATATGCGGTGGTGGTCCCACAGATGGGCACCCACACCATGGGCTGATGTGAAATTGGGGTGAGTTGGACGAAACAGTGGGTCGGCTTAGTGAGTCGATGCCCTGAACGATGGGCCAACCGCCATATAAGTAAAACATTAGAATGGTGGCAAAAATCAATCAAGTGAAGTTTCCAAGTGTTCATGTGAGCTGGAGGGTGAGCTAGCTTGGTGAGGACTGAAATTTGGCAAGGTGTAGGTGAACTCTTGGGCCAAAACACTGAGCCAAGGCCAACGCAGAAAACAGAGCCGCAGGTTAGGTGAGGGTGTACGAGGGCATCGAGTTAGATGACCAAGCGAGGACGCTTGTCTAAATGATCGTTCGAAGGTGCTCGAGCAAGGGCATGCGAGGGTGCTAGGACGAACAACCAAATGACTGAACTAGCATATTTGTTTGAAGGCATTCGAGCAAAGTCATGAGAGGGCATCAGGCCAAACGACCGAACAGGAAAACTCATTTAAGGACATTCGGGCGAAGTCATGCAGAGGCGTTTAGGCTAGGGCATGTGAGAGCATCGGTTCGTATGAGCAAACATGTGAGGGAATGTAAGGGCACCGGGAAAAATGAGCGAATAGGCGAGGGTGTGTGAGGGTGCCGGGCTGAACGACTGAACAGGCAACGTTGATCTGAACATCTGAACGGGCAAGGGTGTGCGAGGGCGTCCGCCTAAACGAGTTGAGGGTGTTCGGCTGAACAAGCTGCGAGTGAATGACATGTTGAATAGTGTGATGGTGAACGGTGGTTTTGGCAGTGCAAACAATGTAGGCCGACTTGCACAATTTGGCAGATATTGTACCAATGAAACTTGGGGTTTCCTACAAAAATTGTAAGACTAAATATTTTGTGAAGTTTTGATATTATCGAGCAGACTCATATTTTAGGAAGTTTTTCTCCCGGCTTATTATCCGCTGTGAATTTATGTGTAAAAGATAATAATGATGATTGATGTATGAATGTTTCCACTGTGCTAATGAAATTATACTTAGGAAAGTTGACAAATAATCAAGTATAGAAAGTAGGCATAGTCTACGATCGCAAGTATTGTTAAAGAGAAAGTGGTCGGTGGTGCTGCACCTCCTATAGTGCAGTTGGAAGAGTACCGCCAGTGTAGGGTCATGACAATTGGTATTAGAGCCCTGATTCAAAGAATTAGATTTGCAAAACAGCTGATCCCACTACACTTCATGATCGGTTTAGAAGAGGTGAAGCATCATGCTTGGGCCAGGCTGAATGACAAGACATGGCAGGTTTGGAATAATGTGAAGGTAGGCTCTTTCTAACCTTATACATGTTGAAGATGATGAAAGAAGAGAACCCACGGATTCGAGATGAACTTGAAGTCTTGGAAAGGAATGTTGAAGACGAACTTCTTTGACTTGGTTGGGCAATGGAGTAGGTTGCAGCTGCAGATTGCGATGATGAAGAAGAGGAAGCCGTGATGGTTAAGGATGTTGCAGATATGACAGCGATGCAGGATGAACTTGAAATTGTTCAAGTTGGACCAATATTGTGAAGTTTGTAGACATTGGTGGATGGGGATGGAGGAGTCTCGTGAAGTAAGTACTACTTGTGTTTCATTTGAGCTTTTGGTAGATGGGCCATATGCATGGAAGAGAAAAATCAATTTTCCAGTGCAATAGAGGATCATACCAGGGATGTCTACGATGAGACCTTGTATGGAGAAGTAAGGACCATTGACCATTGTAGAGCTTTATGGGGTTGTTTGTGACCTTATGGCAGAAGGTGCAAATTCCCGTGAAAACGGAGGAACGTGATGATCATTGCGGAGGAAAGGGTCATGCTTTATCCATATGGAGAAATTGGCTAAGTGCCCGGCATGACTTATGGACAAATTGGAGAAGGGTACACACTCGAGTTTTATGATACTTGGGTGGAATTCTAATGGCCGAGACCAAGAGGAGGTCTTGGTGGAACCTTTAGTGGGGAAGCCATGGTGGAGGAGACTCATCTGATGTTGATATTGTTTGGGTGACCGAGTTCACTAGACCGAATTGCAGACTTGGATGAGGATGACCGATTGTTCTGATAGGTATACTTAGTTGGACACCATGGGCAACCTGAGTCATGGACATCGAGTTGGAGACATGGAGCATGGAAATCTTATGTAGGGACATTATGCAAGAGCACTTGTAGAGGTGTCACTTATGGGCATCCAATGAGGAGTGCCAAGGTAGGGATGTTGTGCAGGTGGATTTCTTGATGTGACATGGAGACTTTTACTTATAAGCTGATGGATAGGTTGTGCACTCTCATATAACAAGGCCATGGACTTGGTTGGATTTGTGAGTAGACTATGGAGCATTCCTACTACATCGAGAGTAGAGGCATCTTGCAGAGACCTTTGAGTCGAGACAGTGTTGGTTGGAGATGACTCATGGAGCTCATGATGACATGAGGTTGTGACTTTTGGGGACTTTTGGGGAAACCATAATTAAAAGAAAATGGAAAATCAAAACAGATATGAGGTGTTGCAAAGGAGAAACCGTAAATGAGACAAAAAGTATGACACAAATTATATCAAAAGTATTTATTTATTTTTAACTCGCACAAAATTTTTTTGAATTATAATATCAAATTACATAATTCATATATTTGAAACTTTGTTTTTTTTTTACTTTGATAAATTTCACCTCACACAAGCAAGTTTAACTCTTATATCAATTATAGTTCTATAAGTATTCCAATTTCATGTTATGTTTAATTAGCTTCAATTTTTGACAAGCAATCTTATATGATTCTTTACATTACAGGCAAAACTTAATGTAATATTGCCATGTAATGCTGGGTGAGGGATTGAAGTAAAGAGAGATGAGTAAAGGTGTGTTGGTAAGTTCTATAGCCCCGTGATTTTATTGTCCCAATGTGAACCTAGAGGACATTTACATAAATATAATTTTATTTCTTTACTATACGTTAGAGATTATATAGTTTAAGGATTTTTTAAGAACAATCATACAATAATTGAAGTTGTTGGCACCAATACTCCTTATACTTTACTCTCTATTTTTTCTTGAATTTTTTCCACACTTAATTTTCTTTTCTTATAGATAATATTATTGTATATATGTTTTCTCTATCCTGGTTTTAAATAATTTTGTTTACTTCATTATTTTTCTCTTGGTTAAAATCTACCTAAAAAGCATGTAAAGGAGATATGTGTGTGTGTGTGTTTTCCTTTATACCTTATGCTTTTCCAACACACACAATTTCTTTTTCATATATATAACACTAAATATTGTTTTATTTTGATAAATTTATCTCTCACAAACAAGTTTTAACAATGATATCAATTTACTTAACTAAGCATTTTAATTTTACAAGTATTCCAATTTCATGCAAAATTTTACAAGTAATAAGAATTGGAGTGTGAATTTCAAGTATTGACAAATTATTTTATATGATTTTTATATTACACACAAAACTTAATCTAATATTTTATGTTGGGTGAGGGATCAAAACAAAGAGGAATAAGAAATTTATAGATGCATAGTTTTATTTCATTACTATAAGTTTTCACAAATTTTAATGGATAATCAAACAGTAAATAGAGTTTTCCACACTAATACTCTTTATTTTCTTTTCCATACTTAATTGTTATTTGATGGATAAAATTATTTTATACATGTTTTTTGTGCGGATAATTAAAGATTTGTTTTTACCTCACTAAGCAAAACATTGTATATATGTTTTTCCTTTATACATTTGAAATATTTAATAATTTTTATTTTTTTTGTTTTTTGACTTAGATAAAACTTATCTCACACAATTATGATATCAATTTATATATTTTATATATGTGAAATACTTATCACTTTATATAAAAGAATTTTAAATATGATATTTTACAAAAATTATTATTTTATTAACTCTCATACAAAAGAAATTAACAATAATTTCAATTTAATTAAATTTTCCAACATTTTAATTTTATAAATATTCCAATAAATACATATAGGGTTGAAAAAAAATTGCATCAAGAGATACTAGGGCCCATTATCCTCAGCGGTTTTTCCAAGCCCTCTAAGGAGTTATCGCCGTAGTACCCAATGAAGCAAATTTTTTGAACCCTCCATCTAATTATTGTTGGTTCAGAAATTGGGATAAAAACCATCATATATATAATTGTTATGTAATTTCAGGGAATCAAAATGTTGACATAACATCACATAATATAATACAATATAACATAACTTACCAACATATTTTCCATAATTGGCTCAAGATCTTAATTTTTTTTAGACAAAATTAGATTTATCTAAATTCCATAGCTGTCAAGCATAGATAAAGATCAAATCTCTTGAGATGCAAATAATTTCTTTTAGCCAACTTAGAGCTGCCTTTACTCCATATCTATCAAGCACTGATAAGGATTGAGTCTCTTGAGATGCAAACATCTTTTAAAATGAAAGATCAAATCTCGTGAGATGCAAATAATTTCTTTTAGCCAACTTGTAGCTGCATTTACTCCATATCTATCAAGCACTGATAAGGATTGAGTCTCTTGAGATGCAAACATCTTTTAAAATGAACTAGCATAGATGCATCTTTATTCCAGATCTACCAAGCCCCGAGAGGGATCAAATATTTTTGGCTTTATGCTAGTTTGCATATCAAGATATTTGATTCCTCTCACATTAGTAGATGAAGAGGAATGATGGATCTATGCTAGTTTAATTCCCCCCTTTAAATAGGAAACATTTTGTGTGAATACCATGGGTCACGTTCCATATGAATACTATGGGTGAATACCATATTCCATCTTTATTTTTAGCACCTGAATACCATGGGTCAATACCATTGGTTCTCAATACCATGTCCCATCTTTATTTTTATTAATATTAATATTAGGTTTAATAATATTTTTTTTATGGAATTAATAATAATTTGGCCAATGGTATTTGGCGCATATGCTTCACCTAAGTAAAACCCTTTTTTGAGTGTTCCGAAGTATAAAGTGGATTATCCAGTAAATATAAAAAGGGTTTTATTTAATTACCATTATTGTTTTATAAATATGTTATTTGGCCCATGGTATTAAAATGTTATTTGGCCCATAGGCTTCTTCTAAATGAAACCTCTTTTTTTAGTTTTCTTTAAATATAAAGAGGTTTGCGGAGTAAATATAAGAAGAGGTTTAATTTATTTACCATACCTCTAGTTTATTTATATTTTTATTTATTTATCATACCTCGTTTATAAATATGGTATTTGGACCATGGTATTAAAATGTTATTTGGCCCATAGGCTTCTCCTAAATAAAACCTCTTTTTTGAGTTTTGGTAAATATAAAGAGGTTTATGGAGTAAATATAAAAAGAGGTTTTATTTATTTACCATACCTCTAGATTAACTTTTAAATACGGCTGCCATTAGATTAAAAATGATTACTATTTCGGGTGGTGAACTTGCAAAGTCGTTTTGAGGCCCTAATGATGTTTTTTTGGCAATATTCCTCTCAGTGATTTCTATGAAATCACTTTTTCAATTGTAGTCTTAAAAGAAATATTTCCACCTAGCTATCATGCCCATCAAACAAAAATAATATGACCAAGTCATGACCCGGAAATGTTGGCTACCCAACTAACCCCAACGAGGCCCATAAACTCTTGGTGTTACATCTCCTCGGGTTAGGGTTTTGGTTGTTTAGGCTTTTTTCTTATTGTTCAATAATAAAAAGGTCATTGAGCCTCATTTTAACTGAGTCCATAGGCATGTAGGTGCCTACCATCGCTCGAGCTAGTCTCATTTCCATTTTGTCTGTAATCATATCTCATTATTTGATATTAATGAAATGAAGTGTTATTTTTGTTTCATATTTGTATTTATTGTGTTCCTGTTTAAATTCGGATCACCTTTATGCATTAGGCTCTCAAATATTAAAAAACTAATGTTTTAAGATATAGAAAAAAAAATCGCTTTGCAATAGATGGTATCAGCCTAGGGTTTGACAACCTACAAAATCCTGACAATCCTAAGGGTACAACTTGGGTACGAATGGATGTCGATTGACACAAGATACATGCAAGCCTCAACTTGAGGGAGAGATCCCCTCCTATCATAATTTAATAACCAGTGAATCAAGTAGGAAAACTAGAAATCAGCCCAGTTCCCCTAAAGACGCTAACCCTAACAATGGTCCTGTCCTCAGAGCTCGATTGCAGGCAAGAAGTAGAGGGCGGTGTTTTCCATGTGCAACCAAGAATCCTAGATTCGTAATCACTTGGAACAAATTAGAGAAATACCACAGTTATATGAAGGATCATGCGATGATATGCAAATTATTCAGAGTCCGGCTGATGGAGAAAGTCGTGATAAAGTGGATCCAACAGAAATGGCAACCAAAAGGCCATGTAGAAGAAAACTTGGGAGCCAGAGGATTTTTCATGGTAATATTCTCAATCTTGCAAGATAAGGAAAGGGTCTTCAAAAATGGACCATATTTTCACCACAATGCAGGGTTGTTCATGAGATACTGGGAGGAATGCTATAACCCAAATAAGGAGAAATTTCTGGTAGCCCCTATTTAGGTCTGACTCTTTGGGGTGGAACCCTAGCTAGGGTTTCGGATCAGGGACCCCGTTTCATGGCGGTTGGCACCTGGAGCTTCACAGTAACGACAGCTCTGACCGCCTGAACACCGACAGCGGTATCGATTTCCACGGGATACCTTTTGTCTTTCTCTGCCGCGGTCCCCTCCCCGTTTACCTTCTGGCACTGACCTCCGTTCTTCCCGCTGGACGGTTCCCGTCTCGTTCACGGACTCAGGCTCTACACTCCGACTGTTACAATGGGCGAAGAGGATATTGTGGATTATGAAGCGGACCCCATGCCCCAACAGGAAATCTGGGCACACACAAGCAGACCGTGCATAATACCGAGGAGTGTCGCGCTCAGGGTCGAGACAGGTGCTTCTTCGCGGCACCCGCACTTGCCGCTCAAAGGAAAGGAAAAATCCCCTGAGTATACTCTCGCCGACGCTACCCCGCTGGATTGCCCGCCGTTATCTCCTGCTACCCTTCAGATTTTGGGTTCTTGTTTCCAATCCTCGCCATCTCTGGACGCTCCGCTTCAGCTCCACAACAGACCTGACTTCCCTCCGCCCCCGCCTCCTCCGCCCCCTTCTAGCTCCCACTCCCTCTCAGTCTCCTTTATGCCGCAGACCCAACGGCTCCCCCCCACTCCTCCCTTCCCTTTCTCCCGGGTACTTCTACCTCGGCTCCCCGTTCCCCTATTCGGTCAGGCTGTTTCACTACGCCGTTGATACCTACTCGCTCTGCGGGCTCCGCTCAACACAGCTCCTCGGACCCGTGCCGCAGACTTCTGAAGGAGACCCCTTTTGGCAAGCGCTCAGAGCAGGTAAAGAAAGGCAGATGCCTACGTGCTATTGATCCTGAATACAGTATTATCTTTGGGCCTGAAGCTCCGCTGCCTGACGTGATGGACGCCTCTAGCAAAGTCCTGGTGGGTCGGGTTCGTGGGCGCACCTATATGGTCGAACGATTAAAGCTCTGGGTGGAGGAGATTTGGGGTTCACTGCTCAAGGATTTACCAGAAGTCATGATCCTCACCCGGGGCTGGTTTGCTTTGCACTTCAATCGGCCTGACCTCACCCAGTGGATTCTCTCACAATACTGGCACATTGAGCTAGCTCCTGTCATGCTCAAGCGATGGGATCCCTTATTTGACCCGGAAAGAGAACAATTGGGGGCCGGCCCCATCTGGGTTCGTCTTCCAGGATTGCCATGGCAATTCTGGAGCCCGTATGCATTCAAGAGGATTGGGAACACACTCGGCACATACTTGGAGCACGACCGTTCATATGAGAAGACGGGCATTCGGTCCATGGCTCGTATTCTTGTTCACATGGATATCAAACCGGGCCTTGTGGAGAAGATCACTCTGGACCACGGCCATGTTTCCCGGAAACAGCTTCTGGATTATGAGGGCGTCCCCTTCCGCTGTCGTAGATGCCATAAAATTGGTCACCTGTATAAGGACTGCCCATTGGTTACAGGATTGACATCGGAGGACCCCAAAGGCCCTCGACAGCAGACTACAGGGGACCAAAAGGCTGGAGATAACGTGCCTACTACTGGTGGTCAAGCACATCAGGAGAATTCATCAATGAAGCCGACTGTTAGTCCAAATAAGAGCACTCGAAGAAAGGCATTGTCTTCCACAGAGCCGTCGCGTACCCGATCCAAGACTGCAGAGGCTGCACCAAAATCGGCGGAGGCAGCATCTACTCATTCGGGTATTGCTCCAATCCCTATCTGTAATCCTTTATTTTCTGATGAAATGCAATCTTTTATGCACTCTTCCTTTCGGACTCCCTGCACTGATAATGTCTCCCTCCCCTCCATTCTGTGTACTATTGCCCCGCCTCCGCCCACCTTCTCTACTACCCCCCCTCCTACAATCCTACCTTGGATTGGCCTGCTTCCCCTCCCTCCCCGGTCGCCTCTGGAGCACATCATTACCACCTGCGGTCCCGGGCTCGCACTAATGTTCTGGGACTGGGTTCATCCCCTGGTCGTCACCGCAAGCAAAAGCGTGGTAGACCATCCCAAATCTCTTCAGCTAAGCTTAATGCGGTCGCGGATGTCGCCATGGGCCGACAGGTTACTATTGAACGGGCACTTAGAGCAAATGAGCCCCTGACCTGTGTTTCCCCATGATCTGGCTCTCCTTCAATTGCAGGGGACTAGCCAACCCCAAAAAGCGCCTGGCTCTGAAGCGGCTCATTCATGAATCTAGATGTGACATTATCCTCCTACAGGAGACCCTCTGCACTGCTGAGATGGCGGTGAAAACTCTTCAAGCTATGCTCCCTGGTTGGGTTCTACATGGGTTGGATGCCTGTGGTAGATCTGGTGGGCTTCTTATTGGCATAAACCCTAGAAAATGTAGACCTATCTCGGCATGGGGGGGCAGTGGATTTCTTGGAATGGATATTATTCTGGGAGAGCTCGACATCCCGATCAGATTTATTAATATCTATGGGCCAAACCAGAATAGGTTAACTTTCTGGCAACATTTCCTGTCTGGTCACCATATCACACAGAACACTATCATTGGGGGTGATTTCAATTTCTCATTGGGGGCTGGGGAAACCTGGGGTCATCAGGCGCAGTATGATCCTCTTGCGGAACAGATGAGCATGCTTCTTGATGCTCACCACCTTGTGGATATCCCTATGAACAAGAAGCTCCCCACTTGGCACAACCAAAGAACTGGTGAGGCTGCTCTTGGTAGGAGACTTGACAGATATATGATACATGAAGTTTTGATTCAGATGTTCCCCTTATACAGACAGTGGGTCGAATCTGGGGGCCACTCTGATCACCACCCGATCCTCCTACAGATAAGTAACAACAACCCAAAGTCGCGCTCTCCCTTCAAATTTTTTGCTGGTTACCTCCAAGACCCGGACTATAACAAGCTGGTCACCGACTTCTGGGCGTCTCAACCCCCATTGAGAGAGCAGAGGAAAGCGATGGATTTTTGTGCTCGGCTAAAGAAGCTCAAATCTTTGACTGAGATATGGGCAAGAGCAAAACGGGATAGAGATGATCAGTCCCTGAAGAATTTGGAAGAACAGATTGCTAATCTGACTGATGAGAGAGGTGCTGGTTTTCATTCCGATGCCTCAAAAACACTATTGTGCCAGTTGATGGAGCAAAGATCGAAGATACTGCAAGATAAAGAGGAACTATGGAGACTCAAAAGCAGGGCCATCTGGCTCAAAGCCGGGGATAATAATACAAAGTATTTTCATAATCTTGCAAACGGCAGAAAGGCATCCAATACCATTTGGAAGCTTCCAAAGGAACCAGATGGTTGGGCTACAACACACCAACAACTTGCTAGGTTGGGGGTCGATCACTTCAAGAGCCTCTTCATGGCCCCAAACAATGTCATTCTGCCTGATATCATCAGACTTGCCAGAAAGTTCCCTTCCTTTGTTGGGCAGGAAGACAGAGAAGATCTTGGCCTACCAGTCTCATCACAAGAGCTCGAAAGTACTCTCAAATGGTTCAAGAAGGATAAGAGCCCAGGGCCTGATGGATGGCCAGTGGAGTTTTACCTGGCCTTCTATGATCAGATGGGAGAGGACTTATTGGCTGTCGTCGAGGAAAGCAGGATCACTGGGCACATTCATCCCCCTATGAACTAGACCTTCATTGCCTTGATACCTAAATCAGATGACCCCACATCCTTTAATGATTTTCGCCCTCTTTCCCTCTGCAACTGCCTTTATAAAATTATAGCCAAAATCATAGCTAATCGCATCAAGCCTATCCTATCTTCGCATATCTCGGCTGAACAATTTGCCTTCCTCCGTAACCGGCACATCCAAGAGGCCATAGGCACTGCCCAGGAAGCCCTACACTCCATAAAACTGAAGAATCTTAAAGGTATCTCATTAAAGATTGATCTAGCAAAGGCATTTGATAAAGTAAATTGGCTCTATCTTAAGATGATCCTCACTCATCTGGGATTCCCTCACCTTCTCATAAATTGGATTATGGGATGTGTCTCCTCGGTCTCCTTTGCTATCCTTATCAATGGTGCAGCCTCGGAAAGATTTAATATTAACAGGGGAATCAGGCAAGGATGCCCCCTCTCCCCACTTCTCTTTCTTATTATCATGGAGGGTCTGAGTAGGCTCATAGCGGAAGCTAAAAGGAATGGTGATATTAGCGGTCTCAAAATCACTGAGCAGTTTTCTCTTACCCACTTATTGTTCGTCGATGACATATTAATTTTCCTTAATGGAAGTGTCCGAGACATTATTGCTTTAAATGATATACTGCTGCTCTTTTGTAAAGCCACAGGCATGGAAATAAACAGGGACAAATCCACTAGATCTGTGATGCGCTG
The DNA here is from genome assembly GCA_031772625.1 of Pinus tabuliformis. Taxonomy (NCBI): domain Eukaryota; kingdom Viridiplantae; phylum Streptophyta; class Pinopsida; order Pinales; family Pinaceae; genus Pinus; species Pinus tabuliformis. Next base: position 155,323,769 of record CM062819.1, read on the forward strand.
CACACAACAGGAATCTCTGCTGGCTGCTCAGCACTTTCCCTTCTCGGAAAGCCAGTTGATGGATGGTATCAGATACCTTGGGATCAGATTAAGACCGGATGGATATAAAGCGGCTCACTGGACATGGCTCATATCTAAAATTGAAAAGAGGATTATTGGCTGGCAACACCGTCTCCTGTCAAAAGCGGGCAGACTTCTATTGATCAAATCTGTGCTCGAGGCAACACCTGTCTATTGGATGTCGCTTACTTGGATCCCAAAAGGAATTCTACAAAAAATACAACAAATATGTAATAGATTTCTGTGGAATGGCAACAAAAAGGGCAAGATATTTGCTTGGACCAGATGGGCTCTTGTCTCCATGCCGAAGAGATGGGGAGGATGGGGGATTAAATCTCTGTCAGCTTTTGCACAGGCTCTTACTGCAAAGCAGGGTTGGTCACTTATCAAGATGGACAGCTTATGGGCGGAAGCTGTTCACCACAAATACATTTGGCCTTCCAGCATTATGGAATGGCTTCGCAGACCTACTTGGCCCCACTCTGGCATATCCGCAATATGGAGGGCTACTCTAAAAGCTATGCCCCTAATCCGCGATAACCTGCTATGGAAAATAGGGAATGGTACACAGGTGCGCATTGGCTTAGATCCATGGCCCGGCTCTGGGAATGCTCACCTACTGCCTGAAGGATTAATCCGACATCTCAACAACAGAGGCATCAAATATTTGGCTCAGATCGGAGACCCTCACTGATCAACTATATTTTCACAAGCTTGGGTTATGGATCGGCATTGGCTTCTGCCAGAGGATTGGTATGCACTTTGGCAAGGTTACATTCAGGCCCTCACCGAAACTCACATCAAGTTACAGGAGGAGGCGGAAGATGAAATAATTTGGGCCCCAGCCAAATCTGGTTCATATGCACCAAATCTCGGCTACTTGAAGATAATCGAAGCAAAGAAGCCGGATATCCTTAAAAGCTGGTGGCGGGATGTCTGGCAGCTACAAGCTCAGCCCCGTACCAGACTTCATATGTGGAACATCATAGCTGATAAGCTCCCAACAGGTACCACTCTTAAGAAGCGAGCTTTCACTTGTCCATCTTGGTGCATCCTCTGCAAAAATGAGGAGGAATCGACGGCCCATCTTTTCCTTCACTGTGAAGTTACAAAGAATATATGGGCTCAAGTCACACATGTGCTCAATATTAATACTGTCTGGCAGGGTGTTGATATACTCTCTGCCTGGGAACAATGGTGGATTGCGGTGTCCTCCGAAAAGGCCAGGAATCTTCCGCTGGTGGTTTCGTGGTACATTTGGAACAGTCGAAATGCCATTATATTTGAGGACTATAATGTAAATTGGCATCTTCTTCCGCCATCTATCTGCGCGGCCTACACTGAAATCCCTTTTGAGCATAAATCTAATATCCCTCGGAACATACAGCCTGAAGCCATTAACAAGGAATTTCCCTGGGCTTACTTTGACGGGGCTGCACCCCTACAAGGATGTGGGGGGGGTATTGTTCTCCATCTAACAGATTCACATTATTATCACTTGAGAATGGGATTAGGGACTGGCTCTAATAATTTTGCTGAGTTGATCACTTTGAGACACCTCCTCTATTTTGCTCTTACCAAACAATGCAGACAAATCCAAATTTTTGGGGATTCAAAGATTGTTATTGATTGGGCAAAAAATATCTCTATTTTTCATGCATATTCTTTGAAACATATCTTGGAAGAAATTGTTTTTCTAAAAACACATTTTGACCAGATCACTGTTTCCCACATATACAGGGAAAGAAATGCGCTTGTTGACCGGCTCTCGAAAGAAGCGGCGGATCGTGATATAGGAGATTGGCAGATTGAAGAGTACACTCCAGAAGGCATGCACAGTTACTACCATCGCCCATACATCGACGGCATACAACAGGGGGACCCCCCTATACTTAGAAATTTTTTGATCTACATGTTTATATCATTGTATATATCAGCTATGCACTATATCGGCTCTATGTCTATCTTTCTCAGCATGAGGATGTATATGCCTCAGATTCCTGTTTTATTTACTGCTACATGAACTCTGTTTATTCCGGTACCTTTTGATTTGGATACTGTGCATAGTATCTACTGTTTTTGGACATTACAAGATGTTTACTTTGTAAATCCTTTGATCTGTGGTTTATACCACATTACAGCATATGCTTCGGCATCAACAACATGTAATCTCTGTTATTATCTTTTTAATAGAAATTACGAACTCTATTTCTTCGGAAAAAAAAAAGGTCTGACTCTTTGGCCTCCTAGTGGATTTCTAGGTCTCAGAAATACTAGAGGGCATAGGTAATTCAATAGGCATGTTTGTCAAAATAGAAAAATCCACGTGTGGGGGATGATGTACCTCCTATGCCCGAATCTATGTTTATATGAATATTTCAGAGCCCATCTCTGAATTGGTAGAACTGGAATATCAAGAAGAATGGCAGTAGACCTTGCATTATGAGCACATCTCGTTCTAATGTCACGAGTGTCATGAGTATGGCCACGTGTATAAAGCATGCCTGATGAATGAGGGGGAATAGCCAAAAATAAACGAGGAACAAAAGAACCCACCACAAGAGGCAAACAAGGGGTTCAAAGAGGTCATGTATAAGAAGAAGACAACGAGAGTGCAACATATTCTAGGAAACCATAATAAAAAGAAAAGGGAAAATAAGAATAGATACAAGGTGTTGCAGCAAGAAGGAGAAACCATAAATGAGACAAAAACTATGACACCAATTATATCAAAAGTATTTATTTATTTTTAACTAGCACAAAAAACTTTTGAATTATAATATCAAATTACATAATTTATTTATTTGAAACTCTATTTTTTTTTACTTTGATAAATTTCACCTCGCACAAACAACTTTTAACTCTGATATTGTAAGTATTCCAATTTCATGTTGTGTTTAATTAGTTTCATGTTTTGACAAACAATCTTATATGAACAAGTTTTAACTCTAATATCAATTATAGTTCTGTAAGTATTCCAATTTCATGTTGTGTTTAATTAGTTTCAAGTTTTGACAAACAATCTTATATGATTCTTTAAATTATAGACAAAACTTAATCTAATATTTTCCATGTTATGTTGGGTGAGGGATTGAAGAAAAGAGAAATGATTAAAGGTGTGTTGGTAAGTTCTATAACCTCGTGAGTTTATTGTCCCAATGTGAACCTAGAGGAAATTTACATAAATATAATTTAATTTCTTTATTATAGGTTAGAGATTATATAGTTTAAGGATTTTTGAAGAACAATCATACAATAATTGAAATTTTGGCACCAATACTCCTTATACTCTACTCTCTTTTTTTTCTTGAATTTTTTCCACACTTAATTTTCTTTCCTTGTAGACAATATTATTGTATATATGTTTTCTCTATGTTGGTTATTAAATAATTTTGTTTACTTCACCAAGAAAACATCACTTATATGTGCATATCTTAAATACTTATTATTTTTCCCTTGGTTAAAATCTACCTAAAATGCATGTAAAGGAGATATATATGTGTGTGTGTGTGTGTTTCTTTATACTTTACGGTTTTTCAACACACACAATTTCTTTTTCATATACATAACACTAAATATTGTTTTACTTTGATAAAATTATCTCTCACAAACAAGTTTTAACAGTGACATCAATTTACTTAGCTAAGCATTTTAATTTTGTATGTATTCCAATTTCATGCAAAATTTTACATGTTATAAGAATTGGAGTGTGAATTTCAAGTTTTGACAAATAATTTTATATGACTTTTATACTACACACAAAAGTTAATCTAATATTTTATGTTGGGTGAGGGATCAAAACAAAGAGGAATAAGAAATTCATACACGCATAGTTTTATTTCATTACTATAAGTTAGATTATATAGTTTACAAATTGTAATGGACAATCAAATAGTTAATAGAGTTTTCCACGCTAATACTCTTTATTTTCTATTCCATGCTTAATTGTTTTTTGATGGATAAAACTATTTTATACGTGTTTTTTCTACAAGTAATTAAAGATTTGTTTTTACATCCTCAGGGAAGTTTTGAGGATTGGCACAGATGCAAACGAATGATGTGCCTACGATTTGGAAAACCCCAAAGCAGGATAATATCCATTTATCAGGGGAAAAACAATTTGGACACCCACTTTTCCCTATGGGTACAGACATATGACCTGCAGCCCACACGAGTGCACACCACCCCTAGAATAGAGAATCAGAACAAACCGTAGCACAAGGAAAGGCGAAGTGCACCAAGTATTATCTACGGAGAAGTAGTCGACAGGGTGTACGAGGTGCTAAAAAGAGTTCAACAGGTGAGACGCACTAACTGGGACCTACGCGTACCAACAGTTCAATGGGCCTTTAGGACCATGCACAAAACCCTTACTGCGAAAAAAATTTCAAGGTTGAGCAACAAGGTAGGGACCGTAATTTCTTAGGGGCATGCAACGATGAATCCACACATAATAGCACCTCCAAGTGTGACAGTGTTCGAAGCCTAGGACAAAGAAATCACACAGTTATGTGAAGTAGCACACGTAAGGCTTCGGGAAGCCATTCGGTAAGGGAACCTTAGACTTCACAAAATTGAAAAGGATCGAGTACGACTTGATGAGCCCCAGAATTAGGTAATTATATGGGCTCATTATACCTCTTATTTCGACTTAATCCACCATTCTCATTAGTTTATTGCATGCTTTTGAATATATTTATGCTAATAGAGTGAATTGGGTTAATCATTTTGCCATGTAGTCTAATGTGTGCCTTATGCGGATTTTTTGGTCAATTGTGGACAAAGTCAAGGGATTTATGAGCAAATGGCAGCCAAAACTTGAGGAAAATAGGAAAGAGGACTTGTAGGGAGGGTGTCTCCTTCATATATGACCCCTTTCCTCAAATCCTCCATCAGCAACTCGGAGCACAAAGGTCCACATTGATGATTCCAAGGGGCAGCCGAGCAGGTAAAGAAGGACTGTTATTTATCTCCAGTTCTAGGAAGCCGAGTTCCTTAATTTTAGGAGGACTATTAGAGGAATCCATTTGTATAAATAAGGGGGCTTAGAGCCTTAGTAGGTTAGCCAGTTATTAGTAGATTTTCTCACTTTTATGCAGCATTGTGTTCAGCTCATTTTCGAGTTCCTTTTTTAGAACAGTTTATGTAATGTGACTGTTATTTTTGATAATGAAGATGAAACAATTTTTGAGCCAGCACTGATCTCTTTCAAAGAGCTAAAGCTCTTGGGTTAGGGACCAACCCAAGCTTCCAAGCACCTCCTACTTTGTATTTATATGTTTTTGCTTCAGTTCATGAGTTAATTTTTGTTACATAGATTCATTTTACTTTGGTAGATTAGCTTGCTTTTGATGGTTTGCATAGCTATTTTGTGTTTCAATTGCTCAAGTAGGTTATTGTAGTGACAGAATAATATTCAAAAAGGCCAACAACAAGCCGTGATCTCCTTTCTCCCTTCTTGTGACTATGATTTGAGGTCAAGGCACTACTGCTGCCACCAAAAACACAAATTTTCTCTTCCATGCAACTTCTAGTGTGATGACTCGATTTGGAAAGATTGATATAATGGTTCAGATTCAGTTGCCTAGATCATTTCCTATTCTTTTACAATAGATATCTCTACATGATTTTATGTTCAATGGTTACTGTTCAACATTTTCTGTTCGTAGGTCAGAAATTAGGTGAAGCTAGAGAAATTTTTGTTTTGATAGCATAGTTAGTCCTTTCTTTGATCAGTTTTTGTAAGTAGATGTGCAGATCTCTTGCAGGAAACCTCAGCTCACCATACATCCATAAAATATCCAGCACCATTGCACTTCTCATATATTTCCCAAGCCATTTGTAACATTTCGCCAATCTGCCCTAATTTCTCCTTTTTTCTCCATAAGCTTCTCTCTTGCCATTTGAATAAATCCAACCATCATGTTCTTTCCTGATCTTCCTTGATAAGCTCCAGACACCTCAACACCTTCATCTACCTTCAGTTACCCTTTCCCTTCATTTTTCCACCTTCAAAACTCCAAAAATAGCTCTCGGCATCCTCCTGTAGATCCTCCTGTAGATCCCCTGCAGCCTCCTATAGAATTTCCTGTGAGTGATTTTTCGAAGTCAGATCACTATGAAAATATTCAGAAGGGTATTAGGGGCTTCTTAGGACCTCTCCACACCTTCCTCACCCTCTGCAAAAGCCAAATCCATCTTCCTTTGCCACCAAAACTCTGCACAATCACAACCAGATAAATCACAAGCATAATAATTCCACATAAAAACACTCAAAAGCACAAAAAGATGTTTTCTCCTCATTTATTTTCAGAAGTAGCTTGAATAAATGCAATTTACCTTTTCAATAGTCAATGGCACTCATTTCATCAGTTTTTATCTCTTTTCCTGCAAAAGTAGGGTTAGCAGGTAAATTAGGGTTTGCTAGGGTTTGCATTACATTTCAGTTTTTCTTCTCTTTCTGCAAATAGAATAGACTCTTTAGGGTTAGCTTTCTTTCATCACGGTTAAAATATTCTTTTGAGAACTCATAGAAGTTGGATTAAGCTCGTAGTGATCCTGCGCTAGCTGACCAAGTGATAGCCTGCAGTAAGAGCTAGTACTTGTGCATACAGCACCGTTGCTTCCAAGTTTGTTACGAACTACTGGGTTGATAAAAGTAAAGAAGGAAGCCCCAGGAGTTGCAGCATTATTGCTGCAATACTGGTGCTCGCCATCTTTTTGGCGTCATTTCCGGGGAAGCGACAGAGTATTTTGTGATTACTGCTTTTCTTCTATTTTCTACTGCAACATTCTGCTAAGTAGTTTATTTCAGCCAAAGTAGAGTAGTTGTTTTATTTCAATTCTGCACGAGTAGATTAGGCATTTCCTACTTTTATTTCAATTCTGCAAGAGTAGATTAGGCATTTCCTACTTTCATTTCAATTCTGCAATTTCCATTTCAGTAAGAGTAGATTAGTCATTTCCTGCTTTCATTTCAATTCCGCAATTTCCATTCCAGCAAAGTAGATTAGTCATTTCCTTGCTTTCATTTCAATTCTGCATTTTCATTTCAGCAAGCTCATTTCAGTAGTTTCAATTTCAATCCATTTCAGTTTTTTAGTTACAAGCAGAGAAAAAAAACAAAAATCACCCAAAAAGAGATTTCCTTTCATGCCTCGTAGGAATAGAGACAATTCAGGAAAATTCCTACCCAACACCCCCACCACATCACTAAGTCACCCTTCACTCTTCTTCAGTAGCAGTGATCCTAAAGAACCTATAGCTGAACCACCAGAGATATAGGAAGATCCTATAGCAGAAGAAGAGCAAGAAACCATTCCTCCTGGGACCATGGTTGAAAATAGAAACATTAGAGGAAATGGGGAAAGAGTAGAGGGTACCTTTCTTATCTAGGAGACCAATGGGGACACTAAAATGAAAAACATAAGTCCCTCACCTCACTTCCATGGGTTGACTGCTGAAGATCCTGATACTTTTTTGTTTGAATTTGTTGTTATCTATCAGACCTATGACTATACAGAATATGAGTAGAAGTTGAAACTGTTTCCTTCTACCCTCAAGGATTCGACATTGCGTTGGTTCATGGGGTTACCTAGAAATAGCATCACAACTTGGGCTCAGATGCAGCAAGCCTTTAACAACAAATACTGTGACTATTGTAGGTGAAAGGATACCAAGGAAGATATTTTCTGAATGACCATGGGAAGTGATGAATCCTTAGAAGACTATGAAGAGAGGTTTCAGCTCAATTATAAAAGGGCCAGGTGCACACTTGACCCTAAATCTCTGAAGTTGGTCCTGCTTAGAGGAGTCCCTGAAGACATTTTAGAAACCCTCCATTTGCTGGTTGGGGGGACATCTACTAACTACCTTATGATGACATAAAAACCGTGTTTAGAAACCATTCTAGGGCAGCCAGAAAAAGAGGTAGGGGAAGTCAACCCTTAGCCAGTACATCCTCATATAGTTCATCCCTTAGAGGTGAATTCGAAAATCTGCTGGAACATTTCAAGAGCGAGATGAGGCAAACTCTTGCCATGCAAATGGATACCTTGCATATCAAAAGAAAACAAGAGGAAGCCAAGAGGTCTTTGGCCATTTTTTGTCCTAGGTGCACCAGAAGGCACCCTAGGAACGAAAGTCCATTCAACTCTATAGAAGTGTGTTCAGTCTATGAAGAAGACCATTCTACGAATCAGTGCCCTTTCTTGTCTGGAATTAAAGCTACATACCAGGGGGCCAAAGGAGCCATTGAACCACTCTATTTCATGAACCAAAGGAGGCCACATGGACCCAAACCTTACTAGCCGGGAATGCAAGGGACATCATAGACATATTACAACCCCAATCAAGCCACTTCCATGCCTTCTTGGGGTCCCCCTTGTTGTGGGGGAAAGTATCCAACTCAGAATGACCCTAACCCACTCTAAGGGTGACAGTTCCTTAGCAACAGCTGAAAGCAAAGTTATCTAAAGTTTCTTCTTTATGACATGCAAGAGATAGAAGGAAGAGATCCACTTACCGATGTCTTGCGCAAATGGTCGATCCAATCTCCTCTACTCGCCGCTTGCTCCCAGCTCCAAGTCTTTTCACGGGCCCAGCTACACGAGATCCTGCAAACAAGACAAAGAAAGGAAACTACAAGAGGCATGCATTCATAACTGATTCAAGGATTAGCATAAATCAAATACGCAAGTAAGACAATACATCATTGAAACACATGCGAATAGAAGAACCTCAAATGCTTTATTAATATATGGAAGTAAGGTTCAGGCGGTGATACAACCATGAGAGGTCCAATCCAGCATCACCTTCCCGACGGAGAGAAATCTCTTCTTCACCTCCCTCAAGCAATCACCCAATGCTCACAACTGTAAACCAACAGCAATTCTTTGCACAAAATTCCGGCCTCCCCGATCCCATGGGATGAGATCCTTATATAGAGTTTTGGAGTGAAGATAAGTCAGCTTGATGTGTGACTTGTTGTCCTCTTCAACTCTAGTTGTTCTTCAGTTCTTCACTCGGAGTTTCTACCTTCCACTTGGAGTTTTAGAAGCTCTTAACTCATCATTAGGCGAATCTTATGATCAAGTGTCTTTTGGAAGCTTCCTGGGCACTGGCACATTGAGAGAAAGATTCCTCCACATGTCAAAGTACGCCCAGCGCAGCTAGCCTTTGTTGCACTTGCGATGCAGCGCAGGTAGCCTTTGTTGCACTTGCTATGCAGTGCAGGTAGCCTTTGGAGCAGCTGCTTTGATCCAAAATTGACCTGTTTTTGAGTGTTTTTCAATGGAGAACTGATTTGCAGTGCTGTGGTTTGCTGACCTTGTTCCTCTAAGGGTAAGAACAACATGTTTAGGGACTTTGGATCCCTCAGTTTATTGACATTTCATGCTCCATGTTGTAAGGCACAAAAATGTCTATAACAGTTGCCCCCTAAAGTATGAGGTCGTTTATCGGGTGAAATGCTTTATTAGGAGGATCCGAAGTTCATTCAAATCGTCGGGAGGTGACCTGTAACAAAATACAATACAATACATTATCTTTTCATACTTTCTTTTCATGATCTAGCTGAGGCGGGCATTTCCCATGCTCAGCTTTATAAATACATTTGCTGTACATAAACAGACGATTGTTTGATAATAGACTGATAATTCTCTGCTTTTAATTATCATCCTTTTAGTAGGATGATCATCTGCTGCACATGTCTATGTTTTTATCTCCTGAATATATATCGCAGCCTGGATGGATGAAACTAGATCCGGGGTCTTCAAACTTGTCCGATCTTCACTCTAGTACAAGTCGATCCATGTGAGAATTTCTTGAAGTCGAACATGGAAAGACATCGCTTGATTACCAGTCAATAACGTGAACTGTTAACAAGCGCGAGAGGAATCACCGATAATGATGATGACCCTCAAGGTACTGCAGCACAATTCACGTGGTGTGAATATAGGATCTGATGTCGAACACCACGCAAAGTCTCCTGGTCGAAGGTCATTAATGTATACCTATCACCGGGAGTGAGAAACTTGCCATTGAGGCATGCAAGCTTCAAAGTACTGAGGGGGTGTTCCTAGATCAACTTCTTGGATAGTGAGCTGATGTCGACAAGAAGTGATCCGTCAAAGGAGGGCCTTAATGAATCCCACATCAGTGACACGGAACGGAGCTAGTGATGATGGTGAAAACGATCTGTGAAATATGATTCAGGGTGGTGGTCATGGAAGGATGAAAGATGATGTACGGTAGTGGATGGGACCCGGTTGACACTTTCTGAATGACATCTCTTGAACATATAACGACACTGATGTGATGGATCGGTAGCATTACCCCATGTATCGATGGTATGGTGAGACCATGGTGAAGGGACCGGTGAATGATAATAACCCAACCCGATATTTACGGAGGCAAAAGTGTCATGTTCAAGAGCGACTTGCTACCATTAAGCTTTGAGGTTCTTCCCAATTTTTCCCCAGTCATTTCTGACCAGTACCTCTTTATTTTTGTCAAGCTTGAGGAGGATAACATATGCTTGTTCTATAACCTACCCTTTGGGCAAGCCCATCGCTATGTTTTAACGAGCCTAGCGATAGGGAAACTCGTTCTCGTCTAAAGACAAGTTTGTCGCTATCTAATATTTTTAACGAGCCCAGCGACAAAGACAACTCGGTCCTTTTCATTTTTCGAGAGTCTGAAAAGGGTACATAAAGTGGACTCCAGGGGTCCTTTTTCGTCATCTAATCCCTTAAGTCCGAAAAAGTATAAAACAATACAGAAGGGATGAATGTTCGATATCTTTATCGAGCCGAACTAGACAAGCGCTCGATGCTTTTGTGCAATAATCCCTCAGGTCCAAAAAGATTAAAATCTAGAGGAGGGATAGCTCTTCCGGTCCTTTTAAACGAGCTGGAAGGCCAAAACTCGGCAAACTTTTCATTTTTTACGAGTCAGTGAAAAGAGCTCAAAGGAGACTCGTCTTTTGAGGAACGAGTGATAAACAGGGATAGCAGCAGATTCCAGGTACAGGTTGGAATTTTCCAATAACGGCAGTATTACAAGGATGGCTAGGTGGGATCACTCTTCGCAGTTGTTCCTCAAAATAGGTAAACAATCAAGTGGATGTGAATGATCAGCCAAATGAAAAGTGGAGGTGACGGTGCACAAACACGACCAAGGCTTTTATGGCTGATGAATTTATGGTCTCAAATGGTTATTTACCAGTTCATTTTTTCTGAATGAGCTTGAACTCTGGGGGAAAGCCTGCTCACAAGCTTATGTTTATTTTTTAACGAGCATGAATTTCCGCATTAAAACTGCTCGGTTCTTGCGTTTATTTTTTAATGAGCATGAACTTTGCCAAAACTGCTCGTTCTTTTGCATGCCCCCAGCATCATAATAACGCATGTCAAAGGAGGGTGCCCCCCAAGCTTCATTGCATTCAACTTGGTGGTTGGAATGAAGGTTTACCTTTGAATTTTGAAAAGGGGATTTGTTTCATTTTTTAATGAGGTTGACATAGTAAAAGAACTATCCTCGTGACTCCTTGTTTCATTTTTTAACGAGGTTGACATGAGATAAGAACCGTCCTCGGAGCCCACTGTATTTACAGTATTTCCATTAGGGCGATGATCCATGCTGACAAAATATTTAGGAATCTTCCGAATCCGTTGGATATAGAAGATTTCATATTGTAGGTTTCCACTGTGGCTATTTCCGCCAGATTACTTGCCGGCGGTAGGGCAAAAGTACCCATTAAGGCAGGGTCTTTTAGGAGACCTACTCCAATATTTTGGAGCGATTGATTACTTTCATGGATCATTGTGCTGCTTCCCGTAACTTGAGAACTGTTGGGGAGAAATGTTTGTTGGTCGATGATTGTAATTTTTCCTTGAAAAGGAAATACAATCCTCCTGAAGTAGGTCGACACAACTGCAGCCATGGCATATATCCAAGGCCTTCCTAGTAGGATGTTGTAATCGAGGTTTTCGTCGATTACTTCCACATCAACTTCTACTGTTTTGCCCCCCAGTTCAACTTGCAAGTTATTTAAAATCCCGTATGGAGTGTATGGTCGTCCATCAAATGCTTTTAACGTCGTTGACGATTTCGACAAGGGTGGTGAGCCTAAATTTTTCCAGCAACTCATCGACATAAGACATGTAGATGCCCCCTCATCAATAATTGTTCGATGAACAGTTTTGTTGAGGGCTTTCACTTGAATAAGGAAAGCTAGTTGAGCTGGTATCTGAGGGTCATATCCTTTATGATCAAAGGCCACAAGATTGGAATCCATTGGGCCAATCCCACCTATGGCTGATAATAAAGCTTGCTCTTGGGAGGTGCATTTTTGCGCTACCTCAAGTGTCGACATAGCGGACGACGATTGGGTCAGGTCCTCTATTATATTGTAATCCTGTGTTATTTTTTCACGAGGATTAAATGTTGATTTGTGTACTACTCCCTTTGGCGACTTTATCATTGGTTTAGGAACGATGGGTGGCACAACTTTGGTCAAAGTTGTTGTTGAACTACTAGGTTGTTTATTTGCCTTGTTGTTCAATTGCTTTGGATTCCTGTGATCTTTATTCCTTTTCAAAGAATTATTTTGCTGCTTTGAGGTGGACAACATAAGCACTTGGGATCGGGAAGCATTTTGATTAGCAACCAGATTTTGTCTTGGACTAGGAAACGGATCAGTCAATACTGCTGGGGTTTTTGAACTCTTGAAGAGTTTCTTAACTTCAGCTATATGAGGACAATCTTTCATCCAATGATCCTCATCGCATATATGACACCCTGTCGGGGGTTTCCCTTTCCTTTTCTTTTTCTTCTTGCCCCCTGGTTGCTTCAGTTGTTTGCCCTTGTCGGTCGACATGGCATTTACTTCTGAGGCAAGAAGTTCCTCATTTGCATTTTGACTAGAAATTTTGCGTTTGCCAGTCATGCCATTGCTGGCGTGAGAGTCAGTATTCGATTTAGGAGGGGGAGGAATTGAAAATTCAGGTCTGGGGGTGTCAGGTATTTTGTCGTAGAGCGTGCCAGACTGAGTATATACTAAGTCTAGATATTGAGCACGAGCAATGACCTGCTCCTCTGTTACGACTCCCCCCTTGGCCACATCTTCCGTTATAGCCGGAAGTAACGACTTTATAAACCATTCAGCTAACAGCTGATCGGGAACGTAAGTTTTCACCATCCTACGACGACGTCGCCACTCATGTATATGATCAGATATGTGAGTGGCCGTTGTCTGTTTGAAGTTGGTAAGGAATTCTGTTCCCGTTTCATACCTTATCGGTAATTGAAAATGGGTTAAGAAAGTCATGGCTAAGGAGCTGAAATTGTCGAAAGAGGCTCTTGGCAATTCAATGTACCGTTTAGTCGCTGGACCTGTCAATGTCCTCTGGAAGAGGCGAAGTCTTATCGAATCATCGTTTAGAGTGTTCGATGAACACCACAGATGAAAAGTCATGACGTGATTCGACGGGTCTTCACCTGGATTTCCATTGAATTTAGGAATGTCCGATGGAAGTTTATGCGGAATCGCTGGCCACCAAGGGGCATAAGAAATTGGATCATTCGTCAACCGGTTTAGATCTGGCAATTCTAGAGTTGCTACAAAGGGCAACTTTTGGTTCAGGTTAGGTGAAGCATATCCAGGATAAGATGGTATCGCCTGAGCAATGGGTCTTTGTAGACCAGCATAGTGCTGACAACTTTGACAAAGTTGATGGGCATAACCATTATAACATGGTTGCCCATTACTTACAAAGACTTGTTGCTCAGGTCCTTGATATGATTGCTGGAATGGCGGTTGTTGAGATTGAACCAGCTCTGGTTGTTGGACCATTTGCTGTTGACCAATACTGGATGATTGACCAAGATGAGGAGTCACAGTACTTGTTTGAGCCTGAGTCGCTCCAGATAAGGAGGCACTACCCTGAGATTGTGATTGAGCCGCCGAGACAAGAGGTTGTTGTATTACAACAGGTAGCGCTTGTACTTGCGACGCATTCGCCGTAGCAGGTGTGGTGGGAATATTCGACACAGGGTGTACTGGTTGCATTGAATATGCAACTCCTGATTGTTGAGGCAATATTGGTACCCAACCGCTAGATGTGATTCCAGTTTGACCTGAACTTTGTTGTAAACTCCCACATGGTTGTTCTCCGGGAGGGAACAATGAAAGAGCATACTGCCCTCCACATGGTGGAAATCCAGTACTTAAAGGGTAAATTGGCCTTTGAAGACACATTGGATCAATTTGTTGAGTTTCAACATAAGAAGTACCAGATGATAATCTGGATGAAGAAATAGGAACTAACCATATTGTTGTCCCTGATGGGACTCCGACTTGTTGTTGGAAATTTGCCGGGACAGATGGTATACCAGCAAACATCGTTGGAGTGGCAACAGGAGGCTCTGTTGTTGCTGTGTCGGACGACACAGTCCTAGATGTTGACGGTTGTTCAGACATTTTGAGTCTATCCAAAAGATTTTAGCGATTCTACAAGAACTTATGATGCCAAAAGACTAACTTTGAAGATCAACGCAGGAATAGGAGGTGATTATGTTCCGTTTAAAATGAATTTTATTATGACGACGCTTTAGACACAACTTGCTTTTTCACTTTTTAAGAGTCGAGAAAAATCTAAAGATGACTCTAGTCTCCTTCGATGTATTAACGAGCCCGAAGTGACAAATGCTCGGATGGACTTTTTCAGTTATAGAGTTTGAAAAAGGCCAAAAGAAACTACTCTGGAGTTCTAGGCAGAGGGTGTGCCAAACCTTTCGCGAAACCACAGAATACATTTTACGGTACGAGTGGTCGATCTTCGTGAATGATGTGTTCACTGCATCGTGATCAGTAGGGCGGCCGACATGGCTTCCTATGGATAAAGGCTTTGTTCCTATAGGGGTCCCCCAATATACGCGACGGTACGCGGGGGCACAAATCCGTATTAGCGCTCTCGTCCCTCAGGAGGAATCACCCACCTTCGTAGAGATCGATAGTCACTATGTTTAACGACGCCGGTTCACGTCTCTACCTAGACCTCTACTGTGTTTCGTTATGTTTCAAAGCGTTTTTAGATAAATTCAGTTCTTTTTAGGTTGATCTTGCTTAGCAGTTTGCCTTTATGGATCACCACGTGATGTATGATACAACTCCTAAATGCAGTCTAAGAATGATAAGCAAGCTTTTTCAATTCTTTCAACTTATGAAAACCTTAACTACTGAAGGAAAAGAAAGACATCATCTTTTCAAACAGATCATAGAGCACACACTGATGCACTTTTCCTAAATCGGCATGCAAATTGTCAAAATGCACATGCACAATGCAAGTATTTCTTTTCTTCTTCCTTAATGTTGATGTATTACAAAAAGAAAGCTGTTGTATGATTTCGAATTCAATTTCAAGCGAAAGCAACAAGTGTTTGTCCAATTATCAAAAGAACACCTTAAGATTCACTCGTTTCAACACAAGAAATACTGAAATTCGAACCATATAACGAAAGCAAATGCTCAAGCAGCTATAAACAACAATAAACTAGCTCTCAGAATCACAACGACACTTTTCTCACAGGTCTAGATCCAAGAGGTCATAGCAAGACTAGTTCACTTTCGCTACGGGAAACTATGAATGACAGTAAGAAATACAATAAGAACAATCACGGTTTCTTCATACAACTGAGGCGGAATGAAGGCAAAGAGAAGTGGTTTCAGCTGGGTATACAGGTTGACAACAGGCTGCAAAAACAATACTGAAAACTGGGCAACAGACAGTGGGGAATCCCAGTTGCACAAGGCAAAACTGGATCAACGCAGGTGCTGCACTGTCAATCTGAGATGCAGCGCAGGTAGCCCCTTCGGGACCTGTGTTGCAGTGCAGGTAGCCTTTGCTGCAGCTGCACTGATGAGACAACTCTCGTCTCTCTCAGATTCCGGGTCACAGATTGCTCAAAAATCAGTGGTTTTTGGCCAAATCAGAGGCTGTCAGTCAAGTATACACTAGAGGATGATTAAGGAAGATGAACACTATCACCAAGAGCTAAAAAGAGTCCTTGTGGATCAGCTCTTCAAATCATAAACATGCCCAGCACTGAGCTAGAGTAGCTGCCCTCTACTTTACATTCGAAGGATTCGAATGCAGTTCGATTTGGTACTCCCTTTGTTTAGGAAATGAATAGCGAGAAACACAAGCTACCAACAAGACACGATCCCCAGTGGAGTCGCCAGTCTGTTGTGGGGGAAAGTATCCAACTCGGAATGACCCTAACCCACTCTAAGGGTGACAGTTCCTTAGCAACAGCTGAAAGCAAAGCTATCTAAAGTTTCTTCTTTATGACATGCAAGAGATAGAAGGAAGAGATCCACTTACCGATGTCTTGCGCAAATGGTCGATCCAATCTCCTCTACTCGCCGCTTGCTCCCAGCTCCAAGTCTTTTCACGGGCCCAGCTACACGAGATCCTGCAAACAAGACAAAGAAAGGAAACTACAAGAGGCATGCATTCATAACTGATTCAAGGATTAGCATAAATCAAATACACAAGTAAGACAATACATCATTGAAACACATGCGAATAGAAGAACCTCAAATGCTTTATTAATATATGGAAGTAAGGTTCAGGCGGTGATACAACCATGAGAGGTCCAATCCAGCATCACCTTCCCGACGGAGAGAAATCTCTTCTTCACCTCCCTCAAGCAATCACCCAATGCTCACAACTGTAAACCAACAGCAATTCTTTGCACAAAATTCCGGCCTCCCTGATCCCATGGGATGAGATCCTTATATAGAGTTTTGGAGTGAAGATAAGTCAGCTTGATGTGTGACTTGTTGTCCTCTTCAACTCCAGTTGTTCTTCAGTTCTTCACTCGGAGTTTCTACCTTCCACTTGGAGTTTTAGAAGCTCTTAACTCATCATTAGGCGAATCTTATGATCAAGTGTCTTTTGGAAGCTTCCTGGGCACTGGCACATTGAGAGAAAGATTCCTCCACATGTCAAAGTACGCCCAGCGCAGGTAGCCTTTGTTGCACTTGCGATGCAGCGCAGGTAGCCTTTGTTGCACTTGCTATGCAGTGCAGGTAGCCTTTGGAGCAGCTGCTTTGATCCAAAATTGACCTGTTTTTGAGTGTTTTTCAGTGGAGAACTGATTTGCAGTGCTGTGGTTTGCTGACCTTGTTCCTCTAAGGGTAAGAGCAACATGTTTAGGGACTTTGGATCCCTCAGTTTATTGACATTTCATGCTCCATGCTGTAAGGCACAAAAATGTCTATAACATCCCTGCTCATCCTTCTTGGTCCACACCCCCTCCTTGGTCATATCCAACTCAATACCGTGCTCAACCAGCTGCTCATTTGTTTCACTCTTATGCTCAGCCACATCCTCAGTGGAATGCACCTCATTAGGGGTGGAGGCCCCAGTACAACTCTCCTCCCACTCTTTTGCCTCCACCACCTGCTCAACGACAACCATTGCCACCTGCTCCTCTAAGGCAAATCCAAATACCTACTCAATCGAACCCGAACCTGAATAACAGACAAGCCCAACAGGTATATAGTGGGGTTCATCATGCTTGACCTATGCTATGGAGATTCAAGAGATTAACCTATGATCTGGGAAGGTTCTCCTAGATAACCAACCTCCCCCTAAGGAGGATGAGGAAGAAAAACAGGAAAGTGAACCAAAAGCCACTTGACCCTTTCCTGAGAGATTAACTGGAATAACACAACCTACCCTAGAAGAAACTGAACTTCTGGGAGAATTGAAACAATTATGTGTAAAAATACCACTTCTCCAAGCCATAAAGGATGTGCCTATATACAACAAGATGATCAAGGAGAAGTGCTTCAGGCACCCAGGCAGGCGCAAGAGAGATGCACCAACTATCAATGTCATAGGACAACTGTCCGACCTGATGTTCGGGTAGGTGATCTGTCCGAAATATCTAGACCCTGAAAGTCCTATAGTCAATGTCCACACCAATGGCACCATAATACCCCATACCCTGATTGATATAGGGGTTACCATTAATGTGATGACCAAGGACACTATGCTCAAGCTCAACCTTCAGGGCTCCCTAAGAAAGACCACAACAGTACTACAATTAGCAGACCACTCCACCATGACCCCTGAGGGGATTGTGGAAGATGTAATGGTCTCCATCGATTCTTGGGAGTACCCTGCTAATTTCACTGGGTATCCTCTCATCCTGGGAAGACCCTGGTTGGCTACTACAGATGCATACATTAGCCGTCGAGCTGGGAACATGACAATCAAGAATGGGCATATGTCCAAGTAGCTAGTCTTATATCCTCCTGCCCAACCTTTGTTAGAACATGATTTACCTCTCTAGTTGGAGGAATATGAGGATGAAGTCTATTTTGTACCACTGTGTGTAGTAGAAGCTACCATGGGGGGGGGGTGCCCACAAACCGAGGATGATCTTATTGAAAACTTGATTCAGAATCCACTCCCCAGTGTGTTGCCATTAGAAGAGCTGGTGGAAGAAACCTAAGCAATCCTTTAGTTGATCTCTATGTGGCTGACCTGACCTCTCTCCGAGTTAAGAATGTGGAATTCAGCCCAGAAAAAACCTTGAAGATCAAATCATCCTTATCCACCTCTTAGGAGAAATAACTATGTAGCTTATTGAGAAACCACTTGGATGCTTCTGCTTGGAGCTATAAGGAGATGAAGGGAGTGCACCCTTCAGTCTGTACTCATCACATTTACATTAAGGAAGATTGCAAACCACTCAAGCAGCCTCAAAGGAGGACGAATCCAGCCCTTAAGGACATTTTCAAAGAAGAACTACAAAAGTTACTAGATGTAGGATTCATCTACCCTATCTCTGACAACAAATGGGTCTCTCCCTTGGTGCTAGTGCCAAAGAAAAATGGGAAGTCAAGAATTAGAGTCAACTATTGGGAACTAAACAAGGCCACTAAGAAGGACCATTTTCCTTTGCCTTTCATAGATCAAGTGTTAGATGGCCTGGCAGGGAAGAAGTTTTTCTCCTTCCTAGATGGGTTTAGCGGTACAACTAGATCCAAATCAGCCTGGAAGACCAGGATAATACCACTTTCACTTGTCCCTAGGGTAACTTTACATACTGGGTCCTTCCTTTCAGATTATGTAATGCTCCCACCACTTTCCAACGAGCAGTATTGAGTATATTTGCTGAATTGGTTCATGATGCAGTGGAAATCTATATGGATGACTTTACCCCTTATGGTTCTAACTTCCAGGAAGCTTTGTCTAACCCGGGAAAAGTTTTGGACAAGTGTATTGAAATGAACCTATCCCTCAGTCCTGAAAAATGTGAATTCTTGATGATTGAAGGGACTATGTTAGGCCATGCAATTTCTCCGCAAGGATTGCAGGTGGACCCCAACTAAATTTCCATCATCCAAAGGGTCCCACCTCCTCAAAAGGTAAGAGATGTTCAAAGTTTCCTAGGTTTAGCAGGGTATTATAGAAGATTCATTGAGGATTTCAGTAATCTAGCCTCTCTATTATTTGGTCTCTTGGTAAAATATGCAGAGTTCATATGGACTGACAATTGTCAAGAGGCTATGGATGCCTTGAAAAGTAAGCTGGTGATTGCCCCAATTTTGAGAGGTCCAAATTGGGCCCTACCTTTCCACATTCATACAAATGCCTCAAAAAAAGCGATAGGAGCAGCCTTAGGGAAAGTTGATGAGAAGCTACCTTATGCAATATATTTTGTAAGTAAAAACTTGTCCAAGGCATAATTAAACTACACTGTAACCGAAAAGGAGCTCCTAGCTGTAGTCCATTCCCTAAATAAGTTCAAACACTACATCACTGGCTATCAAACATTCATACACACTGATCATGTTGGAATTAGGTATTTAATGAACAAACCAAATGTAAATGCTCATATTATTAGATGGTTGCTTTTAATGCAGCAATTTGATTTAACCATTGTTGATAAGCCGTGTAAGGAAAATGTTGTTGTTCATTTTCTGTCTAGAATAGATCTGCTTGTAGGTGAAGAAGGAATGGTGGATGATCAAATGCTAGATGAACACCTATTTTCTATCTTAGTACTCTCTCCATGGTTTGCTGATATGGAAAACTACTTGGTTTCAGCACAGTTTCCGCCACACCTGTCCTCAAAAGAGAAGAGCAAGATCATGAGGAAAAGTGCCCCATTCACCTAGATTAGGGACAATCTCTTCAAACTTGGCCCAGATCAAATTTTGAGGAGATGTGTCAGGGAGGAGGAAGTTTTTGACATTCTCCTAACATGTCGTAATGGGCCCTGTGGGGGCCATTTTGCAACAAAGAGGACTGCCTTCAAAATTCTGCAAGCAGGTTACTATTGGCCCACTCTTCATCAAGATGTAAGGAGATATATCAGCCAATGTATCTGGTGTCAAATGATGGGGAAACCTACTCCAAGGGATGAGATGCCCCTGCAACCTTAAGTGACTTTCGACCCATTTGAGAAGTGGGGCATGGACTTTCTGGGTCCTGTCAACCCTCCTTCAAAGCAAAAATCTTACATCATTATGTGCACTGATTATCTAACAAAATGGGCAGGAACAAAGGCGATCAAGGCAGCAATAGAAGAAAAAGTAGCTGAGTTTTTGAGAGAGAATATCTTCTATAGGTTTAGATATCCAAGAGAATTAGTCACAGATCAAGGGAGTCAATTTACCTCCAATCTGATTGAAGACCTGCTCACACATCACAAAATTAAGCATAGAACTTCCACCCCTTATCATCCGCAAGAAAATGGACAGGTGGAAGTCACTAATAGAGCTTTGGAAGGAATTTTGACCAAGGTAGTGAGCAGCAGCAGAAAAGATTGGGCAGATCGATTGGCGGAGGCCACCTAGGCCTATAACACCACCTGAAAAACCACCACAGGTTTCACACCCTATGAGATGGTCTATGGAAATAAGGCTTTGCTATCAACATAATTTGAATATAACACACTAAGGATGGCAGCTCAGCTGGACCTAGATCTCAACCATGCACAAAAGGAAAGGTTACTTCAGCTAAATGGATTGGATGAACAAAGATTGCATGCCCTTCTCCACTCAGAGGTAGTCCAACTTCAAAGGAAAATATGGCATGACAGACATTTGAAAGAGAAAAAATCCCCAAGAAGGAGATTGAGCGCTAGTATATGATTCAAGGTATAAAGATTTCAAGGGAAAAATGAGGACAAGATGGCTGGGACCATACATAGTAGAAAGATGCAATGACAATGGTTCAGTTTTGATCAGGACCATCGATGAAGAATCCATCCCCATGCTTTTCATTTGGCATAGGTTGAAGATCTACAAGAATCCCCTTTCCAAGCAAGAATTCATTGAGAATCTAAGTAAAACAGTGTTGGTAGTGGAGCAGGTCTCTGCCTCCACTCCACCCACACCCTAAGAAAAAAAAAAAAACAGAAAAGAAAAATGAGGAGAATAAAAGATCCGTGGGTGAAAACATCCCCTTTGAGGTGCCCAGGGCAGGCAGTGAGGGTGAAAACCTCTTGGAGGCACCCCAACTATCTCATAAAAATAAAAAAAAAAAAAAAAAAACTGAGAAAAAAGAGAAAAACAGGAACAGAAAAATTAACTTCTTTTGAATGCATCGCAGATTGCAAGAGTGCCATAGAAGAAAAAGGGACATGACCAAGCTAAATACACCTCTGATAGATCATTTCTACATTGACATTGTCGTTTTCCAGTCCCTGGTCTCAGTTGTTTTGGAAATTATGCATCCTGTAGGAAGCTCTATGCATTCTACAGGAGGCTCCTGTAGAAATCACAGAGAGCTCGAAATCAATTCTAGAAAAGGGACAGAGGGCTAGAAACTTATCCATAAGACCTATGGACCTCCCTACCACCATTCATCCTCCTAACTCTCCATTCCATACCTGCACCACTGCATTTCCACTTGCTTCTTTCTTCCCTGCATAGAAAACACACAAATCTTGTTTCTTTTGTTTAATAAATAAATAAATAAAACAACAGCATCCTTAGCTTATCTCTTACCTGGTGCATACTAGCTACTTTTCCTTTTCCTTCAGAACCTTCCTCAGCTATCTCTTCAGTCCCTGCTCAAGCCTCAGCTAGAAGTTTTAGAGGGAGAAGCAGTTGCAGGAAATCCTGCAGGATTCCTGTAACAGCTGATCCCCTTAAAAATTGAGCTCCAAAGGAAGGGACAGTGTAGCCACAGATGATACAACATGCAAGAAACTGGTCTTGGTTGAAGATCACTAGCATGAGGTAGCCAAGCCATGGGCCCCAATAGCAGCAGTAATCCATGAACAGAATGCTAAAGTTTGAGCATGCAACAGCACAGCAGCGACTCATAGGTAAGTGACTAAACCCATTCCTCTGTTGTATGAGTATGATTTAGAAACTGCATGGAAAAGTGAGATGGTTGTGATTAAATGAGATCAGTGGCCAACTAACTAGCCACCCTCATTCATTTCAAACAACACCCCTCATCCATTTCAAACTGGCCACCCTCGTCAAATTCAAACAGCACCTCATCTTTTTTAAACAGTGCTCAGTGGGTGCAGTCGGCACGTGTGTTCAATCAACTCGGGAAGAAAACTCAAAACAGGTAGTGGTGGCGATGTATAATGGGAATGATGGAAGTGATTGTAGGCAGGTGGCATGAAGTATCATAATGGCACTGGAGTAAGGACCAACGGTCCGAATGAAGGTAACGTACCCTTCTTGCCACCTCACCTTGTCACCGCAGAACACACCCATAAGCTCCCGTAAGCCTAACTACGCTGCAGTCGATGCCTTCATCACCTTTGTTTTCATTTTCATTGTCGTGCTCTCGACTGCAACAACCTACCTACCACCTTCATAACCTCGAAACAGTCGCTATCTACCCTTCCACTTATCGAGCTCTACAAGAGCATTATCGCACTCTACAAGAGTGGAAACACAGTCCTATAGGAGCCTTTCTACATGATGGCCAGAGAGCAGCTTCGCAAGGAAAATTCGAGATTTTATGCCAAATTCGAGTTCGAAAAGGTAGGCTCAGTAAAAGCCACTCAACATTTCATATATCTACAAAGGTGGTGGGATTAAAGCGAGGTATTGAGTTAGAAAGAAAGGAAGAGTGAGAACATGTTGAGATTTTCGGTTTTATTAAATTTGGGAAAAATCTCATGTATGTGACAACAATAGGATTAGTTGCTATATTAGCTCCAGTATTTTTTGAGGAAGAGTTAATGCATCCCATATTTGTTGTGAGGGAATTTATGATTCAGTTTTAAGCTCCAGCTATATAGAAATCTATTTCGTAAAGGATTGTAAGAGTGTGTAGAGAAAATAGGGAAAATAGGGGAGAGCTGAGAGCATGTGTGAATTATTAGATTTGTTGTAATCTCCTTTGAATAATAAGATTTCTGATGCCTCTGTTCTGGTGGACGTAGCCCAGATTGGTTGGGTGAACCACGTTAAATCTCTATGTTATGGTTTTTTTTTTTTGAGTTGTGTATGTTTCTATAATTTTAGTTGCGCTTTGTTTAGTCTAACAAGTGGTATCATAGCGGCACAACGGAGTGTGGAGGGCCCATAACCTACAAGTCTCTAGTTGTGGAACTGGTGCGTGTGAGAGATCGGCTGAAGTTGGAGTTTCAGCAATTGGCACGGTTTTAGCAGAGATAGTCGCGCCAATTTTAGCAGTGAGCGGGCTGGCACATTTTATTTTTTAACAGACGCACCAATTGGCGCGGATCCGAGGCTGATACTCACGCTAGAGTTCCAATGTTCAGATTGGCGCAGAATTGACGGGAATAAGCGCGCTAATTTTGTGGCACGTGAATGGATTTTGCTCTGGCGCAGTTGATCGACTATCAGCAGAGCGCCAAGTAGTGGATGTGTTTTAGGCGCGGTTTTTCGCTATCCAGGAGCGCCCGGTAGATTTTCCCTCTGGTAAAGTTGCAATTCTTTGGTTTTTCTTTTAAAATTGTGATTACACGATACAACAGAGGCATTTTTTAATTCAGAATTGGAGATTGTTTGTTTGATACAAAAACTCAAAGTGCTAGTTTTGAGATCGAGAAGTTTAATGGCAAAAATAACTTCGAGATCTGGAAAGTGAAGATGCACGATCTGCTTGTGCAACAAGGTGTGGCGAAGGCGCTGTTGGGAAGAGCCAAACAACCTTACCCCATGACAGATGATGAATGGAATGAGTTGGATGGACGAGCTCTGAGCGGTATTTGACTGTGTCTGGCTTCTCTTGGCTTGCAGAAAAGATAAAAATAATAAATGAACAAGGCATCAGGCTAATTGTTGTCAAGGTGGAGATTGTTGAGATTTTCAGTTTTATTAAATTTGGGAAAAATCTCATGTATGTGACAACAATAGGATTAGTTGCTATATTAGCTCCAGTATTTTTGGAGGAGGATTTAATGCATCCTATATTTGTTGTGAGGGAATATATGATTCAGTTTTATGCTCCAGCGATATAGAAATGTAATCCGTAAAGGATTGTAAGAGTGTGTTGAGAAAATAGGGAAAATAGGGGAGAGTTGAGAGCATGTGTGAATTATTAGATTTGTTGTAATCTCCTTTGAATAATAAGATTGTCGATGCCTCTGTTATGGTGGACGTAGCCCAGATTGGTTGGGTGAACCACATTAAATCTCTATGTTATGGTTTTATGAGTTCTTTTTTTTTTTTTTGTGCTCTGTATGTTTCTATTATTTCATCTGTGCTTTGTTTAGTCTAACAGAACAGAAGTCTACTTGTGTTTTTTTTAAATATATCCAATTTCTCCATTTTCCCTTTGCACTAAAAAACTGTCTCTGTCTCCTCCATGGTATTCTCCTCTGTAAAAAAGATGATGCAACTCTAGAGAATTAAGCTTGTAGAAAAGTGAATTTGTAGTGGGTAGTCTATCTATTTTGTGGAAGAAAAAACGTTGTCATGTATACTCTCTATGTTTTTTAACATATTGTTCCCCTCAAATAGACCAAGAATTAAATTAAGTTTGAGAACAGAGTTTGAAGGGAAGGAAAATTGCAATTTGTTTTTGTTTACAAGGAAGAACACAAAAAACTCTCTCTGGTTCCAGCAAGAAAACCTTAGTTGTTCATCTCTTTTCGGGTTTGAAATTTGTTGCCTTCCTCCTCACCTGAAACATTCCAGCAGTCTCTGAACATCATGAAAGGGGGTTTTATGAGGAAGGAGCCTCTAAATGCAACTAAACAACATGAACACCTAGAAGTGGTAGCTCTCTTTACAAGGGAAAATTGGTTTTCGTTCTTTAAGAAATTTCATGGGTATGATGAGGAAGTCATAAAGGAATTTTATTTTCTTTAAAACCTCATTCAAAAACCCATTCCATAGTCAGTTTCAGGGTTCTAACCATAGAACTTACACTGGACTTTATCAGCAGGATTACAAGCCTCCCACTTGGACTCCCTTGGAGCAAAGAAAAAAAACCCCCTGGGTCAAGTGGCCAAGAAGACCTTTTGCTAGCCTGATGAACATCTTGTGGAGGATAAGAATGGCATTAGGAGGACAATTCTACCTTGTCCATGGGGTGAATTCAGTTACCAGATCATAAAATATATCTCCTGTAAAGGAAGATACAACATCATTTATGAGTATCATTTCATACTGTTACATGAACTAAGATATGGGACAGACCTTCCTGCATCCAGAAAACTCAATCATCCATATTTTCTCCTCCAATCCTTAATAGAATCTAGCACCAAACTGAAGGCAGGGGTTCCAGACCAATTGGCCTACCATGGGCTAATTAAATTGCTAGTGGAGGATGCCCTCCACACTTACACAATCCCCATAGCTTGGGAGATTTTCAGGAACATGACTAAAGAGGATGATATCAAAACTCTCACTGATGACCTCAGTCCATCTGGAAGTGAAGAGGAGGAATAGAAAGAGGAACCTAAGAAGGAAATCCATGAAGAAGAACAGAACATTCAATTGGAAGAAGAAAAATAAGAAACAGAGAGAGGAGAGGAGAAACACGACACGACCGAAGATGAGCCTAAAGTAGAGAAGAAGATAGCATCAAAAGCAGAAAAAATTAAAGACATAGCAGAGAAAAAGAAGAGGCCAAGAACTAAAAAGAAGAAGCCTAAGACAACTGAGAAAAAGGTTGCCACAGGAAAGGTAGAAACTCAACAAGCAGAGGAGAAAACAAAACCAGAGATAGTAGAAACAAAATCAGAGACAGCAGACACATGAAAAACAGCAGATAAAGAAGAAGAAACATAGCAAGAAGAATTGTCTCCTGAGACACTAGCAAGAGAAGCAGCAGTTGTTCTTGCTGCACTTAGTACTCTAGCCAAGCCAAAAGGAAAAAGGAAGAGACAACCATCTATGTACTTCAAGGCTTGGAAGAGCACCAGAATAAAGATGGGGAAGCCTCAGCCACCTTCAAAGGAGCCCATCATCATTGAGGATGTACCTACTGCAACAAGGGAGGAATTTCCCTCCAAAATCTCCATCACTTATGAAAGAGGGAGCCCTAAGACCTCTACCTAGAAATAAAGGATCAAACTAATGGACTCTAAAATAGTCTTACAGGAGGCACAGACCTTTCTACAGGAGACATTGGCAAAGCTTAAAGAAACCGAAAAACTTGAAAAGAAGGTAGAAGAATAGACCTAGGAGGAAGACAAGGAAAAAGAGATACCAAAGCCTAGACCTCAGCCTAACTTAGGCTCCTACTACAACCTTTTGGGAGGTGGGAAGATCATTCCACAAAAGTTTGTTGTCCCTCTTTTGTTCGAGTTGGAAAAGGAAAGAGTCAGGACCCATACATGGATGCAGATTGCAAAATCAAAAGGGGTAGAAGACATTGGGCACATGGAAAATAAGTTGAGAGAAATGGCTAAAGAATTGAGCATGGTCAGGCATATAGAAAGCATCAGAAGAGCTCAAATGGAGGAAGAAAATGAAATGTTGAAGAAGTAGCTACAAGAAAGGGAACCTCAAGGAGGAAATGAGC
Source organism: Pinus tabuliformis (assembly GCA_031772625.1). Taxonomy (NCBI): domain Eukaryota; kingdom Viridiplantae; phylum Streptophyta; class Pinopsida; order Pinales; family Pinaceae; genus Pinus; species Pinus tabuliformis. The sequence continues at coordinate 155,350,828 of CM062819.1, forward strand.
TATCAATCTTAAAAAGATAGAAATAGGGAGAGGAACCCTAGACAGACAGTGAGACATTAAAAAGACAACAACGAGAATAGGAACCCCAGACAAACAGTGAGACATTGATAAAACATCAACAGGAAAGGGAATCCCAGTCAGAAAATGAGATGTTGATTTTGAGAAGGCAACTACAGGAAAGGGAAGCCCAGTTAGCCTGCATGGCCAGCTGGGCTATGGAGGCATTACAGTGTAGGAAACCAGCCAAATCAAATGCAGTGTACCTCAAGGATTAGTGGCTCCAATTTCATATTAAGACACTGGCCCAAAGGGGCACAATACCTTTTCAGGATTATGGCCAATTCATGCATTTATGTGATCACATTTCAACCGAGGACAAAGCAAATCTAGCAAAGTTTTAATTGCACAACATGGCACTTACTGACATGAACTTATGGGATCCAAATGCTATGTTGGGAGACTTGCAGCTGATGGCTATGGCATCTTGGATGAGCCATGAAGAGAAAAGGGTAGTAGAAATCTAGAAAATGATGGAAAAAGAGTTGAGTGAACCCCTGATGATTAGAGCAGAACCAACAAAACCCTTGGCTCTCATTTATCTGTTAGGTGTGGAGCCTGATTATCTTCTATATTCAAAGGTATCGCCTCATAGGACCCCAGTTCGAAATGGGGGCGGCAACGCCGCCTGTAAAATATTCGCTGCAGGGGGGGTCCGGGGGGGGCAGCTGCGACCTTTGGGAGCCCCCCCCTGGTGGGGGGTTTCGGGGGTAGCACCCCCGAAGCTAAAAACAGCAGTAAAATTGCCTTGCAAAAGTATAGTAATTTCTAGTCAATCTGGGCCATTCATTAGGCGGATGATTTGACGATAGAACTTATGTTTAGTTTAGGGTTTTTTTGCCCTAGAAGGCAACCCCTCTCTTTGTATGAGGGTATTGTATTTGAGGCTGTGTGACACATGTGTATTCTGTGAGCGAGAAACAAGGGGTGAGACTGTGAGAGAAAACAGAGGATATTACAGTGGATTTGCTGTAGGTTGTGTCTCTTCATTTTGCTGGATAATAGAAAGGAAGGGCTGCCTGTTCGGGGTGGACGTAGCCCAAACTCGGTGAACCACGTATATCTGTGTCTCTCTTGTTTTGTGCGTTTTCTGTGTTTATATTTCTGCAATATTTTATGTGTTCCATTGCTCCGTAATATATAATTTTCTAACATTATGCCCACCAACACCTTGCAGCTAATCCTCAAGTTGTCCCTGACTATGTTGACAAGCAAGCCCATGCTATTGCTCATTTCAAGGACATGGAGAGATTGTTTGGAGATGACTGCATTCATGCCTACATGAGAAGGTGGAATACATTGCCACACAACCTACGGATCAGGGAGTATCACTCCACAAACAGGATGAGGGAAGCCATGAGGAGAGTGCCCCTATATAAGCACTCAATGCAAAGCTTGAAGGCCAATTGGATTGGCCTTAAATTCAGTCCTCCACTGCTACTAAGCCTGCTGGAAGGAGTAAAAGAGGAGGAATAACAAAAACAGTGGGAAGAAGTCGATAGGAAGGTAGTTTTCCATGATAAATAAGAAGATATCACATCAAAGGCATGTGATGTCAGGGAATCTATTAGAGCCATCAAGGATGAAGAGTTAGATTAGTTTCTCAGAGGATGAGCAACCCATTCAGTAGGGGGTGATGATGAGCCCCAAAAATGGGTAATTATATGGGCTCATTCTGCCTCTTATTTTGACTTAATCCACCATTCTCATTAGTTTATTGCATGTTTTTGAATATATTTATGCTAATAGAATGAATTAGGTTAGTCATTTTTCCATGTAGTCTAATGTCTGCCTTATGCATATTTTTTGGTCAATTTTGGACAAATTCAAGGGATTTATGAGAAAATGGCAGCCAAAACTCGAGGAAAATAGGGAAGAGGACTTGTAGGGGGTGTCTCCTTCATTTATGACCCCTTTCCTTGAACCCTCCATCAGCAACTCAAAGCACAAAGGTCCACATTGATGATTCCAAGGGGCAACCAAGCAAGTAAAGAAGGACTGTTGTTTATCTCCAGTTCTAGGAAGTCGAGTTCCTTGATTTTAGGAGGACTGTTGGAGGACTCCATTTGTATAAATAAGGGGGCTTAGAGCATCAGTAGGTTAGCCAGTTATTAGTATATTTTCGCACTTTTGTACAGCATTATTTTTAGCTCATTTTCGAGTTCCTTTTTTAGAACAGTTTATGTAATGTGACTATTATTTTTTATAATGAAGATGAAACAGTTTTTAAGCCAGAAATGATCTCTTTCATAGGGCTGAAGCTCTTGGGTTAGGGCCCAACCCAAGCTACCTAGCACCTCCTACTCTATATTTATATGTTTTTGATTCATTTCATGAGTTAATTTCTATTACATACATTCATTTTACTTTGGTAGATTAGGTTGCTTTTGATGGTTTGCAAAGCTATTTTGTGTTTCAGTTGCTCAAGTAGGTTACTCCAGTGATAGAATAAGATTCAAAAAGGACAAAAGCAGGCCCTAATCTCCTTTCTCCCTTCCTAGGACTTGTTGGGTTCTATTATATTCTTTCCATGTAGTTAATAGGGGGTTTGAGGGGCACTCGTAACCCCACTTTATGGGGTCCGGGGTAGCGCCCCAGAAAATTTTGGTTTTGGACCCTATGTTAGGTTGGGTAGACCCACCTATGGTTTTGTCCATGATTTTTGCACATGTTTTTTGGACGCGATGGTTTTCAGTCCATGGTATTCAATGCTTTGGCATGTATAAATATGTATTATAACATTGAAAGGAACATAATGAAAAATCAAGCTAGTAGTCCCGTTTTTGGATCTAGTGGGAAAATCTCTATGTACATGTGTTTTATGTGTTATGCTCTCGAATTGTTTATTTTCCTGTGTTTTAGAATTCATATGCAGGTAATTTCTGTATGGGGTTAAAACCTACATTTGGTATCAGAGCATATTTGGCTTCAAGGGGACGCCTTTGTTGCTGAGGGGTTTCTCTCGGGCCTATGGTAGACCCTATTTAGTGGGAGATCTACAAGATCGATTCTGGTGGTGAAAGAAGATGGCAAGTAGTGGAAAGATAGAGATCAAGAAATTTAATGGTCAGAGTTTTGAATTGTGGAAACTCAAGATGGAGGATATGTTGGTGGATAAAGATCAGTGGATCGTGGTAGATCCGGGTACTAAACCAACGAGAGTGTTCGATGAAGAATGGAAGAAGTTGGATCGGAAGGCAAAGAGCATAATATGATTTTGTGTCTCAAATTCAGTATTTCTGAATGTATCAGGAGAAGCTACGGCGAAGGCTTTGTGGGAAAAGTTAGGGACTTTGTACCAATCTAATTCTCTGGTGAATAAACTATTCCTACGGAAAAAACTGTATAACCTGAGGATGAAAGATGGAGACTCAGTGACAGAGCATCTGAACGCATTTAATATTTTGGTACGTAAGTTAGCATCTATTGATATTAAAATTTCAGATGAAGATAAGTGCATCAATCTTTTGTGTTCTCTACCAAATTCATGGGATAGTCTGGTTATTGCAATAGGTAGCAATGCGACTGCCTTGTAGTTTGATGAAATAGTCTTAGCCTTGCTGATGGAGGAGATGAGACGGAAAAATATGGAGAGCCAAGGTGATGCCTTGTCTGTATGAGGATGGTCCCAGAATAGAGACAAAAATAAGTCATCGAGTGGGAGATCTAAATCTAGAGGGAGATCTAAATCTCCAGGAAAACCTGTAAAGGTGGTGTGCTGGAAATGTGGAAAGGAAGGCCACTTTAAAAGGGACTGTCAATCTAAAGCTCCTGACAAAGGAAAGGGATCTGATGAGGCTCCTTCTACAGAGGCGAAAACCACCTCAGATGAAGGTGCAGATATGTACTTGGCTCCTTCAAGTACACATGTAGATCATGAGGCATGGTTGATTGACTCAGGTGCGTCCTTTCACTTCACTCCCCATAGAGAGTGGTTTTGCGAGTATGAGAAATATGATGGTGGTGATTTCTTCTTAGGGGATGACAGGAAGGCTAGAATCATTGGTCGTGGAAGAGTAAAGTTGAAGTTGCAAGGTGGAAGGGTTAGAATGCTTCTAGGTGTTCTACACATTCCTGCATTAGCGAGAAATATAATTTTTGTAAGCAAGCTGGATGATGCAGGTGTAAAAACAGTGTTCGAGAAGGATACCTGCAAAATGGTTCGAGGAGCACTGGTATTGATGTGGTGGAAAACCAAACAGAGAAAAAGATAAAGGTGCTGAGGACAGATAATTGTGGAGAGTTTTGCATCAAGGAATTTGAATAATTCTGTAAGAAGTGTGGTATATCATGGCAGAAGACTACTCCATATACACCTCAGAAAAATGTAGTTGCAAAAAGAATGAACAAGACGTTGATGGAAACGGAAAGAAGCATGCTCAGTAGTGCCAGGTTAGGACAGGAATTCGAGGCAGAGACTGTGGATACTACATGTTACCTGGTCAACAAGTCACCTTCATCAGCGTTGGAGGATAAGACTCCACAAGAGGTATGGACTGGTAAGAAACCCTCTCTTTCACATCTAAGGGTATTTGGATGTGATGCATATGTACATGTTCCAAAGGAGAAATGGACCAAGTTGGATAGTAAATCTGAAAAGTGTATCTTTATTGGGTATAAGGATGGTTTAAAGGGTTATAAGCTTTGGAACCCAGTCACACAGAAGGTTGTGTACAACTGAGATGTGGTGTTCAGAGAGGTGAAAGATGTTATTAAACATGAATTCCAATGAAAGGAACCTAAGAAGATAGAGTTTGAGCTAAAGGAGGAAGAATCAGACTCTACAACAGAGGATGAATTAGAAGATGAAGAGCCACAAACTCCAGCTGTGAGAAGATCAGTTCAAGAAAGAAAGCACCCTGAAAGGTATAGTCAATCTACCTTTTATTCAAATTTTTCTTTATATATTACTGACAATGATCCCAGAACTGTGAAGGAAGCAGTAGATTTAGAGGATGGAAAACTCGGGAAGGAGGCCATAGTTGATGAAATGGCATCTTTGCACAAAAATGAGGCTTTGGATCTGGTGGAGTTGCCGACTGGAAGGAAACCCATTGGCAGCAAATGGGTGTTCAAAAAGAAGACAAATGAAGAAGGAAAAGTGGAGAAATACAAAGCTCGGTTGGTAGAAAAAGGTTATTCCCAGGTGCTGGGAATTGATTTTGGTCATATTTTTTCTCCTATTGCCAAGGTAAATTCTAATAGATTACTTTTATCTGTTGTTGTTGCTTTTGATTTTGAGGTAGAACAGATGGATGTGAAGACAACATTTCTTCACGGGGATCTGGAAGAAGAAATCTACATGAATCAACCTGAAGGCTTTGTAGCGAAGGGTAAGAAAGAACTGGTATGCAAGTTAAAGTAGTCCCTGTATGGGTTAAAACAGTCACCAAGGATGTGGTATCAGAAATTTGATACATTTATATGGGGACTTGGCTTCACCAGAAGCAAAGCAGATCACTGTGTGTATTTTAAATTAATTGGTGTCCATGTTATTTATCTGGTCTTGTATGTGGATGATATGTTTCTTGTTGGAAATGACAAAGAAATTATCCAGGATTTGAAGACCCAATTGTCCTCCAAATTTGACATGAAAAATCTTGGTACTGCAAACTATATTTTGGGCATGGAAATTAAAAGTGATTGGGCAAAGAGGAAGCTTTGGTTAAACCAGAGGAAGTATGTCGAGACAATACTGTAGAGGTTTAATATGCAAGATAGTAAACGGGTGAAGTTTCCTATTCCTGTAGGTGTGAGGTTATCTGCTGAACAATATCCCAAGACACAAGAAGAGGAAGAGGACATGTCTCGTGTTCCATATGAAATGGTCTATACTAGACCAGACATTGCACATGCAGTGGGAGTATTGAGTAGGTTTATGTCAAAACCAGGAAAGGAGCATTAGACAGCAGTGAAGCGGGTTTTCAAGTATTTGCGTGGCACTAGTGATTATGGTTTGTGCAACCAAGGAAGACTAGGATAGGACAGAGTGTTGGATATTCATGGCTTTGTTGATGTAGACTGGGTTGGAGATCTGTATCAGAGAAGATCTACAAGTGGGTATGTGTTTAGCCTCTTTGGAGGTGCAGTCAGTTGGATGAGTAAGAAAAAATCTGTAGTGGCACTATCAACTATAGAGGCAGAATACATGGCAGCCATTCATGCAAGCAAGGAAGCATTTTGGTTGCAGAGATTGTGTTCAAGTATGGGGTTAGTATAGGAAGCTATAAGGATAGACTATGACAGCCAAAGTGTAATTTTCTTGGTAAAGAACCCTGCATATCATTCAAAGACAAAGCACATTGATGTTTAGTATCACTTTGTGAGGGATATGATAGAAGACAAAAAGGTGTTGCTAGTAAAGGTGGACACTTTGAAGAATATTGCTGATGCATTGACAAAATATGTGAGCTCTAAGAAGTTCTCTTGGTGTAGAGAGACAATGGCCATTTCAGGGCTAGAAAAATGACTAAGCTCCCATGTGGGCCCCTGTGGAAAGAAAACAAAAAGTGGGAGAATATTGGGTTGTGTTATATTCTTTCCACGTAGTTAACAGGGGGTTTGAGGGGCACCCGTAACCCCACTTTATGGGGTTTGGGATAGCGCCTTGGAAAATTTTGGTTTTGGACCCTATGTTACGTTGGGTGGACCCACCTATGGTTTTGTGCATGATTTTCACACATGTTTTTTGGACGCAAAGGTTTTCGGTCCATGGTATTGGATGCGATGGTTTTTAGTCCATGGTATTAGATGCTTCAGCATGTATAAATATGTATTATAACATTGAAAGGAACATAATGAAAAATCAAGCTAGTAGACCTGGTTTTGGGATCCAGTGGGAAAATCTCTATGTATATGTGTTTTATGTGTTATGCTCTTGCATTGTTTATTTTTCTGTGTTTTAGAATTCATATGCAGGTAATTTCTGTATGGGGTTAAAGCCTACAAGACTATGATTTGAGGTCAAGGCACTACTATTGCCACAAAAAACACAGTTTTGCTCTTCCATGCAACTTCTAGTGGGATGACTCAATTTGGAAAGATTGATATATTGTTTCAGATTCCGTTGCCTAGATCATTTCCTGTTCTTTTACAATAGATCTCTCTACATGACCTTTTTTTCAAGGGTTACTGTTTAGTATTTTATGTTCGTAGGTCAGAAATTAGTCAAGCTAGAGAAATTTTTGTTTTCATAGCATAGTTAGTCCTTTCTTTGATCAATCTTTGTAAGTAGATGTGTAGATCTCTTGCAGGACACCTCATCTCACCATACATCCATAAAACAGCCAGCACTAGCTCACTTCTCATAGATTTCCCAAGTCATTCACAACATTTCACCAATCTGCCCTAATTTCCTGCATTTTTCTCCATAAGCTTCTCTCTTGCCATTTGAACAAATCCAACCATCATGTTCTTTCCTGATCTTCCTTGACAAGCTCCAGACACCTCAACACCTTCATCTAGCCTTCAGTTACCCTTTCCCATCATTTTTCCACCTTCAAAACTCCAAAAATAGCTCTTGGCCTCCTCCTATAGATCCTCCTGTAGATCCCCTGCAGCCTCCTGTAGAATTTCCTGTGAGTGATTTTTCAAAGTCTGATCGCTATGAAAGTCTTCAGAAGGGTACTAGGGGCTTCTTAGGACCTCTCCACACCTTCCTGACCCTCTGCAAAAGCCAACTCCATCTTCCTTTTCCACCAAACCTCTGCACAATAACAACCAGATAAATCACAAGCATAATAATTCCACATAAAAACACTCAAAAGCACAAAGATATGTTTTCTCCTCATTTCTTTTCAGAAGTAGCTTGAATAAATGCAATTTACGTTTTCAGTAGTCAATGGCACTCATTTCATCAGTTTTTATCTCTTTTCCTGCAAAAGTAGGGTTAGCAGGTAAATTAGGGTTTGCTAGGGTTTGCGTTACATTTCAGTTTTCCTTCTCTTTCTACAAATAGAATAGCCTCTTTAGAGTTAACTTTCTTTAATCATGGTTAAAAGCTTCTTTTGAGAACTCATAAAAGTTGGATTAATCTCCTAGTGATCTTGCACTAGCTGACCAAGTGACAGCCTGCAGTAAGAGCTAGTACTTGTGCATACAACACAGTCGCTTCCAATTTTGTTACGAACTATCGGGTTAATAAAAGTAAAGAAGGAAGCCCCAAGAGTTGCAACATTATTGCTGCAATACTGGTTCTCATGACGACTAAGGAAGAAAAGAATTTTGATGGATGCAAAGGTCAAGAAGTTGGAATATGAAATAAGGGAAGCCTTTCTCGATAAACCAAGGATGGCAAGGCAAGGTGCAATGATCATACCAATGAATTAATAGACTATCACCAAGAATTGGTTAGTCTACTGCAATGGCTAAGACCACATATCACCAAATGCAGCAACTAGGGGAACACAATGCATACAGTAGAGCGCGTGGCATCGACTATCACAAGGGAAAATGACGATTGTCTGTGGACTATACTAGAAGGCAAGATCGAGCCTCGCACAGGCGGTGCAACCACCTGACTAGCTGTAGGAAGAACATTCTTAGCACTCCAAGCAGCTAGAAGAGAGTGCAGGACTCTAAATGATTTTGCCTAGCAACTACACACTCTAATAGATGCGCGCAAGAACAACCAATCACAAGGTTCGCAACCATGCAGGGGGGGTGCGCTACCACATGGGTACGCTGGGAAGTGACCATTGGCATCACTGTTCATGATGAGATGTCTGGTTTGAGGCCAAATGGAGTGGACAGTACACATTTAAGACAATAGTTATGGGCAAGATTTTGGAAAATCTCCCACGACGAAAGCATTGATGGCACGAAATGGGGGGGAACGGTCGAAAAAGGAGATATAAAAATCTAGGGGCTAGCCATGAGACAACACTTATTCACTTGAGACTTGAGCAGTTGAAGAGAGCACAGAGTGTTGAGCACCAAGCGATATTCGAGCCCCTAAGTTCGCAAAAGACCGCATATAGTACAAACAAGATGTCGGCTACAATGGAGGTTTGGGCTTTGAAGAAGGAACCACCAGTGAGGCCGCGCCGACCCATATGGTACACAATGTTCCGGAAGGTAGTGAGGTTGCACCAAAAATCTTGAAATCACCTAGGACCCAAGACCAAAAAAGATAAGCAGGCAATGGGACCAGTCCGCATCTCCCTGAGGAATTTGTGGTTCGGTAAGCTATCAATGGAGGAAAAGGGCAAGGTTGTCACCATTGAGACAGATGAAGAGGAGGAGGACTTACAGGCTCTAATTGCTGAGGTAGAGGAAGAAGAAGATGTGGAGGTAGACATCCAACCAATGCGCTCTACAACAAAATTGCCTGAGTATGTCCCTCTGTGAAAAGGGAAAGCTAAGGTACCAAAGGATCTGGATGCAACAAAGAGTGCACTCCAGACCCCGCTCCTCCCGATGGAATTACCTTTGAGGGTCCACTCCTAAGACATGTGCCTACCTTGAAATTTGAAGATTGGGACCTCGCGGACATTGAGAATTCTCCACACTTAGAGACGATGAGCATAATGACATAGAATACGGAGGGACAATGATCCCATTAGAACTGCGAAAATGGCTACGCGGTGTGGAGAAGGTCGAGTTGCTTCATCTGCTGTGGATACCACACTTTCAACACATGCCCATCACCATTTTATTCATCACGTAGCTGCTTTTCCTGGTGCATGATGGGTACTTATGGTTGGAGGAACCTATTCCCATCATGGTGGATGTCATCCACAGAATTTCTCAACTTCCCTATAAGGGAAAGGACCCCGTGACGATAGCATGAAAAAGTAGCGACTTGGCTCTCACGGAAGCCATGAAGAAAAAATATAAGCTCAAGAAGAAAAATAGGGGTTACGCTATCACCAGTATCAAGGATAAATGGGTGTGCATAGCCACCCAACTTCTGGACAATAAGGTAATGAGAAAATGTCATCGCGATGAAGTACCAACACTACTAGTTGTGTTGGCCAAACAGTGTTCAAAAGGGGTCCAGTTCAACTGGGCTGAGTTTCTCTGCGAATAATTTTTTATCAACTGCCAGGAGGCACAGGAACACGGGAAGACCTTCCACTATGTGTGGTTGCTCTTATCCATCTTGCTGGTAGCAGGGGAACTACCGAAGGATAGCCAATTCTCGAGCATTGACCAAGACCGACCAAAGGCTGTGAAGTACACTTCACTCTAGGCCACCAAGGACTTGAAACAGATTCATGATAACAAGGATTTCTGCGTGCTCATGGAGGTGAGCATCCAAATTTAGATTAATATGAGGTCGTGCCTATCCCCCATGGTGCACAAGAGTCTGCATAGTTTCGTAGACTTCAAGGCAGACATGCATAATATCTACATCTAGGTATGAAAGGATCTGGTGCAGCAGTGGAAAAGGCTCCCATTCATCTCCACTAACAATGCAATCCTTACAGTGTTAGATACATGGCCTCCCAAGTGGCACACCCCATATTTGGTAGAGTTGGAAAAGGTGGCAGCGCAGAAAAGGAAGGATGAAGCTAAGCTGCGTGTCACACAGTTGGTAGAGAAAAGGCGTAATGAAAAAGCGACAGCCTAGGTAAGGGCAATCCGTGAAGCAGCACAGCCATCCACAGAGCAAAAGAAGGCCACCAAAGTAGCAGCAACAGCGCAAACAGTAGAGGCCACAACAATGTAGGTAGAGGAGGGCCAAGAAGTGTCTGCAGGACAGGAGGCAGAGGACACAGACCTTGTAGAAGAGGGCGTGGACCTAGGAACCACTTCGACCCAACTCAAATGGCCACGCATCACAGAGAGATTGGGTCCACAGAAAAAGGTCAAGGCCTCAAAGCTGGCCATCGACTCAATCACATTAACTGAAGGAGACCTCTACAACATCGGCGAGATGGTTCACAATGCCACCAAGGAAGCACTCCAAGAAGTTATGACGGAGCAACAGACTGTGTTGGGGGCCCTAAGGGCGTAGCTACAGGAGTTACAACTGTGGCCCCCGCAGAAGGGCACCTTTTCCACCCACGTCGCAGCAGGCATGTCGGCAGTAGAACAAATGTTACACACAAAAATGGCCAATATGATAACATTTACAGATGGAGCTCTAGTCTCATAAAACACAATGGAGCGGGTGACACTTAATATAATGAAAGTCATTGGCCTTAACTTGGTTTCCCTTCCCCGCAACACACATTATCATCTGCAGGATGGGATAGCAGTAGAACTCCATGCCAGAGAGAGCCACGAAATCCAGGTTCTGAGTGAGCATAAGATTAATATAGAACAACTTATCTTGCAACATGACGAGTTGGTATTCTAGAACAAACAGTTGGTACAGATAGTCAAAAATGCCTGTCTGTGCGTCCAAAAGTTGTCCATTGCAGCGGACCTACCAAAAGAAGTGCGGATCCACTGTTTGGCAAGTGGAGTCCATGATACACATGAGTAAATAACAAGAGTGCAGCTGGATCTGAATCTCCAAGTTGCTGAGTTGCGACTGAAGGCACACCCTTCCACTCCCCTAGAGGTCAGATAACAGTGCACCAGTGCTATTGTAGTAGGGATGGAAGAGTTTGGAGGTGTAGGCTATGACTGCACCAACATGTTGGAGCAGGCACTGGAGGTCCTCATTATGTTGCAAGAGGACCCCAACATTCAGTGGCTGGAGACTGAGGCACGCGAACACCACCAACAATATGATAGCATTAGAGTGATTGCATAGATAGTAGTCCTTACTCAATGACTTGTCAGGATGCAGCAGGCCAAGGCCTTAAAAGAGCAAGTGGATGTGGCACGCCACAAAAAAGCAGTTCTAAAAGCATGCATTCAGCCATAGATTGATGAAGCCTTCACAATCACGGTGCATAATGAAGGAAATATTATGCAGATTCAAGGAATGCATGCATAGATGCAGCAGAGCATGCTGGAAATAGAGGTTTCATACGCAAGAATGTAGCAGGTTTAGTAGGCAACACCATAGTACGATGTAAACATTGATGCCATTCAAGACCAGTTGTAGGGACTCCACGCCATGATCACAACACTGACAGAGTGACTCGAGGGCGAGTCACAATGTTTGTGTTGGGGGCCTGTTGGGCATAGAATCCCCCCACAACATATTTTAGGGCTCAAAGCGCAAGTTTTGGTCAAATAATGTTGTAAGACTCTGCAAATTATGGGCACAAATCGCGAAATGTATGTAGAGTCATAAGGTTGTCCACCCTAAGTTTTGTAATGTATTGTCGGCCTACCCATGGTCTGCGGACCATGGGATTGTATAAATAGAGCGAGGCTCTAAGTTGTAAAGATAATTAGAGATAGAAGAAAAGGAATGGAGTCTAGAAGATAGAGAGCATAGAGGAAAGGTCTAAGTGTCTTGGGTCGTAGTAGTAGGAAGAGGCTCTGTAGCTGAGTGCGCAGAGGCCTAGTAGAGTCCGCAGCTGAGTGCGTGGACCCCTGCAGCTGAGTGCATAGGGTGGAGTCGAGTCTGTAACCCAAGAAGAAGAATAATAAAGACAAGTTTGATTCCAAATACTGTGTATCTTCTTTTGTATTACTTTCTATGTATTTATACTATTTTGTTTATCGCATGCACTTATATGAATACCAAACACTGTTAAGTATAATTGGGCTCATAGTGATAAGTTAAGTAATTGGATAATATCAGGTTAATAGTAAGGAATTGGGTCATAACACAAATCGTGCCCCAAGCAGGGTTATGCGTAGGAAGCGTTGCAGGCCCCGAGGTATTGATAGATGTGCGTAGTGATGAGCACAGGGCAAATTTGCGGACCATAGAAAATCATCAGACATCTCTAGGGTGTGGAAACCTAGTTCTGGCACCCTCCCATACTACTTCGACTGAGTCCTCAGTTCGTGTTGTGCATACTGTTGCCAAAAGGACCAGTAGTACCGAGATTTGTTTGGCTAATCACCTCTAAACGTGAGTCAGGCCCTTATAAGCCAACAACCAAGACAAGAAAATAATTATGTCCCAAAATTTCCCGTGAAAATGGGGTCTCTGGCATTTACTATAATATTTGGATTTCCATGAAGCTTTTGAATTGTTTCCATAAATGAAGTAGAAACTATATTGGCTTTAGAAGAATGAGATAATGCACAAAAGTATGCATATTTGGTAAGTATATCAATTACCACCATGATGATACTCTTTCCTTCATACTTGGGTTAACCTGTGATAAAATCCATTGAGACCTCCTCCCAACGCTGACTTGGAATGGATAAATGTTGTAATAGACCCAAACTCTTAATTGTATCAAATTTATTTTGTTGGAAAACCAAACATTCTACCACGAACTTTTGAATATCCATTTTAAGTCCATCCCAAAAAAAATATTCTTAACCCTATGGTAAGTTTTTAAAATTCATGAGTGCCCTCCTAAGGGAGAAGTGTGCAATTCCAAAAGAATATTTTTTGAGTTGGAAATTCTGACAAATATATAAGCAATATTTGTACCATAATGAACCATTTTTCTAGCTAAATGTATAAGATGTACTGAGATCTTGCTGCAACTTTTGAATGAGTGACCACACATCTTCATCATTCTTCCATTCATCCCTTACTTTGGTTATCCACCCAGGTTGGAAAATAGAAATGACACAAAGAAATGCTTCCACATCCTCATCCTTTCATGGGATTGCATCTACAACAACATTTTTCTTCCTTTTTTTAAATGATTTCAAAGTCGTAATTTTTATCTCTCAGGTTGTTCCCTGCCTCCAGAAGGGAATACGGCCAAGGTAACCACTAACTAGTCTTTTAGCTACAGATTCTAGCCAACCTGCAACTAGAGAGGGCTCTCTCTTTGTAATTTAGCTTTGTTTTGAAGTATTTTAGGCTAGTTATGATGCAGAGAGCTTGATTTTAAATTTGTTGGATGGTGATCTTAAATAAACTTGGGATGCAAGTCTAAAATAGTTTATACCATTGGGCAAATGGGGTCAATGAGGACAAACTACTGAGAGTGTTCTCTTTGGTAAAGGGCAATGCTACAGAGCAAGATAATCAGTCTTGGAACAATTTTGAGATCTGGAAGTTAATGGAATGTAAGCCAGTGGATGAAGGGCAGTCAAGAATCCTTCATTATGCTGGCAGAGGGAAGGTGCATGAATATTATCAAGGAGCAGTAAAGAATTCCTAGGCAATATTCAAAGTGAAAGAATCAGTGAAAACATGAGAAGCTAAGAATTCCTGTTTATGACTAACTCTGAAGAAAACATAATTAATACCAGACATTGAACACAGAGTGTATTTAAACAAATTCTGGGCTATTCTTTTTCTCTATTACTAAGACTATGAAACCTATATGAAATTTGCAAACACAGAAAACATAAACGCGGGTTAGAGCAACTTATTGATCCATAGAAAGACACAGGAATTCTGTAGCAGTTCCAGGAACATCAAATCCACATTCAGACAGTCCAGCAACAATGAAATTCAACAACCTTTGTATAAACAAGTCTCAGAGTTACAGCGCAGTCCAGAGAGTAAATCACCAACCCTAAATACATCTTATGGGGAGGTATTTACACAGAAAAGGAGATACAAAATATCATGTAGATAAGTTCTCAAGAAATAGCTTCCTTCACCAACTCTTCAAAGGAAGTAAATGAGAGAAATGAATGCCGCAGTAAATTTTGGTGTGTTGGTTGTTTAATTTGTTAGAGATATTTGACTTTTGGACTGAGTGAGGTGGCTGGAAGCTGCGTCTTTACTCTGCATTCGTGTGTTTGCTGCCTTGTTGTTTTACTGTGTTTTTGTTTTGCTGTGTTGTTGTGTTGTTGTCCTGGCCTTGTCATCAGTGCTTGGTCTTGCATTAATGAGCTGCAGTCACAATATCACTTCCTCTTTCTTCTGTCTTCATTCTTTGATAGGTGGCTTGTGTATTTGAATTTGCTGACCTGTATCTGATCAAAAAAAAGAAAAAAGAACCGAAATCACCTTGGTAAAATCTCTAGCATTCCCTGCCACCACTCCTCTGTTGGCAACTAATGTCTTTGTATTTCTATTAGTGTTTCATCAGCTTCAGTATATCTATAGAAGTTGGGTCGAACCTCAAAAAGGTGATTTATCTCATATTAAATGTAGAACAAATTCTCTAATTTTTCATACAGACTCTGTCCAGAGGGAGGCCCTGTGTCTTCTGAGGTGCTTGAGGATGCTATAATTTGATTGGAAACATAGTTATTTACCCTGTTAGCATACTATTCATGTGTTAGCAGTCTTCCGCTGCTGGTTAATAAGCTGGGTAACCCTTTGCTCTGCAATCTTACAAACTTTAGTTTGAAGGCATTTATTTCTGTCTGCATTTCTTGGCACTTTCTTTCTAAAGTCTGTACAAAATTCCTCAGGCATGTTACTATCAAAATGGTGTCTGTCCTGTTCCTGATATCTAGAGCTTCCAGCTGCTCTTTGGTATGAATATTCAAAAATTGAATCATTCTATTGGCTTTCTCAAGCATGTTTCCCAATGATTCTCTGGCCTTTTGAGTTTCAAATTGAGCGATCCCTATCAATTCTATTTGCTCATGTATAGTCTGAATTGATTGCCATTAGTTAGTGATAGATTGGCCAATTTTGGCCCACAAAACTGCCTTAATTTCAGCTAGAGTTTTATGTAGAGTCGGCTCTTTTTCTAAGGATTTTATTTTATTATCCAAGGCCATTATTTCTCTTGTTTTTTCAGCCACTATTATCTTGGACTTGTCATAGCTTACTTACAGTTTGGCCAACTTTTCTTTGGCCTCTTTCAGCTCTGTCATTTGAACTTCTAGCTCTTTTATTGATCTCATCATTTCTTCCATACTCATGCTAGATTCTGGTGTTGTTGTTGCTGTTGCTACTGAAGCATATGTGGTTGATGTACCTGTTGCTGATGCTGGGATGATAGGAGGGATTGTTGCTGCTACTGTGGGAAGGGCAGTGGGGACTGTTGGAGCTATTACAGGTGGTTTGGAGGTCGACTCTCCCTGCTTTCCTTGCAATGATTTCTCCAATTCTTGCTCCATTTGAATTATTCTTTGATTCATCCTCATTAGCAAATCCATTGTATCTCCCTCTACCTTCTCTTCTGCAATTTCTGTAGTTTTTGGGTGCATGGTTGCAGGTAGCCTCAATTGATTTCTAAGTGCAGCAATATCTTATTCCTTTTTCCTTATGAGGGCTTTGATGTCCTTGGCATCATTAGGATCATGCCCTAACTCAACAACAATTTCCTCCAGGGTCTTTATTCTATTGTATTTAGCCAAGGAAGAAATTCTTTCCAAATCCAATTGGGCAGATGTATTGCTTAATGACTCCTTCAATTGGTGGGCCAGCATTGCCTTGTCTGCCAATGTAGCATAGACCATTTCACCTGTTTTCTTGTGTAGCTCAATTTGATCCATTGGATGTATGTCTTTGGTGAGGACTTCTAGATTGGTCTTTATGTAGTCTGCAACTGTCTGTGGTTGCTGAATCTTAGGCTTGAAATGACTTAAGATCATCTTTTCCTCCTTAAATTCATAAGCTGCCATCAGTCTTTGCTGTTTGGAGGGTGTTGTTTTGAGGAGTTGATCATAAAGTTGTATTCTTAATAATTCATTTTGGGCCTTAATTTCCATGAATGTTCCTTTAATACCAAGTGGTTGCTTACTTTGCTGCCTTGAGGAGGATACCTCCATACCATGTTCCCTCTCTGTTTCTTGTCTATGAGAGCTGGTGGATGTTTTCTGGCTGGTTTCCCTCTCCCTCCTTGGACTCTATGACTCCTTCACTAATTTCCTCTTCAATTTGAGGATATAGTCTCTGCCTTTTGGCCTCTGGCTTCTATGTAGACCTACTTGCAGGTGTGGTCTCTTCCCTATCTCGTTTCTTGCTTCTTTCCTAATTGAAAGGAGTTTGTAATGCTGGAATCTGTGGTGCCTCTGTCTGTAGTGGAGGGGCTTGCCCTTGACTCTGTTCCTTTGAGGTAGTTGGTTGGTATGTCATTGTTTCTTGCTATGTATCTACTACCTCCTTGCCCTTTGTTATACCTGCTGTTGGTGTAGTCCTTTCTTGGGCAACTTGTGAAGTTGCAGCAGTTGATGTGCCTTCTCTGACTTGTTGTGGCAGTTTGAATGACACCTGCCCAAAAGAATCCAAGTCAAGAGTATTTTCCAATTCTTTCACATTTTGCTCCATTATTTCTTCCTGAGTGAACTCTTCAACTAGTGTGCCTTCCACCCACTCATCTTGGTCTGCAAATTGTTCTATCTGTGGGATTTTGCAATGTTCATAAGCTGACAACCTATATTTTATTTTTCTGGCATTAATAAAGCCATTTGGGTCATAAGGTACCCACCAAAAACTTATTTTTAACCTGAGTTTCTCCCCCAATATTTGATTAGCATCTTGCTATCCTTCTTTTTTGTTCATGACAAAGGGGCCTACTTGGTCTCTAAATTTCAACTGAGCATTTTTCTTGGTGCTATGAAAATGAGTTAGATCTGAATTGATAAATTGCCTATAATATTCCAAGGCAAACAGTCTCATTGGTACATATCTTGGAAGTCTGTAGGGACACAACTCACAGCCATATATCCTGATGACAGTGTGATTCTGGTAAAAGTACCAATCACCTATTTTGTAGTTTTTTGAGAGCTGCAATATTTTCTGCAAGTCATAGGATAGTCTAGGAGGAGGAGTTCTCTTTAAGATAGAAGAGATTGGATAAACAAACATGTCAATGAACTCACAGTAAGAGTAGGGAGAGCTACGAACTTCATGAAAGACTGAGGTCCAAAAAATAATAGACCTCTTTTCTCCTTTAGAGTCCAATCTTTTGATGGGGCATTGGAAACAGTCTGGCTGATAATATAGGAATAGATAATAGATGTAGGATGAATACTTGAATACTCCCTCTCTATCCAGTTTCACTAGTTGGTCATGTATCTTATTGGCAATGAATTTTTCATAATTGTACTTGACAGCAGGGGGCTATCCTGGGGTAAATGCAGACAGTAAGACCAATATAGTTTCATCAATATGTTCACTTGTCTTGAAACCCAGAACATAAGATATCATATCAACAAGTAATTTACCCACTTCATTGAAATGTACATAGAGAAAAGGAGGTGGCCCTATAGGCTGGCGATCTGCTCTCATGAATACTTGGGCAATTTGGGCTATCTCTGAGCTGGAGAGTTTGGGACCTTCATCAAGCAAGAATTTCATAGAAAGAGGGAACAACAGCTCAGTTGGCTTGAAATTTAGCATTTGATTGATGGAGTCAGGAGTTATATGAAAGAGGATGCTCCCAGATGGAGACTTGACTGCCCTTTGAGTTGGTTCATAGTTTTCACAACAGAGGTGAATTATCTTAGGGAAGATATTGATAGAGGGGAGGAAGTATATGGGAAAATTTGATTCCCATATCCCATAAATATCATTGTTGTTTAGATAACTGTTCCTCAGCTCACAGAATGTCTGCAGGTGGTTTCTGTCACCAACCAAGTCTTGGATTAGGTAGTCCCTATCAGCCAAAGGTAGTGCTTCTAATTCCCTGTGGGGTGCATTGAGAGGAGTAATGTTTAAAGCCACTGGAGTCTCCATGGCTCAATTTTATGAGTGTGAACTTGGAGACTGAGGTCTGTGTGGATGAAATGAGTAGAACAGCAGTTTCAGGCCTCTTTCTGTGGAATTTTACAGATTAAATTTGGCCGAATGAACTCACGGGGTGAAAATGATGGTGAAAAAGATAACCTGCAGAGTTTTCTTTAGCGGAAACAGGATATGGGCAGCTCTGGGCTTTTTCCTTCGGCGCTCACAGAATAGAGTGAACTCGAGTTCGAGTCCACGGGAGAAACTTTGCAAAGGGAGACTGTTTTTACAGGGTTTCTTGGTGGAAAATTGGAGAAAATTGGGGCTATGGTGCACTTTCTGCAGGTGTTTTGATGGTTTTAACTTAAATTTGGAGTTCATAAGCAATTTAGCAGAGGAAACTGAAAATGACAGGGTTTGGGCATGACTGTAAGTAAATACCTGTTTTGATGGTGCGGTGAGCGATTAGCAGGGGTGACTCGAGCTGCGGAGTCAAGCTACAGAGCAAATTTGCAGGTTGATGGACTGTGCAACCTTGGTGGCGAATTGGTCATAAAATCGCATGCAGAGGCCTCCACTAACGCACAAATAGAAATAACCAAAAAACAGTCATTTTCGTGACTTTTAACACAATTTGGGCCTTTTTGGGCTTTTGGCGCTTTTTATGATGACGTCATCATGACGTATTTTTTGTCATGTAGCGGGTACGGAGGATGACGTGTCAGCTGACGTGGCAGATGACATAGTGGCGAGGTGGTGATGTCAGCAGAGGACATGGCGCTGCTATGGAACGGTGGCGGGCGACGTGGACACAACATCATCAGGTGACGCGGGGATGACGTCAGGGGGTAGGCGGCGGGGCGGTAAGCGGTATTCCCCGCACCGCCTTTGGACCATGCTGGTTTTGGAGAAGGGGGCTCTGATCACGCCAGGAAGCCAATGCATGGCAAGGGTATAGTAGAAATACCGCCCATCCCCTGGACACTAACGTTCGGCAGATGGGGGCTTCTGATATCGCCGCCAGCCGTTAGATCTATGGCACTGGATCCGACGGTCGACGGGTAACACAACTAGCGGGGGTTTATTAATGCAGGACCCGCACATTATTTAAATGTTTAATAATGTTTCGGGGGGTATAAAACTTTGGTTATGGTGGAGCGGTTATTCATTTAACCGAATATTAAATGAAACCCGATATATACATGGGTGCGTGGAGTTAACATATGGTTTAGGTGGGAGGGTTTAGCGCAGTTGTTTATTTAACCGGATGTTTAATAAACCCTGATTTTCCTCTTTTTCTTTTGAATGTCTTCCTATCTAAGTCTACCCTTATCTCTTCCAAGGGCCCAGATTAAGCAGTTTGGCTCCTTATTTTCTCTACCTATTTATTCATCTGCCAAGCTTACACTGTTTGGACAGATCTTTATTCTCTATTCTAAAGACAAGTAAATTCAAACATGATATAACCAACATTGAACTGTCTGGCTATTCATCAACTCTATGCATAATCAACCACCTGTACACAATGAAATTCTGCAACAATGGAACAGTAGTGGCATTTAAACTAGCACACTTTCTTGGTCTTTTGGTTTGGGGTTCATTTTTATCATTTTTTTTTACCAAACCATTCTTTTTTCCCTTTGATTTTTCTTTTAGGGCATACCCTCTTTTCATTTTTAAATTTTCTTCCTTTGTTTACAAAATATGGAGCCTTTGCAGCATGCAAGGATGAACATATTTGGCCCTTCTACAGACAATCATGAAAAATGAAACCTATTGGTATAGGAACCTAACAATAACCCAACATATTTGTTATTATTTTTTTTGCTCTTCTGAATATAATCTTTGGTCCAAAAAGTATTTAATGCTATCATTATCTTTTTTAGCTTGAGGTGTTTTCCCATTAGCTAAGGTCGTCATTTCTTTGGTGCATGTAGTATTGCCAACATTTCCTTCTCATAAATAGGTTTGTGTAAATACTTTCCTTTGATTGGACAAATTTCAAAATCAATGGGTATTCCTTCTTGCATTGAAAACAACACTAATTCCATTTCCTGAAGCATCACATTCCACAATAAAAAAATTTGTGAAGTATGGCATAGATAAGATCAGTGCATGGAACATTGCCTCTTTAAGATGTTTAAAGGCCTCCATTTCTTCTGGAGTCCAAGAAAATGCATCTTTCTTCAGTAATGACGTTAGATGTTTCATTACTCTCCCATAATTCTTAACAAACTTGCGATAATACCTTGTCAACCCGAGAAATCCTCGAATATGCTTTATGGTTGCTGGGATTTTCCATTCCTTAATGGTTTTAATTTTGTTAAGGTCTACCTTAACACCCTCATGAGATACAATATGACCCAAATATTCCACCTCCTATAATCCAAACAAACATTTGGAGATTTTTTCATATAATTGTTTCCCCTCCAATAGTTTGAGCACCCTGTCAACGTGTTGAACATGATCCTTCCAAGACTTGTTGTAGAGTAGTATATCATCAAAAAATGGAATTCACCAAACCTTGAAATTTGGAAGTTGCATTAGTAAGGCCAAAGGCATAACCAAAAATTCATAATGACCTCATGAGTTCTGAATGTTTTTTTTAGAATGTGTTTAGTCTTCATTCTAATTTGATTATATCCTGAACGAAGATCCAACTTGGTGAAGTAAATTGATCCATGTAATTCATCAAACAAATCAGCAATGACAAGAATGGGAAATTTATCTTTAATAGTGAGCTTATTGAGCTCCCTATAATCTGATACATAATCCATGATCCATCCTTATTGTGCATCAATGTTACCAGAGCAAGAAAGAACTTTGACTAGGTTGAATTACACCAGCCTCTAACATTTCTGCAACCATACATTCAATTTCACTCTTTTGGGCACAAGGATATATGTAAGGCCTAATGTTGGGAGGAAAACTTCTTGGAATCAAGTGAATCGCATGATCATGATCACAAATAGGTGGGAGGACTTTGAGAGTCTCAAAAATGTTGGAATGATTGTCCAAGACTTTTTGGAGATCTTTAGAAATACATGATTTCAATGTTTAAACCCCTAGTGAGTATAATTGTGCAATAATTCCCCATTTTTCTTTATTTAGAATATTTTTCATTCCATTTGATTATATTTCCTAGTTTCCCTATGATACCCCTTAATTCAACTTCCTTTCCTTCCTTCTTGAAAATTGAAATCTATTGTCCCCAAAGATATTAACCATTGGAATCCTAGTACAACGTTAGCACCACCCATTGGAATGGAAAGCATTGGACTATTAAATATATAATCCCCCATGGTTAGCTTTATATTATGGAACTTTCTAGAGCAATTTACAGTTCCTCCATTTGCAACCATCACTTGACACTCAAGTGCTAGATATAGGAAGCAATTCAATTCCTTGGTTATCTTACCATGAATAAAGTTATGGGTAATAATTGAATCAATAAACACTATTACCTTTTTCTTCTTGATATATCATTCTATCTTGAGATTTTGAGGAGTGGTAATTCCATCCAATTCACTACAAGATATGGTTAGAATAATTTATTCTTTCTCTAGGGATTGTTCTTGGTGTATGTTCTCCTCTTTTGATGTTTCTTGTTCCTTTTCTTCCTCTTATTAACAATATATGTAGAATAATTTTTCTTTGCACACTTATGACATTTAGTGTATTTTGTATCACAACTTAACAAATCCATTTTTCTATTTTTTCCTCCAATTGTTGTGGTGTCAACCTTGTAGGTTATGGAAGACTAACACTTCCATATTTATGGTTTTCAATGATAGACTTCCTTATTGCCATAATTTTATTTTCAACTTTTCTTCCAACCCTAAATGCCTTCTCCAATTAATCAGGTTCCCAAAGGAAAACCTCGTGTTGGATGTTATCTTTTAAAGTCCCTATGAAGGCATCAATCCTATGCTCCTTCCGAATATCGATTACCCTAATATTAAATTTTTGGAAGTCTTCAATGTGCTCTGCAATTGAACCCTTTTTTTGAGATTTATCAATTGGATAAAGAAGGTGTTCCTCTTTGTATATTTATAAGTGCTATCATTCCCTCCATAAAAATTGACCAGGTGACAAATAGTTTACAAGAAAAATCCATATATATCATACAAATCGATTGGGTTCTAAATATATGTTAGCCTCACTCTCACATTAAAAACAATTCTAAGTCCAAATAATTAAATTAATTAAAATCACGAAAGTTAGGATTTAATCCTACCTTTCTAGATTGAGTTTATTCCTCATGGTTAGGAGTCAGTTTAGGCTTAGTTGGTTGAGAGATTCTCTCCAACTAGTTAGGCTCCTAAATTAGTGTGTTGTTGAGATATTTTCTCAACCATAGTTTCCAAGATAGACGTACTATATTGAGACCAACTTCCTCATGTATTTATTTGTACTATTATTATTCTTTGTACATTGGATTGATTAATAATGAGAATGTGAGGAATGTTGTAAGGATGAGGTCTTTTCTGCCATGTCTGCTCTGTATATGTCTTGTATATGTCTACTATTTATTTTATGAGTATTTTATTATTAGTGGTTTAGTTTACGACAATTGGTATCAGAGCATCAATGGTTCTTAGGGCCTGACTAACTCCATGGTAGTCTTCCATGGAAACCTATTAATTATATTATGATCATGGCAATGGAATCAGAAGGGGAGACATTGTTTACATTCATATCTCACGCCATTTGTTGGAGAACTGGTAGCATGAAGATATTTTATTTTGAATGAAACATTGACAGTATCTAAAATTTATACAATCTGTCGGTGAGAATGGAGACCTACCATCTATATGAATCTCTATTGAGTGTGAAGAGGCTCTGCGTTAATATGTCTCTTAACCATTCTGTATTACCATTGGTTCAATCTGTCAATGACCTTTGCATATCTCTTTATACCATCACGATCCCTATTCCCAGACCATAATGTCTCAGCCATTGCAAATGCTCTTGGCTAGATTCAGCCATCCATACGTGTCTTGTCTAATTTTGTAGACCAGAGGGCCACCTCTCCTCCCAAGACTAGCTTTGATTCTTCCTCACTCAGTCCATAATTGATATCGTAGTCATAGATTATTTGCCAGGTCTTGAAGGGTGCGCACCACGAGTCATAGTTACCACCATTGTAATTAAATGGGCTGCACAAAGTGTCGCTTATCTTCCTATCGTAGTGGCTATCATTTCCAACCCAACCTCCATGGCCACAGTCAAGATAATAAAAATCCGCCAATGAAATGATGACTCGATAGCCGACAACAGTAATGTGCTTCGTGTTATTGGGGCCATTGTTCCACGTCTGGAGAATCGTGGTTTCCCTTGGTAGAATTTGGGGTCTCACCTTCACAGTGTCATCCAGCAAGACGTCCTCCCAATAAATTGCAGTCTTGTTGTGAGCAGTAATGTAGGGGTGCATTGTCGAGATGAATTTTTCGAGTAGTTGATCTAAGCTTCCTCCATCGGCCACAAATTTCTGAGTGTCAGAATCCTTTTTCCAGCACCCAGGAATGACCTTTTCGCTACCTCCATGATAGAAATTATCGAGGAACAAAGAGGCAACATCATCGATAACATTCTGCATGGACTCAAGGGTGTATTTGTATGCAGGCAATCTTAATACCTTACTAGATTACAACTAGGTCAGAAAACAATTTCATTTATTACTAGTAATGGAAGCCCTATAAGATCCAAGAGGTAGAGTGCTTATGAATAAAATGGCTCCTTGTAAGGCCATTGGTCCTTGGTGGCATGTTGGATCATTAATTGTGCAGAATAGTAGTTATTGATTATCTTGACTAATACATTGACAATGCCACGAGGAGCATGGCAAACATAATCCCATGGATTGTTCCTTATCCATGGTATAGTCCCCATGCCAGAGGATGTCGCCAAACCTTGTTCGGATACACCAAGAAGAGTGACGACCTTGCTTGATAGATTACGACTTTAGTCTTTGTATTCCAAAGCTCCATTACATTATTATGTACTGATCTAGCCTTCAAATGTCCGAGAGATCCAAGATTATCTTCAAATCTCTTCATGAGAAACTTTTGATATGCAGATGCCTCACACCTTACCAAACACTAAATCTTCTCAAGAAATTTAGAAGTTCTTAGAGTTCCTCAAGATGATTCCGGAGTGGTGTTCCTGTGAGCAATAACCAATGACTTCTTTGATAGTGCTTCAACTTAGCATTCAGTTTGCAAGATGCTTTTTTTTTATGCGATGTCCCTCTCCTTTTTTTTTCATTCGATGGGATTTTGTTTGGGTGAATTTTTATGAACTTGTTACCAGAAACTCCACCTGTGTCAGTGATATCAAACTGACCTATTATTTTTGCAATGTTCGAACCTTTTCTGAAGATGTTAGCTGCTTGATTAAAGGCTTCTTGGGTGAATAAATATCTTGATTTTATAGATGATGTAGTCCTTGATTTTGGGATAAAGTGATTTTATTCGAATTGGATAAACCAACTTGTTTGCCTTCTATTTCTGCAGTTATAGGGCCCTAAACAGGAACATTTTCTTCAACAAACACATGATCTACTTTTTGCATTGGAGCCCCACTATCTAATGCAGCTGAAGTAAGCATTAGTATATTGTCTCTACCTTGATTACTCGTTGATGAAACCTCTTCTATTCTAGAAGAAGGGATTGCATCTAATGTCATAGGTTGGGCATCCATTCGTAGATTGCACGTACTGCCTTCTGCATGACTTCTCATGGCATTTATTCTCTCTGTTTCTTTCTGTGAAGCATCGCTATCCATATTCACTGCTAGAGCTTTTCTTTGGAAAATTTTATCACCTTGAGGAGGGAAATGTGCATACTGACTTTGGTCTTGTCTCCGAACAGCATTTTCTTCAACGAAATTTCAATTTGAAGGAGCCCTTGAAATTCAATGTTACCAGTTCTGGTGAATTTTTTTTAATGATATTATGAAGACTCGATATCACCGGCAGATGGGTTTTCTTGTAGCTACATCCATCTAAATGAATGTTGACTTGAATTCATGGTACAAGTCTCGCTCTAGCTTTTTCCAGTGCACAAACATTAAGAGGAAACCGAGTGATTTCAATTTGAAAGGGGCCTTGAGTATTTTGGAAGGGCGAATTTGCAAGATCAAGAGTGTGGACATTGTTCAAAGTATACTGCAGAGAATATTTTGAAAAGACACATGTGGTATGTTTTTTTGGTAAGTATGTTTTTATATGCATAAATGGAACGATGCATATACCTTTACATACATAAGCTATAAAGTTTAAAAGGAAACGTGACTTCAAGTAAAATCATAAAGTTATAATAATTATTTAATGGGAAGTATGTAAAGGAACTTTTTAAAGAGTGATCATAAATTATTTTAATGATGGGATAAGGTATGCTTTTTAAATTGTAAAATTATTATGGAGTAATAAGTTTTTTGGAGTGAGAAGTAAGAGGTGATTCTTGTACATTTTGGAGGGATAAGGAGTATTTCTAATCCTTTATGTAGTGGAGTAATAAGTAATTTTGTGGAGTTATAAGGTGCATATTTTGTAAATTTGGAGCGATAAGTGAATTCATTTGAGTGAAAATCATTATTGTAATCCAAAGTAATATTTTACTTTGAGAGAAATTGAGTGAGTGTAAGAAGCTTTTGAAGACAATTTTCTTCCAAAGTTTGCAAGTGTGACATTCTCAATGAGAAGTTTACACTACAAAGTTGTGACATTCAAGAATGATGTACTTCATTAATTAATAAAATCATAATTTTTTGTGATGTTTGTTTCCTAGATCCGCCTGAAATTGAATAATGGGATCTTAGGTATAGTTTGTGTAATGAATGTGTTGCACAACTTGTGTTCAGATTATCAAAACTCTCTCTTTGTATTATGATTAAAAAACTACATGCACATAAAAAAAAGCTCCTGTTATCAAGCTTAAGTACACAAGCACAAAGAATCACATCATCAACTTGATAATATGATCTTCCAAGCAAGCACATTTCACATCATGTAATCAAAGCAATCAAGTTAAGGACGCTACAAAATCAAGCAAGTTCAAGCAAGTTATCTAACAAGCAATCATCATCAAACAAGTGTATTCTATTCTACAAGTGAGCAATAAGAAACAAAGGAAGCAAGTGTGTCATTCAAACAACCAAGAAAATGAGCGTGTCATTCAAGCAACCAAGCAAGCGAGCAACTCAAAATCAAGTGCAAAACTTCAAAGCACAACATCTACAATAAATGAGCCAGTGTGAAGTTGATTGAAGCATTCACAAAGTGTCAGTGAAGCATTCAAGCAAACCAATCGTCATCAAGTGAGTGTGAAATCAAGAGTTCAAGCAACCAAGTTATAAAACTCTAGCAAGTGTTTAACGCATCAGCAATAAGCAACAGTACAAGCGAGCTTGAATTCAAAGTGAGCAAGCTAACATGGAGACACAGATTCAACTGTCCCAATTTCTTAACAATTTGATTTTATCATTGGCTAGCAACATGGTGAACATCAACAAAACAAATCTTGCTGATATTCAAGTGTATCTTCAACATGAGCATGAAATGATTAAGTTTCTTCAACTCAAAGAGATGAGTTGTAATAGAAGAGTGATGTTTCCAATTCTTTCATCCATACAGATGAAGATAAAGATGTTGATTCCAAGTCACTAATCCAACCAACTTCAAGTGTCGAAGTGGTCCCTGATCTAGTTCAACTTTCTTCGAAACCAATCATCAAGCCATGGGAAAAACTTAAAAGTAACAAAAATTGATGAGGATTAGGATATGAGAAAGATGAAAACAACTTGCATATCCCCGATTCTTCTAAGCCGATCAAGTTCATCAATGCACAATTTCTTGATCCAATAACATTAACAAGGCATGAGACAGTTGCAAACAAACAAAAATACATGAAAACTGAAGTTTCAGTCAAACCAAAATGCCTTCATTGTTACAGAACCTGTCATCTGGAAGACCAATGTTTTGATCTCCATCCTTCTCCCGATTGTGACAAGCCACATTTTTCATCAACACAATGCAGCAAACAACAACAATCAAGCAGATTGAAGATCGATTATTCATGGATTGATCCCTGGGAATGGTCATCCACGGTCAGAAGATTGTATAAGTTTTACAATCGAATTCACTCACACATATTGCAACCAACAGTAAAAATGAAGATGGTACTCTCATGCAGTTGAATGGGGGAGTACACCAGTGAAGCACTCCTACACCTGAAGGGGGGGAGTTTAGAAATAATTTGAAGAAAATTGTCTCTCCTTTCAGCTGACAAAGGGGGGAAAATGTCAATGAAATTGACAGTGGTTGTTAGACTGAAAGTCTTGACAACATCAGCGAAGCAGCCAATGGGAATTTCTAGTGGTTGTCGCACTAAAAGTCTCGACAACATCAACAAAGAATCCAGTGGGAATTTTCATTAGCAAGTGAGAATCAACAAAATTTGCGAGTGGGCAATCAATAGCAAAGTCAACCGTGAGCAGTTTTCAAACACAGCAAAAGCAACAGTGAGTTTCTTTTCAACGTCATTAGCCAGTGGGCGTTCTCAATATTTTTTCAATGGAAAAAGGATGTTGATTGCAAGCAAAGGAAAAATGGATCCTTTTGCAACTTGGCACATGATGGAGTTGTCAAGCGACATTTAGAGATGAATCACACATGCAGTTGATTCATGTTCTCTTCATATTTGAGTTTTTTCAGCATCCAGCTTTGGTAGTTTTTTAGGAAAATGTTTTTTGAGGATCAACAATTTTAGCATGAGAACTTGGAAGATGGTTCCTGGTTCTTAATTTGGACTTATCATTGTGGGGGGAATGTTAGCCTCACTCTCACATTAAAAACAATTCTAAGTCCAAATAATTAAATTAATTAAAATCATGAAAGTTAGGATTTAATCCTACCTTTCTAGATTAGATTGTTTGTTCCTCATGGTTAGGAGTCAGTTTAAGCTTAGTTGGTTGAGAGATTCTCTCCAAGTAGTTAGGCTCCTAAATTAGTGTGTTGGTGATATATTTTCTCAACCATAGTGTCCAAGATAGACGTACTATCTTAAGACCAACTTCCTCATGTATTTATTTGTACTATTATCATTCTTTGTACATTGGATTGATTAGTAATGAGAACTTGAGGAATGTTGTAAGGCTGAGGCCTTTTCCACCATGTCTGCTCTGTATATGTCTTGTATATGTTTGCTATTTATTTTATGAGTATTTTATTATTAGTGTTTCAGTTTACAACAATATAAAGATGAAATATGTACCTTTTGTGAGGGTTACACATCCTATAGATCAAAATATTGCTCCATCTAAATTATCCATGTTACCATATCCTTGCCATCAAACTTCCTCATATCTATCTTTGGAATGTGTTGGTTCTTAAATCCCACATTGGATTCTCTAAAATTGTAATTCATATTCCTTTTGTCCTCATCATGGTTTTCATGGATTACCTTGTCACCACCGGGAAACCTTTCTTGCAAAAACTTTTTCAAACCTTCCATGTCTTCTTTTAAACCATTCATGTCACTTTTTAAACCTTCCATGTCTCCTTTTAAACCATCCATGTCATATTTTAGGTCATCTTTGGTTGTTCTTTGTAAGAGCAAAATTTGTTGCACTTGGCCCCGTAATTTTGATATATCATGCTCCAATTATTCTTCTTCATGTGTCATAGTAGATATTTATAAGGGCTTAATGGGTGCAGTTTTTTTTTCTTATGAGGAATTGTAGAACCCAATACTACTATATATACTTCAATATTCCCTTGGAATCACTTCAAACTGATTTTTCAAACAAAAGTTATGCAAATTTTTAAACAAAAATACTCACCTTTTTCTTTCTTTTAGGATATCGATCTTAAAATCCCTATAACTTTGTAATTTGGGTTCTCCGAGTTCTTAAATTTATTTCTTTGGTAACTCTCTTATTCTTGTTTCCAACCCCACAAGTCTAATCATGATTAGATTATTCAATAAAGAGTTATGCCAAATCTCATGCAATGACCTGATTATAGACTGGTTCAGTAGAGCAAAGTTGTACGGTATGCCACATGTCATTGTTTCTACCTTCTTCCTTGAAATTTATATACTAAAAACTAAATTTTGTTGACTTTTAGCCTATTTTTACAAAATTCAAATCTAATTCCTGAAACGAAAGTTATCAATAGTTTCCCTAGGGCACCTATTTGAGACTGAATTTTGGAGCCTGCAAAAACCCTAACTTCCTTAGATAATATCTTTGAAATACAATGAACCAAGCTCTAAAAATTTTACACGAAGTGCACCAATATTTTGGCTCCCTGTGTTAAGACTTTCATCTTCTGAAGCCTTGTAAAAAAACATTTATAGCGAAAATTCCAAGATGACTTGTTTGAAGAAGTGAAACCCTAGAAGCCAAAGCTCTTGTACCAAATGTTATGAAACCAACTCACAAAAGCATAGATCAACGAATTAAAAATATTCTCTTCAAGGGGGAACCTTCTTTACATTACGTATATGAAAAATTATTGGATTATACAAATGACAAGGCCTCCTTTGTATTTGTAAGAGTTTAAGGGGTCACAATATAATAAGAGCCTACATAAAAATGATATTGCAAGGGAAAAACAATAATGATAGTGGGCTTTTATGGGCCACAATAATAACAATATCGGGGCTACATGGGAACAGAAATAACAATAATTGGGATACATTGGTATTATAGAGACCTAACAGGTAGTCACTACCAAACCAAGTAGTCTTATTTTGACCGGAATATTATCATCAGGAATCCAGAATCTCACTCACCTCCACGTGACAAATCACACAACACAAGGGAACAGATAGTCCCATACCCAACTACCTCAAACACATTACACCACATAATTTAACATAGCACATAACATGTACACATGGAAAAATACATGAACATATAGCACAATACCATATACACATAACACACATGCATATACACATGACTCATGACATTGTAATGCAAAATCCATACACCACACCATCTCTATTTCTGTGAACCAATCCATGCTACCTCTTATGTCTTTCCCATGATTCACTGCATGTATCCAAAATCCAAATCCACGATCTGATGTGTTCTTAATTATCCATGCCTGTCCCAGCATGCCACAAATCACATTGCTTTCCCTTTTATTGATGTATCCTTCAACATTCCTTTTTCATAATATAAACATGGCACATTATCATAATCATATTCACTTGATAATAAAAATCATAAATCAAGCATATCTAATTTTTCCCACTTGATTCCTTATCAAATCGAGAGCCACAAACATGTCATCCATTCATATACTAAATGCATAAGCATAAGGCATCATTCTTCCACAAGAAAAATCCAGATAATAACATGTCAATCACAAGGGCATGATATGCATTTTTATTCAATCATCAACATGATCATAATAAAAACACAATGTAATTTCTCCATAAATTCTAAGTTAAGAGAAATTCCTTTATCTGTGCACATCACATGTGGCATTGAGAACAAAAGTTCCCAACATGGCTAAGGCGTTTTCTACTTCAACCCGATTTACTTTACCTTTTTTTGTTACATTTTATCATTATCCTACCACTATCCATTCACCCCTAGGGACTCAACCAATCCAACTAGTTGACACCTTTTCCTTCCTATCTTTAGCTATGCTTTAATCATATGTTGGGCTTCTTTTATGGATTACATTGTCTGTTGGGTTCCACTCAGCTCTTCCTGATATCCATTAGTTTCTTCTTTCCCAAATAAATTATAAGACCCTCAAAACATGGAAGGCAAGAACAAGAAGGAAAAATAAAGAAAACATAGAAATCCAAACAACAATACAAAACCATAAACAAAGTGGCATGGCCATGTACCAATCATAGTCAAAATCATAAATCAAGAATAATACCAATTGTGAAACACCAAATGCACAAAAATTTCAATGGATAAGAAATCGATCACCATTAATCCTGGTGATTCCAATGGTCGATAAATAAAATATCAACTCAAGCCTTCTTCAATATTTTATGGAAACCTCTTTTTCCCTGTAACTCCCTGCAACGCAATGCCATACACCCACGATTTTCAGTGCATTAATAAATAAATATAACATAATATTTTTCTTACCATGTTGTACCAACCACATTTCCTTGTATCTGAACACATATCTCATTTACTTATTATTCACATATTTCAAAATACAGGACATAAATAAACATATTTTTCTCTCAATCACAAAATTTCAAAAACCAGAATTTGTTACATGCACATATCAATTGTCAAAGATTTCAATTTTCTTTACAAGTTTAGTTGTGATTTAGAACCAACTATTATATTCAAACCAACATTCTAAATTCCATTTAACCTCTTGTACCAAGACCAAACTGCAATTTAAATTTAGCCTTTATACTATGACTAATGAGAAACGTAGTTGTGATCTCAAGGGAATTAACTTGAAACAATTTATCATACCAACACTAACTCATGCATAATCATCCCTTTACAATATTAAAATTTATATTTTTTCTGCAAAATTATTGGTCCTAATTATTATTAATCTCTTTATCGAGACCATCAGCCTAATTCAAGAATTAGCCTTTCCACAAGTAAACATAACATCATGTATCTTTAGCTTCTTTGTTTAAGGCGCAATAACAAGTATCTCATAAATTTGACTATCATAAACCACATCATCTTTGACACCTTCATCCATGTCCTCATCATATAAGACATACTGTCTAGTGGGGGAATCGTCATCATGTGAAATGTTCTTTGAATTCTGATAAGTTAAGACATGCTATTTTATAGCAGTCTCATTATCTTTGCCACATTCTTTAGATTCTTTTTGCTAGGAAAATACCCCATACGGGAAAATTAGATATTTCTTGAAGAGGATGAAGAACATGAGGTAAATTTTGAGAATTTCAGATAAGCTCTAATATTATAGTCTCAAAGAACGGTTCCAATCCATCAACCTATAACATCTATTATCTTATAACTCATTAATTTTCATATTCATGACTATGTCATGCGTATGAAAACAATCTCACCATTAATACATGTATAAAATTATTCAATCATAGTGACAAACCCAAC
The DNA here is from genome assembly GCA_031772625.1 of Pinus tabuliformis. Classification (NCBI taxonomy): domain Eukaryota; kingdom Viridiplantae; phylum Streptophyta; class Pinopsida; order Pinales; family Pinaceae; genus Pinus; species Pinus tabuliformis. The sequence goes on from CM062819.1 coordinate 155,383,544, forward strand.
ACCTACTTATGCAGGCAAGCAATCAACCTACCATTCTCCTTCATGTTCTTACAACCAGTGTGAGCAGGTAACCACAGAGTTGTGAGAACTTTTTCTACAAGGTCTATACAAGACCTTTGCCTCTAAATGTAGCATGTCCAAATATAGAACATTAATTCCCCACCTCTCAGTGAGATAATGACCGTAGATGCCCTAACCAGCCACTTCACATGCTACACCATGTTCCTTAACAAGGAATTAACCAAGTAGAATAAGCATTCATAAGTTAAGGGTAACATCAACATATGGAAACAACATGCAACCTACACTAAGGTTCTAAGACCCTTCCAACCTACAAGTTATATGATTTCCACATCCCAACTATCATATACTACATATCCCTATCATTCACTCAATCGAGCGGTGTATGACAAATGTTTATCACCCAGGGATTTTCCTCAAATTACTTATGTCACATAATGATTCTCATGCACAATCTTATTAAGTACACAAGATCACATTACTCAATCCATATGAAGATATGTTACTAATAACTATACTCACCTCCTTGCAAGCAGTTCTTCCAACATTAAAGAAGAGGCAACCTTCCTAAGTCACACCCATCAGTGGACCTTCAAGATGTCAAATAGAAAGCACAAGCATTTCCAAGGCATTTCTCAAAATAGCATGCCAAATATCCTTGCAATTAATATTAAATCCAACCCAACACTACGAGTAAGATACCATCATACACACATTCAGATATTACGCTCAAAATTAAATTCCATCCTCGATCCAAGGATCCATGCATTAGTACCATGCTACATGCTTGAATTACAAGGTAACTATCAATTTGCATGTAAAAAATCAATTTCAAACAGGGTTTTAAAACCTAAATATTAGTTTAGTTAATTTTCTAAAAATCATTATGAAATCCCCCTTCATAGGAACTTTGTTGTTAATTTCCCATGATACAGCCCATCTGGTCCAAGAGTTGAACATAGATGCTCTAATGCCACCTATAAACAACCCACCTTGAACTCAGTGAAGTGTTGTTAGGTGGATAAAGCCCTCTTTCTCACAAGAGCAATCTCCATAGATCCTAAAGGAAACTAGAAACAAACTGACAATTGAACAACCCTTTTCCTAAGCTTACTTTGTTTGAATTGTAAATACAAGAGAAGGAGAATAAGCCTCTTAACTATTTGTGAAATGCTTGATGAAGATTCTTCCTTTGTCTCAATGAAGCTTCTGAATACTCAAAAATACCTATAACCACAGAATAAGAAATATCAAAGGCATATGCAACATAAAAATTCAAGCAAGCCTAATCTAATGATCAAGGAGATTAGAAATTGAAATCATCTTAATGAATATCAAAAGAGACATAAATCATTCATCATTTCTGTAAGACAATACAATGGAAAAAAGGACTCATTTGTATTAATTCAAGGATAAAGAAGAGCCTTACAACCTTTGCCTTGATGTCATGAGATTCTTCCCAAATGCCTCCAACCATCTCCTTAGATGATAAGCCTACTAATCTCAATCCAACAACATAATTCTATCTTCTCTGACCTCCTCAATCCCTCTAACCTATAGTCAATATATAGACCAAGAGGAAGAAGTTTCATATCCAAAAGAGAATAATGAGATCCTCTAATTGGGGGATTAGGGTTCCTTGATGAAAGGGAATTAACTCCATGATCTGATGGGTATGGCTCGAATAGATATGACCTCAGAAGCTTTCAGTTGGGATATATTCGACCAACTATGCTTCTGGAATTCAATTTTTATTTTTACTTTTCTTTGATTTCAATGCACAACCTATAATGCAAGATAGGCCGTAGTCCTCTGTAGATTTCAGAGGTAGAAATTAAACAAGCGTAGAAACTGACTAGGAAAAGCATGAAGGTCATACTTAGCAAGTTATAAAAGCCATTTTACTGAATATTCCCATATCCTTCAAGGGTTTTTTATTGTTTTACCTCTAAGGGAGTGCAATGGAACATTTTTATGGATGGCAAGAAATCCATTTTTCTAATCAAGTTTCATGGTTAAAAAATGACATTTAACATATAGCCCCCTAAAGTGCAATGTCTAAAAAGTATTTTTTAAATATTGAAGCTCTTTATCATGCCAAAGATTGGCTCGGAGACAATGGTCATAAACCTACAAGAATCATTCAAGGATTACAATGCAATATATATAATCATCACTAAGGTAGGAATTCCCATACTCAAAGTAAAACTAACTCAATGAACAATTACAGAAAAACTAAAGAATCATATCGAGAGTAGACATAGTATTGGCATAGCCATTAGCTATGAAATTTTCTAAAAAATCGTGAATATAAAACTCCTCGCAACCTGGATTGATGAAAATAGATCCAAGGTCTTGATCTCCATCTCTCGATCCATAGTACGAATCTAACCATGCGAGTGAATGTCTCAAAGTCAAACATGGTAGAAACCACTTGATTACCAGTCAATGATGTGAATCGTTAACAAGTGCGAGAGAAACCACCAATAATGACGATGGAGTTCAAGGTACTTTTAGTACAATCTATTAAGTGTGAATAGATGATTTGAAGTCGAACACTCATAGAATTGTTCGTTTGAAGGCCAATGATAAGAACCTATCGTCGAAGGCGAGAAACTTACCATTAAGGCATGTAGGCCTCAACATACTGAACATATCTAGATCAATTTCCTAGATAATGAGTTGAAGTCATTAGGAAGCGACCCATCGCAGAAAAGCCTACGAAACAAAACATAATGTCAAGTTTTTGAATAATAGTTTGCAAGAACTTACATAGGGATGACCGATGCAATAGAAGGCTAAAATTTGCAAAGGAATGTGAACTGAGGTTGAACTTCTCTTGAACACATAATGAAATGATAATTAACTTAGCAATATTTGACTCAACAATATTACTCAAAACTAGATGAAGACCTTCAATGGGTTTTGATTAAATGTAAGAAAAATGGATTCCCCAGCTCGGACATAAATGTAATGGAGTGTCATGTTCAAGAGCAACATACTACCTTTATGATGAATGTAAAATGAATACCTTTTCCCATTTTTCACTCACCATTACTGGAAAGTACCTCTTTATTTTTTACAAGCTTGAGGAGGATAACATATTATATTCATATAAGCTCATCCTTCAGAATAGTCCTCCGAAGTATTTTTAATGAACCCTAGGAAGGAGTGGTTCATTCTCATCATGCTTAATGAGTCTTGTGGTGTTTAACTTTAATGACTGTACTAAAGTGGTAATTTGATGTCTTTTTCACATTTAAAGAGTTTGAAAAGATACAAAAAGAAAAATCATTTACTTCTTTTACTATAAAATTTTAACGAGCCTGAAAAAACTAAAGCTTGGTGTTTTTCAATTTTAAGGAGTTTGAAGAAAAACATAAGTAGATGTTGTCATGTTATTTTTCATAAGTCTAGTCTCAAAAAGGATAAAATAATACAGGAGAAAACTCTATTGACCATAATTATTCAACGTATAACTTTTTCGTAAATTGTCCAGTTCAATCTGTAAAAGGGGTAAACTTATCCTGAGTGGACAGTTGTTCATTTACTTTTACGAGTTTGAACAACCAAGTGCTCAACAATATTTTCATGTTTCGAGAGATCGAAAAGGGCTTAAAACAAGACTTTATGGTTTCTCTTTTTTATTTTTATTTTCAAGAGCTCGAAAAATGATCCACTTTCATGTTGTAATCTATTATGCACATTAAACTCAATAAATTATCATAACTGCTCAATATTATGATAAAAAACATTAAAATTTTGACTTTTAAGAGGCTCAAGGCATAAAAAATAATATTTTAATGACCAAAAACTTATAAAAGTTCAAAAAGTAATTTCATTTTTACCATTTTCTTTTTAACCATTTTGAGAGCAGAAAGAGGGTTTTTTACCACCAAAATTCTGAGGTTGATTCCAAGCAAACTGGTAGACGAAATCATGAACTGTTTCATCTAGGTAATAGATCTCTCGAATATCCACCTTTTCATTGGTTTCAATTTCATTTTTAGGCTTCCATTTCATTTGTTTATTATTTTATTTTTTGGGGGGATATGTTTAAAAATATACCCTCAGGCCTGTGCGATTAATCCTCATCGGAACCGCACTATCTGATAATTTTTATTGTACAAACGCATGTGGTCTGCGTGTTTTCCCTAATGAGGGACTACACAGTATCCACTTTGTCCAGTAAAAAATGGTCGCACAGGCGCCAAGGGTTTTTAAAATTCAGAAATTCCACCCCAAAAAATCCAAAAAAAAATTCAAAAGTTATTTGAACTCCTTCTAAATGTCATTTTCAGGGTAATTGATCTTTCAAAATGGAATTGAGGGAGAGATACCATGAAAACCATGATGGAGTAGCTTTGGATAATTTGGAAATGTTGCATGTTTTAAGAAATTGCGGCCTCTATAAATACTAGATAATCTCAGGCATGAAAGCTCAAATGGAGATAATGACATGGTTGGTGAGAACCTGGGATGTCCAAGATCAATGTTTTGTGATCGAGGATCGTCGTGTCTCCATTGATGTTGACGACATCTATTTTTTGACTAGGCTCCCCCATAGAGGGATTGATATTTCTTTATTTTGGTAAATATCAGGTGGAGATGCTACTTTAGGATATTTATGATGATATTGTGGGAATGAATAGCTAAAGGACAGCATGATTTATATTCAAAATATTGGTGACCTAGCCTTGAGAACTATATCTTTCATGGTTAATAAAATGTGTGTTATTGCAACTCTTCACTTGGACACCAAGGTCCAGATGTAGACCGTCAAGGAATGTTGGCAGTCCATGATCTTCAACTGGTGCGAGGCAGTGGTTGTCAACATGAGAGGACAGTTAACCAGAGATAAGAATGGTAAACTGAAGAAATTTGGTTATGGTGCCATTCTCATTTCGTTTTCTCTAGAGAGAATTTAACTCCTCAAGCCATAGCAGATTTTGGTGGATGAGGGAGGGCCTTAAGATCCACGGATGCTGAGGTGGGTCTTTCTTATGGCTCATCCTGGAGGTGATGGTCCAGTGGTGAGATATACTCTCAAGTTTTTTGTATGGTTGGGTCAATAGATCATCTTGATCTAGGATTTCCCATATGTCAGGATGGATTATAGGGATGACCCAGATATCCCACTTCCAGCAGGGATGCAGTGGGGTGACCTAGGTAAAAACTTCTCATTTTGATGTTTTCTTTCGTTTCTAAATTTTTATGTGTTTTTGTCTTCCAAGGCTAATTATTTGAAATTCTTATGCAGATATAGGCCCAATTCGACTGGCAGGGCTATGGTGTTTTGACAGGCGGGGTGACCAGCCTATAGCATTTGCAACACTATACCCAGATGTAGCAGAGGCACTAACTGAGATGGAACACAACCTAGAGAGGTTGACTATAGATATCCCAAATACTAGGACCGATGATTTACCTCCCCAGTACTAGAGGCATGTGTTTGGGGTTCCAGGACCACTTAGGTGACTGTTATGCTAGGTTGCTCGTGCTATAGTTTTCTATAATGAGGATCATCATGTTTAGTTGCTTAGTCTTTTAGGGCTACCTTTTGATTTTTTTATCAGCATATTCGGATATTAAAGGCCACGGGGCCTTATGTCCTTGGTTGACATATTTTTGTATAACACACTCTCTACAGACTTTATCTTAATGGAAATTGTTGCAACAATTTCTTTCACCAAAGAAATCTACAAATTCTTTGTTTATAAATTGTCAATTTCCTTCTTGGATAAATGCTCAAACATATGCTTATTTATGTTTTTGAATGAATTATTAATTCTTTTTTATAATGATAAATTTAATTTTAAAATAGTCCTATTTTTATAAAAATATAATGGTATATTTTTATGGAAATATCTATTTAAAGTTAAAAGTTATGTTATGAAAAATTATTTGGGTCAAGCCTAAACGTAAAACTAAGTTAAAAAGTCAAATCCTATGGCCCACCCCACACTTAACTTTTTAAACTCCACCATTTTCCCATGCCTCAAGATATGGGCGCATTTAACCAAAGAGGGGGTGACATTTAACCAAAGGGGGGTCGGAAAAGGATGGTTTTACCTTACCTCTTTTTACAGGTGAAATTCAATTATCAATTATAGGTGCATGTAAAATAAATTTATAGATACATGTTAATTTGCATTTACTAGTGCGGGTGAATTGAGGTTATTCATGTAAATATATTTTACCATGGGAGGGTGAGGTAAAAGAGGTGTAGGTGAAATAAATTTAAAACTATATGGCGAAATGAATTTACTGTGTAGGGGAAATAAATTTTACAGGTACATGTGAATTTGAATTTACTAGTGCAGGTGAATTGAGATTACACATGAAAGTAAATGGAGGATAAGTGAAAATGTGTTTTTTCAAGGAAGGAAAAACAATACATAGTTTTGGGAATACAAGAGAAGGAAAAACAACACATGGTTTTGGGAATACAAGAGAAGGAAAAACAACACATAATTTCAAATGAGTGGATGAATTTATTTAATAAAATTATTTAAAGATATATTTTCTAAATTTCATTTAGTAAATTCATGAAAATATAAAAATATAAAATTCATTTACAGAATATTTGAAAACATTTATAAAATATTTCCTTCCAAATATTTTATGACATTGGTGAAGCATTGTCAAAAAGTGACATAAAATCATTCCAAGCAGATCTTCAGTGACAACGTCACAAACCCCATATTTTAAGGCATATAATTATCAATTGAAAAAAAAATGGCATAATCAACACCTCTATATTTCAAGGGCATGGATATATCAGCATTCAGAAGACACCTAGTAGCAGAAGATCAGTAGATTGAGGATCATTTTGAAAATTTTCAGCAGTCATTCAACTCATTTCTAGATATCAAGGAACAATACTTTCAAATGGTTCCAAATTTGTGGCAGAGTATCCAGGGATTGTTTTATTTTTATTTAGGATATTATTCCATAAATATTGTAGAATTTTAGGAGAATTTTATTCTATATATTCCATCATTTGTAATAAACAGGTATTGGATTTTGATGCCAAGAACCTATCATATTTGTAAAAAAATTATTACAGAATTCCTGATCAAAGTCTTATGACTCTGGTTTATGGCAGAACTTATGTTTCTTGTTGTTTTTACAATACTTTCATACTCTCTTTCTACACATGTTCAAGTTTTCATACACATGTTCAATTTTTCATAGAAGATTCTGGGTAAGAATAGATTGAGTACCAATCATTCTGAAATCCCCTGTAAAATTATAATCATTTAAAGAGATTAGTTTATTGGACTATTTTTAGGATATATCTCCTCTACATATTTACTAATTATTGCCTTCTTTCATCCTCTAAAATGTGTTTTTTTGGGTTGTAGAAGTTTTCTACCCACATCCAAATCTACCTAATTTATTAAGTATTTAGTTTGACTGCTTAATTATCAAGAATATCCTTATATTCTGTTGTCAAATTGTTTATAAATCATTTTATTATGTCAGGCTGGAAGCTGACACTTTGAGGAAGGACTCTATAGCAGTGGTATTTATTCATAAATATGGATTGAGCAATCACCAACAACCACCCAAACTAAATCATAAACCTGGCCATTGTGCTTCATAGGTCGTTGTGTAGTGACATTGAGTAGCATTAAACAAGGCCTCATAACAACTAAGGGAGACACCTTTATTTCAAGGGCCATCTTGAACCTAAAGGCTGGTTGAGTTGGTTTCTCAGCGTAGTTTTTGGAGCCAAGAAATGCCTACGGGAAACAAGTACAACAGAAACTACTACTTTTGATCTCATTTTATTTTATTCAATATGTGGATGGATATTGTTTTTACTTAAAAATGTTGCAAATGTCTATTTAACACATAATTGGCTAATGCATCGGTTAATGTGTTTAAATTTCTTGTAATGTGTTGATATTCAATGTAATCAAACTTCATTTCCAAAAGATGGACCTGTAAATACATCCTTAACATTGATGGACTTCTTACTGTGTAGACATTGTTTAAATATAATACTATGAGTTTTCAATCTAACCTAACAATAAAATGTCGAATGGAAAATGAGATGGCATCAAATAATAGTTCAATAACTACACTATATTATGCTATGTTGTTTGTTGTTTGACCTAGGCATATCCCATGAATGGAAACTAACTCATCACTGGGTGAATAAATAACCGAAGCTACGGAAGACAAATTTTGAGTACTATGGTTAGCGCCATCAACAAATCCAATGTAAGTTTGAGGGGACGTCAACATCTGCAAATCAAGTATAAAACAAGATAAGTAGGAGAAGTAGTAGTGGGCTGTAAAAAATGTGAAAACTACTGCCCGCACCTATAAAATTATAAGTAATGTACAAGTAGTCATGAAATTATTTTTCCATAATATCTCTTCAGGTAAAGACTATTTATCAGCTTTCCTAAAGAAACACCATCATAATTGACCAGCTCATTGGCCCCTTTAGCTAGTATGTGTTTTACAATGTAAGGGCCATGCCACATGGGCGCGAATTTACCTGCACCTAATTTGTCATGAGCTTGATCATAGACCTAGACTAGGTTACCTTCTACATAAGAATGATATTTGACACTTTGATCAAATTGAACCTTAACTCATTTTTTATGAGCCTCGCTAGCCAAAGCGGCCTCACAACAAGTTTCAACTAGACGTGCTAAGTGAAAAAAATGCTCTTCCTCTACGGAGATCACTAGTAATAATTCAATGGATAGCCTCAATGATGGAATTTCACATTCAATCGACAAAATTGCCTTCAAACCATAGACAAGCTAGAAGGGAGTGAAACTCGTAGATGTTTTCAGAGTATTATGGTATGCCGACAAGGCTGGAAAAAGTGTGGTATGCCATTCTCCTTTATGAATACCAACTATTTGTTTGATCATGTTTGTTAAAGATTTATTGACAGCCTCAACTTGACCATTTTCCTATGGATAATAATGGGTAGAGCTATCATGGCATAGGCCAAGCTGTGCAGATAGTTCAATAATCATAAAATTGTGAAAATGGCTACCATGGTCCATAGTTATGGCATGTGGGCCGAGAAGTCACATGATTGAAAATGAAAATTGTTGTAGTTTCATTGTTTTCCTTGTATGTAGGTATCGCCTAAACCCATTTTGTAAAATAATAAACTACAAGAATAATATACCCATGCCCCTCGGCCGAGTGAGGGTTACATGTAACAAAATCTGTGCCCATTTTGTAAAGGGATCAACAGCTATAATAGGGTGAAAAGGTGTTGGGCGTGAGATCCACCAAGGGTAGTTTTGACACTTAGAGTCTAGATTTTGGTGCAATTTTGTAATTCCAATGTAAAGACTGCATTTTGTGGGTGCAGAGGGCATATTTGTTAAAGAGTCATAGGGTTTTCCGCCCTTATTTTGATAATGTAATGTTAGTTGTAGAAGATCTACCCATGGTCCACGGACCATGGGATTGTATAAATAGAGCTAAGCTCTAAGTAGTTAGAAGAATAATCAACAATGTCAAAGAAATGAAGATGTATGCGAGATATTTCTCAAGTGTAAGTTTAATTTTTGGGTCGTAGCATAGGTAGAGGCTCTGCAACTGAGTGCACAGAGGCCTAGTAGTCTGCAGCTAAGTGCCTGGACCCCTGCAACTGAGTGAGCAAGGCGAGTCGACTCTATAATCATCTGGAAGTATTAATAAAGATAATTTTTCTATCATTTCTCTGTAGTTATCTCTTGTTTATGCATTTGTTATATTGGGTATGAATTTCACTTCTAATGCTTATATGATGTGTGAATGTGTATAATTGTATTTGTTAAGTAAACACAAGTAAGAACATCTGTTTACGCAAAGCTAACTAAAATCCGTTAATAAGATAAGTAAGATACTTAGCCTAGTTTTGGAGATATCACAGTTCACTGCCCTAGCAGCATGAAAGGACTTCAACCCCTGGTTAGGACTGTGCCAAAGCCGATTGTAACAGATCGTGAAGGTACGCAAGGGTGGAATAGAGCACGAATCGACCCGCATGGAGGCAGGTATAGTTGGAATAAACTGACATCAAAACCATCTCAAGGGTGTGGAAACATGGTTCCAACATCCCCCCATACTTCTTTGAGTGAGACTTCAGTCTACGCTCTACAGGCTGATGCTGAAAGGGCCAATAGTGTAGGGTTTTTTTTTGCTAACTAATGTTGAACCTGGGTCGGCCCCCCTTAAGCCAAAAAATGGTTCCGTTGCTAGAACAGGAATCTAAATAAGAGATGTGTGGTGTCTTATCATTGGAATCTAGCTAAGAAAGAAATTGAAGGCTGGTTGGACAGAAGAATTCACGAGTTCGCAGCACAGGAAGATAGAAACCCGAAACTATCAAAAGAATAGTGGTTAGATAGCTACCTAAATAAGAAGATCCACGAAATATTTTTTGCATCCTTCCCTACTGAGCTATATGAGTGGATCGTGAAGCTAGTAGATAGCCAAGGAACAGGGAAAATTTTAAGAACCCCCCTAAATTTATAAATATAATAAATGGGCGAATCTCCATGGTATATAGGAAAAATGGAAGACGATTTTATCAATAATATAATATGTATATATAATTTTTTGGCGAATCTCTCACCAAGCATGGCGAATATTTTACTCAATTATAAAATCTTGTAAGATCTTGGCGAGTATTTCACTAAATAATAAAACTTTGTAAAGTCCTAGTGAATCTTAGCATAGGCTACATGCTCGTTTAATTCCCCCATTTCAATACCATGTGCCATTTTTATTTTTATTAATTCTAATATTAGGGTTAATAATGGTTTTTTGCATGGTATTAATAACAATCTAGTCCATGGTATTTGTCCCATAGTATTTTGGCCATAGGTTTCACCTAAATATAACCCATTTTTTTAGTGTTGGTAAATATAAGGTGACATATGGAGTAAATATAAAAAAATGTTTTATTTGTTTACCATACCTCTCGTTTATTTATATTTTTATTAATTTACCATACCTCTTTTACAAATATGGTATTTGGCCCATAGGATTCACTTAAATAAAACCTCTTTCTTGAGCCTTCATAAATAGAACAAGGGTTATGGACTAAATATAGAAAGAGGTTTTATTTATTTACGATACGTCTAGTTTATTTATATTTTTATTTATTTACCATACCATTTGAGTAAGTATAGAAAGACGTTTTATTTATTTACCATACCTCCACTTTACTTATATTTTTATTTGTTTACACCATACATGTATATAAGGTGACTTATGGAGTAAATATAAAAAATGTTTTATTTATTTACCATACCTCTGATTTATTTATATTTTTATTAATTTACCATACCTCTTTTATAAATATGGTATTTGGCCGATAGGATTCACTTAAATAAAACCTATTCTTGAAAATGGGCGAATGGATTTACTTAAATAAAACCTATTCTTGAGAATGGGCGAATGGAAAACCCCTTAATTTCGCCAAAGGGCGAACATTCGCCCCTAAAATTATCCTTGCCAAGGAAGGTGGAAACTTGATGGTCCTGTTGTGTGGATGCCAGAGCTAGAGAAAATTTTGGAAGCATTAGAGGATAATATCGTGTGCGTCGTAGATCATTGGCTCGATCGCATTATAGGAGGATTTGTTACTGAGCTCGCGGTTTACACCTCAGTTAGCTACAATGAGGCAGAGTGACACCTTCTCAAATGACCGCGAGGTAAGTGCGTGAAGTCTTTGAATACTTGGATTAAAATGTGGTTGTGTGAAAAGTGAGTTATGCAATTACCTTGATGTTCAGGGCTATGCGAAGTGGAAAGGTTTACAGGAATGAAGGAAATAAGGGTCCAGAAAATAGCCCCTTCATTTCACCTCCACGAGGGGATGAGGAAGAGCTCATGAAGGTCTCTCTGCGAATTGCTATTCATCTGATAAGACAAAGAATCTAGCGAATCCCACATTCGCCCACACCACCACCGGCTTAACTGCCATCACCTCCATCTTCACCTGTACCACCACAACTGCCACCACGATTCAGTATGGAAAACACATTGCCTTTGTTCAAAGTCTTGGGAAATGAGGATCCAAAACAATTATGGTTCGTAGTGAAGTCTATATGGGAAGCTGAAGGTGTTATAGATGACCATATAAAGAAAGAAACACTAGTTTTCACTATGCAGGATTGCGTGCTGACCTGGTATATTAAAAATTCCAACGATAACCCGTATGCAAGAGTAGTGGACATCAAAGCAGCACTGAATAGGGAATTTAGCAGGCCTAAATGTGAAGCGAAGTCAATTGTTGATTTAAAGAAATCACTGTGCTACCAAGTGAGAGGCCTTAGGAACTAGATCAGAGGCTAAAATGTATGATTCGGAAGGCAAACATGAATCTGACGAATGGACAACATCGAGAGTGGTTTGTGGCTTCACTACTACCACACTTGAGGAGTGCGCTACTGCAGCAGAAGATAAAAACTCAGGCATAGGCCCTGGAGATTGCCATGAAACTACATGAGAACTTAATGCAAGATCCTAACCTAGGAGTTCAGCAGATGCACGCGCAGCTGAAGAATCTCTGCCTTGAGCCGCAAAGCTTAAAGCAAGATAGGATGGTTCGACTAGAAGTGCGCAAAGAAGTATGGTGCATGAAATGCAAGATTCAGAGCCATGACAAAGACCATTGTCTGGTCTTTACAAATTACCTTGTAGGAGGAGGATCGATGCCTCTAAGGCCAGAAGCTCAAGCAGGACCTAACACGGTGCCTTCTTTGTGGTGCACTATCTGTCAAGTAGCCAGAAACCATGCCACAATATCTGCCACTTGTTACAGAAGTATACGCAAACTCCACAACAGTTGTTCTGTAACTTTTGTAGGTCGGTGGGACATGATGAGTGTACTTGCAGGAGCTATAAATTAATGATGGATAGAACGCCCACCTACAAAGTTCAGGTTGAAATGCAACCCCTTGACCAGAATGCAGGGATGTCATAGATAGGATTTCAGGGGTGTAGACGAGGCTGAGGCAGAGGAGGACCTGGTAGAGGTCGCAGAGAGATGATTTTCTACAATTGGGGATGGCCAGGACACTATGCCTATGATTACACTAATCCAACGTGCCCGTCTTGCAAGTATTGCATACTTTTTGATCATGAGACAAAAGATTGTCCTACGCTGATAGCTAGGATCTATGACAAAGGTGTGCTACCACCTCCCCTGACTCAGAACCTACAAATGATGAGGTCTGAGCCGCGTGAGGAAGATCCGAAAGTAAATATAGTGCTCCAAAGTGGAATCGCGATGGAAGATGACAAGGGAAAATAGCCAGAAGATAGTACTTGGGTTCGCAAAGCCCTGACGAAAGAAGTTGAGTTTGATTTGGAGTGCACTTGGGAAACCTTCATGGAAGCCAAGAAGAGCTTCACTAAGGCCTCCACTTCAGGAAGCAAAGATAAGAATGAGCCCGAGATGGACCCCTCTATGCTCACAACTTTCTTAGAAACCTATATGAAGTTACTGCGTGACAGTAAGGCAGTGAAATGGTTACAGAAACTCATCAACAGATGTGTTGGGACTGTGCCAGGAGAACTGTGTGTATTCTGGAAGATAAGAAAACATAAAAAAAGGATGAGGTGTGAAATGAGACTCACCACACATATTAGAGAATACTAGATGGATCAAGTCATTCTAGATTTGGGATCAGATGTGAATGTTCTACCGAAATAGACATGGGAGAGAATGGGAAGACCTATGCTACAATGGTCTCTGATTCAGTTGAGAATGGAGAATCAACAGAAAACCATACCCATGGGGCGATTACACAGAATAACTGTGGATATGGAGGGAGGGAGCATGCTGGCAGATTTAGAACTGATAGAGATTATTGATGACAACAATCCCTACCCCGCGCTCTTGGGAATTGACTGGGTTACTGATATGAATTAGGTAATCAATCTAAAGAAGTGGAAGATGATCTTGGGTGTGAACCTTCCTTACATCCAAGGGACCACAGATAGGATTGCGAGGGTTCTGAGGAAGTACGATGTGCCCGCAACTTTTAGACCTCTCCGCACTATCCGTAGCTCCCTCAGGTTTGTGAAAGACCCTATTGACCCTAAGGACATGAAGGGCGTCTATGTCATTCCCTGTTCCTGTGGGACCCCTTATATTGGTGAGACTGGTCGCTCTATCAATCAGCGGATTAGCGAGCATTCAGCTGACTTAACACATGGTAGGACCAAGTCCTCAGCCCTGGCTGAGCATGCAGGGAAGACTATGCATCATGTTTGTATAGAAGATGCTCAAGTCATTGCCAAAATTGCGCAGTTTCACCATCGCAAATTTAGAGAGGCCCTGGAGATTGAGAAAAGGCCGAACAATCTTAATAGGGATGATGGCTGGAAGATTAGCAGTTGCTGGGTCCCAGCCTTGTCTTCCTAGCCTCCTCCTTCCCCTTGTGTTAAGTCTTAGGGTTCCTGTCTTCCCTCTCCTCAAGTTCTGGTTTTGGCGGGTTTGTCAGGTTATTATGGAGTGCTTGGGGTATTAATATGTTATTAAGTAATTTCGGGCTATTTATTGTATTAACCTATTCCAGGGGGTATTTTAGAATTAGATTAGATTTTTTCATTGATTTTTACCTTTAACTGATTTCCTTATATCGTATTAATAAAGGCCCCCCTTTTTTAAACCTTATAAGTAATAAGATAATTAACTAATAACCTAGTTAATTTTAAGAATTAATTATTGATTAATTAATGAATATAAATTTTTAAATTAATGATAAGAGGTGATCTACTTTTACCAATTGACCCTTAGGTTTAAATGATAAACAAGAAATTATTAGAAATATACCAATAACATTGAGTTAATGGATATACTATTAGTAATAAACATGCACGTTAATTATGGTATTTACCTTAGGTAACTATATTCTAGGAATATTAATGATTTAACTAGAATACTATAAATTATTAGGAAAAAATATAGATTATTGTATAGTACTTAGTAGTTTAATTTCGAATGGGCCTTTACATTTAATATTAAATTAAAATGATTTTTTTTTTTGGATTTAAACTTTTACCTACTGTAACTAAATTCTAAGAACAATAGTAATTTAATAACTATTTATTTATATTTAAATAATTTGGGAGTAATAAATATAGGTTATATGAAGATATAATTAATGACCATTATATTTAGTTTACCATTATTAATTTACCATAATTTATTAATGACCATTATGACCATTATCGTTAGATATAAACAATTATTATTATATAAATACACAGTTACCATTATAACTAAATTCTAAGATTAATAGTAATTTAACACTATTTATTTATAATTAAATAATTTAAGAATAATAAAAAATATAAGTTTTTAATAATTATGTAGATATAATGACCATTATATTTATACAATAAATTTATTTTATTATTCAATTAACTAATAATAATATGTTTCTATTAATAATAAAAATTATTAGTTTGACTATGATCCTCAGGTCAAAATTAGCCGTTGAAATATAGCCGTTGGAGTCTCTGCACACTCTATTTAATCAAGCTAAGCCAGATCAGTTCTTCAACTTGTCCTGACGATGAACCACACTGGTTGGTTCGAAACGCGTCGACAAAAGATTGATTATGTGATTTTGCCGAAGATTACTAAACAATGAATTGGGTAATCAATCTAAAGAAGTGGAAGATGATCTTTGTGAAGAAATCACTGCACGTAATTATACCCCTGGACCTTACTGAAGGCTTGCGCTATACGGAACTGATCCACGACTATGAAAGTGATAATGATCTGGATTGTATCTATAAGATAATAGCGCGAAACAAAGACTAGGTGAATCCCACCACGGATGGGCAGATTACATGGGAGCGCGAGAGTTCCTTCACTTTGGATTCTGACAAAGAAGTAGAATGATGGGAAAATCGCTTACACGAAGTAACTACGTTGAATTGTAATATGATGACCCGTTCGTTGCACTGTGTGTCGATAGAAGTAAGAGATATGCCTACTTATGATGGTCTAAATGAGGTAGATACCTTCTTGTATGCATTTCAAAGGGACGTGCTAGAAAAGAAACACTTCCATGCCTTGGACTGGGTACTGCGTGCTACGCCCGCAAGATGGTCGGGTATGCACAAAGGAAGCTTTGATGATTGGCGCAAATGTAGGAGAATGATGCGAACATGATTTTGGAAGCCTAAGGTGCGACTGACAGACAAGTATGATGGGTAGAATGATTTGCACACATGGATGCACGTCTATGAAGAAAAGCGCCAACCTGAGTAGGTGCACTTGTACTCCACACTAAAGTACCTGGTCAATAAGCCTGTGTTGGGGGGGCGATTCTATAGATGGCTTTTATTATTCCAAGAATACGATTTTGAAGTTGTCGTGAAGCCTGGACGATTAAATGCGGGACTAGATCACCTGTCGCACATCGAGACAAGGGAGGAACCTACTAGTTTGGAGGAAGGATTACCCGACGCGCAACTCTTTGTTGTGCACGTAGCGGATGGACATTTTGAAGATATAATACACTTTCTAACAACTGTAACTGCGCCGGAAGGATATTCGGTCCAGCGGAAGAAGGAATTGGTGGTACGTGTGGAAGATTTCTCTGTCATTGTTGGGCATTTTGTTAAGAAAATTTAAAAAAAAAATTAAAATAATTGAAATTAGTTTCATAGATCATTACTAATATTAATATTGACATTAATATTAATACTTATACCAATTCAAATTAACTTATTTTATGAGACTAAATAAATAAATAAAATTAGCTTTCATTACTAATAATAACATTAATATCAATAAATATTAATACTATTCATTTATATTATTTAAACATATATATATATAATTAAAGATTTCAATATAAACCATTCTATTTTTATGATTATTATATAATTAAATTAAAATCAAAATAAAACAAAAATCATTAAAATTATAAAAATTTCTAGAAATAACACTAATATTAATAATTAGTATTAATCAACACTAATAAGATTAAGATCAATCTAATTACTTTATTCTAAAAGTAAGAAAAAACCAGAATAAATTAATTATATAAAATAAAACAAAGAAAAAAAATACTAATATAAAATAACTAGTTACAAATATAAATAAATAAAAATCAAATTTAAATAAAAAATAATGAAAATTCTTATTATATAATTAAATATTTCAATTTAAATCATTCTATTTTTATCTATAAATTAAAACTAGATTTAAATTAATTATATAAAATAAAATAAAAAATTAATATAAAATAACCAGTTACAAATAAAAATAAATAAAAAACAATTTAAATAAAAAATAATTAAAATTCTTATTATATAATTAAATATTTCAAAATTAAGCCCCACGGGGGTAGGCGAGTTAGTAATCACAATGCAGTGAAGTTTGTTAGAAAGGCAGGCTCCGTACTGAAGGTCATGAGTTCAAATCCCTTGGACTTACCGTGGAGCTGTATAGAGGGGCGGGCGCAGCTCCCAGTGGTTATAGAGGTAGCGGTCAAAATCGACCCTGTGTAATGCGAGTCGCGAGGCTGCCCCAGTTGTCGATTCCATTGTTAAAAAATAAATAAATAAATAAAATAAAATAAAATTCAAAATTAAAAACAAGTATTATAAAACAATTATGATAGGGTTCGCTTCCATTCCCTTTACATCCCCTAACTCTATTTATTTATACCAATGAGATCTGTCTTACACAATTACTGATCTATCTTGATGATGAGCCATGGTGGATGGGTCAAAATTTTTATGTAAACAACTATGGATGTGAGAACACCGGAAGAAAACTACACATAAAGATGGGTAATGACGAAATATTGTGAAGGTATGTACCTGAGTTTGAATGAAGCAGCATCCTCGTAGACGCTTATGGGGGCATCGTGGGAGGACATTATGTTAGAAGAGAAACCGTGCAAAAAATTCTATGCACCGGGTTGTGGTGGCCAACCCTTCATCAAGATTCAAAAGCATATTACAAGGCATGTGATGTATGTCAGCGGACAGGAAGGCCATCATGGAGGGATGAAACGCCTTTGAATCCACAAATGATGTTGCAACCTTTCAAAAAGTGGGTAATATATTTTGTAGGACCTATTAAACCTCAACGAAAGACGGGCGTGAGGTATATTATCAGTGCGATGGAGTATTTGACTAGTTGGGCAGAAGCGCAGCTGGTGAAGGATTCCATGAGCACGATTGCCACGAAGTTTCTATTTGAACACATATTGATGTAATTTGGATGTCCGAAGATCTTGATGAGAGATCACAGTGCACACTTCCTGAACGAGACGATCAGCACACTAATAGAGGAACTTCAGGTGTAGCATCAAAAGAGCACTCCTTATCACCCACAAGCTGATGGGACAGTGGAGGGGTTCAACAAAGTGCTTGAAAAGGCACTGACAAAGGTATGAAATGCGCTACGAAGTGATTGGGACCTATGCAAACTTGCAGCGTTATGGGCTTATCGGAGGACATGCAAGAAGTTGATGGGACAACCAACTTTTAGGCTTGTCTATGGAGTGGAAGCCGTAATTCTTATGGAATACATCGTGCCTAGTCTGCGCATAGCAACACTCATGGGTATGACAGATCATAGATCCCTTGAGGAGAGGCTCGTGCAGTTGGATGAGCTTGAAGAAGAATGATTTTTGACTGGATTTCACCAATAGGTCCAAAAGCAGTGTGAAAATGCATGCCACCACCGACACATCAAGATACACACATTCAAGGTAAACGATCTAGTTTTCTTGTATGATAGTAAGTTTGATAAATTCCCTAGAAAGCTTAGGATGCACTGGTTAAGGCCGTATCTTATTAAGGAGATTACCAACAGAGGCACGGTACAGTTGGTTAAGTTGAATGGATATCCCTTCCTAGGAAAAGTGAATGGCAGTTGTTTGAAGCCATACATAGGTGGCCCAACCATCTGACTAGCTGATAGAAGCATAGTCTTGGCACTCTAGGCAGCTGAAAGGAGGCGCGAGACTATAAACTACTCTGCTCGGGAATTGTTTGATGTCAAGACTATGTACAGTAGTGAAGTGTCACAGGGTCTGCGGCAATGTAAAGACAGTTGCGCTAGTGCGTAGGTCTACCGGAAAGTGACCATTAAAGTCACTATTCATGATTTGATGGTTGGTTTCAGGCCAAATGGAGCATGCGAAAGGAATTTAAGGCGAACTTTATGGGTTAGATTCTTGGAAATTTGTTGCCAATTTAACATTAATGAACTGAATTTGGGGGAATGATCGAATTCAAATTTGAAAGGCACTATAAATTACAAGTAGCTATCTAGAAAACAACACTTGGCAATTTGAGAACTGATTTGTTGTGTGCTCAAGTATTCATGAACCGAGACTTATTCAAGACTCTGAAAGTGAATTCATTGTTTGATCAACGACCTGAGACACTGAAGGAGCTATGGAGTAGCACTATGTCAGCTCTCGAAGAATCCATGGACAAAGGATTAGTGACATCCGAGGAAGCAGCGCAAGAAATTGTGGAAGTCGAAGCCCTAGAGAGCATCAGAATAATCGTTGAGGTCCCTAAACCACTGCGAACACCGAGACCTAAGAAGGATAACCAGGCCATGATCCCAGTGCACATCTCACCTAGAAATCCACTAAGGACCAAGCTCACAGTGTAGGAAAACAGGAAGGCCATTAATTTGGAGGTTGGAAAGAAGGAATTTGAAGAAATCTTGATGGAGGAGGAGGATGTAGAGATGGAAGTTGAAACCGAGGGTGCAGACCTTATTAACCAGTTACCTGAATGTGTTCCTCCATGAAAGGGTAAAGCCAAGGTGTCAAAGGACATAGATGAGAGCAAGAGCTCTCTACAAACTCTGCTACTCCCAGACGATATTATTTTTGAGATACCACACCCGGGGCGAGTCCTCGTGTTGAAATTTTAAGATTGGGACCTTGTAGACCACAAGAAGTTCCCGCATTTAGTGACTGCGGAGCTAATGTGCTAGAAGATATACATGATGGTTGGACTGATTGAAATGGAGCCGTGATAATGGATCATAGGTGTAGAGAAGGTCTGGTTACTAAACCTCCTCTAGGTACCGCATTACCACCATGCCCCAATGACCCTCTTCATCATCAGGATGTTGCTCTACTTGGTACATGAAGGGTGTTTATGGTTGGAGGAACCAATCCCCATCATAGACCATCTGATCACTAGATTACATGGCTACCTTACTCAAGAGAGGACCCAGCAAACATTTCAGGGGAAAAGGTGGCAAGTTGGCCCTCGCAGAAGCAATGAAGAAGAAGTTCAAGCTGGAGAAGAGGAAGCAAGGGTATGCCATTTCTAGTATTAACAACCCTGCCATTAAGGTCATGACACAAATATTAGCAACGAAGGTGATGCAGAAGTGCTGCATGGATGAGTTTCCTGCACCAGTGGTTTCACTAGCGGCGCAATGCATAGAAGGGGTCCAGTTCAACTTGGTGAACTATCTATGCGATGAGTTCCTTGCGAATTGCCATGAGGCACAAGAGTAGGGAAAACCATCTCATTACGCATGGATCTTGTCGTCAATCCTACTAGTGGCATGGGAGTTGCCCGAAGATAGCCAATTCCCTTTGGTCACGCCAAACGTTCCAGAGGCAACAAAGCATTCTTCGTTGTGGGAGACCAGGGATGCACAAAGGATAAAGGAGAGCAAGATATTTTGGATATTCATGGAGATGAATATTTGGATGGGGATAAATAGAAAGTCGTGGTTCTCGCCCACAATCTACAAAATTTTGTAGAGCTTTAGAGATTTGAAATGATATTTCCACCATGTCTTCATCAAGGCGCATAAGGACCCTATGAAGACATGCAATGATTTACTGTACTTGGTGACTGATGATGTAATATTCGCAATCCTTGATTCTTGGCCGCTGGAGTGGCGAACTCCAACTGGATCCGTGGTGGAAACAGACAAGTCCGCCATGTAGTGCAAGAAGGAGGAGACAAAGCTTCGAATAGTGCAGCTGGCGGAAAAGCGTAAGAAAGAAGAAGTAGAGGCTAAGCCCTAGGTAGTGTGTGACACTATGAAGTTGGCAGAATAGCAGTAGAAAATAGGACAAGAAGAGCACAAAGGATAGAACTCACCTTCGCCCAAACCAGAGATAGACACAGAACAAGGTGGTGCGAAATAGTATATGACATCCACCCATCTCAAGCGTCCACGACCATGTGAGCAAACAATGATGCGAATGAAGACCAAGGCATCCAAAATTTCCTTCGACCTTATCACCCTCACTGAGAGGGATTTGCATGATATCGGCAAAATGGTGAGGGATGCCACCGCAGAGGCCCTCCAACAATTTGAGGAACAACAACAGTTGGTATTTGGGGCTCTTTGGACAGAGTTGCAGGAGTTACAAGTTTGCACTCCACATGCCGGCGAAGTGTCCACTAGCCTTGCAGTCGGCACTTCAGCTGTTGAGGAAATGTTGCACACCAAGGTGACCAACATGATAGTGCTACCAAATGGGGCACTTACTTCAGAGAAAGAGGCTGATAGACCCATGGTGAACAGTTTGAAAGGGGTAGGGTTGATCATGGCTGCGCTCCCTCGGGAGACACTCTACCTCTTACAGAATGGAGTCACCGCAGAACTTCGGGCCAGGGAGAGTTACGCTATACAGGTCATGAGAGAGCAGCACATCAACATTGAGCAGATGGGCCTATAGAGAAATGAGGAAGTCAAGCAGAATCAGCAGATTATACAGGTGATAGAGGAAGCATGTTGGATGGTCCCAGAGTTGGACATTCAGGTAGAAGAACTAATGGAGGTGCGTGTTCGCAAATTGGCCACAGAGGTGTGCAACACTAAAGCAGAGTTGGCCAAGGTTCAACTGGAGATAAACCTACAAATCGAAAAACTACAGTTGAAGGCTTATCCTTCAACCCCACAGAAGGTTAAGGAACAACATACCACTGCAGTTACAACAACAATCAAGGCAGTTGATAGTGTAGTTTCAAATTGCATGAAGTTGTTCGAACAGCCATTTGAGGTCCTAACCACCCTCCAGGAGGACCCAAATGTGGAGCACATAGAGACAGAGGTGCACAAGATGCAACAAAAATATGATGATGTAAAAGGGACCATGCAGACGGGTGCCCTTACACAAAGGCTTGCAGGGATGCAACAGGAAAAGGCGCTCAAGGAACAGGTGGATGTTGCTCGGAACAAAGAAGCAGTCTTAAAAGCATGCTTATAGCCATGGATCGATGGGGTGTATACAATTACAACATCCATTGAAGCAAATCTCCCGCAATTGCAAGAAACTCAAGAGAGGATTCAAGGCAGCAATTCAACAATAGCGGTCACCGAATAGTGTGTGGAGGAAGTCCAGCAGGTAGCCACTTAGTGCACTCCCAAAGTTGCAACGATCCAAACAAAGCTAGGAGGTCTTTACGCTAAGATCTCTGCACCTGTAGAGTGACTCGAGGGTGAGTCACGAAGTTTTTATTGGGGACCTGTTGGGCGTGGGATCCCCCGAGGGAATTTTTGGGGCTTAGAGCCCAAATTTTGGTCCAATTTTGTAATTCCATTGTAAAGACTCCGCATTTTGTGGATACGAAGCACATAGTTGTTAAAGAGTCATAGGGTTATCCACCCTTATTTTGATAATGTAATGCCAGTTATAGAATATCTAAATAGATCTAAGCTCTAAGTAGTTAGAAGAGTAATCAACAATTTCGAAGAAATGAAGATGTATGTGAGATAGCTCTCAAGTGCAAGTTTAAGTTTTGGGTGGTGGCATAGGTAGAGGCTCCACAGCTGAGTGCGCAAAGGCCTAGTAGTCCATAACTGAGTGCGCAGACCCCTACAGCTGAGTGTGCACGACGAGTTGAGTATGTAATTGTCTGAAAGTATTAATAAATAGAATTTTTCTGTCATTTCTGCATAATTTTCTCTTGTTTATGCATCTGTTATATCGGGTATGAATTTCACTTCTAATGCTTATATGATGTGTGAATGTGTATAATTGTATTGGTTAAGTAAACACAAGTAAGAACATATGTTTACGCAAAGCTAACTAAGATCTGTTAATTAGATAAGTAAGATACTTAGCCTAGTTTGGGAGATATTGCAGTTCATTGCCCTAGCAACATGAAAGGACTTCAGCGCCTAGTTAGGACTACGTGAAAGCCAATTGTAACATATCGCGAAGGTATTGAAGGGTGGAACAGATCATAAAGTGACCCACATGGAGGCAAGTATAGTTGGAATAAAGTGACATCACAACCATCTCAAGGGTGTGGAAACTTGGTTCCAGCATCCCCCATACTGCTTCGGGTGAGACTTCAGTCCATGCTCCGCAGGCTGATGCCGAAATGGCTAGTAGTGTCAAGATTTGTTTGGCTAACTAATGTTGAACCTAGGTCGGGCTCCCTCAAGCCAACAAGAGGAGTTGGGGGCACTCGCATGTTGCGATCATAAACTTTGGAATTATGGAATTTTTGACTACGATTATGCAATCTTTAAACATGGATGGCCAAAAATAACCAATGTGCAATATATTTTGGGTAGTGGCATACCTAGACATATGATCATCGCACAATCCACATTGGAAACTATTTAGTTCTTTTTCAGCCCCTTGATGAGTTAAGCAACGACAAATTAGAGATTCAACACCATGATGGTAAAGAGTATCACCAACAATGTTATATTGTTGGGATTAATAGTGGATGCAACGACAATGAGTTCAAGATAACTCAAACCTAAAATTTTGGGTTTGAAGATATGTGATGATATCTCCATACCAAGGATCAGGTGTACTGATCAAAAAGAGAGATTCATCTGCAAGAGAATCTTCTACCGCTATTTTTGTGTTAGTATAGGGAAAGTCACACAATAATTTAGTGAAAACTAATGATTTCTTTGATTTACATATTTCTAACTCCAAATCAAATTCTTGTAATATAACTATCCATTTGGAATATTTTTCCCCTAGTAATTGTTTGGTAAAGAATATACATCATAGGGTTGTAATCTGAAATGATAGTTGTTTTTTGCAAGAGTATATAGTGAATAAAACTACGAACAACCTAAACGACTACCAAAGCTAGTTTCTCCACATGTGCATACTTGATCACAGTTTTAGTGAGGTTTCTACTTAGGTAATAGATCACATGTTCATTTTTAGATTTGTCTTCCTAAACTAACACAATGCCAATGGCGAAATATGATACAACTAGCTATAGAAAGTAATCCCATAATCAGGTGGATGCAGTAATGGTGATTGGTTCAACACGTATTTCAATGAATCGAAATATTTTTTAGCAAGATCATCCCAAATAAAAGGAATTCCCTTTTTCAATAGTTAGGTAAAAACTTAGGTTTGTTTAGCATAGTTATGGATGAATCTACTTAAAATTCTTGCTTTCCCTTGCAAACTCTAGAGTTGATGAAGATTAGAAGGATCAGGCAAGTTTTAAATTGCCTCTACCTTAAGAGGATCGACATGAATGCCTTCTTTCGAAACAAAAAATCCTAGTAGTCGATTGGATTGTATGCAAAAAATGCATTTGTGCAGATTCAAATGAATATTGTAGTGCCTACATCTAATGAAGATTGCTTTCAAATGCATTGAATGGTCTTTTCATCTCAATGAATGAGCTTGTAGGTCATCTAGGTAGGGTTGGACAATATGTTTGATATCATGAAATGCATAAGGAATTTCTCTTTGAAAATTTGTGCCAACATTCTTCAAACCAAATGGGAGTTTTCGATAAGCGAAATTTCCCCATTGACAGATGAATGCAATTCTATGTTGATCAAAAAGGAGTATGTTTATTTGATTGTAACTGCAAAATCCATCCATGAAAGAGAAAATATTTTTTCCAACACAATCATCAATAGTTTGAACGATATACGGGGTTGGAAAATTGTCCTCTAGACAAGATTTGGTAATGTCCCTGTACTCAACACATACTCTAATGGTTCTTTATTTTTTATTGACTGGGATAATACTGGAGACCCAATCAGTGAATGGAACATGGTAAATGAAACTTGCTTTTAATAGTTTTTCAACTTTGGCTTTTATAGCAGCAGTTTTTCATGGATGGACCAGATGCAATCTTTTCGTAATGGGTTTGGCATCTGGATAAGTCTTGATTTCGTGCACTATAGTACTAGGATCGATTTCTCACATTTCTTCGTAAGAGCAAGAAACAATGCGGCAGAATTCTTGAAATAGGGCTTTATATGTTGAAATTTATTTCAAAGAACAAGAAGCACCCACATGAATATTTTTAGTAATCACTGGTTTCATTGAGATGTTGATTGGCAGAGTTGTTGATATGTTTCCTAAATTATTTTCAAATTTAGAATAAAGGATAGAAATGGTGCATTTTGGATCATTGACAATCCCAGGTGAAAACACACACGAAAATTCATTCTCAATTTTCTCAAGGCAGGATAAGAAAGATGAGCGATGATGATAATCATCCAATGGCATTTCATCCAAAGTCATTACCTCCATGATTCCTTCATCAGTTATAAACTTTCCAGCAAAAGGATCAAGTATTGATATTGGTTCTAAATGATACAAATGAGAATAATCATCGATGATCGTATTCACTCGATATTTTTTAGATATTGTTGAGTTGGAAAAGGACTGAACTACCTGATAAGCCAACTCAAAAGAGCTAAGAGGCATCTCACTACCATATAAGGTTAATTTTGACTCTAAATGCATTTTCCAAGGATCAGAAGACTCCAAAGTGCTTGATTTAATCATATTTACCTGGGCAATGTTAGGAGGAAAATTTGGTGGACGGAACGTAAAATTTCCCATAATAGAGGAGTCTTTAAGAAGACCAACACCAACATCCTCATACAGAGCAGTTGATTCTCCAACAAATGGAACGCTACCAATAGAGCTAGGATCTGAAGTATAATAGGACATTTGGTCTACTTTCATAATTTTTCCCTTATGAGGAAACATGATCATTCGAAAAAATGATGAGACCACTATAGACATGGCATAAGTCCAACTTAGGTGAAGTAAAAGGTTATAATCAAGCTTAGCGTTAATGAACTCAACTTTAGTCGCAACTGTTTTACCCTCTAATTCTATAAGCAGGTCATTCAAAATTCCATATGTTCAAAATCCTCTTCCATCAAAGGCTTTAAAAGTCATGGGAGACTGATTAATTGTTGGAGAACCTAAAGCTTTCTAAAAATCAATAGAAATAATTCATGTAGATGCTCCTTCATTAATTACCATTCGAAAAACTCATCTACTTTTGACAAAAACTAGTATCTGGAATGCTAGTTGATGTGGGAGTCGTGGTAAATGATTTTCGAGACAAAAAATGATTAAATTAGAGTCCTAGGGATCTAATTCTCCTATGGATGATAACAGTAATTTCTTTTGTCTTGGAAAAGTCTGCAACACTTCGAGAGCCGACATTGCTAAAGGTTACATAACCAAATCTTCAACAATGTTGTAATTCTGAGTAGCTCTAGCATGAGGATTAAAATCTAACTTTTGAAGAACACCTTTAGGAGGTGGTCGAATTACCATATCAAGATTAGGATTTTCAATGTGTAAAGGTTCATAATAGGAGGAGTGGATGTGGAATTTTGACTATGTAAATTGCAATCATCTACATCTACACTAGTAACTTTTGATCCATAGTCTTTAGATCTTGTATCTACTGTAACTGGTGAAGACATCATCATGATGCCTGCTGAGGTGGAAGAAGAAGTTGGGTTATGGGAAACTGTCTTATTTTCTTGAGAAGGAAATGGATCCTTAAAAATAATAGGAGTAGGTAAACCCTTAATGAATTTAGAAACTTTGACGCGATGAGGGAAATCCTTGGTGTAATGATCATCATCACAAATTAAACAAGGATAGTGAGGTTTCTTCTTTTAGTTAGATGGTTCTTTCTTATTTTATTTCTCCTTAGGTACAACGTTTTCTTTCATTTTACCTTTGCCTTTCTTTTTACCCCCGAATTGATTTTTCTTGCCAAAGATGAATCTATGGCATTTATTTCAAAAGTAATTTCAAGAGAATAATCTTCTTCGGGTGAATCTGGTAAAGCCAAAATCTAAGTCTTCTTAGAATGTTTCTTTTTAGTCTTAAATTGTTTTCTTACATAACCAATCACACCATTAGTGGCATATGATCCTATAAGGGCTGGGTTGGTTTGACCTGGATGAGGCAAATCTAGAATCTTTTCATACAAAGTGCTAGGTTGAGTATAAACGAGATCTAAGTGTTTGGCATGAGTGATAACTTGTTCTTTAGTTACAACACCACACTTGGCAACATCTTCAGTAATCACCGAAAAAAGTGATTTAATGAACCATTCTCCTAAAATCTGATCTAGGATATAAACTTTAACTAAATGACGTCTTCGCCTCCATTCATTAATATGATATGAAATACGGGTTGACATTGACTATTTTAGAGAAGTTAAAAGTTCAGTACCATTATCATATTAGATGGGTAACTAAAAATGCATCAAAAAAGTAGTGGCTAAGGTGTTAAAAGTGCTTAAAGAAACTCGTGGTAATTCAACATGCCAGTTGGTTTTCTAACTAGTTAAGGTCCATTCTAAAATTTGTAACCTAATGGAATCATTGATTAGCAAGTTCGATGTGCACCAATGATGATAAGTCATAACATTATTTGATGGGCCCTCTCCCAATTTACCTTCAAAT